>CM070744.1:2870708-3519192 GCA_036346245.1 Bonia amplexicaulis
ACGGTTTTGCGTGAGTGTTTCAGCCACACACTCGGTACCATCTAAACAGTGAGTACAAGCTTTGGCACCTTTCGTACTTTGGCCCGATAGGTTAGCAAGGGCAGGATAATCATTTATGGTACGTAACAATAAAGAGCGTAAAGTGAAGTTCTCTCGTTGTACGCATCCCATACCGTAGCCCTTCGCTCCATAGTACTTTTAGATCTTCCACCAATGGTGCTAGGTACACATCAATATCATTCCTGTGTTGCTTTGGCCCTTCGATAAGTATCGACAAGAAATATACTTTCGCTTCATACACAACCAAGGAGGAAGGTTATAGATGCAGAGTCACGGGCCATGTGCTATGTCTCACGTCATCCGAACCTTATATTCCTTGGTTCTGCACCGAAGTCTGCAAAACTCCTATCAATGTTTCTCCATTGGGCGGAATCAGCAAGGTGTCTTAGCATTCCATCTTTCTTGCGCTCATCCGAGTGCCAACGCAGCAATTTTGCCTCCTTTGGATTTGCAAAAAACCTTTTCAAACGGGGAATTATAGGAAAATACCATGCCACCTTACCAGGAGGTCCTTTCTTCACCTCTGTTCCCTCGCCGTCATCTGATTGATTGTTACATTTGTATCGGGATGCGTTGCACACCGGACATACATGCATGTTTTCATACTCTTTACGGTACAGGATACAGTCGTTCGGACATGCATGTATTCTTTCTACTTCAATTCCCAATGGACAAAGGACCTTCTTGGCTTTATACGTGGTTTTAGGCAACTCATTTCCCTCCTAAGCATGTCCGCTAAAAGACCCAAAGAATATGTGAAACTTTTGTCGGTCCAACTGTTGCTTACCTTTAATTTCAACAGTTCAAGCACGGCCGACAACCTCGTGTACTTTGACCGCAACACGTGAACAAAGGTTTCTCCGAGTCCTCCATCAAGCCACGGAATTTAACATACTCTCTCTCATCATAGTTCTCTTCTACATCGCGAAGCATCTGATCTAGATTGTCATCGTGCAACCTATCCGTATCCGAACCACAATCGCATCATCCGGCGCCATGTCATTCACTTCACCGGCGATGTCATCCGGCGGCATATGATCATTCACTTCGCCATGACTGGTCCAACACGTATAACCCTTTTGAAACCCTCCGAATCAAGTGCGCTTCAATTTGCCCTCGGTTCTTAAACATCTTTAAATTTCGCATCACCCATGGACAAGACATATATTCCACCCCTTATTCAACATATCCTCCTCGGCGGCTCTTGTAAAAGCAGACACGCTATTAATATACTCTTCACTCACACGGCTCGCGGCATACATCCAGCTTCGGTCCTACGTTACGTACATACATAACAACTCAATATTAAAAATTAGCCATCTTCAATAACACTCACCAATTACTTAAATCTAAATTGTAATGCAATTAAAGAAAAAATAAATTTTCTTACTAACCATATCTAGAGCTAGCCACCAGCAGAAAGTATGAATGAATCTTCAAAGCTCAATCTCGCCTCTTCCCACCAAAATAATCGGCCCGAGATCGCCTAGCTTGTCTCTGAGCGAAAGAGTGCGCAGGTGGCTAGATCTAGATCGAAATGAACACGTATGCGGTCCGAGTGGAGCAATAAATGCGTAGTGGGATTATCACGCACGGTTTTTTCTAAAACCGTCATGCATTATCACGACGGTTTTACTAAAACCGCTCAGTGATAATCTGTTATCACTGACGATTTTTAGTAAAACCGCCTCGTGATAATTTGGGATTATCACAGATGGTTCTTAATACGGACGATTCAGATACTAAAGTATCACGACGGTTCATAGGTATGAACCGTCTCGAGATACTTTTTTCGCCGACGCCACCAACACAGCGGTGTTCAAATTAAAACCGTCTATATTAGTATCTGTCACAGACGGTTTTATAAAACCGTCTGTGATTTGCCGTCTAGTATTAGCCTTTCTGTAGTAGTGTAACACGCAAATTTCTAGCCTTTTCACCTCTTAGATTACCTGGAAGTCTTCTAAAGGAGCCTTTAATTAGTATAGATATATGCAATGCTGGAAATCGAGTTGAGCCCGAGCTTAGTCAAGCCTTTCTAGAGGAGCCTTTAATTAGTATAGATATATGCTGGAAATCTAGTTGAGCCCGAGCTTAGTCAAGCTTCATTCAAATTGATTTACTCTGAATATTATCTTATGTATATTTGGGAAGCAATTTTTGAATGGATGTGCCTAGGTATCACCCGAAAGTTTTCTTCCTAATAATCATCTAGATTTGAGATCATTGGATTAGAGATCTAATGGCCCCTTTTTTTTGGAGGAGGGAAAGATTTTTTGGAGTGGATGGAGAGAATTCATGGCGGTTGAACCTCTAATCTAATTATCACAAATCTGATGATACTTAGAAAGAAAATATCCAGGTGATGAATCAAGCCAACCAAAAGCTAGTCAGGAGCCGAGGTTACATCGTGTCATGGCTGACGATGGTCAACTAACGAGTTTCGCGAAAGCTAGTAAGGAGAGTGAACGGAAAGAAAGCGCTGTGATGACAGGGTGAGGAGAATCATGTGTACTAATAGTTATCCTTCCATCTGTGCTATTACTCTTTTGAGCAGGAGCAACGAAAAGGAGAAGAAAAAATAGCACGATGGCAACGTGGGAGCGACCAACGCGTCCATGCTACCTACCGGCGGCTTTACCAGGCACTATAAAATAAGTGTGTTTAGATATTACCTAAATACTTTTTTTCTAACAATAATTTAGATTTGAGATCGTTGGATTAGAGATCTAACGGCCCCTTGTTTTGGAGGAGGGAGAGATTTTTTTGAGGAGGTGGGAAAGAATTCATGGCCGTTACATCTCTAATCTGAGGATTAAAAATCTAAATGATAGTTAGAAAGAAAATATTTAAGTGATGTTTATCAACACTCTTATAAAATATTATAAAATATGAAGTCGTTCGGCACATCCATTCATGCGTTGCAAACCATGGCGTGGGTGTTGCTCTACTCGTGCCTCCTCTGCCTCGGCGTGGCCGGTGCCGCCGCCGCTCCGCACTCGCAGTGCCTCGACAACCCGCCGGACCTGACGGCCCGCGGCGACGAGGCTGGCGGGGTCGTCGATGACCTGGCCGGATTCAGGGCCTACGTCACCGGCGCTGTCCACTCCGACAGGGCCATCCTCCTGGCCGCCGACATCTTCGGTTAGTGAACGCACAAGTCGCTCGCTGCAGACTACACCATCGATTTTATTGGTTGTTTAACTGTTGATACGTGGTTACATATGTGACTTTGGATTTTGGCTGCTGTGTTCTTTGATTTCTCCAGGATTCGAAGCGCCATTGCTGAGGTACGGTGTTCTTCTTCCTCCTTTCTTGTCATCGACTTTCTTTTGCCCCAATTGTGCTCCTTTGTTTCCTCCTAATGACTAGAAAATTAGTGAAGAGTGAGATTGACCCATGAACAACTCCACAAGGACACTGATTTTACAAAATAAAATGATTGAATTGCCTGCTTTTCTTTCAAAAAAAAAAGAGCAATGTGGTTTCTTGTCTCTGTCTATAGGACCACAATAGCAACAGAGAGATGCATGGTGTCTTAGAATTTTTTTCTCTAAGGACTCTCAAATTCTTCAATCCAGCAGAGCTACTGAGCTATAAAGATCAAAATTGAAAGTCCACAACAAAGCAACACCTTCAAAACTAGAGAACCTAGCTCTTGCACCTGGGCGGTCTGACTGGCCATAGAAATGCGGTCTAATCGGTGGTGCCCGTGCTGTCTGACCACTGACTGGGTTGATTGGTCCAAGGAGAGGTCGGACCGCTTCCCCTTTCACAGAACAAAAAAATCAGATCGAGTCCAAACCACTTTTGATGCAACTCCCAAAATTTGTAGCCAAATAAAATGAAACTTTACACACATCTTGCTTAGCCAAGAATCACATGAATCCTTTTTAAAGTTCCTTTCCCAAACATAAGCAAGGTTGCACCAAGAATCAAGCAAAAACCAAAAGCTTAGGATATGATTTGCTCGTTGGCATAGGATGATCAAGATGACACTAGATGTATTCCCACATATCACAGCAAGTAAAATCTCTCAAAAATACTAAGCACAAAGATTGGGATCAATAAACCTCAAGAATTGGCCAAAACCAAGCAAAATCAGACAGCTTTGAAATCCTACAAGACTTGATGCCTAGATAGATGAGATTTGATCTTCATGGGTTATCTCCATCACTTACACATCCTTGACACACACTAAGATCAATTAGGAGATAGAAGAGATCAAAACCAATATGAACAATAGCAAATCAACCAAAACAAATTGACATCATGAGTCCTAAGCAAAGTTGATATTTGCTACTTAAAGATCAAGGTTTTACTGTCACTCAACTAGGAGGACAAGAAAAAACCACATTATTCACTCTTTTATAACTCTAACACTAGAACACAAGGTTAGAATCTTAAATGGTTGTGATGGTTAGCTTGTAAGCCTCCATCCTAACCTATTAAACAGATAAGGCAATCAGCCCACATCTAACCCTAATAGATACTATCCACTAGCATATTTTGGAAAAATATATTAACCCCACACGACACAGGTTTTACTCACATACTTAAATCATGCACGATTTTTAAAGTACATATGTCTGAATCTGCTAAGTCTTTAACCTTTGATCCACTTGTTCTTCTCAGCATCTGCTTGACCTAAATCGCTTTTTCAAACACCACAGTTTTGATCCAACAAAGTTTATGGTATTTAAAAAATTACCAAAATACCCTTACCTTAACTTGGTCTTTATCTTCTTTTACAAGCAATCACCATGCTTGTTACACATAGGTGCGCCAATGGCTTACCATGCATTGGTACGTCTCTCTTGTTTCGGTTCCATTAGATCACACCTTATTTGGATTGACTTAACCACTTGGTGTAACTCATTGTTCGAACCTTTTCTTTAACAGTTTTTGTCTTCCTCATGCTTGAGCTTAACCATCTCCCCAGCATTCTTGACCGTTTTGAGCCTCGGCTCCACCATGAGCATAGCCTCGATTCTTGCCATTGACCATGGTTGACTCCAAAACTTTTCTACATATCCACTAGCATATTTTGGGAAAATATGTTAACCCTACACAAACAGAGGTTTTTACTCACACACTTAACTCATGCATGATTTTCAAAATTCATGAGCCTGAATTGACTAGGTCTTTAGAGTTTTATTCACTTGATCTTCTCAGCATCTCTTTGATCTAAACAGCTTTCCCTAGCACCACATTTTTTATTCAACGAAGTTTCGGGTATTTGGAAAATTACCAAAATACCCTTACCATGACTCGGTCTTCATCTACTCTTACAAGCAATCATCATGCTCGTCACACGTAGGTGCACCAATGATTTGCCACGTATTGGTAAGTCTCTCTTGTTCTAGTTCCACTACACCGCAGCTTACTTGGACCAACCAAGCCACTTGGTATATTCCATTACTCGAACCTTCCCTTTAACATTTCTTGTCTTTCTCTTGCTATGCTTAAGCTCTACCATCTTATCCGGCATTCTTGACTGTGCTGAGCCTCAGCTCCACCTTGAGCGTAGCCCCGATCATTACCATTGACTATGGTTGACTCCAAAACTTCCCTGCACATCCAACGACAAGAAATCGTTTCCGGGCAAAAGTTTTTCACAACTTCACCCACATTAGCTAAAACAAGCTTCATGCAGCATAAATGCACTAACCAATCATAATTAAATTCATCTAAAAACTAATTTTCCAAAATCACAAAACCAATTCTCAAGGTCGTTCTGACTGCCAATTAGGGGCCAGTCAGACTAGTCGAGTTTAGTGCAAAACAAATATTCTGGAAAATTGCAACCACTGTTAAACCTCCGGTCATACTGCTTGCAGGTCTGATTGGCAACTCCCTGTCAGTCTGACTGGCAACTAGCCCCCGGTCAGGCCATCGTAGCCAACGATCAGATCAGTTAGTTTGACAACAAACACTGATAAAATGCAAACTTTACAAATTCAAATTCCAACTCCACAAAATTGGCAATTGTTTATCACAACAATATGTCGGACCTTCTCACATAGTTCCATCCTTTGTTTCCACATAATGACAAGAAAATTAGTGAAATAAAACTGACCCCTTGAACAACTCGAGAATAAGACTAATTTTTAGAAAAATAAAATAAATCCTTATTATTTTTTGTTTTGTTTTGAAAAGAGGAATTGAATTTCCTGTAAACTCTCTCCATCTCTCTAGCGTGGGAGGGATCATAGATCATAACATATATCGGGAGATTTTGTAACAAGCATCCATCCTTAGTTTCCGCATAATGACAAGCAAATTAGTGAAATAAAATTGACCCTTGAACAACTCAAGAATGAGACTAATTTTCAGAAAAATAAAATGAATCGTTATTACTGTTTGTTTTGTTTTGAAGAAAATAATCAAAATTTTGGTAAACTCTCTCCATCTCTCTAAGGTGGGAGGGATCACAGAACATAATATATATCAGAAGATTTCCACTCCATCCTTCCCTATGCTTGAGCAAATATTGTCCAACAATATTACAAAACAGTTGACCATAGAAGGAATAAAGAACGCAGTTACTAGGAATCAAGAACATATTGACGGTATAAAAGATGTTGAATGGTAGAAATGCATCGTTTGATGTGGATAAACATAGTTCAATTCTATTAAATATTACTTTAGTTTTGCACCTCCGTAGTCTATGCGCATAGGGTAGTTGGACAAGTATTTTGAAATAAGGGGGAATAAATTAAGACTATGCAGCCTGTTAAAAATATCCTGTCTCATGCTGCTAGAACTAAGTTTTTTTTTTGAAGACAAATCCACCAATATTATTTTCATGCAGATAATGTACATAATTTTGTTCATATACAGGTATATACTGTTGGTTATAGTTTTACAAGTTTAATTGCATATACTTTGTAGAACATCACTTATTTAGTAATGGATGGTATTCGTAGTAGCATCTTGTTATATTCATTGTATATGCATTACTCATGTTAAAAAATTAGCTTGCAGATATAGAAAATTTTCTTGTGCAAACCGTTCAGTTGCCTCATCCCTTATCCCATATGAAGATTCCAAACTAACCAGTAAAAGCAAAACCAAGAATTAGGGTTCAATTTACAGGTTTATGTTAAGGATGACCCTTATGTTAAAATCGGAACCCCATCAGGAGAATTCCAGTAAGGTGTTTTTCCGTTTCTTTTCCTTTATATGTCTCTTTCAATATTTATTGTTTTCTCGACCTTGAAATATTACGAGGTGTTAAATTCTTTCGAAATAGCACCTTATATCTTCATAACCGATTGGTATTTGAATCCCAGAACCCACTAGGTTTCCAAGTAAGCAACTTGCCAAGAATTAGTTCAATTTTTTATTCTCATGTGTTTTCTTCTTTAAGTTAGAGGCTGATATACCATGATCATGTTTCTGTGACAATAAAGGAAAATAGCCGACAAAGTTGGCGAAGCCGGATATTATGTGGTGGTGCCTGATTTCTTCAATGGACACCCTTATACGGGAGACCCAAGTGTAAACATTCCAAAGTGGATCGAGGATCACTCTCCGGTAAATCGTTTCTCCTGTCATAATTTTGCTACTACATTCTCCCAAACTATGCAAATCGGTACACGGTGATCATACTTAAAAGGACAATGGCTTCAGTACTTACTGTCCTAACATGCTAATCAAGCAATGCTGTCATGCAGTTAATAAGGTGAGATTGATAAACATATTCAATTGACCTTTCAGGTCAAAGCAGCTGAAGATGCTAAACCAATCTTCGCTACTTTAAAGAAGGAAGGGAAATCTATTCTTGGGGTTGGAGGTTATTGTTGGGGCGGTGAGTAAAATCAACACAAGAAAATGTGTTTACATTTTTTACACTAGGAATACACCCTTGGAACATTGTGAATTTTACTAGTTTTACAATAAGATTTACTTCACATTCAAATAGTCAAGTTTCAAGACAAGTTTTTTAGCTGATGTTCTTGCTGCCCTGCTTAACTAACAGGAAAGTTTGCAGTGGAAGTAGCGAAAACTAATGAGGTAGAAGCGATTGTCATCTTCCATCCTTCAACAGTGATTACCGACGATATGAAAGGTGATCTTTTTTTTATATATGGCGTTGTGGTTGCAATATGTATCATTTGTGAACTTATTCTAAATTCATCTGACACTCAGAGGTCAAACGCCCCATTGAGATCCTTGGAGCTCAGTATGATACAGATACACCACCAAAATTAGTGTATCAGTTTGTGCACGCCTTGCGAGAAAGAAATGAGGTGAGTTCATATCGACATGCATCAAGACTACTCTGGATATGAAATGCATCAGCATATTTCTACGTGGCTTGTTACATTCTACATAAAAGTTTGTAAAGATAATTTGCTGTTGCTCAGAAGAGTCAGTGTAGGATCGTAGGCACAATCAGAGAGGGTGAATAATTGCCTTCGCTTCTTGGTATCAGAAAACAAATCTCATACCAGAAGAAAAACAATCTAACATACAGGCGTGGATTTCAACTGCAAGTCGTTCGATCGCCCGCTACGACCGCTTGTTATGACCACCTTCACACGTAGTCGAAATCTCTCACCGGTCGAAAGCTTCAGCTACTCGAACGTTTCGACCGCTCGAACCAGAACACGCTGAAGACAACACCGTGCTCATATCATGCAAGATCAGGATGTGTTAACAAGTCGCTGTTGAGGATACAAGAAAACGATGCTCAGAAAACATATCACCGACGTCGACTAACTTTTCTTGGAATAGATCTAATCTATTATTTCTAAATCATGTTCTATGGCTACAAAGCGCCTCACGGCACCCCTAAAAACCTAACACAAAAAGCCTCCTCAAAGCCACACGAAAGCCACGGCTAAAACCCTTAGCCTCTATCTGCTTTTATATGCTAGAACCATAAACCGTGTTCTTCTCAAACACGGACATCTCAAACCATGTCCTTAACAACCTGGATATGTAATCCTATCTCTTCCGAAAATCAAGGAACCTGAAACCCTTCTAAACAAGGGTTTTGACCAAACTCTACCTCCTCCAAGTTATGGACTCTATCCATAACTCCTAAATCAACACGTGACGAAGCCTCTAGGACAACACCTCCTGTATCTCCATCACGCACCATCAACTCTCATGTCGAAGCCTATGGGACTTCACCTACTGTATCTTCTCTACGCATCATCCTCATGTGTTGAAGCCTCCGGGACCGCACCTCCTATATCTTCTCCGCGCATCATCACCTTTCATGTCGAAGCCTCTTGGACTATACCGTCTGTAGCTTCTCCACAAATCACCATCTTTAATATCCACGTGCTCCAGCATGAGCTCGACCACCTCACATAACATCTTCCACCGCCTGGACCTCAGACTTCCCTATCCTAGTCTTAGTTCTCCTCGTTACAGACAATGATCATCTCCATGCCATCCTGCACATGCAAAGACCAAAGAAACTTTCTCCCAGCATAAGTTCTTCCCAACTTGACCGTCATCAGCACACACATGAACCACACACACCCTCGTCTAGTCAGACAAGAACCAAACCTTCCACGACCACTAACTAGGTTGTCCACAATCATCAACCAGCTCATCCACGACTACACATCCTACCGCTATCTAGTAATCAGCCTCAGACCACTCATGATGACTGATAGCTCAACGAGTACTCAGAAACAATAAGTACTCGGGAATTACCATCACTCTACTCAAAACACTTAGGAATAATAGGCATCACTACCGACCATAGAACCATTGAGTACATACCATCCACGAGTACCGAAATACCAACCACAAATCTCCGACAACCGACCGCTGACCACGATCGTGAGAACCACGATTATTGAGTACCAAGCCATTCCGACTACGAGTATCGTTCCTCCAAACACTATTCACCGATCACCGACCACTATGCACTAGTCAGTCATACTTCTGGCCTAACACGAGTACTTGAAGTACTCGAAAATCATAGGAGTTGAAGTACTCATACCGACAATGAAGTCTACAAGTACCAACCGTGAAGCCAGCTGCCACCGATCGCAAAGCCTACCAATTGTGAGGACTACGACTACCGACCGCTAAACCTTCAACTACTGGTCGTGAAGTCTACGACTACGATCACAAAGTCTATGACCATCGACCGCAAAGTATACGACTATCGATCGCAAAGTCTACGACCATCGATCACAAAGTCTTCGACTATCGACCAGTAAAATATTCGACTATCGAGTATCGACCAGTGAAGTCCATAACTATCGAGTATCGACCAATAAAGTCTACAATTATCGAGTACTAAGTAGTAAAGTCCACGACTATCGATTAGTTACTGTAGCTATTACCATAGATAAGATACTATAGCTACGACCATTGAAAAGTATTATAACTTACCATCTTCGACCAGATATGATAATTCTGCTATAGTCGATGTTCTGTGGTCAAAATGTCATGATCGAAGAATGATGTGGTCGAAGTACCATGGTCGGATTGCTAAGGTCGAAGCTAGATGTGGTTGAAGTCAGACGTGGTCAAAGTCGGACGTGGTCAGAGTCTGATGTGGTCGAAGCCAGATGTGGTCAGAGTCTGATGTGGTCGAAGCTAGATGTGGTTGAAGTCAGACGTGGTCAGAGTCTGATGTGGTCGAAGCTAGATGTGGTTGAAGTCAGACGTGGTCAGAGTCTGATGTGGTCGAAGCCAGACGTGGTCAGAGTCTGATGTGGTCGAAGCTAGATGTGGTTGAAGTCAGACGTGGTCAAAGTCGGACGTGGTCAGAGTCTGATGTGGTCGAAGCCAGATGTGGTCGAAACCAATCTGACCTCCTGTATCTCCATCACGGACCATCAACTCTCGTGTCGGAACCTCCGGGACTGCACCTCCCGTATCTTCTCCACACGTCATGCTTATGTGTTGAAGCCTCTAGGACCACACATCCCGTATCTTTTCCACGCATCATCACCTTTCGTGTCGAAGCCTCCTGGACCGCACCACCCGCAGTTTCTCCACAAATCACCACCTTTGATTCTCCACGTGCTCTAGCATGAGCCCGACTACCACACGTGACATCCTCCACTGCCTAGACCTCAAACTTCCCCATCCTAGTCCTAGTTCTCCTCATCATCGACCATAATCATCTACGACTACATGTTGCGAAATCTACGACTATGATCACAATGTCTACGACCATCGGCCGCAAAGTATACGACTATCAATCACAAAGTGTACGGTCATCGATCGCAAAATCTTCTACTATCAACTAATAAAATCTTCGACTACCGAGTACCGACCAGTAAAGTCCACGACTATCGAGTATCGACCAGTAAAGTCTACGACTATCAAGTATCGACCAGTAAAGTCTACGACTATCGAGTACCAACCAGTAAAGCCCACTACTATTGACCGATTACTGTAGCTACGACAATAGATAAGGTACTGTAGCTGCGACCATTGAAAAGTACTGTAACTTACCATCTTCAACCGAATATGGTCGTTCTGCCGTAGTCAATGTTCCGTGGTCGAAATGTCATGATCAAAGCTAGACGTGGTCAAAGTATCATGGTTGGATTGTCGTGGTCGAAACCAGACGTGATCGGAGTTTGATGTTGTTGAAGCTGGACGTGGTCAAAGCCAATCGGTCAGATCGCCCAATACACAACGGTTAGACCGTTAAACTTAAGATCTGGTTTTAACAAACGCATATCGGCCGAAACTTTCTCAACCGCAAATCTAATGAAACCCAATTGTCAATTACTCATCATCACTCAAATATACGACCACCACATGGTCTAACAGTCAGAATTCAGAATAACTAAAACATAAACAAAGCACAAAGAAGACAATATACCCCAGTAAAGATTAGATGTTAAATGATCATGCTGGGTTTAATAAGTATTAAACATTGCCACATCATCTAACATGAATGGAAGTCTCTTGTTTAAACACCGGAAAAGTATGGCTCTGTTGCTTCTTAACATGCAGCTGCAGAGTCGTACAGTTTTTCATATTCTTTAACAACAAAAAAGAAAAAGAAAAAACCTGTAAAATCGATATTCATATGAGCTTGCTTGTTGCAGATTCATTACTACGCGAAGGTCTTTCCAGGAGTTGCCCATGGCTTTGCTTGCAGATACAATGCCAGCGACCCGTTCGCTGTCAAAACCGCTGAACAGGCTCTTGCCTTAATGCTCGACTGGTTCAAAAAATACTTGAAATGGGAATAGCCCATCATGCAGGTCCAGTACAATGGTTTCGTCCAAATAAAATTTCCTAGCGCCCATGTTAAATTTGCATGGCCAGCCTTGCAGGTAATGTGTATTGGCTATGACTTGTGGGTGCTTACCCATGTAAACTCTGTATCTTGATAGTTGATTTGCACATTGTGAAAGTATGTCGAGCTCTACTTAATGCATTTTTATCAATTCACTGTGGGCATTGTAGGATGTATCAGTTGTGTCGTTGGCAGTTCATGAGGAAAATTATTTTGGCATTTCTGGTTTAGATCATCATCCAGATGTGATTTAAAATCATTGTGTGTTGTGGAACTCCCCATCTGAGTTTATGACGTTAGCCACCAAAAAGTACGCCAACTCTCCTCGAATTTGTGAAAAGTCGGGTTGTTTCAATGCAGTTGACGGGATGGATACAGCCTGTGGATAGGACTATCATTGTGCGTATATATATAACCTGATAAGTATGAAGTAATTATGGGAAGATTGACAAACATTATAATTGGTAATCCTCGAGAAATCGAGGAGTAGGTTCATATGGTAGCACACGTAGAATCCACACGTGTTGCTCGGCGGTTGCTAGTGGTACTGTAAAAAAATGGAATGTGTTAATTCAAGAGGCATTAATACCAACTGTTGCATAGAATTAATTAATGTGTAATAACGAATGCCTTAAATTTTTGATCATGTGTCAGGCCTTTGGCCCCTTGCATGGAGACACCTGCCTTTGCAACGTACATCGCGAATACCCTACGTGATTCGAATAATTCGCTATATATCATTACTATTATAAAAGAACGAGTTGGTGGTCGTACGTCCATTCTCCTCCAACAGTCTCATTCTTAACTTCGTATCTCCTTTACTTTTTAATTGATCAGAATAACTCTCTTTCATAGCATAATTCACTATATATCTAATAAATTTCGTTGCAATGCACGAACAGGTGACTAGTAATACTCTAAATTTAAGTCTTAAAGACTTATGCGTAATTATAGCGAAGGAAGCACTTGAAAATGGTACACTGTGGAATCATAAAAGAAGCTGTTTTCCAAAACGGTTTTGCTATTGTAAAGGCGACTGAATTTTTTTTATCTCTCAGTCACTTGAAGTTGCACTCCCAATCAATTAAAATTGCAGCCCCCCCTTTAAAAAAACAGCTGCAACTTCAAGTCATTTAGAGTGCAACTAAAATTACACTTAGTTGCACTCTCAATCAACTAAAATTGCAGCCCACTTCAAAAAAATCAACTGTAATTTTAGTTGATTGAGAGTGCAACTTCAAATAACTGAGATATAAAAAAATTTTAGTCATCTTCGTAATAGCCACTCCTTTTCCAAAAACGAGTTGTACGGGGTTTTAGGATCGTGACATGGGAAAAGGGGGTCGTGCGGATAGATATGGGGAGCCCTTGTTTTCGAGCGCCGCCACTAGAAAATTTTTCGCGCCCGCTTCGGCTCGGCAGCGCGTTGGTTCGTCCGTGCTCGGCCGTGTGTGCGTTGAACGATTGCGAACGCCAGTTAACGCCGGGTGGCGTGGGGCCGGACCGTGCGCCATGGGGAGGTCGCCTTGTGGGGAAGCCTCGGCCACTTCTCCTGCGCGCAGATGGAACACCTGGGGGTTAGGCGGTTGCCCACGCCAACTCTTGGCCGTTTGGCCACGTGCGCCACATGGAAGTCACGCCGGAGCTCGTGTGCCTTGGTTCGGTGCTGCAGTAAAGGTGTTTTGCCGTGAGAAGGAAAGTCAGAGAAGAGGGCTTGTTGTTTAACAGCTTCTAAAAATAATTTTTATCTTTTATTATAGTATCTAATTTTTAAACGGAGTATTTTTTTTAAGATGAAATCTACAAATTAATTATAGTACACATTAAAAGCCTAATATTTATATCAACCAAAATTACAAGCGAGTATCTCTCTTTGTAATCTCTGTCCTAAATAGCTAAAATTTAAAATTTTCAGCCAAAAATCATAAACCGCAACTATATTAAACATGCGCTAGAATTGAATGATCTTCACGAGTTGTACTGGCTCAATCAAGTTTGAGCAGTAGCAATTGGGTGGTGGTAATGCTTTGATTTCTCTCTGTTATTTTGAGGGTAGAATCCAGATTAGACAGGGTTGATATGCACATTCATTTGGGACGATTAGGCAGTAGATCGGTTTGATCTAAAATACAGCTGTACTTTTTTATGGGTAGTTAGAGACATAATTTATAAACTTCATCCACTAGAAAGTTATAAAGGATCTCATTATCTTTCTGTAAAATTTTGGTTTATGTCAATCGGATGAATAATATGAGTTATGAATTTTATAGTCTGCTACCTAGTGAGTTTGTCGGGTTTTTGAGAGTTTTAGCTTTTCACAGTTATTGCATGGTGAGCTAACATGAGCCTTAGAAGCGTATTAAGACATTTTCTTGTTTTGATGAAACTTGTATTGAAATTGTTTAGAAATAGATTCAAGTTCAGCAGTTAATTTAGGGCAATTGGCAAATAATAGGCTCAAGCAAAGCAGCTTTCATTTCAGCAATTTTATGATCTGCCTTTTTTAAGTTAATCTTCAAATTATTGCAACTTTCACAAGTTTCAGACAGATTCAGAAGCATGGTATAAAGACCTCTAAAAACATTGTCCTTATCCTCACATGAGGTGCAGAAAGTAGTCTCAACAGAATCAGATGAAATAGATGCTACTCTAGTCATCTCTATCTCAGCTAGCAGACTAACATTCTCCACCTTAAGCAAGTCAAGTTTAGACACTATCATGAGAGGTCCTTAGCTTTTCCATATCATCCAGCAAAGAAGTACAAATATCGCAATCATCACGGGAGGGAGCAGATCTAAGTGAAGTAATCTCTCATGACAAGCTCTCTACTTCCTTCTCTAGGTCACCACACCTAGCTCTAGATTTAGCATAAAATCTCCCTAGCTTGAGCTGGTCATAGGAAGGACCAACCACATCAGAGTCGGTGTAGAGATCGTCATCGTTGATGTCAGTCTCATTGGCCATGAAGCACATGCTGATGAAGTCATCGCCGTACTTGGTGTCCTTGTCTTGATCATCCTTGCCGTCGTCGTCGTTCCATCCTTCCATGTCGCTGAAGTTGATGTCGTCGAAGGTGGTAAGGATGCGGTGGAAGAGCTTCTTGGCTTTGCCAAGATTGTGGTACTTGTTCTCTTTGCCTTGGGCACAAGTTGAGGGCTTCTTGTTGCGGTTATTACTGATGTAGTCATTCTTGCTTATACCGTCGTAGTCGTTCTTGCCCTTCTCCAGTTTGGGCAATTTGCTCGAATATGGTTAGAACCACCACACTAAAAATAAATCACCGGCCCTCCTCTCTTTCTCTCCCTAACCCTCTTTAAGCATATGAAAATTTTCTGGCTAAGAGGGCTAGTTCATTCTCTGGAAGCTGCTCAATTTGATCATCACTTATTTCATAGAGAGCAGCTAAAGAAAAGCCAGAAGCACCATCAGAAGATGCTCCGGAGGCAGGATTGGGATCGGTGTCCAAAGCCATTGACTGTGGTTTTGACTTACGAGAGACAATGTCAACCTCGTGAGTCTTGAGGCGTGAGTAGAACGCATCAAGAGTCAAAGTCAAGAGGTTAGTCGTGTCTTTGATGGTGGTCACTTTCATCTCCCAAACTCGCATGTCTAAAGTAGAAAGCATTTGACGAGTATTGTCCGAGTCAGGGTATGTAAGTCCAACTGCTCGGAGGTTGCTCAAAATCTTGTGAAATCTGGCAAAGCACTTATCTAAGGACTCACCAGCGAGCATCTAAAAATTGTTGTACTCTCGCTTGTATTGGTCCTGTCGTACGATCTTGATTTGGGTAGTGCCCTCATTGTATGCATCGAGGGTCACCCAAATGTCATAGGCCGATGAAAGATGAGAAATGCAATCAAACTCGTTTATGCTAAGATTTGGATAATGATGTTCCTTGCCTTAGCATTTGCCTCCACATCTAGCGTATTCATGGTTGTGATGTGTCCATCGGCAGGAACAACAAACCGAGCTTTCTCCTTTCTCCAGATTGCATAGCTCTGAGCCTGTATGTAAGACCCCATCCTATTCTTCCAAAAGGGATAGTCGATCCCATCGAAGAGAGGGGGCTTGGTGGAATACTTGTCTGTTACCATGGCTCCAAAGACCGGTTAAGATCTATAGCAAAGAGCTAACCGGGCTCTGATACTACTTGTAGGACCGAACATGCAACATAGGGGGTGAATGGTGCCTTCAAACCTCCCCATGTATTCTCACAACCCTTCTTCTCCAATAGCTACTGAGCTATGAAGTCAGGGATTGAATGCTTACTGGAAGCCGAGAAAAACAGACTGAAAACAGAGAGTAAACAAGCATTGGCTGAAGACAGTCAGAGAGGTCGAGGCTTACTGCATGGTCAAAGTCTCTATGCCATGGTCAAAACGACCGAGCCGATGTTTGTCTATGTACAGAGTGGTCGAACGCCAACTTGTGGTCGATCAAGCTACTCAGACGATGTCAGCTAGTTCTCTGGTCGTAATCATGTGGTTGTAAGCCAACAGGTGGTCGAACGATTAATGTGGTCGAAACCAGATCACCGAGACAGAAGATCAGCGTGATCGAAAAGGGTGCAATGTGGTCTGGTACTTGACCATGGTCAAAACCAACATACTTGTAAATCCATTTGACGTACTAGACAAGGATTGCACTGATTTCGACTACACACAGTTAGAAAGACCAGAAGACTAGAAGTCGACAGAACTGGCCGTGGTCGAAGAACATGGTCTTAGCGCCTCCTACAAAACAGAGGATGGTCTGGAGGCGCACACCCACACGACCAAGAACTCATAGCACTTTCGACTTAAAGAACAAAAGGCCATTAAACTTTGCACACAAAAAGATGAAGATCTCAAGAAGTTGCAGACTTTAATTGAACTACGACTATTTAGTGCTGCTAGAAATCGCGGAGAATGCTTACGACCATGTCTGAGAGGAAGATGAACTACGATCAAACCTTGCTCTCGGGAATAGACTAGCCAAGGTGGATTTGTGGATGATTCCCAGTACAGAGCAAGTCAAATCTGGAGCAAACCAAGCAAGCACAATCCCTCAGACAGAAGAGAGGAGAAGATAAGATAGAACCGAGAAAACGCAATCAAATCATCTAAACATCAAACAGACAAAAGAACTCAAATGAAAGCACAAAGATTGATGTATTGCACTCATGGAGGTTTCTACAGCCACTCCATCTAGGAGGACCAAGAGCACAAGCGCTCCGACATAGAGAACAACTCACGCAAGAACAAAAAATAAAACCCCAGAGCTTCTCCGAAGACCTCTTAAGCACTGGTGATCTACCCTCCTATTTATAGCCTTCAATAGCGTGAGGTAACCCGTTAACCCCAACCAACACCGGGTTTTTCACGCAGACACACTCGAGACAACCCGCTAACACAGACAGGTCACAGTGCTTTAACAGAAACCGCTTCCTTTTGCAGGCCTGAATCAATTACCAAATTGCCCCTCAGACACCTTGCCGAAAGCTTTCCATTTCCTTGACGACCATGCTTGCAACCACCTGGCAGTCCAAGTCATCTTAGACTTCTTCCGATCATTCTGGACCTCAACATCACCTGTGTCTAGTCCCGATCCTTCCAGCCTCACCATGACCTACTTCCAAAGCCCTGCAAGCACCACTGACAAGCAAAGCATCACACAGCACCGCACAAAACACTAAGATCGTAAATATGCATCAGAAGAATGTACTCGAAAATCACCCTAGCTGGTTGTAAACATCTTACGACCACTCGAAAACACTGGATGAAAGGTACTCGTAGCCCTAGAGTAACTCCCAGCTAGTTATGACCACTTAGCAAGATGATACGACCACCCCAGTGGTCGGTAGGACTACGAGACCAGAAGCTACGACCATCGCTAACAGCCTTCGACCACACCCAAGACTGCTATGACCATCGAGACTACAAGATATGACTTACTCGAGCTGATCGCTACGACTTCCGACCACTAAGACAGACGCTACGACTTACCAGAGCTAATCGTAAGCACTTCTGACCACACAGATGGTCGTTACGACCAAATCGGAACTAGTCACAATGACTTACAACCGCTCAGGCAGATCGCTATGACCACAACCATGGTCACCAGAATCTACGACCATCGAGCAATCAAAGCTGTCGACCACCGACCGCAGTGGTCGAAGCTACGACCACCGATCGCAGTGGTCAAAGCTACCAACCACCGACCGCAGCGGTCGAAGCTACGACCACCGACCGTAGCGGTCGAACCTACTAAGCAATGACCACAGCGGTCGAAGCTACCGACCCCATGGTCAAAAACCCGCTTTCGACTACCGACCGCGGACAACGTGGTCAAAGACCCGTCTGCCGACAACGTGGTCGAAAACCCACTTTCGACTACCGACCATGGCAAGTCGAAGCTTCCGACCATGGCCAGTTGAGGCGTTCGACTACCGACCACGGCTAGTCGAAGCGTTCGACTACCGACCACGGCAAGTCGAAGCGCCCGACCACGGCTAGTCGAAGCTTCTGACCACGGACACCATGGTCGTAAGAGCAAGTCGACAGTGTGGTTGTAAATCTGTTTGCCGACCACAATGACACACAACGTGGTCGAAAGGGCAAGTCGATAACATGGTCGATAATCCGTCTTCCGACCATGATGCTGCCGACAACGTGGTCGTAAATGCCTCTGCCGACCACGTGGAAGAAAAGCCACTGCTGACCAAGTCGTAAACACTAAAGACCTTTGCAGAACGAGCACAAACCTCAAAAACCAAACTCAATCTCTCTAAAACAAGAGTCAATTACTCATTACAAACATTGGGTCATTCCACATGGTCTCTCAGGGGAAAACCCAAAATTGAGGGAATAAAAGAAGATAGTGACAAGTCCTAAAATATCACTCTCTTGAGTGTCAAATCATCCATTTTTTCTATAAAAATTGATACAAAACTACCTGTCCTTTTTTGAAAAATAGATTGAAGTTATTAATTGAGTTCGGTGGGAGTGGGAACACCGTGCTCCATCTCGGCTTGCTCCCCTTCTATAAAAGCTAGCTTCCAGAGTTGCCTGCTGCTCACCTATAACCATGTGGAGACTAAAGATCGCCGAGGGAGGAAACCCGTTGCTGCGGACGAGCAACAGCTTCCTGGGCAGGGCAGTGTGGGAGTTTGACCCTGATGCCGGTACGCCGGAGGAGCGCGCCGAGGTTGAGAGCCTACGCCGTGAGTTCACCCAGCACCGCTTCCACAAGAGGGAGTCCCAGGACCTCCACGTCTATGATGGAGAACGGCTCGTATGTGTTTCCATTTGGTGCACTCCTTTGTTTAACTATGCTTCTTTGGGTATGATACGCGTATCTATGAAACATACATGTCCATGCAGGGAGTTCATCTAAATATCAAAAAGTACACTACTATAAAAAAAGCTAAACTGGACGCTTATATCATAGACGGTGCTACAAGTATCACATACGGTTCATACAAATAACCGTCTGTGGTATTTTCACAGATGATTTTTAATACGAACCGTCTGTGATAACTTCATTATCACAGATGGTTTTTAATAAAAACCGTCTATGAAGTATCATAGACGGTTCTAGATAAGAACTGCTCGTAATAATGGCGGACATCACGCATCGTTTTATCAAGAACCGTCGTGATACTTCTGACGGTTTGTATTAAAAACCGTCTGTGATAATGAAGTTATCACAGACGGTTCGTATTAAAAACCGTCTGTGATATGTTTCCCGCCTTGCAATCCCCCAAAAATTCATAATTTCCCGCTTGAGTCCGAGTAGGATTCAGTTTTGAGACACTTTCAGTAAAACGGGTATAACTTTTGCATACGGTGTCCGTTTTCGACGTTCTTGTACTCGTTGGAAAGCTAACAACGAGCCCGATCCAAACAAAAAATACCTGCTTACCCTAGTCGCCCTCCAAGACCCCAAAAATCGTCCATCTTTGCACCTAAACCAGCGTCGCAAGTTTTTGGTTTCTGTTTTTTCCCGTTTTCTTGGTCTTCCCTTCGGAATGTGGATTTTGCTTCAACTGAAAAGTTGTAGATCTCATCGAAACCTTTCAAATGAGTATATATAAGCCCTATAAAACTTTGCTATTTCATCTTTTCAGACTAGTTGTTTATATTGTATCGGTATATAAAAATTTGTGTTCTAATTCACAGACGATTGGTATATAGAGCCGTCTGTAATATTCATTCATCACAGACGGTTCTAGCTACGAATAGTCTATGATAGAGAGTATGACAGACGGTTTGTATGTAAAACCGTCTGTGATAATCTGGCCGCTAGGCCCGTCGATCCTCCTCAACCCAATCCTAGCCAATAGAAATCTACCAACCCTCACCCCACGGATCATAGCTCCCTCCCTTATAAATAATCACCAGAACCCAGCCTGCTTGCTGTTCTCCTCCTCCTTGCTGTTCTCCTCCTCGTTGTTGTTCTTCTCCTCGTTGCTATTCTCCTCCTTGTTGCTGTTCTTCTCCTCGTTGTTGTTCTCCTTCTCTTTGTTGTTCTTCTCCTCCTTGCTGACCCTTACCATAATAGCCCAGCCTCCTTGCTATCCTCCTCTTTGCGACTGAAATTTCACTTGAAGCAAGATGGAAAGGAAGAAGGCAATGGCAAGATGGAAAGGAAGAAGGTCGGCATAGAAGCTATTGATTTTTTGTTGGCGTGCTTTTTGGTGGCTGGAGTCTTAAAATCAGATGGAGAGTTTCCAACGTACAATGATTTTTTGTTTGGGATAAGATTGACATTGATTGTAATTGTGTTTTTGTTAATGGATATTTTATTTCATTTCAATTAATTGATTTGAGAAATGAATGTTTTATGTTTGTGAAATAAATTGAGATGTGAATTGGATGTATATATGTACATGTTGATCTTCTTGTTTCAGATGGCATGACTAGCATTTCCTGAGGCTAGCCAATAAACAGAAATAGATTTAGGGGTAGAAGAGAATAGCACGGGCGGTTTTTAACTAGAAACCATCTATGCTAGTTGATAATCACAGACGGTTTTTAGTTAAAAATCATCTGTGATATTTAGATATCACAGACGGTTTTTAACTAGAACCGCTTGTGATATTTAGATATGACAGATGGTTTTTAACTAGAACCGTCTGTGATATTTACACCACAGACGGTTTGAAAGCCGTCTGTGATGACCTCGAATCATTACTGACCCATAAATTGAGACGGCTCACAAAACCGTTTGTGATGACGTTTCTGAACCGTCTGTAATACGGTTTTCTGTAGTAGTGGTATACTATTTTTTTAAAATTTTGTTTGTTTCCTTATAGAATTTAGTCCATAAGAAGTACTTCATAAGTTTCTCCTTGCAAGGTGATTAATAAGGTTATAAGACCACGATAATTGTACCAGAAAGTGAACATAATATCCTGGCGCCTTGGCATAAGAGAGAGTAATTAGTGGCAAAAGGAGAGGAACAAAAATATGTGAGTGCACATGCACTAGTTTGGAAAGAATTCGTTTATTTTTTTTTAATGCGAACACTTTTAATCATTTTTGGATCTGGTTTACTTCTTGTAAGGGTGGACGGTGACTTCTCTTGCTATAAGATTTATACAACTTGTATTAGAAGGGTGATGCATAGAAGTGCTGCTAAAAAAACATTGTTGGTTGTGCCTCGAGGTTCATGCATGAGCTGTTTCTCGTTGCCTCATTGGCCACAAGTTGAATGGCGGGAAGTGTGTGTGTGTCACCGGCAGTGGGATGCGGCGGCACCGGCAACCGAGAGAGAGAGGGCGCCGGCATAGTGCATATCTCTATTAATATAAAAGTGAAGTTTGTTCGTTCATCATCTTCCTCATCCTTCTCCCAACCGTAGCGCACTCCCTCATCTCCTCTTGACATACTCCAATATGTGGGCCTGTGTCGTCAGTCGGCTCCCTCCCCAAACTACTCGTTGCCTCACACCCCAACAGCTCCTCTTCCCTTCTCTATGAGGCCACACCCTTAAGGCCCCAACCGCTAGCCAATCTCGCTATTCTCATGTCCTAGTCAGCACCACTCCTCTCCTCACCAGCCCTCTCCTCACTCCGATCAACTTCTTCTAAAATTATCCCTCTTCCATGCCTTGCACCATTGTCTTATCAGTTTTGCAGGGCAAATCAGTGATGAGTGGTGGTGCTGGTGACCGATGACCACGACAAGCAGAAGGGCCATCACCAAGCGGCGACTGGGCTCGAAGAGCAAGGAGGAGGCAGCGTTGGGGAGGAGGATGATGGTGGTGCTAGGAATGAGGATGGCTATATCTGGTGCTGTCGGGGTCGAGGATGGTCGGATCCAGCAGCGTGATGATTAGGTATCACTAGATCCACCGAACTCTGGCTTCTCCCGCAGGTCTAGTAGCAGCAGCGTAAGGATGGTCGGATCCGATGACAGAGGCCTCTCTCTCCGACTCACCTCCACCAACACTGCCACCTTCCACTTCTCATTTTCTACCAGCATGGATGGACAACTCCAGCTATGACTCTATGTTCCTGCTCTGTCGCTGTCTCATTGTGAGGAAGGCCTGACTAATGGTGGTGAACACGAGGATGACTGGATCCAGTGGTGGAGACCTTAGGGACGCTAGATTCGGACATCATAACCTCAGGGTCCGTCGAATCTGCTAGCTAGGTGGAGAATGCTGGTGTCGAGGACAATGACCCGAGATCAGGCAGCCATGGGGTTGGAGGCAATAGCGAAGAGCACGATGACCCCAGCGGAGTACCGGAGATGGAGGTGTACCAGCCGGATTCGAAGGTGGTGACATCAGGATGGTGCATCTGGTGGAGGTGTGGTCGAGGATGGTGGATCCAGTGGTAATGGGTCTGGTGAAGTGTGGGGTGGAGCCACTGGCCAAGAGGAGGCACAAGGAGTGGAGGTGACGCGGTAGTGGCGCGCAGGTGAGGGGAGCAACCCGTTACGGTTGGCAAGGTGTTAGTGTACACAGTTGAAGATAAGGACGGAACAAAAGTGTACACCACTGAGATCAACAACCAAGACATAAAGTACACTGGCATGGACGACGAACAGGGAGGAAGAGTATACCGGCTCAGACGAGGTGTACACTACTAGAGGTGAGGAAGAACCATGAAGCCAGTGGGGTCAAGGAGGGTAGATCTAGAGTACGTGATCTCGGCAACACACGGACATCTTACTAGTTATCTCTACTAATTTAAAAAGGGTGTTTGTTCGTTCACCATCTTTCCCTTCCTTCCCCCTACCGCAACATACTCTCGCATCTCCTCTTGACATACTCTGATATATGAGCCTGTGTCATCAGTCGGCTCCCCCTGAACTACTTACGGCCTCACACCCCAACTGCTCCTCTTCCCTTCTCCATGCGGCCACACCCTTGAGACCCCAACCGCTAGCCAATCTCGCTATTTTGGTGTCCTGATTAGCGCCGTCCCTCTCCTCACTTTGATCAACCTTTTCCAAAACTATACCTCTTCCATGTCTTGCACCAACATCTTACCAATTTTGTAGGGTAGATCAGCGATGAGTGGTGGTGCTGGTGACCGATGCCCACTACAAGCAAAAGGGCCATCACCAAGCGGCGACTGGGCTCGAAGAGCAAGGAGGAGGCCGCGGTGGGGAGGAGGAAGATGGTGGTGCCAGGATCAAGGATGGCTATATCTGGTGCCATCGGGGTCGAGGATGGTTTAATCCATCAACGTGATCGTCAAGGATCACCAAATCCACCAAATTATGGCTTCTCCCTCGGGTCTAGTGGCAGTAGTGCAAGGATGGTCAGATCTGGTGACAGAGGCCTCTCTCTCCGACTCTCCTCCACTAGCACTGTCACCTTCCACTTCTCCTTTTCTGCCGGCGTGGTGGGCCGACTCTAGGTATGACACCATGGTCTTGATCTGTCATCAACCCCACTGTCTCATTGTGAGGAGGGCCTGATCTAATGGCAATGAACATGTGGATGACTGCATCCAGTGGTGGCAACCTTAGGGACGCTAGATTCGAACACGACAACCTCAAGGTCCGTCGGATCCGTTGGCCAAGGTGGAGAATGCTGGTGTCGTGGACAATGACCCTGAGATCAGGCGGTCATGGGGTTGCAGACACCAGCGAAGAGCTCGATGATCCCAGCGGAGTACCAAAGGTGGAGGTGTACTAGTTGGATCCGAAGGTGGCGACCTTAGAGATGGTGCATCCGGTGAAGGTCACCTCGGGGATGGTGGATTCGGTAGTGATGGGTTGGTGAAGTGTGGGGTGGAGCCACTAGCCAGGAGGAGGTACGGGGAGTGGAGGTGACGCGGTAGTGGCGGGCAGGTGGGGGGAGGTGAGGGGAGCAAGCCATTGTGGTTGGCGAGGCATTAGTGTACACAACCGAAGACAAGGATGGAACAAAAGTGTACACCAATGAGGTCAGTGATCAAGACATAGAGTAGACTAGCACAGATGACCAACAAGGAGGAATACACTAGCTCGGATGAGGTGTACACTGCTAGAGGTGAGGAAGAACCATGAAGCTAGCGGGATCAGGGAGGGTAGATTCAGAGCACGTGATCTCAGCAATGCACAAGCATCTTACTTGTTATCTCTACTAATATAAAAGGGGAGTTTGTTTGTTCACCATCTTCCCCTTCCATCTCCCTACCGTAGTGCACTCCAGCATCTCCTCTTGACATACTCCGATAAATGGGTCTATGACGTCAACCAGCTCCCTCCTCGAACTACTCACAGCCTCACGCGCCAACCGCTTCTCTTCCCTTCTACACGCAGCCACACCCCTGAGGACCCAACCACTAGGCAATCTCGCTATTCTCATGTCCTGATCAGTGCTGCCCCTCTCCTTAGTCTGATTGATCTCTTCAAAAACTATCCCTCTTCCATGCCTTGCACCAGCATCTTACTAGTTTTGTATGGCAGATCAGTGATGAGTGGTGGTGCTGGTGACCCATGTCCACGACAAGCAGAATGGCCATCACCCAGCGGCGACTGAGCTCGAAGAGCAAGGAGGAGGTAGCGGTAGGAGGAGGAAGATGGTGGTACCTAGATCAAGGTGGCTATATCTAGTGTTGTCAGGGTCGAGGATGGTCAGATCCAACAGCATGATGGTCAGGGATCACTAAATCCACCAGACCCTAGCTTCTCCCTCGGGTTTGGTAGCAGAGGCCTCTCTCTCCAACTCACCTCCGCCAGAGCTGCCACCTTCCACTTCTCCTTTTTCAACCAGCATGGTGGGTCGACTCCTGCTACAACTCCATGTTATTGATCCATTGCCGCCCCCATTGTCTCATTGTAAGGACGGCCTGATCTAATGGCACTGAACACGAGGATGATCGAATCCGGTGGTGGCGACCTCACGGGCACTAGATTTAGAAATGACCACTTAAGGGTCTATTAGATCTGCAACACCAGGGTGGAGAATGTTGGTGTTGAGGACAATGGCCGCGAGATCAGGCAGTCATGGGGTTGGAGACACCAGTGAAGATCACGATGATCCCAGCGGAGTACTAGAGGTGGAGATGTACTAACTGGATTCAAAGGTGGCAACCTCAAAGATGGTGCATCTGTTGGAGGTGACCTCAGGTATGATGGATCCGGTGGTGACGGGTCTAGTAAAGCGTGGGGTGGAGCCAGCAGAGTACCAGAGGTGGTTGTGTACCAGCCGGATCTGAAGGTGGCGACCTCAGAGATGGTGCATCCGGTGGAGGTGACCCTGGGGATGGTGGATCCGGTAGTGACGGTTTTCGTGAAGCGTGGGGTGGAGCCACCGGCTAGGAGTAGGCACGGGGATTGGAGGTGACACGGTGGTGGTACACAAGTGGGGGAGGTGAGGGGAGCAACACGTTGTGGTTGGGGAGGCATTAGTGTACACAACTAAAGATAAGGACCGAACAAAAGTGTACACCGCCAAGGTTAATGAGCAAGACATAAAGTACACTAGCACGGATGACGAATAGGGAGGAGTACATTGGCTCGGACGAGGTGAGAACCACTGGAGGTGAGGAAGAACCAAAAAGTTAGCGGTGTCAGGGAGGGTAGATCCGGAGCATGCGATCTCGGCAATGCACGGACATCTTACTAGTTATCTCTACTAATATAAAAAGAGAGTTTGTTCGTTCAACATCTTCCCCTGCCTTCTCCCTACCGCAGCACACTCCCACATCTCCTCTTGACATACTCCAGTATGTCGGCATGTGTCGTCAGCTGGCTCCCTCCCCGAACTACTCATTGCCTCACACCCCAACTGTTACATTCCTTCTCCATGCAGTCACACCCTTGAGGCCCCAACCGCTAGCCAATCTCGCTATTCTCGTGTCCTGATCAGCGCTGCCCCTCTCCTCACTTCGATCGACCTCTTCTAAAACTATCCCTCTTCCATGCCTTGCGCCAGCATCTTACCAGTTTTGTAGGACAGATCAATGATGAGTGCTAGTGTTGGTGACCAATGCCCACAACAAGCAGAAGGGCCATCACCAAGCGACGACTGGGCTCGAATAGCAAAGAGGAGGCAGCGGCAGGGAGGAGGAAGATGGTGGCACTAGGATCGAGGATGGCTTATCCGGTGTCATCGGGGTTGAGGATGGTCGGATCCAGCAATGTAATGGTCAGGGATCACCAGATCCACCAGACTCTAGCTTCTCCCTTGGGTCTGGTCGCAGCAGTGCAAGGATAGTTGGATCTGGTGATAGAGGCCTCTCTCCAACTCTCCTCTGCTCCATTTTTGCCGACATGATGCACCGACTCTAGTTACGACTCCATGTTCTTGATTCGCTGTCGCCCCCATTGTCTCATTGTGAGGAGGGCCTGATCTAACGGCAGTGAACACGAGGACGACCGGATCCAGCAGTGGCGACCTCATGGACGTTAGATTCATATACGACGACCTCAGGGTCCGTCAGATCCACTGTGCCAAGGTGGAGAATGCTGGTGTCGAGGACAATGACCCTGAGATCGGGCGGTCATGGGGTTGGAGACACCATCGAAGAGCATGATGACCCAGCGGAGTACCGGAGGTGGAGGTGTACTAGCTGGAACTGAAGGTGGCGACCTCAGAGATGGTGCATCTGGTGGCGATGACCTCGGGGATGGTGGATCCGGTGTGACGAGTCTGGTGAAGCGTGGGTTGGAGCCGTCGACCAGGAGGAGGTGTGGGGAGTGGAGATGATACGGTGGTGGCACGTGGGTGGGGGGAGGTGAGGGGGGCAACTTATTGTGGTTGGTGAGGCATTAGTGTACACAACCGAAGACAACGACAGAACAAAAGTGTATACTACTGAGGTCAACAATCAAGACATAGAGTACACTAGCATGGACGACGAACAACGAGGCGAAATACACCGGCTCAGATAAGGTGTACACCAGTGGAGGTGAGTAAGAAAAACTAGCAGGGTTAGGGAGGGTAGATCTAGAGTAGACAATCTCAGCAACGCATGGGCATCCTACTATTAGAAAAATAGGGAGATCTATCCTCCGCCAAATTAATTGCCACTGACCTGGTTGCCTCCTTCGCCGAATGCCCCCTTCTTTCTCAACAGTTTAAATTCTGTTTAGTAATCTCCAACGTCAAAGGCGGTGAAGATGGCGTGAAGGAGGTTGTATAGGGGAATGAGGGGAGAGATCTAGAACGTCCATCTCGGTCCAACGGTCAATTCTTTTTACTAAAAGCACTGGTTTTAGTAGAGTGTGTAATATAGACAATAAAAAAAGTAATCATTGCAGAGTATTGCATCTAAATTTCCTTTTATTTTAGTTTAAATACCATGTAATCCAAGAGACTTCGTTCGGGAGTTTGTATCACTATATTTTTTTAATTCTTAGTGGTGCCCCCTCCATAAGCTACTTGGCTTCAAAATTTAGTAATGCTAATGATGTACGTGAGCTAAAAAAACAGCATCAATACACATTAAGGCCTTTGTTTCGAACGAAGAAATTTCGGAGGAACTTCACAGTATAATACCTCCAAAAACTCCTTTTGGATTCCTCATTCCAAACAGCCAAAACGTGGAATGTAGAGGTTATTTGAAATGTTGGCATACACTTAATCAGGTATGGCATACTGGACACTCCCTTGTTTTATCTACAAGGAAGCTAAGACATTTTGCTAGTTCCGAAGTTTCATTAGTCTTCTTTTTAGAGAGGGGTAGTTCATTAGTCCAGAGTCCGCACTAGACCGAAGCGAATTGAGTTCGAGCGTGATAGACTTGAGTCAACTGGGCCCTAAACGAGGTATCATATGTTTTTCGGCCCGTGATCGACTAGTCGCCCATCTGGCCAACCACCCTAATGGATCCCTGGAAGGGTCAAGGCCCGACGAGAGACCTGCCATGA
This sequence comes from Bonia amplexicaulis, assembly GCA_036346245.1. Taxonomy (NCBI): domain Eukaryota; kingdom Viridiplantae; phylum Streptophyta; class Magnoliopsida; order Poales; family Poaceae; genus Bonia; species Bonia amplexicaulis. The sequence goes on from CM070744.1 coordinate 2,899,309, forward strand.
AATGACAAAGTTGCGAAACCAATATGCCCATCACACTCTTTCTTTAAGGTTTTTTATTTTTAGCTTTTAAACTTCTTTAAAAATCAAAATAAATAGTTGATTTTTAAAATGAATTTTCTAAATAATTTTTCGAGTTTAAAACCATGTGAGTCGTTTTCATCAACGTCTTCGCCATCCGCGCCATCTTAAAAAACCTAAATAAAAACCGTCTTAAAAAACCTAAATAAAAACCAAAATAACAGGGCAATTTCTTGTATGGGGACCTTTTCTATCGAGTATTCTATCATTCTAGAATCTGTCAACATAATCTTTTATTGTATCACTCTTGCAGTATGCAAAAGTAAACAGTCCTCGAGCAGATCTTCCGATCGTCAAGCTTAATGATAATGAAGAAGTGACGGAAGAAACGATACTAGCTTCGTTGAGACGAGCTATTAATCAATACTCTACTTTGCAAGCACACGATGGGCATTGGCCCGGTGACTACAGTGGAATTATGTTCATTATGCCGCTCTTGGTATGTATTTTTACTCAGTTCTTTTCTAATTGAGCAGCTTGATGAGCACAATACGGTTTGCTGCACTTCTTCTCCGTATCTATTTTTTCATCTGTTTTTAACCGTGCTTTCCGCTATTGACCTGACTAGTCCTGGAATAGATGTAGTATGACCAGGGTTTCTAGAACGAAAAGTTGCGGCTGACCCCGAGCTCAGCTGCACGGCTGCACCCCCTATCTGTGCCGTCGGTATGTGGTAGGGATATGCTCCCAGCTAGAGGTCGGCATGGTGCCGCGGTCTAGGCTTATCATGCTTTGGACCGTTTCTTGTTATATCGGTTCGGCCTAGTCACCTCGCCATGCTGTGCTGTGCCGATCTGTCTTGTCTCCGATCAGGCTCAAGCACACCCTAAAGCACATTGTACCAGCGTTCATGTTGTGTCAACCCAAGCCCAGCCCGAAGTAACTATACACGACAAATGCGGCGGTGATGATGGTGGCGGCGGCCGTCATCTTCCTTTCTCTCGTATTCACCTCGTTAAAAACTAGTTAAAATTGAATTAGTTGCATAAAAACATGGGCATGTAATAACGTAAATATTTCAGGGAAAAGTGGAATTTCCTTTATATTCTAAAAATACAATGTTATTGTCTTGTTAAAAACCTTACGCCCCAGAGTAGGGTTCACCGAGTAAGGAAAAGAGTACAATAACGATATATGTGCATGCTAACTATAATAACATGCGTACATAGTATCTACTCATCAATATCCAAGTAGTTCATGCGTTCGAGGTCAGCATATGCCTGCACGATTTCATAATCCTCCAGTTGATGCTGTTGCCTCTCTTTAGCTAATTCTCAGTCTTTGGCACTTGTGATTGCCTCTACCATCCTGGGCATGAGGGATGATCTCCTTTCTTTGATTATTCTCTCTACCGTGCTGAATGTTGCTTCTGAAGAGACAGTGGACACCGGCACCAGGAGAACATCCCGTGCGAAATGTGACACTACAGAAAATATCCACTTATTGTTCTTCCACCACTCGAGCAAGTCTATCTTGCCTCTTCCAGTAAGATCAAGATTAATATTTACAAAATCATGCTCCAAGTTGTGGTTTAGCTCCGAGACAGAATTCCATTTGGAGGCCGCCTGAGACTGAGAGGGAAAAGAAGTAGATTGGCCCTTTAGCTTTTTCCATAAGTGTGATATCAAGCTTGTATTACCTTATTGCGTCTGCTGTGAGGTCTCCGATCTCATGCTGCTGCTAAACTTGTCATGATACATATGAAAAACACGAAAAAGCTCCTCTATGACATGTGCGAAAGCTTCCAAATAATCAAGGCTAAGGCATTCACCTATTCCCTCCATACCAACCTGCAAACCTACCAACTTTTTTGTAGGATCAAAAATGATAACAAAGCAATACAAGTGTGAAATAGAACAAAAATATTTAATAAAAGTTTCCTCCATTGCTACGATGGCATAACCTAAAAGGGAATCCTCCATAGATTTGGCAATCTTATCCGCAATTAACCAAATAAATTATATAACTAAGCAAGAGGTACGATAATAAATACTAGATAGAACATTTGTTACTTTATAAAAAGGTCTTAAAAACTCTCGATAATATTTAATAATCTACCAATCTGAATTAGTAACTATCACTTCATTATTTTGAGAATTAGTATTGACAAAAACAGATATGACATGTCAGTACCCTTGTATCTTTTTTAACATGATATATGTTAAGTTCCAGACGGTTTAAATAAATAACCGTCTGTGATGTCTGGCATTATCACAGACGGTTTTTATCAAGAACCGTTTATGAATTATCACAAACGAGTATTAGTAAGAACCATCTGTGCTGTCTTGCATTATCACAGATAGTTTGTATGAATAATCGTCTATGGAAATACCACAGACGGTTATTTGTATGAACCGTCTGTGATAATTACAACACAGACGGTTCCTAAAAACTGTCTATGATATAAGCATACAGTATAGCAACTTTTATAGTAGTGTGCTCCCATCCTCGATGCCGTCGCTGTCGCCACGGCTTCACTGGTGAGTCCAGCTAGATAGCCCAACTCACCGCCGTGCACTTCATCAAGGCCAGGCTCGCCATCGTCACCGTTGACCACCAAGGCCACGTCTTCTCCGATTCGATATACTCCTTCCCCTCTAGTTGTCTACTCCTCCTCTATCCTTTGTGATGACTTGTGGGGGTTGGGTAATCCATGGGATGGCGACAGGAACATGGGAGGGCGACGGGAGGCGGGAGGCCGAGGCCGAGGTGACCGTGAGCGCTGGCTTGCCGGGCATACCCCCCATGCTGGCCATGCTCACCGGGCTGGGCTGGCTCGAGCACAGCATGATATGCCATGCCGTGTTGTGCTGCCTGATGGGCTAGCTTTCCAAGCTAGGCCCGGCCCACCATTCATGCTGAGCTAGCATGACCCCCATGTGGCATGTCCGTGCTGTGCTTTAGTCGTGCCGGGCTAGCCGGGCCTCGAGTTGGCACAGATAATCCTGACCCAACTGCTAACTCTACTGTTAGCTCATATGCTCATTCACCGTAATTGAATCATATAAACTAAGACCAGCTAATTTAATTCCCTAATAGACCTACAGAAATAGTTGCTACCAGATGCGTGTAGCCATCTGGTCTGTGCGCTCCTACTCCTAAGGCTGGCATATTTCCAGACGACTATCCTTCTAGTCACCAAGCTATCTATGCTACACGACAGTACACAGTGCGGGCTGGGAACTCCCAATCGTCTCTATCCATAGCTCAACCCAATACGAAGGGATAAGGTGGACAACGAGTTTTTGCCACCCGAAAATTTCTAATAGTAGCATCGTACTTCTACGAACAGTACTTTCTAATAGCGTATGCAACGTACTAGATATTGTTTTTAGCAAATTGGCACAGTCGATAAAAAGTAAAATTAAACAAAAGTCGATTTTGAATGAAACATAGATACGAAGCAAATTTTAACAAGAACAAAATCTCAAAATAGGAGATAGATGAACTCACAAATTTATCAACACATCGATGCAAAGCGTTATTGATCAAATTGAAATTACAAAGGTAAGATTTTACTAGCTATGGTATACTTTTAAGGCACATAACTTAGCATTGCAATCTTCTGACAGAATAAAAAGCATATTAATGTAGCTCTACCCATGAGCCCAAATTTGTCACCACAAATCACCTGGCAACACAGTATCATTATCCGAGTCTGATATCTATTCGTTGTCTTTTAATGGTGCTTGGACGATGGACTTTGGATGCTACTATCTCTTAGGTTCTTTCTAGGACTTCACTTCATTGAAGCTTTGTCCCATAATTTTCAGCCCTGGCTTCATATTCTTCTTATTTTCTAAGCCTATTTAGCTGATGTCTTTGTGATCAAGTGAGTCCAAACAGTAAACATTGTGGTTTTTTTGGCTTGGTTTTCACCGGTCGATCAATCAACTTTCTTCCTCCATTATGCTTAATAGTTTTGCTAGACTGAAGCTTAATATCAATATCAGAAAATTCATCCTTCTTTCTTTTGGTAAAGCGATTAGTACTACAAGAAGAACTATCATTTTGATCTTTTGGAAAAACCAGATGCTCATACACAGATTTTCAGTTGTTACCAGAATCATTATTCATGAAAGAATCAGCCATTATCCACAGTGGAAATCACATCCATGGTGGATATGCGCTCATAGGATAATTACTTGCTGATCTTTGCTACCTATGAGCTTGTTATTGATATTGGTCAAACCAGCCATTTGGAAGCCCATAGTGATAATCCTGGTGATTTGACCAATGTTATTTTCTTCTGTTAATTGAGAAGCACGCTGCTGATTAGCCTGGTTACTCTGTTAAAAATCAGCTTTTCTTTTACTTTGAATTTGCTGGCTTTTGCACTGATACCTAGCCAACAAATATTTGAACATCGGCTTTTCTTTAGTCGATCTTGAAGGCAAAAGCACCAAATATTCCCCTTCATACCGGTCATTAGCTTTGTTCTTTTTAACCTTTTCAATTACCCTTGTGCTGGTAGAAAAGTCATTATATTTTGATAATGATTCCACAGTAACCTTTAGACTTTTGGCGCCATCAGATTTTATCTCCTTAGTGACTTTTCTTGTGATCTTTTTCCCAATCATTTCTTCGATGGTAACCATGTTCTTACCCTTATCATCTTCAGCACTCTTGGTTCTGACCAAGATTCTCTTTCCATCTAGGTTGACCATATTGATAGGAAAAGGATCAGTATCCACTGTCATGGTATGCTCATGCTCCTTGGCAAATTTCAGACGGCCCTATTCTATAGTTGACTAGATCTGACGTCTGAAGACATTATAATCATTGGTATTGTGTGACCAAGAATGATGCCACTTGTAATGTGGTCTCTTTTTTAGTTCTTCAATCGACGGCATAGAGCGTCCCTTTGGAAGCCTAATTTGTTTTTCTTGCAAAAGCAAATCAAAGATACAGTCATATTTGGTAACGTCAAATGAGAACTTACCTTCTTCTGCTCGATTATTCCTTGCAGATGGCTTTAGCAATGGACAGATAAATGTTTTGGTTTTGGATAATCTTGTCCATTCAGCAATGGCAATATCCAATTATCCTTCAACTTATGATTCTTCATCATAATCAGCTACCAAAAATACGTCAGTCTTATCAACTTTGTTGTATTTGAACTTGTTTCTAGCAGTTCTGGCTTTCTTGAATCGGCTTTCTTTGATAGAAGACTCTCTAAAGGAGATGATTATGTTCTAAGAATTCCTATCCTTTAAGCCCATCTTTAAGAGGATTCAACAATCCATTGTAAGATAAATTGGGCTAATCTCTTTCTGAGATAGCCAAATTAAAGCATATACTCCCAGAACCCTTTGAGGTAATCGACAACCAGCTCATTGCAATCGCTGCCTGACTACCATCAAATCACTTAAGCGTAGCTCCACGGATCCAGAGTAGAAGTACTCATGAAATCTTCACACTATATCTGCCTATGTAATAATTGAGTTAGGCACCAGTGTAGTAAACCAAGTGAACACTATACTTGACAAAGACAATGGAAGCAATCGAATCGTAATCCATCATTATTGTTGGCTTCTCCACATTGTGCCACAAATTAGCCAATATGCTCAAAAGTTGATTTTGAATTATCCCCCACAAAAGTAGTAAAATTAGAAATTCTAAAACTACGTGGGAATGAGATAGTATCAATGTAGTCAGGAACATTGACGAGTTGGTCAATCCTTAGATCTTTATTTTGTAGTGGATCAACCTGACGTTGTTGTACCTACTGATGGTAGACTTGTTCTGGAGCATGATCTTCTTGTAGATTTTTTACTACAAATTGCTAAATTGGTTATGGCTGAAGTAGTGGTTGTTGACGAATCAGTTGTTGCCCCCCTCTGGGCATTGGGTGATCCTCATCGAAAACTTGCCCCTAGAGTCCCGATCCTGTTAACTTTGGCATCGCTGGCTGAGTAGTGGCACGAGGCGAGTTACCTTGTGAACCAACTAAAATAGGGTCGTTGTAGCTGGATGGAATTTGATGGGCTAATGAAGCTACCACAGTTGGTGCTGCCTGATTAGACATACCCTCAATTGGCAACTATGGATGTTGATTTCCTATGGCAGGTAGTGCTGACATATTAGCATTGGCCAATGAATTAGCATTGGTTGATGAATTAGCTTGAGATCCAACCAAAGCTTTATCAGTATGTCAGTATATTTGTTTGATAGTTGGGTATGTTGGCACCATCGGTAGTATGGCCAATGCAGCCTGTTATAGAGTGGACGTAGAATCTGCCCACTGGCTGTTCTTAATGAAGTTTTTCACAAAATCCAGCTTATTCAATGAAAACGTAGGATATCGTGGTAATTCTAGAACTGGCATAAAAAACATAGTCGGTGAAGCTATGATTTCCTATAATAGACCTTTGATGCGAGCATAAAAGAGAGGATCAAAGGTACTCACGAATGTCGAAGACATGTTGATAAGATCTGAGGCATAGATTGATTGACAAGACCACTAAGCTTGCCTTGGGTAACTTGATATATGCTCAGTAAACTCGTTAGAGTTGATAATGGAATCAATGGATTATGTGAAGTCGGAAAAATCGTTGGAGCGACAGTCGATATGAGATCTTCTGTGCTAGGGAGAACTTCCCCACTAGGAACAGTTTGGCAATCACACTTCTTAACAAAAACAGTGCTAGAATCTTCTCATCAATTGCTCCATCTTCTAAGTAAACTCGGCTTGCTCTTCTTCAGAAAGTTCTCCAATCTCTAGAAGAATCAAATTTTTTTCGGTGACATTGAAATTACCCAATGACTTTTCAGAAGCCGATGAATCTTCATTAAGCTTGGGTGGCATCTCGATCAAATGAATTGGGTCCCATCAAGCATCCCAAGAGTGTGTTGCAACTAGAAAATTACTAACAATAACACCACATCTATATAGAGGGTGCTCTCTAGTAGCGTATGTAATGTGCCAGCCAATTTTCTAGCAAATCGGCGAAGTCGGTGATAGGTAAACCTGAACAAAAGTTGATCCCATGCAAAACATTGATGCGAAATAATAATGAACAGGAATGAAATCTCAAAGCAAGGGATAGGTGTAACTCACAGATTGATCAACATGTCGATGCAAAATATTATTGATCAAAGTTGAATTACGAAGGTAAGACTCTACTAGCTACGACCTACTCTTAAGGTACAGAAAAAATATATGCAAAAAGATAACAAAAGTTTGTATGTGCACTTTTTTGTCAATCGAAACATGGTTTTTACAGCCTAAAATAACCAACTTAATCTCGGATTGTGCTTAACTTAATTCTCTCTAGTCGTGTCGATTCAACCTTTACACAACAACAACAATAGCAACAACAAAACATTTTGTCCCAAACAAGTTAGGGTAGGCTAAGAATGAAACCTCCTTAAGGTCAAAGAAATGAAAGCCTTGTCAAAAAAACCTACAAGGCTAAAACCCTAAGCCCTACATCGTACCATCTGAACTAAGAGTCTAAAACATCGCCCCTAAATCTTCTTCTTATGTCATGGTTCTAGTACGTGGATCGCTAACTTCCACGTGCTCCTATCCAAAGCCAACTCTTTGGAAACATTCTAATCCCTCAAATCTCTTTTAATTGCTTCCTTCTATGTCAGTCTTAGATGACCTCTACATCTTCTTATGTTTTCAGCACATCTTAAAATTTTACTACATACCAGTGCCTTAGAAGGCCTCCATTGAAGATATCCAAACCATCTCAAGTGATGTTGGACAAGCTTCTCTTTAATTGGTGCTACCCCCACCCTATCATGTATATCATCATTACGAATTCAATCCTATCTTGTGTAACCATAGATCTATAGTAGTATCCTCATCTCCGCTACACTCATTTTTTTTGTAAATGTTGTCATTTAGTTTGCTTCATATAGCATCGCATATCTGATCGCCGTCCTATAGAACTTACCCTTTAACTTTTAAGAGACTTTTTATCACACAAGACACTCGATGTTTGGTGCCATTTCAGCCATCTACTCTTATCCTATGGCTCACGTCTTCATTAATCTCGTTGGCCCATTGTATCATCGATCCCAAATATCAAAAAGTGTCATTCCTAGGCACTGTTTGTCCATCTAAACTAAAATTTTCATCATTTGCCCTAGCACTACTTCATATACTCAGTTTTAGTCCTACTAAGTGATAGTGCAAAATAGCACACCCGCAAGTTCACGGGTTGCCACTGAAATAGCGGCGAGTGTCGTGTTCTCCACAGGGACTAGACTGAGGCTACCGGTGCTCACCTAAAGCTAGGTCAATCGAAACGGGGGAGAAAACTAAACTACCGAATGAACTCTAACTCGCACAGACGAAATGACGAACGAACTAAATAATTGAAAGACGACGGAACGAACGACCGTATGAATGGACGTCGTACGACCGAACGAACGACACGACGACTGCCTACACGAATGAACACAACTACCGACCGACGACCTAAATAACTACCGACCGTGAGAAAGAAGAAGGGAGTCGAGAAGCACTGGGAAAGTCTAGAAGCACGGAGGGAGTCGAGAGAGAATGAGGGAGAGAACGGTTGACAACTAACAAGATGACGGCGATAGAACAACACAACAAATAACTATGACAAACACTCGCACAATCTAACTATCGACAGACCGCAGAAAGGAGAAAAGAGGAGTCTAGAAGCAAAGAGGGGGTCTAGATAGCAAGGGGAAGGGAACGGTCGCCGATTAGCTAAATCGCGCACACAAACATCACGGAAACTAACATTGACAACTGCATAAGAACACACGATACGAACACTGATCACAGACAAAAACACTAACCCACATGTACTAACAGGTGAATAACATAGCAAAATCACATTAGCTGAACAATTCGCTTAGATACAAAACTTACAAATTAACAGAGAGCACTATTGCTGCACAAAGATCACAATCACTGAGCAGATACCACATGAACAGATTGACACCTAATCACAAATAACATCTCAATGAGAACAAGCATTCATCACAGTGCATAATTCACCATCACACAGATCACAAGTTAACATCCACTGTGCAATAGAAATTAACAAGCACTAATAGTAATTGAGAACAGCAAGAAGATAAAGCGAGAGGGTCTGGAGATGAACCAAAGAAGGAGAAGCTAAGGAAACCGAGGAGGGGTTGAAGAAGAAGATGCAGTCGGTGAAGAGGTGATGCAGACCCAGAGCTCGCCGACGTCGGTGTAGATGATGAGGCCATCGGTGAGATGGAGCCGGTGAGGGAAGGGTCGAAGCCGTCGGTGTCGGTGAAGATGTGGCCGGCGCTGAAGGGGAAGCAGTGAAGAGGTTGGCGGCGCCGTGGAGTAGCAGGGGGCGGCGCTGATGGAGGTCGGCGGTCGCGGTCGTCAGTGACGCTGTGGCGATGTAGAGGGGGGAGATGGCACCGCGGTTGAGGTAGCCGGTGAGGTGATGGCGCTGAGGAGGGAGATGTGGCGAGCCAGCCTAGCCTCGCCGCCAGCCGGAGGTGTAAGAGATGAGGGAGAGAAGCAAGATGGGGCAAAGAAAGAAGTGGATGCAGGTGGCGGGTGGAGCAAAGAAGGGAAGATGGTGGCGGTGTTCTGAGGTCGGCGACGCATGGGAGTAAGCGGCGCGGGTAGAGAAGCGGCGGTGGAGGAGTGGTTGGCGTGTTGGGGATCTGGATAGAGAGTTGGGGTTGGCGGTGCACAAATGGAGGAGTGGCGGCGCACAGATGGAGAAGGATGGTGGGAGAAGAGAGAAGAAGCAAAGGGACGCTAAGGGGAGAGAGCTTGCAGTGGTGGAGAAGAGGGCGGCGCCGAGGTGGAAGTGATGGAAAAGCGGCGGAGATGGGAGAGGCACGATGGGTAGCCGGAGAGGAGCTGGAAGATGGCCGGAGGTGGCACGTCGACGAGCTGTGGCCCGGCGCTCGCCGACGGCCGAGTGTGGAGAAGAAGGGAGGAGAGGAAGCGACGGAAGGCAGGGAGGAAGAATGAACCGGGCTCGGATGTGGAGAAGAAGGGAGGTGGCGCGCTGGCGGTGAGGGGATGGCGCTCGCCGGTGGGGCTACGGCCCGGCGCTCGCCGACGGCCGGATATGGAGGAGAATGGGGGGAGAGAAGAAGGCGATGGGGAGACAGAAAGAAATGCCGGGCTCGAAGTGAAATCGCAGGAGGCGCTAGGGATTTGAGGCCGATGGGGATTTGGCAATTTTGTGATTTAGCCCTCAAAAAATCTAGGGTTTACAATTAGGTCCTTCCCTCATTTGATTTCTTCTGTTCTGGCCCTCTGGAAGTCTGATTTCATCGCGGTTGGATCCTACTCATCCGTGACGACGCACACATCTGTACGGAGTTGTCACAGAATGTCAAATTTGTCATTTATGCGCCTCGCTCGTGCCGGCCTGCAGAAAAATATAGAAAAATGTAAAATGGTCCATTTGGAGCAATTAAATATAGGAAAAGTATGTAAATGATGATAAATGTTCTTAAAATGTGAAGAATATGAGGGTAAAATGACGGCTAAATGTATGCAAAAATGACGCATGTCATACCCCCAAGCTTTAATCATTTACTTGTCCTCAAGTAAATGGCATGATATTATAGAACCCGGACAACAAATCATTATAATAAAAGACTAGTCAAATGCATGTAATAAGTCAAGTGGCATACGATAAGGTGAAATGAGATCATCTAACTCGAGTTTTGAGAACCATCCAAGATGAGAATGAAACCTTCAAGCAAAGATCTCAAGTGATAACTACAACATTTGACCAAATGAAGTTACACACAAGTGTCGAAATGCACTAAGTGATCACATGAATCGAACCAAAATTGTAAGGCATCGGAACTAGGTATAACATCAAGAATGAGCATATCAAAGGTTCATGCTAAGTCATTTGCTATTTGAGATAAAGAGACTAATAGTTGTATGATATTTATGAAAAAGCCCACACTTGAGCCATGATACCTAATTTTTGTTGATTTTTAGAAATTTAAAACACACATTGGGCACTTGTGCCATTTATTCACACTCACACTTCACTTGGGCAAAACTTTGCCACTTATTCAACACATTTCCGAACCAATGTGACATAGTCACTTATTTCACACACTCACACATTGCATCACAATTTTTTTTCTTTTACTTTTTATTATTATATATATTTTTAGTTTTGATTAAGCATCTTTAACCGGTTTTTATTAATGCTAAGTAACACGTGTCCCGAGACATGGATACCTAGATAAATCAACCAAGTTATTGGCTCAAGATAGGACTATCCCTTTCACAACTTTTACATTCAAGCAAAGTATCAATATCTAAAATAACATATGCCAAAGCATGAATCTAAGATATAATCATTCAAGAGGCGATGACTAGAACCAATTCAATCCGCAAATGGTTAAAACACATGCGTAACTCGCAATGAATCAAATGCTATCGGATCACAAGGTTTCTAAGCACATCAAGGATAATAAACAAATCTCAAGCTATATAATATGATGCCAAGTGACTTAAGACATATAAGGAACTAGTGACAATATAGCTCAATGAAGAAAATTTCGGCATGACCTTTCTTAATTAATCATGGCATGGGCTCACATGACCAAAATATACAATCAAGCATAACACGAGAGCAATAGTAAAGGCCATATATCAACACAAGCATAATATGAAGCATAAGAATGACCATATATCATCAACTACACAACAATAAGCTCAAATGCTCACAAATATAATACAAGCATGCTAGAGCATCATCCATACACATACAAGTCCTCCCCAAGCTTAATTGAGCAATGAATCAAGAATGTGCTTAAAGGGGTAAGAAACAGCTCACTGGGTGTATATGATGCAGTGGAAGTAGGCAAATCATCCCATGGCTTCTCGCATGTACAAGGATGAAGATCTAGCATGGGACCTGAAATAAAAAGAAAGAAAAGAAAAGAAACCAACAAAAACTAACAAAAGATATGGAAATAAAAAGATAAAGAGATGCTCATTTGGATGTAGCGGGAGGAGAGCCAAGGACGGGACATGGAAGAGGCACATGTCCGCCCTCCTCATGAAACAACATGCCTCGAAATCCACCTAGATCCCAAGGAATATCGACTCGAACCATGTCCACTCGTAGTCGATGGTACAAAAGTGTAACCCTACAAACAACCTCAAAGATATGGCAAGTATGTGTGATAGGGTTGACACCCTCTAAGCCATCAATAGAATATCCAATCATGTAGGTATATCGATAAAGTACATCATGATGACTATAAGTGAGATGAGCACAATCAGTAATAGAGTATGTCTCGTTTGAGCGAAGGAAATCAAACCTGAGGTGGTCGAGGAAGAGTTTCCAAACTACCTGAAGTGTAGGTGAAGTAGAATGTACGGTAGTAGAAACCTCCGGAGGGGCGATGTCGACCAAGGAAGTAGCTGGTGGTGGATCAATAGAAATATGCTCCTCCTCGACATCGGAAGCAGCCCCCTAATCAAGATGTGGAACCTCAGAACTCAAAAGCATATCCATAATGAACTCGTCATCATGTAGCTCAATGATCTCTCTCTCAAAGTCAATAGGCGAAGGATCTGACTGAGGTGCATCTAAGTGTATCTGTAGTGTCTCCAACAACAGGCCCTCGCTAGCAAGATCAGGTGTAGGACTGGTAGGCTGACACTCATCTCTATCCAGAACTATCTCAGTGGTGCTAATGGAAGGCTGTGATGTGGTAAAACTATCCACACAAGTAGACATGGTGCTCATAATCACCTCAATCTCGTCTTGAGTCGCCATCGCACGATCACCACCAGGAGGCACAGTCATGAATTCCTTGCATAATGCATCAAGCCTGGCAGCCTGATCTTCATGTGAAGGAGGTGGCTCATGAGACTGCTCTAAGAACTCAGACACAGGAATTGTAAACTGACTCGGTGAAGGAATAGGTAAACTGCAGATAGGAGGTGTCGGATCCAATGCGAAGTCACTACTCATCCTTCTCTCGAAATCTCCTATCATCCTAGACATCCTCTCCTCAAATCTGGACATCTGATCAAGCTTAGGAGTAGGAGTCTGATGCTGAGGTACAAGATAGTGCTGGTGTGACCAATGAGAATCATCCTGACCTCCATATCTAAAACCCTACAATGGTATACTAGAAGAAAATGATGAGATATCAGGGTTGTTATTTCCATATGACAGACTCGACTGCTCAGGCCATCCGAGGTGATAAGTGTCAGGATATGGCCCACTCGGCTGAGCAAAGCTCATCCCGTAACACCCTGGAGTGGACAAATAACCACGCTGGCACTCAGCGGGTGAATGGCCCTGAAAACCACAAGTCTGGCATATAGGAACAACTAGAGAGCGGATGCCTAATAAAGAACCGTACTGATCATGCCCGCTCTCTAACTCAACTCCCCGCTCTAAAGCATAGCACTCTAACTGACAAGACAATAGATTTACCTGTTCTTGAAGAGTATCATAAGTAGGAGTGCTCATAAAACTATGAGAATCATAATAGTAAGCCATAGCCTCAATAAGTAACTATATCGATCAACCTGCGAGAATGGATACTAAAAGACACAAGAGAAAGAAATGACTAGGGAATGGGTTAGGAGGATAGCAATATATCACAAATATGAATAAAGACTAAATGAAAGACAAGTCAGCACAAACACAAGCAAATGAAAACAAAAAACAACCTAGTCTATAGCCTAACACTATCGCTCAAAGCTAATCCTCGGCAACGGCGCCAATTTCTTGATCGTGCAAAATAGCACACCCGCAAGTGCACGGGTTGCCACTGAAATAGCGGTGAGTGTCATGTTCTCCGCAGGGACTAGACTGAGGCTACCGGTGCTCAACTAAAGCTAGGTCAATCGAAACAGGGGAGAAAACTAAACTACCGAATGAACTCTAACTCGCACAGATGAAACAACGAACGAACTAAACAATTGAAAGACGACGGAATGAACGACACGACGACTCACTACACGAATGAACACAACAACCAACCGACGACCTAAATAACTACCGACCATGAGAAATAAGAAGGGAGTCGAGAAGCACTGGGGGAGTCGAGAAGCACTGGGAAAGTCTAGAAGCACGGAGGGAGTCGAGAGAGAATGAGGGAGAGAACGGTCGACGGCTAACTAGATGCCGACGATAGAACAACACAACAAACAACTATGATGAACACTCGCACAATCTAACTATCGACAGACCGCAGAAAGGAGAAAAGAGGCAGTCTATAAGCAAAGAGGGGGTCTAGATAGCAAGGGGAAGGGAACGGTCGCCGACTAGCTAAATCGCGCACACAAACATCACGGAGACTAACATTGACAACTGCACAGCACACACGATATGAACACTGATAACAGACAAAAACACTAACCCACATGTACTAACAGGTGAATAACATAGCAAAATCACATTAGCTGAATAATTCGCTTAGACATAGAACTAACAAATTAACAGAGATGACTATTGCTGCACAAAGATCACAATCACTGAGCAGATACCACATCAACAGATTGACACCTAATCACAAATAACATCTCAGTGAGCACAAGCATTCATCACAGTGCATAATTCACCATCACACAGATCACAAGTTAACATCCACTGTAAATAGAAATTAACAAGCACTAATAGTAATTCAGTTGAACAGTAATTGAGAACAGCAAGAAGATAAAGGGAGAGGGTCTGGAGATGAACTGAAGAAGGAGAAGCTGAGGAAACCAAGGAGGGGTTGAAGAAGAAGATGCAGTCGGTGAAGAGGTGATGCAGACCCAGAGCTCGCCGGCGTCGGTGGAGATGATGAGGCCGTCGGTGAGATGGAGCCGGTGAGGGAAGGGTCGAAGCCGTCGGTGTCGGTGAAGATGTGGACGACGGCGGCGCTAAAGGGAAAGTAGTGAAGAGGTCAGCGCGCCGGTTGAGGTAGCCGGTGAGGTGATGGCGCTGAGGAGGGAGATGTGGCGAGGTGGCCTAGCCTCGCCGCCAGCCGAAGGTGTAAGAGATGGGGGAGAGAAGCAAGATGGGGCAAAGGAATAAGTGGATGCAGGCGGCAGGTGGAACAAAGGAGGGAAGATGGCGGCGGTGCTGTGAGGTCGGCGGCGCATGGGAGTAGGCGGCGTGGGTAGAGAAGCGGCGGTGGAGGAGTGGTTGGCGTGTTGGGGATCTAGAGAGGGAGTTTGGGTTGGCGGCGCATGGATGGAGGAGCGGCGGCGCACGGATGGAGAAGGATGGTGGGAGAAGAGAGAAGAAGCAAAGGGAGGCTAAGGAGAGAGAGCTTGCGGCGGTTGGAGAAGAGGGACGGCGGCGCTGAGGTGGAAGTGATGGAAAAGCGGCGGCGGAGATGGGAGAGGCGTGATGAGGGGAGGGTAGTGCGGTGGGTAGCCGGAGAGGAGCCGGAAGATGGCGGAGGTGGCGCGTTGACGAGCTACGGCTCGGCGCCGCCACGGCCGGGTGTGGAAAAGGAGGAGGAGAGTAGCGGCGAGGCGGGAAGAAGAATGAACCGGGCTTGGATGTGGAGAAGAAGGAGGTGGCTGGCGGTGAGGGGATGGCGCTCGCGGTGGGGCTACTGCCCGGTGCTCACCGGTGAGGCTGCGGCCGGCCTCGCCGGCGGTCGGATATGGAGGAGAATGGGGGGAGAGAAGATGGCGATGGGGATACAGAAAGAAATGTCTGGCTTGAAGTGAAATCGCAGGTGGCGCTAGGGATTTGAGGCCGATGGGGATTTGGTAATTTTGCGATTTAGCCCTCAAAAAATTTAAGGTTTACAATTAGGTCCTTCCCTCATCTGAATTCTTCTGTTCTGGCCCTCTGGAAGTCCGATTTCATCGCGTTTGGATCCTACGCATCCACGACGACGCGCACATCTGTATGGAGCAGTCACAGAATGCCAAATTTGTCATTTATGCGCCGCCGCTACCACAGAAAATATAGAAAAATGTAAAATGATCCATTTGGAGCAATTAAATATAGGACAAGTGTGTAAATGATGATAAATGGTCTTAAAATGTGAAGAATATGAGGGTAAAATGATGGCGAAATATATGCAAAAATGACGCATGTCACTAAGTCTAAAGCCCTTCGATTCTAAAGCCTTTCTCCATAACTCCAGCTTCCTATGGACACCTATCAGTGAAAAGTATACACCAAGGGATATCTCCTTGTATATCCCATATGACCTCGTCCATTAGTAGGGCAAAAATGTATTGGCTCAGCACCGACCCTTGGTATACTCCTATTTTAATAGCAAAGTCATTAGTATCAGTACCACATGCTTTGATGTTCGACACAACATGTTGTACATATCCTTGATTAGAGTAACATACTTTATTAGGACTTTTTTCCTTTAGATCATCCACCATATGACCTTTCTTGTCACTTTGTCATAGACTTTCTCTAAGTCAACAAAACACCATGTGAAGATCCTTCTTTTGCTCTCTATAGCTCTGCATCAACTGTCGTGTCAAGAAAATAGTCTTCGTGATCGACCTCCCGGGTATAAAACCAATTTGATTTTTCATCATGCTAGTCAATTTCTTCTTAAACGGTGTTTAATCACTTGCTCCTAAAACTTCATTGTATGGCTCATGAGCTTAATTCATCTGTAGTTAGTACAACTTTAAATATAGCCTTTATTTTTAAAAATTGGTACTAATGTGCTTCTCCGCCACTCATTAGGCATCTTGTTCGACCAAAAAAGGCTATTGAACTAATTAGTTAGCCATACAAGCACAACATCTCTAAGGCATTTCCACACCTCAATAGAATTGTTATCAGCCCCAATGCCTTACCTACTTCCATCTTTTTTAAGGCCTCTTTTACTTATGACTACTGAATTATTTAAACAAACCTTCTATTGGTGTCGTCAAAAGCATCATCTAGTTCAATCATACTATCCTCGTGTCCCCATTGAACAGCTCGTCGAAGTAATCTCTCCGCATATCTTTGATTTCGTCGTCTTTCAATAAACGTTGGTTCAACCTTTCTTTGGATAAAATCCCTGCCTGTCTTTAAATCTTCTTGCTTTCTAATCTCCTATTGACGATTTCATTCTTTGCATTTACCTTTCCTTAGTCGGTATCTTCTAAGGTTTCTTAGTATGGCCGATGCTTGATTCTGATTTCTAGCAAATCCTAATATTTTCTTATAACTACATCATATACATAAAAAATTTTGCTAATTATTTTACCTACCAAAATTTGGCGGCAACGGGAGCAATATGGGCTACCATTTCATCAGAGCTAGGCATGGAAGGTTGAGAGGTAGGAGAAAGCGAAAATTGATCAGTGTGAATAAGAAAGAGAAGAAAGACAGCACAACAACACAACAAATGGATCGTATCCATTGTGCTCCATCCGCAGCACAGGCCTTCGCCTAATCGAACTGGATTGGACGCAGTCCCTCGGCCCCTCCTCTCGGTTAGTAGAAACCGCAGCTCGGCTGAAGCAATACCTTCTCACGGGCACCAAACAAGGAAAAGAAATGGGCCTCTCTTCATCCTGACCAAGTACCGATGCTACGGACAACAGTGAAAATAGAGCACAAGCCCCGTTGGGAGCCGGGCCTGTTTTGCGTGCAACCACACCTTCAATAGTGACCCATAGCCCAATCGGTCGGGTTTCAAATCTTTCTGGTATCCCACCTTCCAACCCATAGGGTTGCTTACTGTTCACCGGGCCCTAATGAAGCAAACGAGAGAGAAAGCACATAAACCGATAGATCCCTAGAAGTAGCGCCGGGTTGAACAACGGGGAAGGAAATTCCGTAAGGTTGGACCCTAAACCCTCTCTTTAAAGTCCCTGTGTGTCAGATCTTCACACCTTTCCAACACTAATCTCAATGCAATTTACCTCTTCTCTTCTCCATCCAACCTACACACCCATGGCCATGGCAGCCCATCACCACACCAAGCGCCGCCGTCTCTGCCCCACGGTTGTTGATACGCCGCCCCTCGACTCGCTCACCGATGAGCTCCTCTTGCTCATCCTCCACTGCAACGCCGCCACTAACCTGCGCGCAATCAAGTCCTTCGCCCTTACCTCCACGCCTGCTATGCCTCCGAGTCACGCCACCACCTCGGCATCCTCCGCCTGCTACTCGCAGACCTCCTCCCCGCCTCATTCGACTGCTATCCCTCCGCCTCCCGCCTCGATATTTCCCTCTGTCCCCGCATCACCGACGCCACCCTCGCTGCCCTCTCTGCTATGGCCTCCCTATGCACCGTAGACCTCTCCCACTCCCAGGGCTTCAGCGCTGCTAACCTCGCCACGCTCATCGCCGCGTACCCCAACCGTACCAAGCTCAACCTATCCAATGTGGTCGACCTTGAAGACATGGCAGCTGCGGAGGTGGCGCGGGCGCGGTGGCTCCAGTGGTTGTCCCTGCCGCGCTGAAAGCTGGTGACTAACATGGCGCTCGGGTGCATCGCCATCGGTTGCCCGGACCTGTGGGAACTCTCTCGCTCAAGTGGAGCCTTGGGGTCACGGATTTGGGGGTTGAGCTCGCCATCGGTTTGGTGTGGTGATGGCTGCCATGGCCATGGGGATGGAGAAAGGAAGAGATAGATTATTTTGAGATTGATGTTGGCTAGGTGTCAAGATCAGACATTGGGCCTTTAGGGGGCGTTAGGGCGCAACCCCATAGAATTTCCTTCCATTGAATGGCCTACATGGATCTAGACATGAGGATTCTATAAATTAAAAACAAGTTTTTTTTTTTCAAAACAAAACCGAACTGATTTATTCTGGGAGCCGACCAAAAAGCACCAAGGTGTTGCAAACATTGGGTATGGCTACAGAATGCCATGAGTTCATTTGAAGCGCTGTAATAATTTTTTGAGAGCCAGGTGTCTCAAAATCTTTTACCTACTTACTATTAATTAACCATACGGCAGAGTTTACAAGCTTGACAAATGGTTTACTTCAATTTTTATATAGTATTGTTGGAATTAGAAACCATGCTCCTATTAGTTGTTGAGGCTCACACCTATGTCTCATTTGGGGGCATCAAATTATTTTTCTTACATCATGATGAACATTATTGTATCTCATGCAGATATTCTCTTTACATGTCACTGGAACACTCGATGTTATCTTATCATCGGAACATAGGCGCGAGATATGTCGTTATATTTACAACCATCAGGCATGGCAATGTTCACATTCAATTTCATTCGGAACGAAGAACTTTCCAAGAAAACTCAAATGTAACAATTACTTTTGTGAAACTATAATACTTGTAGAATGAAGATGGTGGTTGGGGCACACAGGTTTTGAGTCAAAGTACCATGTTTGGCTCATGCTTAAACTATGCTACCTTAAGGCTCCTCGGTGAGGTTCTAGATCCCAAAAATGATGCACTGGCCAAAGGACGTGCATGGATTTTATCTCATGGAAGTGCAACTGCGGCACCTCAATGGGCGAAGATATGGCTCTCGGTATGTATTGAAACAAATTAAATAGAACAGTTTATTTTTTGTTTTGCTGCCATGAACAGAAGTGAATCAAAATGTCGAAGCTAATTATATTTAGACAAGAATTTTTTTGTTTTGTTTTACTTTTGCTACTTTGGCATGTTACTCATTTTATTTGGAATACCAAGGAAGCATGAGCCCAGCGAACTTGTACAATTATTAGACAATGTAGGTCCCTCTTGTTATAGGTTAGTATGAGATTGATACAAGCTATCTTTTAACCAAATTAAGGTAATCGGTGCATACGATTGGTCGGGAAATAAAGCAATCATTCCTGAATTATGGATGGTGCCCCATTTTCTTCCAATTCATCCAGGTAAAGCATGTTCCATTTCTCTTGGTACGTACCTAGGAGTTCCAATTGGATATTTCATTTTGATGATCCTGCAAGGAAACAATATATTGCAGGCTGCAAACCCAAAATTAGTATTTAGAGTTGTAAAATTCTATGTACATAAAATTATTTGTATTAGTATTTAGAGTTGTAAAATTCATTTTGATGATCCTGCAAGGAAGCAATTTGCAGCACTTTGATTAGTATTTAGAGTTGTAAATTTGTACAAAGATTGTGCAAAGAGATGCAAACCCACGTTGTCCACTTAACTACTGCACTACTACAGAAAAAATCATCACAGGCGGATCAAAAACAACATCATACACGGATTCGTTAGCCGTCTGAGTTTATGGGTCAGTAATGACATGAGGTCATGACAGATGGCTTTCGAACCATCTGTGATGCATATTATCGCAGACGGTTTCAACTACAAACCATCTATGTATTGTAATATCACAGATGATTTATAGTTAAAACGGTCTGTGATATCAATTATTACAGATGGTTTTAATTAATAATCATCCGTGATACTAGCATCACAGACAGTTCTAGTTAAGAACTATCTGTGATAAGCTAGCTTCTCCTAATCTCAAAAATAGGCCCCCTTCAGTTCATCAACATTATCTGATTGCGCTATTTGCGCTAATTGTGCTATAAAATAGTATAATCAGATAATGCAGATGAATCAAAGTAAGCCTATTTATGAGAACAAGATCATCCTAGCCATCCATCAATGATCAAATGCATGCAAGAACTAAGGCATCAACAAATAATTTTCACACGCACCCACAAGCATCAAGGAAGAGAGGGGTCGGATTGGGGGGATGAACAAAGTACTAGTGTCAATAAAGGAGAGGAGGTGACAACGTTACCGTTGTGTCACAACGGTGACACTGCACAAGACACTGTTACGACAAGGGTGCTTTGTGCAGTTAACCGTGGCATCACAACCGGAGGCGGAGGAGCTTAGGGGAGGCGGTCTTCGCTTCAACTGGAGGCAGAGGAGCTCGGGGGAGGCAGGCGGATCGGTTTGGAGTTGTTTTGGGGAGGAACATATAAGGGCATTTGGTGGGGTAGCGGAACCGAGAGGTCATGACGTCGCTTCAGTTTGAACAGAGGCCGCGGCAAAATATCACAGACGGTTTTTAATACAAACCATCTGTGAAGAGGTAATATCATAGATGGTTCATTTTAATAACTGTCTGTGATACTTCACAGACGGTTTTCAAGATGAACTGTCTGTGATATTACCTCTTCATAGACAGTTTTTAGTGCTAGTAGCAATACAGATGGTCTCTAAAACACAACCATATGTGATTGTATTTAACACTGATGGTTTTGATTAACTTTTTGTGATGAAGTGTCTAGTGTTAGCCTTTCTGTAGTAGAGCTGGTTCCAGTCTTTCCTCCTCATTCTTCCCCAAGGGACTTGCTCTTCCTCGTTTTAGACAAGTCTTACATAGGGTAGAAGAACAGAACAAAATAATCCAAAGTTCCGTTTAGGGTCATTTCATCTCAAGGACTAAATTTTTTTTACTTCTCTATCTTGCCATCCAACAATTTCAATGAGAAATTGCATTGGTTACACTAATTGGGGGGTCGATATTAAGGGCCTATTTGGTTCATATACTAAGGTTGCAAAAGTTTTACCACAAATTTTTGCTAAGTTTGCCTAAAGTTAGGTCATCAAATTTGGCGCCACACAATGGCTAGCAAAAGATAATCTTGCCACACTTTTTGAGTCACTGACGCATGCGTGGGACCTAGTTGGCAGAAAAGTAATATTGCCCTAAGTGTGGCTATGAACCAAACGGACGCCTAACACGGTCAAACTTGGTTAACTTGAAGTGTGGCAAGGTTTGACTATGAACCAAACAAGCCCTAAAAGTAATTAAGGGAGCATTGGGCGTTGAGGCGGAGGACACCAGATTTGCATGCAAGGAGGTCACAAGCTGCGAAGACATGTGTAGGACCGATGCTGGCAATCAGAGGGGTGAATGATTGTTAAAACTTTCCACCCAATGATATTCAAAATATTCATTCAAGTGACTATAAGAGTCACCAAGTTCAAATTGTACTAACTATACTTTACAAAACAAGGGTAGAAACCTAAACCAATAAAATTAGCAACCTTTAGCACAAGGCCGATCTGACCACCATGGATGGGCTGGTTTGATCGTCATGACTAGCCTAACCGTAGGTACAATGGCGGTTTGACCGTTGGGCCAGTCTGACTGTAGGTCTAGGGACAGTCTGACCAGTCCCCTGTTTCCAGACTTGAAAGCCTTTTGGAACAAAACTCAAATCTCAACGACTTGACAATTCCAAAGTTTGTATGAGATATATTCAAGGCATTAACTCAAATCAAGAATCACAAGGTTCTTAGACTTGGGTTCAATAAATTAAAGAGAATTGAATCTAAATCACAAGAACACCGAAAAACCTCAAAACTCAAATTTTTTCTTACTCATGGGTATCTATGGCATGATGTCTTCCATATCTATTCTCACGTGTCCTAGTAAGGTAATTTAAGTAAAAGTTTGGGCTAGAATTTTCACGAACACAAAATCACAAATCCTGCTAAAGAACAAGCAAAACCAAGCAAGAATATAAATAAGAATATGATTGAGACAAAGATTTGATCTATTTCTAGTAGAGGTTGAAGTTTACATACTCATGGATAGTTATAAGGTGCAGCCAAGCACCACTCCTCTCTCAAGTTTTCTCTCACAACCATGGAAGAAGGTAACGTAGTAGAACAAAAACCAAAACTCTTTAATCATTGGATCTAACACCTCCTCTCCTCCCCTTTAATAACCAACAACAGCCCTAATAGGTTCAACCCATTAAAACTACCGTGGAAACCCGTCAACCTTATTAACATAGGTTTTAAACACTCACACATATTTCTCAAGGTGTTTACAAGACTCAACCAAGCTAAACCATTAGCGGTTGATCCACTTGACAATTTTAGCTCTCTTTGACCTAAACCACTTCTCCTTTGTGCCTCTCCGTACCACATTTTTTATTAAGGTACGAACCTGATATTTGGCCAACTATCAAAATACCTCCAACGAACCTTCGGGGTACCTTCCCTTAACTTTGTCTTCACCTTCACGTCAAAGCATCTCCGCATGATTTGACACATAGCTCGTAGTGCCTATGACTAGCTGTCACATCTTCATGCATTCGATCTTCCCCGAACCATCTCTACGTACATTGGCTACATCACTTAGTGCACCACATATACCAACTTGCATCTTCATGATATTTTTCTTCTGTGTGCTTCCCACTTGAGCCACGTAGCCTCACCCCGACTTACACGACCGAACGAACCTCAGCTCTCTCGCAGAGTCTCCCAATCCATTATTGTCAACCACTAATATTTTTCAAGCCACCTGCAGATATAAAAACCAAAGAACCATTTCGAGTACAAGTTCTATATACTTGACTCATGTTAGTCAAAACATAGATTATATAATACAACACAACCAATGGCACTCATGCCGTACACATACTCATCCAATTCAAAAACCATTTTCCTTGATCCCTGGCCGTAGCCATGGTATGACCGCACTCCCCATGGCAGTCAAACCGCACTGGTTAGATCGCTAGTCACTGGCCGGTTAAGACCACCAGAAAACACCATTTTGAAATTTCGGTAAAACTCTATCTAGTTTCAGCTTCAGTTTTTAATTCCACTAGCATCAAGTGCAAACTCATCCCCAAACAATGCTACACAAGTATTTGATCGATGTTCAATTCCTCAAAAGTCCATGACTTGTCTGACCACTTGCCCCACGGTGTTGAGATCACTGGTCATCGGCTAGTCAGATCGCTGATCCCATGGTGGCTTGAAACCTGACAGCATAGTCTAAAATCTGAATTTTTTAAAACGTTTACAAAATTCAAATTTAACTAAACCAAAGTACCAACTATTCATCATAAATATATTTCGGACCTTACATGGTCTGTCAGCATGGTCCTTGGAGCTCCACTGCCAGACGGCACCAACACTGCTCCTAAAACTGGTTCCAACAACCTGAGCATGGAGCCGCGGAGGGGAAAATAACCTGAGTATTGAGTTTTATGCACCAACCAGTTCACCCAAAAGCTTAAGTTGATGAGGAAAGATGGACAATTCACTTATACTTCAACACTCCCCCTCACGTGTAGGCTCCATTAGGCCTAATACGTGGAATAGAAGTAGCCTGCAATTTTTTTTTTAATTGCGTCAGCCAGGTCTTGAACTCGGGACCTCTTGGCTCTGATACCATATTGAGTTTTATGCATATTAAGTTGCATGCACCATCCAGTCCACCCAAAAGCTTAAGCTGATGAGGAAAGATGGGCATCACTTATACTTCAACACTCCCCCTCACGTGTAGGCTCTCTTAGGCCTAATAAGTGGAATAGAAGTGGACTGCAATTAATTTTTTTTAATTGCGTCAGCAAGGTCTTGAACTCGGGACCTCTTGGCTCTGATACCATATTAAGTTGCATGCACCAACCAGTTCACCCAAAAGCTTAAGCTGATGAGGAAAGATGGGCATCACTTATACTTCAACACTGAGCATGAGCATGAGCATGGAACCTGAAGATTGGGAGAAGACAGTGTGTAGCAAGAGCAACTTTTCTCTGTGAAGTCCTCTCCCCCTCTGCCATGGATGTGGCTTCGGCATCAGCCACATCTTTCTACGTGGTGTCCAGACCCCAAAGTTACACGCTGCACTTGCTTCGTATGACCTTGGCACCCTCAGTTTTTATGTAATCAACCGGCTAGGCCATATAACCACAGAAGTTGGTGACAGATCGAGTATCATTTACGTTTCTGAAAACCTTGTTTTACCATTTACTCGAGCATAAAAAAGAAGTTTAACATGCGCAAATATCTTCTTTTTGAGAAAAATTCAACTGTAGTTAACATTACAGAACTTTGGTGAACTAGCAGGAAAATGCAATGGATAATGGGAGGAATATATGTAACATGATTTCAAGTCATCATAGCACTGTGCACCTATTAAGTGTTGTATTTTTAAGTTAATGTACTGATGTAGTTTCAGTAACAATTTCAATAGTTTTATGCAACATAGTTGAACTTTTTATTTCTTCTTATGAAGTAAACTTTCTTGTTTCGTAGCAAGATTTTGGTGCTTTGTTCGCATGATTTATATGTCAATGGCTTATCTTTATGGGAAAAAATTTGTTGGGCCCATCACTCCGACTATATTGGAAATAAGAGAGGAGATGTACAACTTACCTTACAATGAGATCGATTGGAACAAGGCTCGTGATTCTTGCGCCAAGGTTTGTTACAGCCCTTATATATAAGTGCATAGCTGAGGTTTAGCAAACAAATCATCAAATACCTGGTGCATGATCTTCCATTAGTGGCAGTACTGTGTAAGCAGTATGCTGGTGTGCATGTCTTCTAGACTAACAACCGATAACATTGTTGATGAGAATTTGAAAAATAGAGTCCATGTTAAAAATTTTGTACATTTTTCTTGTTGTTTTTAATAAAATATCTTGATGTGTTGATGTTTTTTGTACCATAAAAATGCAATGGTCTTCTTGTATCATAATTCATAAAGGAAAAAAAAGCAAGTTCATCTTATCGTGACTACTTAGATTCAACCTAAGAAAAAAACTCTCTAGTGCGTGTAAACATCGCAAATACGAAAGGAACTATCCTTTCTTTCGTTGTTATGTAGGAAGACCTTCGGTACCCATCTTCACGGGTACAAAATATTATTTGGGCATGCTTAAACAAATTCATGGAACCAATGTTGAATTGTTGGCCATTCGACAAGCTAAGGGAGGTATCATTGAACAACCTTATGAAACATATCTACTACGAAGACGAAAACACCAATTATATTGGTTTATGTCCAATCAACAAGGTAATGTCCATGGATGTTGTGGTTTTCTTGCTTCTCCTTTTTTCCTGAAAGCCATGCAATTTTAATTTATTCTGCCATGCTGCCATTACTAGACCTTATGTAAATTTGTACTGTCCATGAAAGATTGGGCACTTGAGCCAGCTTGAGTGAGCTCGGCCTACTACTGTTTGTTACTGTGCTTTAGTAGGTAGGTTGATGTCCTCATCCCAACTAGGTTATGCGTTTCCCTAACCCAAGCTCACCTGGGTTTGCATAGCATGTACTTTGACGCATTGCACAAACATGACTGACGTGTTTGCAAGCAAATAAAAGAAATACAAACTTACGTTTCTGTAGAGATATTGTCATTTTATCACTATTCGTCGGTCAAGTGGATAAGAAATACAAACATGATATGGATTTTATCACATGTTGTTTGACATATTCTTCGGTGATTAGGCATTAAATATGATTTGCTGCTGGATAGAAAACCCAAATTCAGATGCATTCAAGAAACATCTTCCAAGGATATATGATTACTTGTGGCTTGCTGAAGATGGCATGAAGGCACAGGTACTGGTTGCATTTGTTGTGCATGAGTGTTTATATATAGCAATTGAAACTTTTCATGCAAAGCTAATATTTTCATGTTGAACTTTCATGGAAGAGACATGCATGATTCACACATATAGTTATTGAAATATTCTTAAGTCTTTGGATGAGGGGTATTTGAACTAAATCTCAAACAAATTCGTAAGATATGCACGACAACATCAGAATGAAAAATTATTTTTATTGTAGGGTTTGGACTGTCAACTTAATTGGAAAACTAAATGATAAACTTTATTTTCATTTTGTTGCACATGTAGCAAGTTCAAGGACACATAAGTTCATCTAAAAAAGGAAACATAATTAGCATATGTTATTTCCTCGTATGAATTATCTTATTGTTTGAACATTAGATGTAAATTAGTCTCCAGTAAATACTAGGCTTAAGAAGTAGTAACTTAAATTTTCGCTGCAGTTTCTATAATAACAATAAATGCGATTCATCATGTACAACATGACTTTTTTTCTGACATTTCCAGTTATAGTCACACAAATGTTGTATGCCAACTATCTTTGGAGGATGTAAAGCTCCTTTTGTGTAGATTATTTCAGATGATTTGTTGTTATATCTACCTTTCATGTTTTTACTATGATGCACTACAGCATACATGCAGTGCACAAGTTATGTCTTCATTGAAAAATAGTACAAAAAGTTGTTTTTTATTTATATGTTATTCTGTTTTAAACAGGTATATGATGGGTGTCAGATCTGGGAGACAGCATTTATAGTTCAAGCCTTTTGTTCCACAGGCCTAATTGATGAGTTTGGTTCAACTCTTGAGAAAGCTTACGGCTTTCTGAAAAATTCACAGGTTTGTTACTCTTGATCCTTTTCTATTGAAAATACTATAATTTTTGTAGAAAAAACATGATTTATGTTCTTACTTATAGGTTCTTCAAGATCTTCCTCGTGACAAAAGTTTTTACCGCCATAGATCTAAAGGTTCATGGACTCTTTCTACAGCTGACAATGGTTGGTCTGTTCCTGATTGTACTGGAGAAACACTTCAGGTCAGTACAAGGACTCTTTCTACAGCAGACAATGGTTGGTAAAATGTAACACCTCGGCCTTCTCAGAACCCGGGATGCTACACCTACACACTTACCATCTTAATTGAGCGCTGCTACTAAAAATTTCGGCAGTACCTCCCGTGTCACACATAAACATGACCACTGAGTGCAAATCAAAGATAAACATAACACAACCAAGGCTTAGGGCTCCACGCACAAGAAGGCTCACAACCACGAGCTCGAGATCATACTAAACAAAGTGATAAACCACATATGGATTTAGCACTGACGGGAGAGCCTCACTCTCTCACGTTAAGCAAAGGGGACAGTCCGCGTCCCAGCATACCTACAAACTTCCCAAAACAATCTCGAACCAAGGTTTATCTAAAACAACTTAACAGGAGTTTAATATGAACGCTAAGTGACAAGCTAAATTGATATTTCATAAGTGTGGTGCAAAAGGGTCTACTCCCATCCCGTGCATGCCGACAATCAGGATCACCTAGAAAAAAGTCAACAAAATAAGCGTGAGTCCAAGACTCATCAAGTACAAAGTAAAATAGTAAACAACAGATACATGTAACATTCATTATCCAACACCATCTCATTAACCACTCATGTCCATTTAATTTCTCAATTTTTTATCAATCATTCATTACGTAGTTGCACCTTTTCTCTCTCACAATGCAAATGCGGACGCACATGCACATGTCTTTCATCTCTTTAGCATATACCAGTATAGTAGAGTGAGCACATGTCGATGCTCACTCAAACCACCCTCTTTTATGCGGGGACCTCAATAGCCCGTCTTCTTTCATACGGGGACCTCAACCTCCACTCCCCTGGAGTGTCTACCGAGGTAGGTCTTCTCCCACTCCTGTGGGGTGCCTATCGAAGTAGGTCTTTCTCCACTTTCGTAAAGGGTCCACATAAAGTAGGCCATAGATGCCACAAAGGCCATCTATTTTCATAACATGAATGCATGCAATGCAACTTCTCGATTTAAACATACCAACATGTCATGTTCCATTAACTATTATTCTGCAACATACCAGCATCAACAGTCTATCTCATATAACATTGCTCATCATTCATTATTATGCTAGTATGTAAATGGAAATAATCAACTCACAATTGCTTGGTAAGTAGTGCATCAACATCAAATTCATAGCAAACACTACCCGTATTTACCATGCACTTGTCTGATTAAACCGATGGGTGATGTGTGGACAGCATGGATCCCAGGCCTGCCCTTGGACAAACATCATCCATTTCAATTCATCACTAAAGCAACACATACACATACAAGCAAACGACATCGCTCTTATGCACAACGCGACACAAATAGTCCCTCCCTCATTGGACACCTTCCCGCTATCCCAGTGCTCAACCGACCAAAACATTAAAGACTTCATCATCTATACTCACGGATCAAGCTCTATATGTACGTTTAATCTCTCTTTGCTCACTATTGGCCGAACAAACATACCATCTAACCTTTCTCTTCTCTAATCTCTCTTTTCGCTAATCTCTACTACTAGTACTGCAGCTACTACTGTTGTTGCTGCTGCTACTGCTACTACTGCTGCTACTACTACTACTACTAGTACCTATTCTCTTCATCCATGTGTTAACAAGATCAACATCAGTAACTCCAATTACATCATCCAAGCATCCATCTTAATAAACGACATTTTAATGGCTACAAAAATCAATCCTAGTAGACAACATATTAACTTCTATAAGAATTGATGAATAAATAGGGGAGAAGGTTTTCGAGGCATTACCCTAGCTTCGAATGACTGGATCAGGGCACTACCTTTCTTTACTTGGCTGGATATGACAGATCAGGCGCCAGATTGGACTTCCCTTTTTTCCCCTCTTTTCCTCTTTTCTTTCCTTCCCTTCTTTTCTTTCTTCCCTTCACGGCTAGCCTTCCTCCCTTTTTCTTCTCTTCAGCTAGCTCTCTTCTCACTACCGATTCCCTACTCCTTCTCTTCTCCTCTTCTTCCCCTTCCTTCCCTCACTCTCGGCCGGCCTTCTCCTCCTCTCACGGCCACCCCCACTCCCCCTTCCTCCCCTCTCCACTTGGTCTATGGGAGGAAGGCTGGTACTGTTGGTTGTGGTGATGAGGAAGCGCGGCGCAAGGGTTCGGAGGGCAGTGTTGGCAGCTGCAACAGCAAGGGAGGTAGGGCCGAAAGGCGGTGGTGGTGTGCAACCGGGCTACGCAAGGGGCAATGGTGGGGCTACGCGCAGATGCACAGAGCGACGCTGGTAGTCGGGGAACAGGGAAGACATGGCGTGGCCAGAGGAGCAACGATGTTGTGGCTGGCAACGACGGTGTGCCCACGAGGGTAAGCGACGGTGCGCTTAGCAGCAAGGGGGCATGGAGTAGTTAGCACAGGGGGGTTCGGCACACGGGAGGAGAGGATAAGCACAACCTCCTCCCTTGGCTGCCTCCTTATATGGGGAGGCTTGGCAAGGGCTGGGTTGGGCTGAAACTAGCCCAGCTCCGCATAGGTATTATATTCTACCCTCTTAACAGAATTCAACCCTGAATTATGATACATAGGTAAACAGAACGAAATAAACTGAACAGAAAACAACTCTAACTCTTACTTGTAGAGAACAACTCTGGGTATTTCTCGTGCATGCGAGACTCTAATTCCCACATATGTATGGGTCTTGAGACCACATTTCATCGGTTCTTATACCCCTTTTCATATTATGTCCTATTTAGGCATTACTATTGTTGTCAAAGATTTCTCCTAACCTTGTTGGGGCTCCAATAAAAGAGGAAAGACTGTATGAAGCTATCGACTGCCTCCTTTCTTTTGTGGTATGACTCTAACATGACTTTGTACATGCTTCTAGTTTTTATTCATATTACATGAAAACGAGGGAGGTCAATTAATATTGTGGTATCAACTTTGTGTGCCATCTAAAAATCAAATCTTAGGTTGCGACAATATTAAGAAATGTCTGTGTTTATTTTCTGAATTTTAATTACCTTAGTCAAGAGAAAACATTTTTTCATGCATATAAATAATTGATTTTCTTACATGTTACTTCTTCAATGATAAAATACGTGATTTTAGCTTTCAGCACATGAATTAGGAAGTAACATAAAATGACCTTGGTGTCCTTCATTTATTTCAACACTTTATTAAATCTTCCCATAAATGTGTTGGGAAGAAGAGAGATTGGCAGAGAAACCTCAGTATTGATGAACATATGACATTCATTTAACAAGGTTTTAACAAGAATAAATGTGATAAATGTGCTTTGAACTTGTAGAATGTCCTATACTTACAAAAAACTTCAAATAGCTAAAATGACTTATATTTTCAATCGAAGGGTGTACTCCTAAAGATTAATTTCACAAATTCATAACTTATCGTGCTGATAACTGAAAATATGTAATTATTTTATGTTTATATAAGAAATATTCAAAAGAGTTTATATGTAATTTAGTTTATTCCTACATATTTTGTATTCCTCAATTGCAATCAAATAAGTCCAATCTTCTACTAGAGTATTTTGCTCAATAACAAAGAAGATTTTCCGTACTTAATTTTGACAAAATTATGAGTAAAAAGATTACTTACTAATGGTGGATATTAGTGCTAACTATTGGAATTCATATTAAAAAGATGTAAGTAAAATAAAATCATGACTCATAACAATATCCCATGATTTCATGCACTTTTAGTTCTACATAGGATGGATTAAGTCTAGTTATTTTGTAGCTAAAAGAGAGAGAAACAAATTGGCAATAGAATAGGTTGAGTTAGCAAACATACATATCTAGTATCATGAAATTTCTTATCTATCCTGGTGTTATGGTGTTAAATATCTAATGAAATTTCAGCAAGTTTATATTTAACTTAAATCCAATTTTATTTGAATGATTACTTTTTTCTTCTTCCTCAAAGAACAAAGATGGTACCTTCGCTTCATATGAATGCACAAGAACGGCTTCATGGATAGAGGTGCAAACTCTAGTCTACATTGTTAAGTAATGCCATAACTTCTAGTAGTTTACTTTTCAAACTATTTCATGAGTTGAAAATCAAGAATATTTGTTTGCATAAATTATAGGCAACGCAACAAATACCATTCCCTAACATGGGTCAATTCATAACTTCTCTGTATAGTATTGTCAGTGCTGACCCTCTAGTGTGTGGATGACAGTAGATTCCAATATATGAGTGTTTAGGGCTGTCAAATCCACGAGAATCACAGGCAATTTAAAGGTGATAGAGTGCAAACTTGTGGTAGAGATATATATTTCTATGGATGAACCTATGCTTCAGGAGGTTCAGATCGCTGACTACCGCTAAGAATTCGGCTATATGGGTGAATGCCTGAAACATGACACCTCTTTAAAAAAATGTGAACTACACTTGTATATAGTTTTGATTCAGAAGGCTATTGACCCTATTATGAATGTTTTTGCATAGGCTACACACCCTCTTACTAACTATGTGGAACCCCATTGCCCGCATGCGTAGACATATATCCTAACTTTGGTCAAGGGCATATGCCTATGTAAGACAATTTGTGATGCCCATTTCATCTGATTAGGTTAAGACAAATATGAATGGTTGGTTACTCCATATCATTGCTGTACGTTCTTCATGAAGCCAAGAATAAACAGTTTACTAGATGTCGTTTAATCTGGATTTCAACTAATTAAGGATCATAGTCTGTGAGAGGACTAACTGTAATATCTCAGTCCGTTAGTGTGAAGTACTATGTGGCCTATGTGGAGTGATAAGTAGGATTAGTCCCATATTACTTATCTAAAATGAGTTGTAGTAGCATATAATGCATACTAAGTCCAAATATAGCACCTTCGAGTTAACCCTTTTATACAAAACAAAGATGAAAATGTAAACGGGGTGCTATGTGTGAGCGGGTCCGTCCCATGGATAGGCTAGGTATTGAGTGGATTTTGGGCCATGGTGTTACATATGTTATAGAGTATCAATCTTCGTTGCACTAGCACGTGTGGGATAGGGACGTGGGCATATGGTGCATGGTGTGTGTGGACCCGGCGTGGACACACGACATGACATATGTGCCAGTACTGGATGCACAAATGTGTACCGAGGGGTGATTTTGGGCATGTGCTATATATACGTATGCTACTAAGGCGTCAACCTATAAGGGGCGGTGAATGTAATACCCCAACCCGTTAGTGTGAAGGTCTATACGGCCTATGTGGAATGGTGGTGGGATTAGTCCATATTGCTTACCTAAAATGAGTTGCAGTAGTATATCATACCTACTGGGTCCAAACATAGAATCTCTGGATTAACCTTTCTACATGAAGCGAGGACAAAAGTGTAAGCGGGGTGTTATGTGTGCGCGGGTCTATCCCATGGGTTGGCTGGGTATTGAGCAGATTTTGAGCCAAGCTGTTACAGTAACCATGACGTGTAGCGGCTAAATGAAATGGACATGTCACTACTATAGAAATCAGTATTACAGACGGTTCAGAAACATCATCACAGGCGGTTTTCTGAACCGTCTGAATTTATGGGTCAGTGATATCGAACCGTCTGTGATCTGTAAATATCACAGACGAGTAAAAACCGTCTGAGATATATAAGTATCACAGACGGTTATTCATTAAAAACTATCTGTGATATATGATAATCACAGACGGTTTTTAAAAACCGTCTGTGATTATCATATATCACATACGGTTTTTAATGAATAATCGTCTGTGATACTTATATATCCAAGACGGTTTTTACTTACAAACCGTCTGTGATATTTACAGATCACAGACGGATTTTACTTAAAAACCGCCTGTAATATTCTACATTACCCCTAAACCTATTTCTGTTTATTGGCTAGCCTCAGGAAATGCTAGCCATGCCCTCTGAAACACATCCTTGTGCTGGTCAATATAAGGCGCCACTTCAGTCATGTGTTGCAAGACTGTGAAATGGGCTTGAGTATAAGTGTCCATATCTGGAGCAATTGCTTTCCTTCCGATAGTTCCGATACCCTTCAGCCTCCCCTCATGACGAGATTGAGGCACACCTATCGGATGAATCTGAGCCATATAATCGACACAAAACTCAATGACCTCTTTGCTTGCATAACCTTCGACGATGCTACCCTCCGGCCGAGATCGATTTCGTACGTACGACTTGAGAATTCCCATGAACCTCTCAAATAGGTACATGCTACGTAGGAATACGGGCCCACACATTTTTATCTCTCACACAACGTGAACAATGAGATGGGCCATGATATCGAAAAACGAAGGAGGGAAATACATTTCAAGATGACATAGAGTCATCACCACCTCGTTCTGCAGAGCATCTAGTCCTTCGGGATTGATGACCTTCTGAGCAATTGTGTTAAAAAAATAACATAGCCTCATAATTGTCTCTCGGACTCTGATCGGCAAAATATTTGTAATTGCAATAGGAAGCATCTGTGCCATCAGCACATGACAATCATGAGTCTTCATGCCATTTAACTTCAAATCTTGCATCGAAACAAGTTTCTTAACATTGCCGGAGTAACTAGACGGAACATTAACACCATGCAAGCGCCGCACGATTACATTTTTGGCCTTGGACGATCAGTAACACGTATGGGGAAGGTACGTTCGTCCATTATCAGTGCATGTCGGTGCTAACTCAGGCCTGATGTCCATATCAGCCAAGTCAAGCTGTGCATTGACGTCGTCCTTTGTTTTATCACGAATGTTCAGTAAGAGACCAATGAAGCTGTCACATACATTTTTTTCTAGGTGCATGACGTCAATGCAGTGTCGAACATCTAGGTACTCCCAATAAGGTAAGTCCCAAAATATTGATCTCTTCTTCTAGGTGTTCTTCTCATGAGCCCTCAATTTATGTTCCTTTCCGAGGACAACATCTAAATCCTTAACCATATTATAAACCTCTTTTCCACTTAAATGCCTTGGAGCTGAACCGTCTTCCTTCTCTCCGTCAAATTATTTCTTCATCTTGCGTTATGGGTGAGCCCTCCGAAGGAATCGGCGGTGCCGCATGTAGACGGTTTTGCGTGAGTATTTCAGCCACACACTCTCGGTACTATCTAAATAGTGAGTACACACTTTGGCACCTTTTGTACTCTGGCCCGATAGGTTAGCAAGGGCAGGATAATCATTTATGGTGCAGAACAATAGGAGCGCAAAGTGAAGTTCTCTCATTTGTATGTATCCCATACCTGTACCCCTTCGTTCCACAGTACTTTTAGATCTTCCACCAATGGTGCTAGATACACATCGATAACATTCCTAGGTTGCTTTGGCCCTTGGATAAGTATCGACAGCAAAATATACTTTCGCTTCATACACAACCAAGGAGGAAGGTTATAGATGCAGAGAGTCACGGGCCATGTGCTATGTCGGCTGCTCATGCTACTGAAAGGATTCATTCCATCTGTACTTAGTCCGAACATTATATTCCTTGGTTCTGCACCGAAATCTGCAAAACTCCTATCGATGTTTCTCCATTGGGCGGAATTAGCAAGGTGCCTTAGCATTCCATCCTTCTTGCGCTCCTCCGAGTGCCAACGCAGCAGTTTTGCCTCCTATGGATTTGCAAAAAACCTTTTCAAATGGGGAATTATAGGAAAATACCATGCCACCTTAGCAGGAGGGCCTTTCTTCACCTCTGTTCCCTCGCCATCATCTGATTGATTATTACATTTGTATCGGAAAGCACTGCACACCGGACATACATGCATGTTTGCATACTCTTTACGGTACAGGATACAGTCGTTCGGACATGCATGTATTCTTTCTACTTCCATTCCCAATGGACAAAGAACCTTCTTAGCTTTATACATGGTTTTAGGCAACTCATTTCCCTCCGGAAGCATGTCCGCTAAAACACCTAGCAGCGCTGTGAAACATTTGTCGGACCAACCGTTGCTTGCCTTCAATTTCAACAGTTCAAGCACGGCCGACAACCTCGTGTACTTTGACCCAAAGACGTGAACAAAGGTTTCTCCGAGTCCTCCATCAAGCCCGAATTTAACATACTCTCTCTCATCATAGTTCTCTTCTACATCGCGAAGCATCTGATCCAAATTATCATCGTGCAACCTATCCGAATCCGAACCACAATCGACATCATTCGGCGGCATGTCATTCACTTCACCGGTGATGTCATCCGCTGGCATGTCATTCACTTCACCGGCAATGTCATCCGGCGACATATGATCATTGACTTTGCCATGACTGGTCCAACACGTATAACCCTTTTTGAAACCCCTCTGAATCAAGTGCACTTCAATTTGCCCTCGGTTCTTAAACATCTTTAAATTCTCGTAGTCAGTGCATGGACAGTACATATATTTCACCCCCTTATTCAGCATATCCTCCTCGGCAGCTCTTGTAAAAACAGACACGCCATTAATGTACTATTCACTCACACGGTTCGCGGCATACATCCAGCTTCGTTCCTACGTTATGTATATATATAACAACTAAGTATTAAAAATTAAATTAATTAATTATTACTACATATATACCACATGCATTCAGGCTTTGCTAGCTAAATTCATATTATGCAAACCATCTTCAATAAGCACTCACCTATTACTAATTAGATCGATCTAAATTGTAATGCAAAGAAAAATAAATTTCATTAGTAACCATATCTAGAGCGGAAAGTATGAATATATCTTCAAAGTTCAATCTCGCCTCCTCCCACCAAATTAATTGGCACGAAATCGCCTAGCTTACCTCCCGAGCGAAAGAGTGCGTGCACGCGGATCTGGATCGAAATGAAGGCGGTGTGGTTCGGAGCGGCGCAATAAATGTCTAGTGCCATTATCACAGACGGTTTCTTATTAAAAACCGTCTGTGATAATTCTGACATAAACATAGACGGTTTTTAAGAAGAAACCGTATGTGATAATATCTTATCACAGACGGTTTTAGTAAAACCGCTCGTGATATGGCGATTATCACGACGGTTTTAATAAAACCGTCTGTGATAGTAAAATATCACAGACGGTTCATAGTTAATAACCGACCGTGATACAAATTTTCTCCGACGCCATCAACAGAGACGGTGTCCAAATTAAAATCGTCTGTGTTAGTGCCGATCACAGACGGTTTTGTGAAACCATCTGTGATTTACCGTCTACTATTAGATTTTCTGTAGTAGTGTGTTGTCAGCTGAACATTCCAATCACCTATAGCAAACGAAGTTCACATGAAGGGCATCAATTGAATTTACTAAAATTCTTCATGTACCCATGCTTGTATTGCCAAAACGAATTTTAGTTGCTATCTTTCTTCACGGTTTGTATTATAGTGGCAAAATCAAGTAGCTTAATTGGATCTCAATGTTAACGGATAAGAATCTTCCTGATTTTGAGTCTAACTAATCAGGATAGCAATCCCTTGTAATCCTCTATTTGTTGATTACCTGCCTTGAACACCTATATGTGGAAACGACTCCTCTCATGTGGAGGCATTCCCCCAATTTGTGTGGCGCTTCCTCCCGTCTTTCTCTCTTTCCGTTTTACACTCAAGTAATTTCAAAGTTAAAACTTGAAACGGAAAAGAAAGTTCAGTAAGCGGTCCAACGCATTTCTTGATTATGACATGTCTTTGACTATCTTATCCTGACTCATCCTTCATATAATCGTATGTACTAGCCTCGTTGGCGCGGCGCCACGCCACCACCACTATCTGAAAAAATAAAAGAGGCGATAATTCGTGAGGAGTTTTCCAAAAAGCAGGCGAAACAATTTTCGAGGAAGGTAAAGGGCTATTACGGGAAAAACCGGGGGCAAAAACGTATTTTCTAAAAAGGCAGAGGGGTTTTTCGGAAAATCCGAGGACCTGTAGGAAAAAAACCGGGGACCCGCGCGCGATTTCTGAAAACGCGGGGGGCTATCCAGCAAAACGGAGGGGCAAAAAAATTTCTAAGGACCTTTTCGCGAGAACCAAGGACCCAGATGTAATATCGGGAAAACACGTGGGCCTTTTCGCAATTTGCCACCCAGCACGTCGAAGATTTCCTCCTCCACGCTGCGCTCTGCTGGCTCTCGCAGGCGGGCGGGGCGACGTGGCTAGCGCGAGCGACGGAGAACTCCCCCAACTTTGATATACGGAGTATATGTCCTTGTGTACTTTTTATTTTAATATTGTCCTAGCTGTGTTTTGATGTCAACATACTGTGGCTACATGTATACTAACTTTCATATATTTATTAACCTAGATTCTGAATCCTTCCGAGAGTTTCCGGAACATTGTCGTTGATTATCCGTAAGAGATTCAAATATATGTTTTCTTTTTGGAAAATATGACTAATTCCATTTAGATTTACTTATAAAACTTACTGAAATTATTTAACCTATATGCAGACATGTCGAGTGCACATCATCGGCAATTCAAGGTCTGATATCATTCAGAGAATTATACCCAGGGTACCGTCGTGAAGAGATAGAAAATTGTATAAAAAATGCAGCTATATTCATTGAGAAACAGCAAAGGAACGATGGCTCATGGTATGCAATGCATTGTTATGTGTATGCAGATTATATATATATATATATATATATATATATATATATATATATATATATATATATATATATATATATATATATATATATGAGTATTTTTCTACACCGGTGTAATTACACCCTATGTCTTAAATATTTGTATACTACACGTGCATACCCCCCGTTACGCTAGATACTCGTATATGAAGGTATTTACAAAATATGTTAAAAACTATGGCCTCCTTTATAATTTTTTCATGTAGTTCACATTAGAGTATCTTATAATTAGTATACGAGTATACCTAAAGTGATAAAGGAGTATTTTAAGTTTGTTTAGGTGATATATTAGGGTGGGAGTAATTACACCTAGGTGTAAAGGTATTTTTCCTATATATATATATATATATATATATATATATATATATATATATATATATATATATATATATATATATATATATATATATATATATATATATATATATATATATGCTTTAGGGCCTGTTTAGATTAAAGGAATTTCCTATGGAAAATGGAGGATTGCATTCCATCGGAAATTTTACTGTATGAGGTGTTTGGATTGCAGAATCGCACCATAAGAATTCCGTAGTATAGAAAAGTTTCATACAATATTGGAGTAAATGAAACATAAGCTCCAACCTCATGTTAGAATTCCTTTGAACATTTCCTCTCCTTTCTCACTCAAATTATGATAATTTTCCTTCATGCTTCATGTGTTTTTCCTGTGAAGCATCCAAACACCACTTTTGACACCACTTTTGAACAATTCCTGTGTTTTTTGTTCACGTAGTAGTGTTCTACTAGGCATGAGTATGACACTGAATTCCTGCATTTTTCCTAGTCCTTAATTTTTTTTGTTTCCGGTGTTCCAAATGACCCTAAAATTCTGTCAATAACAATCATTATACACATTTATGTGATAGGTATGGTACTTGGGGTGTATGCTTCACTTATGGGGCCTTCTTTGCAATAAGAGGATTAACTGCTGCTGGAAGAACTTATGAGAACAGCCAGTCCATCAGGAATGGATGCAAGTTCCTGTTGTCAAAACAACTTAATGCAGGTGGATGGGGGTGAGAACTATCTTTCTAGTGAAACTGAGGTAAATATTTATTTTTCTCTATCTACACACATGTTTCCTTTCATCCGTTGGTAACTGTTAAATTGTTTGTAGTGACATGTTGTTTGTTTATTTATGGAGTAGATTTAAAAAATACATGATACTACAGCTACACATCATATTGTCCAGAGATAAATTTGTTGTTAGCTCAGACAATACAGTGTATGGAGCGATAGCATATTTGTTCTCAAGCAGGACTCATGACGAAAACTACCACCCAATGCTTTTTTGTAATCTCTAACACATTGGCTGGCTGCCTATGGAGTGACAGCCAGACCTTTTTTGGGCTCGGGACGAAACCAAGAGATTGAGATACGAATACATGAAGGAAGTTCCTGTTGGAAATACGGACAATATTTTAATTCTAAATTTTAGTAGAAGACAAATACAATAAACTAATGATACAAAACTCACAACTAACAGCAGGCTACTTATCATTCTTCAGAATATACTCAATAAAAATATAGTAACAAAGTCGAACGTGCGCACGAACGACTTGTTAGCCTGAAGAAGAACAGGAAGCCGTGCAGGCTTGACGCAGCGAGCGTAGATGTCGCGGTCGATGTCGGTCGCGCAGATGCGCTGACCAGATACCTTATTGCCGCCCCGTGCAGGTACTCTCTGCGGCAACGGTTTGGAGATAACCGCTCTCCCTCCTTCCAGGTGCACGCCGGGAAGAAAGATCGACGAGGTTCGACGACACGGTGCTCGAGCACGTAATTACGAGAAGAAGGAAATGGGCGGTGAGTTTCGCGCATATACTCGGGCGTCTCTGGCATATAAATAGACGGGCGATAAGCGACATGATTAAAGCAGTCATTTACCCACTGGTAACTAACACATTCAACCACAGAGAGAGTGGTGCAGAGTTCAGCAAAAATAGAGACGGACTTGGTCTGCCAAGTGGTGCGCCACATCACGGCACGGTCGCGCGTCACAAGTCACAAGTCACGCGATTTTCACGCGAAAATACGCATATACGCGCGCGTGTGCGTGCGCGTGTGTGTGACTAGAGAGAACCATCCACATACCATCTCTATCCATATTCAAGTAGTGGTGAGGACTCCAACTTATAAATTGGTCTTCCTCACCTTTCTTTAGCAATATGGTACTAAACCATACATGCTTTGGAATTAAGAAAATGGGCCATAATTAAATAGCCAATTTCTAACAATCCCCCACCAATTCCAAAACAAGAAATAAATATATGACAAAGATATTGTGCTGAAGTACTGTTAATATACTAGTTTTTTAGTGTAAGTCCCGTACAGGTTGAAATTGCACCTAAAATGACAAGAATCATCTTCTCATAGCTGATGAATGGACTATGCCTTGAATTCACAGCTTTTCGTGATCAGATTTCACTTGAAATCTCAACTAGTACTAGGCTGCCAATGAACCATGCCTAAACAGAGCGTTATATGGTTATGCTCCCTTATATGCTCATGAGCTTTCTAGAGAATATCCCGTTCTCGTGAACTGCGACCACACAGTTAAGCTCAAGTAGGTGTATTCTTTCTAGGTATCCTGCAGGCTAATACCTTTTCCTCATTTGGACAACATAATACA
Source organism: Bonia amplexicaulis (assembly GCA_036346245.1). Taxonomy (NCBI): domain Eukaryota; kingdom Viridiplantae; phylum Streptophyta; class Magnoliopsida; order Poales; family Poaceae; genus Bonia; species Bonia amplexicaulis. Next base: position 2,939,897 of record CM070744.1, read on the forward strand.
TTAAAGATTTATGCCAACCTTCCAAAAAGTCGAAAGTACATTGTTTATTAGGACATGGGTATAATAAATATGTACTCTTTTGTTACAACATCAATTTGTTTTTCCCATTGCCTACGTCACGGGATCTCTGATTCAAGAAGGTATGCGTTACCATTGTGATGTAACTTAAATGGGCCTCATTCCCATGTCCATAGATGCAACGAAATCGCTTTCGTGCTAACCCCTTTGTAAAAGGGTGCGCGATTTTTCTCACTTGTGAATATAATTCACAGCAATCACTCCGGAGTTTATCGGTTTCGACGATTTAAGCCTACGCTTCACATGTCTAGAGGACTTCATATTATCCTTTGTACATATGACTTTGGCCAACACTGTTTGATTATCACAGTACATCAGAATTGTAGATATTGGTTTCTCAACCAATGGCAAGTCCAATAGAAGCTCCCTCAGTCATTCAGCCTCAACTGTGGCTGTGTTAAGTGCTACAAGTTCTGCTTCCATGGTTGACCTCGTCAATATGGTCTGTTTGCAAGACCTCCATGAAACTGCAGCACCAGCTAAAGTGAATACATAACCACTTGTAGCTTTGATCTCATCCGCATCAGAGATCCAATTAGAGTCATTGTATCCTTCTAATACAGAAGAGTGTCCAGAATAATATATTCCAAAAGATGTTGTGCCTCTGAAGTAGCGCAACACTCTTTCAAGTGCCTCCCAGTGATCATCTCCTGGGTTAGAAGTAAACCGACTTAATTTGCTCACAGCAAATGAAATGTTAAGTCTTGTGGCACTAGCTAAATGCATTAGTGACCTAATAATTTGTGAATATCTTAATTGATCTTTTCCTAACCCATGGTTCTTTCGAAGCTTAATGCTTGCATCATAGGGTGTTGGAGAAATTTTACAATTTTCAAAACCGAACCGGCTCAATATTTTCTCAGCATAATGGGATTGGTTTAAAGTGATCCCATCCTTGCTTTTGATCAATTTAATATTCAGAATGACATCTGCCTCTCCCAGGTCTTTCATATCAAAACACCGAGATAAGAAAGATTTGACCTCGTCAATTACGGCAGTGTTTGTTCCAAATATAAGTATGTCATCTACATACAGACATAAGATAACTCCTTGACCTACACTATAACGATAATACACACATTTATCAGCTTCATTCACAACAAAACCAACGGATGTCAAAGTTTTGTCGAACTTCTCGTACCATTGTTTAGGTGCTTGTTTTAGGCCGTACAAAGATTTCAATAATCTGCATACCTTATTTTTCTGTCCAGAAATCACAAAACCATCTGGTTGATCCATATAGATTTCTTCCTCCAACTCTCCATTAAGGAAAGATGTCTTCAGATCCATTTGATGAACATGTAGACCATAGGAAGATGCTAACGCAAGGAGCACTCTGATGGTAGTTAGTCTGGCGACAGGAGAATAGGTATTAAAGAAATCTTCTCCCTCTCTCTGGGTATAACCCTTGGCCACAAGTCTTGCCTTGTACTTCTCAATAGTTCCATCAGGCCTTAGTTTCTTTTTAAAGACCCACTTACATCCTACAGGTTTACACCTGATAGGACAATCTGTGATCTCTCAAGTCCCATTAGCCATGATAGAGTCCATCTCGCTACGAACTGCCTCTTTCCAATACTCAGCATCAGAAGATGCATAAGCCTCAGAAAGAGTCTTTGGCACATCATCCACGAGGTATACAATAAAGTCGTCACCAAAGGTTTTCTCAACCCTTTGTCTCTTGCTCCTGTGAGGAGCTTCTACGACTAGATTGTTATCCTCTTCAGAGATATCACATATTGGTTAAGAAATGGTGGGAAGTTCAGAAGTTTGATTATTCTCACTTTCAATATTATCAGATTGAACATTCTCTGTTCGTCAATTACTGCCTACTGTTCTCATAGGAAAGATATTCTCAAAGAATGAAGCATCTCTAGACTCCATTATTGTATTAGCAACAATATCAGGAGTTTCTGATTTAACTACTAAAAATCTATAGGCTGTGCTATTTTGAGCATATCCTAGAAAAATACAATCAACTGTTTTTGGTCCAGGTTTTCTCTTTTTCTGCAATGGTATATTGACTTTTGTCAAACACCCCCAAGTTCGCAGAAAATTAACATTAGGTTTTCTCCTCTTACATCCCTCAAATGGAGTAATCTCACTCTTTTTAGTGATTACTCTATTTAGGATGAAAGTTGATGTTAGAATAGCTTCCCCCCACCATGCCTTAGGCATACCAGCACTCTCTAATATGGCATTAACCAAATCTGTTAGTGTCCGGTTTTTCCTCTCAGCTACCCTGTTTGATTGGGGCGAATATGGTGGTGTAAATTCATGAACTATTCCATGTTCAGAACAGAATTGGGAGAATTCATGAGAGACATACTCTCCTCCACGATCAGTCCTCAATCTTTTTATTTTCTTTTCTAGTTAGTTCTCAACCTCGGCCTTATAAGTTTTAAAATAGTTTAAAGCTTCATCCTTAGTTTTCAACAAATATACATAGCAGTAGCGTGTTGCATCATCAATAAAAGTTAGAAAATATCTTTTGCCTCCTTTTGTCAATAATCCATTCATTTCACACAAATCTGAATGAATAAGATCTAAAGGTACCAAGTTCTTCTCATCCTCTAATCCCTTAAATGGTTTTCGAGATTGCTTTGCTTGCACACATGACTGACACTTTGATCCTTTGGCAATTTCACATTTTGGAATTAAATCTAATTTGTACATTCTAGCAATACTATCAAAACCAATATGACAGAAACGAGAATGCCAAATATTTGCCTCACATTTATTTAAACCAGTTGCAATATTCAGATTATAGCAAGACTCTAAAAATGCTTAGGCGGAACAAGCCTCCGCTCTCATAGCCTTTACCAACAAACTTTCCGAACTTAGATATTACAATTTTATTTGACTCAAAAACTAGCTTATAACCATCCTCATAGGAGAGAACCACTAGCGAGGTTCTTCTTTATTGTAGGAGCATCTTGCACGTTCTTCAAGTGGGCGGTCTTCCACAAGTAAGCTTCAGATCCACCGTGCCAACACCAAGAACAGAAGCATGCGACCCTTTCCCATTAGGATGGAGGAAGCCCCTGCTGCCTGATAAGAAGAAAACAAGGAAATATCAGAACATAGGTGAACATTAGCACCAATATCAACCCACCACTCAGTAGATTGACATGCTGAAAAGACAACAGGTGGATTACCATACCCTCCTGAAGTCGAGGCCTCGCCTATGATCACGGTAACAACCTTCTTCTTTGGCTGTTCACCATCTCTGATCTTGCGGAAGTGACAATCCTTCGCCATATGACCGTCTTTTCCGCACAAAGCGCGATGATGTCCTTCAAATCCTTTTTGGTTTTCTTCTTAAAGCTAGTTGTCTTGTTCGGTTTGTTGGTTTGTATTTCTTAGCAGTCCTTTTGTATGACGTTTGCATTGTTACGGCGGATGTGCTACGTGCATCTTTTGCTCTTGCTTTTCTTCCACATCGAGGGCGCAATGAGATCCTCAGAAATCTCTTCCTCTTATGTTTTAAGCTAGTAGCAAAATCCCGCCAAGAGGCAGAGAGTTTAGCAACGATGACCGCAGCCACAAACTTTGGAGGCAACGCACAACATAGGTGCACAGTCTCACTGACTAGTAGCTGGAGATCATGAGCTTGTCCAACTACGGACTTAGCCTCATCCATGCTAAAGTCGAAAAATTGCTCACATATGTAGAGCCAGCGACCTGCCTCTGCCTCTACATATTTGTGCTCTAGTGCATCCCACAACTCTGTGGCGGACTTGAAGTCCATGTACACATCATGCTAATCTGCCAGAACAGTCAGAATGCAGCCAAGAGCAGTATTGTTCGCATTTTCAAACTACATGAACTGCTCAATCGTAAATGGATACTTCGGGTGGATAACCCACCACAGCCCCAAAGACATGAGCCAAAACTTGGCTCTAGTCTGCCATCTACGAAAGTTCTGACCAGAAAACCTCTCAGGTTTCATCGCATCAGAAGCATTAGCCATTTCTGTATTGCAACAAAATTTGCAATAAGGTTTCTGGATTGTTGGAAATGTGGGCAATATTTTAATTCCAAATTTTAGTAGGAGACAAATACAATAAACTAATGATGCAAAACTGACAACTAACAGCAGACTACTCATCATTCTTTAGACAACACAGCCATTTACCCACTGGTAATTGACACATTCAACCAGCTATTTATCCACTGGTAACTGCCTGTCATCAAAACCCCAATAAAGCCTCAAATTCAAACGTTTGAATCTCATTCAAACACAGAGAGAGTGGTGCAGAGTTCAGCAAAAATAGAGACGGACTTGGTCTGCTAAGTGGCACGTCAAGTCACAAGTCATGCGATTTTCACGCGAAAATACGCGTATACACGCGCGTGTGTGTGACTAGATAGAACCCTCCACATACCATCTCTATCTATATTCAATGAGTGGTGAGGACTCCAACTTATAAATTGGTCTTCCTCACATTTCTTTAGCAATATGATATTAAACCATATATGCTTTGAAATTAAGAAAATGAGCCATAATTAAATAGACCAATTTCTAACAGTTCCTACCCAGTAGGATTTTTTCCTTCATCCAACTCAGAAAAGGTTCAATCTTAGATTATATCCAGGTTTCTTGTTATCCTTCCATGAAACCGCAACATATCCTAATGTTTTGGAGTACCTTCAAAATTCTAAATTTCACCAAGTTTCTCAAAAGTATATCAAATCTAATAATTTTCATTCAATCCTTGTTGGAGTCATTAGCTACTGGCACTTAATGTGCAATCCAAACTTCGTTGATTATAATGAGAAAACGTTATGTGCATTTTTCTCCTGGTGTGGAACAAGAAGCCTTATCTTTTCAAACAGTTCTCCAATAGATAGAGACTGAACCTAATTCCGGCTTACAATCAAACCATCCATGGAGACTGCATTTGTCGAAGGGCACAACTAACATTAGCCAAGAATGCACCAGTTTGGTGCAATCATGGATGCTCAATTTTTACTCAATGTAAAGTTAACTACTTCTAAACAGAGGAGTTGGGTTAGGACGTTGATCCTATTATGTGCTACACGTTAATCCATTTATGTGCTGAAACCAGACCTTTTGGCCATATATATGCTGAGCTTGATTCCATAAAGATTTGCCAGAATTTAGATTTGTCATGTTTTCCACTCTGAAATTGAACAGGATTATGTCGATAGTGGGAGTCCTCATGCAGTGAACACCGCTTGGGCAATCTTAGCTTTAATTTACTCTGGGCAGGTTTGGTTTGTCCGTTGTTCATTTGAATTGACATACTAATGTCTCTGAAACAGTTCTACTACTTATGTGTTGTTATATCTCAATTGTTCATGTGATGAGCAGACTGAACGAGATCCAACACCACTATATTCCGCTGCAAAACAATTGATCAACATGCAATTGGAGACAGGCGAGTTTCCCCAACAAGTAAGTTCTGCAATGTGTTCAGGTGATGAAATTACTCTTACAAGGGAACGACCAGTTCATTGGATAGTGATTACTTACCCTTTCGTGTGCTTTGAGATTAACGTTATTTTTGTTAGAGTGGAAAGCATGAAAGCACTACTAAAAGAATGAAGTGTGTTAGTGGTAAACTTTTTTTTTCAAAACAGAGACTAGGAATCATAATACAGTATCATATTATGAAAATTAAAGTACTAAAACAGAGACTATAGCATTCAAATTTGTTCTTCTTCCGGTTATACGCTTAAGGAACATGAAAGTCTATATGAAAACAGATACAGGGTTCTCCACCTGAAAGCAAGTTCCAATTGTAGATCATGCAAACATAGTCATGTTGTACTGATATCGTCCAAAATTACAAGCCCTTGTCAATAATTTTATTTTGTTTGCTAATTTTCTTACTTCCACCATTACGATGCTTGTATCTGTATTTTGATTACAGGAACACGTTGGATGCTTCAATTCCTCCCTTTACTTCAATTACCCAAACTATCGGAACTTATTTCCCATTTGGGCACTGGGAGAATTTCGCCGCCGACTTCTTGAAAGCAAGGAGTGGAGTGGGCACGTATTTATATGATAAAGATATCTAGGATATTGTACTAAATAATTTACAAATACTGTGTTGAATAACTTTTCAATTTCGGAAGCATCCATTCCTAAGTCATATGTACCTTAATCGTAGCTCTAAAACCAAAGCAATTTGCTTCTTCTGATGGATGTAATGATAAACGTGACACACACCGTAGGATCATGATGGTAATCAGAGAGAGAATAGTTGTACTCTACAGTAAATTTTTTTCTTTAATTCTATTGTTTTATGAATTTTTCACCTGCTGACATAGCAAAAACAAATGGCACGCGAAAAGAGCAAAAAAAACATATTTTTACTGTAGCACATCTAAAAGAAATCAGAGGTTTCCACGCGTGAAAGAAGAAAACATTTTTGTCTGTGATCAGTATTCAGTCACGTGCTTGCTGATTGCCTTGGATGGCTCAATGCTTACTTTTCTTCACGTGGCTGCTGACGCAATGGCCTTGGTTCGCTGTGATGCTAGATGCCAAATCTCTCTTCTCTCTCCCCCATATTTCTCCTGTCTTGTCACAAAAGAGAGTTGCTGCGGTGATTTTGCTTTTGCCGGACAAACCCTGCTGGCTTCTCTCTCTGCTGAACCTTTTTCTTTCTTGCGCAAGCGAGACTTGTCATCTGTGGCGCGGGGAACGACCGCACAGAACGCGCGGAAAACAATGGGGCTGACAGCCTGGGCGCTCGTGACGGCCAGGCGTTCGCTCAGTTGGGAGAAGCGGCGCTCGGCAAGGACGCTCACGCGAGGGGCGCGTGGCGGCGATCGGCATGATGCGCCTAGGAAAAAGAAGGCGGCGTCATGGACGAAAATTTTCTTGTATTTTCAGTTCACAGCCAATAACCAACGCACATTGGCCGCCGGCCCTAGGAACCTTTTTATATCCTGAATGCACGTCCACAAATCCTAAACACGAACTTGAGCCCAACTCTGACTCGGGCTCCCTAGTACATAATTCTTTCTAACAAAAGTTTTTCAATTTTTTTTAGCTTTTTAATTTTGGATATTCTAAAATTGTCATGTATCGTAGCCTCTGAATCATACCTCCGTAGTTTCAACATGTATTATCCGTCTTTGTTCTCTATACGTCTCAACTCGAGCACGACCGTCTCCACCAGTATCTTTGACCCTCTAGACAACGACTTCGCACCAAACCATCTTCCAATCCTCGCAGTAAACCACAATCACCTTTCAATTATCATGCACATGTAAAAACCAAACAAACACTTTTTTCAGCTCAAGTTCTCCCTAACTTGATTGACACTAGTGCACAGACGCCACACGCCTCAAATGACATCGATATATAATATTATCAAATATCCATTATACAAATGTTTTAAACCTAACCACATAGTCTAACACACTCCTATTTGCAAGTTTGAAATATTTGAGAGACTAGAATAATGCTACTGAAAATTCAGAATTAATAAAACGAAGGCCCACGGTATTTCAATTCGCTGACACCAATACAAGTGATGGGGAATAGCAGGTGTACGCAATTTGCAAAAAGAAAATGCGTAGTTACACGCCCTAATTTTATCTCCCCTCGACATGCACGTTAGCCAGACTTGTCGTACGCCGTATGTTCCCCATATCCATTATGCATGAGGAATTAATGTTTTTAACGGATCGACGCTAGGTTCTATGGTTGTACCACGCTCTTTGAATATGTACAATAATATGCCATTGGTTATTTGTAAATCTTATCATGTAGAATATAAGATGATGTAGAAGAGAGAGAAGAAGCGTAGAGAATTAAGTTATCTCTCATACAACAGTCGACTGTAATACGAGAAACAAGATACATTGTATCATGATGAAGCTATCTCTAGAGATATATAAAAATACAACACATTATAGTCTACAATGTTGTCTTTAGTGCTATATATAGATGATATGGATAGTATTATAGACAACAGCTGTCTACACCATTGTATATATCATTATACTTCCAACATTACATGTATGCATACAGAGGCGGATCCACAGGGTATGCCGGGTGGGCCACGGCATACCCTGGGCCCCTGGATTGAACGTTTGTTCCATGGATGCGTCCTTTAGTATTGGTGCCAGAAGGCAGTAGTGGCAATGATGGGCAGTTCAGGACTTAGGCTGGTTTGCTGCAGAGTTTTAAGGGACTGTAGAGCTTAGATGGGTTAGGGATGTAAACACAGAAAGTCATGAGCATAGCTGAGCCCTGAGAATGTACTTGAGAATTGTTTATCAACTAATCTAAAGAACAGAAAACTAACTAGTAACTGTACTACTACAGTCTACAAAAATACAGTCAAATTCTATTAACCATTCAAAGATCACATGCAAGTTATAGCTCTGAAGACACTCTTACAGTCTTACTCACCTATTATCATGGTGTCGTTTGATTGGATACAGAGATTACACCAGCATGGGTGGGTGTTTTCTTTAACAAGCAACCAAGGATATTGACACTGTCAGTGTTTGATCTAGGAATGGTCCTGGTGTCATGGTTGAGATATTTGTAAAACCTGTATTAATGGGCGAGGATCCTGAAGGCTGAAGCTAAATGAGTAAATGGGTCTCAACATAGCACCAACGTAGGCATACTGTTCTAAACCCTTGTTTACCACTAAGTATGCTAGCATTCTCTTCTATGTGCAACCTTAGGATACCGTCAAGCATTCTAAATGCATCTAACTAGTTTTAAGCGAATTTGCAACGAAATGTATCCAATGTACTGTTTCATTGGAATATTTTTCTTTAGAGGTAGTAATTGAGGATTCTGTGCAAGAATGAGAGATTAGGAAATGGCGTACAAACCAAACCCATCTCACCAAAAGCGCCTCCTTTTTCTTCTATGGCAGTTAAAGGTTAGCCTTTTTTATTGGTGTTGGGCAGGAGTATACTCGGCTCAGCATACCAATATTGCAACAAATTTGGATATAGTGACGCACAAGAATAGTAGTAGTACTATCCGTATTGTAAGTCTCTTTTATGTATATCTGAGACTATTAGTATGGTGTTTGAACTATTTATATTGTAATTTGTGCAAGTTTCCAACTTAATCCTTGAATTTAAGACTTATCATATTATTTAGTCCCTGTATACCGAATTATGGTGCAAATTTTACAATTATTTACCGAATTGGCAAATGGTTTTACCGAATTGCATATGAAAATTTTGGTGCGGCATACCCTTTGGTAAAATCCTGGGTTTGCACTGTATGCATGTAAGACCGAAGATGACAACAGAGTGGAGTAAATGGTGCCTCAAATTTTTCCAAAAGTATTTCGTAATATTTACTTTAATAACTATGAGAAGCTATAAAAATCAAGAGTAAAGAATAAATCAACAGAGACTAATTTGACAAAGAAAAAACAGTGTCGTTGAACAAGATCAGAGTGGTCAGAAAAGAACAATATGGTCAAAAATCAGTGTAGTCGAAAACTAATGTAGTCGAATAAGACCAATGTGGTTGAAGACCAATGTGGTCGAATAAGACCAGTGTGGTTGAAATAAGACCAGAGTGGTCGAACCAGACGATGTAGCCAAAATAAGACCAGTATGGTCGAACCAGACAATGTGGTCAAAATGAGACCAGTGTGGTTGAACCAGAAAATATGGTCAGAATAAGACCTGTGAAATCAGGAGATGAACAGAAATTCAAAACCAAGAATCCATGCAACTTTTGATAGGTTGATCCAAAGAACTTGAAACGTTATATACACCTTCTCTAGAATGTTAGAAATCTATTCTAATTAATAACCAAGAAAATCATTGCCAAAGCTCCGATCTTTTTCCGAAAGGAAGAGTGCACCAAAACCGATCAAAGATGAAAGCTTCGATATGTTCTTTCTCGTAAGTCCTAGATGCTCTAGGTGACATAGGATGGGGTCTCACAGGTCATAGCAAGTTAGAACACAACACAAGATCAACTCAAAACACCCACAAGAGCAAAACCCAAAAATCACCCATCTCTCTTAAAAAACCGAGCAAACTCAAGAACTTCCTTTAGATTATGCCTAGATGGATGAGATCTTGTCTCTAGGAGACATCTCCACCTCTTATACGTCCTTGGCACTAGAAAAACTCAAGGGAAGAGAGATCCAAACGAGAAAACGAAGAAAATCAAAAGCACAAGAGGGGATTCATGGCCCAATCACTTTGGCAAAGTTTGGATGTTCATTTCACTTGGAGAGGTATATTTTATATCTAGTCTCTCAAGATAGCAGAGCTCTAATCCTAGAGCAGGATTAGAGCACACACACAAGGTTCCAATCCAAAGAATCCTAACCCTAATCTCTCAAGTCTGTTTCTAACCAATCTCCCATGGGAGGGAGGAAGAGCAAACCACCAAAATGCATAGCCAACATCATCAAATCCTAGGCCTTGCCTCTCCTCCCCTATATAGCTTCACAACATGAACCAAAACCTAATAAATCCACCCATTAGGCCAAAGCTAGGATAACACGTTAACCCCACATAACACCAGGTGTTACTCTCTCATGCACGCTTCTCAAAGCGGTTTACAACTATTAACCTATTAGTGAATCAAAACTTGGTCCACCTCACATTTTTAGCATATACAAGACCAAAACCACTTAGGCCAATGCCATAGTTTCACATACCACCACTTTTTCAGTATTGGGCAATTTACCAAAATGCCCCTCTACCACTTCCATTTCCACGAAGCATCGTGCATGCTTTGCCGCCCACATAGCACGGTGCGGGGCGGTGGGCGGCGGAGGAGAATTGAGGCGGAGGTGGTGGAGTGGAGAGCGGGGTGCTTGGGGAGGTTTTATAGGCTCGGGAGCAACAGGCATGTGGTTGACGGGAGGTGGGGAGTGGGCGGCGGTTGCAGAGGGAGGAGTGGGAGGTGGCGTCGGGCGCGGGAGGCGGAGGCGGTTAGGGAGAGCAGCTCTAACAGTGGGGTCGGGGTGGCGAGGAGAGAGAGAAAGCGCGGACGGGTGGGATCGCGGAGCGGGGATCGGACGGCGGCGGATGGGGTTTAAGTGAGAGGGAGCGGCCGAGATGCGATCGGGGAAATCGGATGGCTGCGGGAGAAGGAGGAGCGGGCGGGTGAGATGGGCCGGGTGCTGGCGTGGCGCAAATCGGGCCGGCCACGTGTCGGCCCGAGAGGAGGGGAAGGCGGGATGGAGCGGTGACGTGGGTAGGGATCCGGCCATCCATGTGGCACCCGGAGGGGAAGGGAGGGAAAAATATTTTTCTGATTTTAGTTTTTGATTTACAGAAAAGCCTAGAAAATTCATTAAGCCTCAGAAAAATATGAAATTACTTCCAAAAATTCTAGAAAAATTCACATAATTTTCTGGGGGTATTTTGAGCTTAGTTAAAATATTTCTAATTTATTTTGGTATTATATTTTCAAACTAAGATTTCTTTTTAATTCTATAATTTGATTTTAAATTCTGGAAAAACTTAGAAAAATTCAAATAAGATCCAAATACTTTAAAATATTTAAATTGAATTTAAATTTTTAAAAACCAAAAATTTTGGGATGTTATAGGTGTGAGCTAAAATGGAGCTGGGACCTCAGCCTGTATGCCTAGGCAAAGAATCACGGCCCAACTTTGAGGACAGGCAGGGGAAAGGCACTACGGGGCTATGAGATACTAGGGCTCGATTTGGTGCTAGGGGAACTTCCATGGGGGTAGAGGAACTCACCGAAGGTGATGATGGCACTCAGGAAGGAACGGAGGAGGTTGGCGTCAGAGACCCTGTTGGCGGCGAAGGGGAGGCCCACGACGACAATGAATTCTAGCAAAAGAGAAGCTACAAAAAGAGGGTGCGCATGAGCTTGCTTGCATGCATGCGGAGGTATGGGTGAATGGAATCGAGGTACGGCTCACCGGAGAGTGGAACACATATGGTGGTGTCTCGATCGGAGATGAAGAAGAAAGCCTAACTCGAGTTATCCACTGCACAAAAGGCCAAACAAATGAGTAGGGTGCTGAAGGAAGAGGTAGGCGTGTTGTATCGGAGTTGGGGGAGGAGAGAAGCTCACCGGAGTTGCTAGAACACTGTGGCGTGCTCGTCGGTGTCACGTACGACTTTGGTTTCTCCACGCTCCAGTGAGCGAAGTACTCAAGGATCGTTCGTAAGATATCGAGAGGGTGAGCTGAAGAGCAAAGGCATAGATAGGGGGCTTTATAGGTACGGAAGGTTGAGGGCAAAACACGAGCTCTCACGAGTGCGATGGAATGGCATGCTCAAATTCTCATCGTGGAATGCGAGGCATGGAAGAAGACAAGGGGTAAGGGATACATCGCGTTGAGGCAACCGGTTGCGGCGGTTGGTAGTAGTAGATAAGAGCTGTGGGCGTAGGTGCGTGAGGTGGAAGACAAACCCTGCCAGTGGGCCCGGTGTGTCGTGAGCGTAGAGAGGTGGCCTGACGGGATTGTTGGTTATAATCTTGACATGTAAAGGGTTTAGGAGTTGTGTGTTCGAGTACTCATGGCAGTGTGTGTTCGAGTACTCGTGTGACAGTCGTGTGTTCGAGTACTCATGTGTTCGAGTACTTGCTAGCCGGTCAAAGCTCTCGAGTAAATGCAAATAGGTCAAAGATTGCACGCGCGGAGCGGTCAGAGTTTACGATGGTTGACTAAACAGGGGAGTGGTGCAGAGGTATCTTCACGGGCACTTAGTTTAAGGGCTGATGGCAGGCGTGATGGGATGGTTCGGGGCCTCAACACTCCACAACTAGCCAAATTATAAGATAAAATAATCTGACAACAATTCCTAAACAAGATAGGATAAGCGGAAGCATAATCAATTAAGCGAAATAGGATAGTGATAATCAATATAATAATTTAAATCAACTTCCAACAGTCTAACCGAAGAATGGTTCACAAGTTTAACACTAATAAGTTAAAGTAAACTTTGACGAGATAGATAGGCAAAAGACTAGAATCACTTTGTCTTTATTACATCATAAATCTATGATCCAAGTGCATTATTGTGGTGCCGCTCTACCCTTCCCATGTATGCTCAATGATCACCTGTAAGGGGGGAAACAAGGGTGAGATAAAAATCTCAGCAAGCAAACTGTTTAACAAGCTAATTAAACTACAATAGTTTAATCATCAACATTTTAATTTCCACAATGACCACGTTTATATCCTCAACCTCAAATCACCACCAACAATGGTAAAACAATAGCAAATAAATCTTATTTGATTACTTTAAAACCTCAACCACTACCACTACCAAAGACAATAAAACATATGTATGTTTTACTTTAATACTTTATTATTTCTCACATCCACAATTGCTATAAACAATTACTACAAGAGAAAAGAATCTCATGCCACAATCACAACCTCTACCATACCACAAGGGACGAACCCCATTCCATGACCACATCCACATTCCTCATACAACAAGTAGCTCATATGAGCCAATTCCATATTACAACTATGAAGTTGTATATTCCACATTACAACTATGAAGTTGTATTTGCCTGTAAAATAACTTAACCACAACACATTGCATATGTATGTTAAACAGTAGCACAACCGCTACGTTTACTTGCCTCAGCCGTTGAAGCGAAGCAGTCACGTGCGCTTAGGAGCAAGACCACCTGTCCACAAGGTACCACTCAGCACAATGCTACAGCATACAAAGCGCGACTTAAAAATTAAAGACGTCGTTAGAATCCCCGAACCCGCACATACTCCTCTCCGCTCAATGATTCAACAATCTACCCACTGCAGCAGCGCTGTTTAATATTTTTGTATCTTTAAAAAATATTAATCCATTTACAGCAAACGATATATCTCGGGATTCCTCACTTAAACGCTTTCATTTTTCATGTATATCACATATTTTTATTTTGATCATAGCTAGGTGTAACTTAATGTACAAAATAGAGGAAGTTCTCTGTTCTGGCAGCCTAGACAGCAAGGTTCTAACGCGTCCCAACCACAGTACAAGGATCCAAATATTATGAATTTTATAAAGAAAATATATTACTGAATTTCCTACATTTTTCTCAATTGCGACCAAAATCATAAAAATCATTTAGTACCCCTAAATCACAGTTAAACAGCAGTCTGTCCCAATCTGCTCCCCTCACAGACAGCGGTGTTCCCGACCCTGCTACGCCCAGATCCCACGGCCAACAATTCTGAACAAAATACAGAAGATGGGTCTCAAAGTCTTCTACAATTTTACTTTTGGGAAGATCTGCAGGAAAAATCGTCTAATGGGTCTAAACCGCGCAAACAGACGTACTGCGCGAATTGATCTACAGGTAGACAGCAGGTAATCTCTAATCGGGCAATCAATCTATTAATTCCCTTCAAATTCCATGCTAAGAACACTAATTAATCTATAACACAGAGGGTTTGGGATGGGAAAAAATTACCTAGATGATCCCTTGGGATCACCCCTCTTCTTTCCTCCTCTTTTTCTCCTCCTTCTCTTCTTCTTCCTTCTCTTCCCTTTCTTCTCTTTCCTTTCTTTTTCTCCTTGGCTCCAATGGCAGCAGCTGCTAGGGGTGGGAGGAGGCAATCTGCATGTGGGGGGCAAGGGGTGGGAGAGGGAAAGAGGCGGCTAGGTTATGGGGTGCGGCCACCCTTGGGCCTTGACCCAAGGTGGTCGACCCACTCTGCAGCAGCCCACTCCGAGGTTTTTATTTAATTATTAATTTATTTTATTAATTTTACACTGCTCTACAATTTTTATTTTTCCTTTCTGCGATTTACCGAAAAACTAGCGACTCCGCGATTATTTTTAAAACTTACGCCGAATCGACGATTAAGATATTACATTCTCCCCACCTAAAAAGGATTCGTCCTCGAATCTAACTCCTCAACCCACGAGACAAAAGAACAATCAAGGAAAGAACAACCACAGGGTAAAGCATCCCAAGGATAGAACATCCCAAGGGAACAACAACTACGGATTCTCACTCGCCTCAAAGAACTCGGGTCCTTCTTCTACATTTGAACTTTAAGCTCTCATGTCACCTCCCACTTGGACTGATTCGTCATGAGGGCCTCCACATACATGGTGGCCCTCTTCCTCCTGACCAACTCCGACGAGTCCACGACACGCGCCGGACAACACCGAGCACCCACAACTCTTCTGCCGGCTCTGAGCGGCTAACAGATCATGCCGTTCTCGCAAAATTCCCCGCCACAACTATCAAGCCACTATCTAATACCATCCTCCTTCTTAAAACATTTTCCTCTATTGATTATAATCGGGATAAATACATTGTACCCCTTTTAAAGAATTCGACCAAAGATTCTACTCATAACATTTTACTCGAAACACAAATAATAACTTTTACAAATCGAACCCAACCACAAGAAGAATAAAGGATTCTCAAGCAACACACTAGCAACTAGCTTTCCTTCAAAGTACCACGATCCAAATCAATACGTACATTGAGAGACCAAGTGGAGGTCATCCCGTTGTGTATGATGAGTAATTGACATCGGTTTAGTTAAAGTCGAGTTTGAGTTGGTTGGTTCGGACCATGTCGTTGCATGGTGTAACGGGCTCGGTCGGACTTGGTCAAACCTGGTCAATAGAATTAGGATGATTATTCTGATGATTTGACAGGTTTGGGCTTAATGTTGTGTCACTGATGCTATTTATGCTTACATATATCGAGCGGTGCTATTTGACGTGTTTCTTGTCTGTGTGACTGCAGGACGTCGAGGTGGAGTCGTGGCGAGACACGGTGGACCGGACTAGGCGCAGGTGGCGCTGATGTCAGAATGGTCGGGATGTGTCGAAGACGGCGTAGACACGAAGTGGTTGCGGGCGTGCGAGACAAGGAGCGGAAGCTTCCCGAAGGTGCGGGAGGGCGGCAGGGAATTTCGCAAGGCTGCACAAGCGGGAGACGGCTCCGTTAGGGTTTAGCCGGCGTAACGGGTTGGAGACCCGTTAGCCAAGGGCTATAAATAGAGATGAGGGGCTGCATACCCCTTAAGACACTTGAGAGCTCATTCATCCTTTTGTGTGGGTTGTGTTCCTCCCAAGAAGCATGTGAGGCTCTTGGTGTTTTTGAGGATTGAGAGGGAGAGGATAGATTGAGAGTCTTGTAATCATTCCTCTTGTTCTAATGTCAATGCGTATGGGGACTCATTTGTAATTTGTTTTTGGAATGAAATGGATTGTGTTTTTCCTGTTCATAATCTTCTCCCTATTTCTTTTATTTTGTGCTTTGGTTTTCTTACTCCTGTTTAAGAAGTTGGTGGAGGAGCAGTGAGAGCTCAAGGAAGAATAGAGTGAACAGTGGCTGTATGTTCTGGCCGTGTGCACTACATGTGTTCTTGATGTGTACTGGCTATTGAACCCCTCAATAGAATCATTCTTGTCTCAGTTCTAAACTGCATGGTACAAATTTCTGAATCTCAGTCCTTGCAATTGTCTTAGTTAATTTTCTGTCGAACCATCTTCTTATCTGGAATTTTTCTTCCTCAGTTCTTCTCCTTGTTGGATTAAAATTCAAATCATTCTACGTGAAAAAGTAGTACAGCCGTTTAGCTTGGGCCTCAGTTTTCATCCATACATGTGTATTTACTGTGTCCGATTTACAGCTGCCTCCTGGTTCCCTTTTTGCCGCTAGACTGTTTTTCTTTTTCTCTTTCTCTTTTCAGTGGTTGTCTACCTATCTGTTTTTCCTTTCTGTTCGAAAGTAGCACAAGGTCTGGGTGGTTCTCGATTTCCAGCAGCTGGTTTGGTATTTTACAGTTCTGACAAATCTTCAACTGCTTTTTGGTTTGATTTCTCTTTTCTTTGTTGGAAATCTTTGTGAAGCAGCCGGTGTGCTTTTTTTTTGGGTTCTGTATTTTTCAGTCAGTGGTCTGCTATCTCATTTCTTATTTCTCCTCTGCAGCTGATTGAAGATGGATGTTAATCCTTCGGTTCTTCATTTTTCTTTTATTTCTTTTGCTGATCTTCGACGATTTTGCATGCAGATCAAACGTCAATATTTTCAGCTAAAATTTTTACTGATTACTCTCTGATTTATGCTGAAATTTTTAGTATCGCATGCGTTTCAGTGTGCAGCAGAATTAATTTTCCGAATTCTCGAGGGGCGATTTTAAAGAGAACGACATTCACCCCCCCTCTGTCGCCATTTCGGTCCTACAATTGGTATCAGAGCCGGTTAGCTCTTCCTCATAGATCTTAACCGGTCTCAAGAGCCATGGTGACGGACATGTACTCGACGAAGCCCCCAATCTTCGATGGGATGGACTATCCCTTCTGGAAGAGTCGGATGGAGACCTACATCCAGGCTCAGGGCTATGTCATCTGGCGCAAGGTCAATGTCCGGTTTGTTGTTCCAGCCGATGAGAACATCAATGTCGAGAACATGACTGATGTTGAGGTGAATGCTAAGGCAAGGAACATCATTATTCAGGGCCTGAGTCGTAGTGAGTGTGACCGCATCTCTCATCTTCCGTCCGCTTTCGATATCTGGGAGACCCTCGATGCATACCATGAGGGCACCACCCAGATTAAGACAGTGAGACAGGACCAGTTCAAGCGAGATTATAACAAGTTTGAAATGCTCGCTGGCGAGTCCCATGATGAGTGCTTTGCGCGTTTCCACAAAATTTTGAGCAATCTCCGAACCGTCGGTCTCACATACTCTGACTCGGACAACGCTCGTCAAATGCTTGCTGCACTCGACCTTCGTGTCTGGGAGATGAAGGTGACTACCATCAAGGACACCACCGACCTCTCGACTTTGACACTTGACGTGCTGTACTCGCGCCTCAAGACGCACGAGATCGACATTGTCTCTCGTAAGTCGAAGTCACAGTCGATGGCTCTAGTCACCGATCCCAGTTCGGCTTCTGGTTTTTCTGCCGATTCACTTGGTGGGTTCTCCCTAGCTGCTCTCTGTGACGTAACTGATGATCAGTTAGAGCAGCTAGAGGATGAACAGCTGGCCCTCCTAGCTCGGAAGTTCTCCCATGCTTACAAGAGGAGGAGGGACAGAAAGAGAGGCGGACCAGTCATCTGTTTCGAGTGTGGTGGCCCCAACCACATTCGGGCAACCGCCCCAAGCGGAGAAGGGAAAGCGACTTGGTTCGAGCAAGAACGACTACACCGACAAGAACCGCAACAAGAAGACTCGGTACACCCACAAGGCAAGAAGAAGTTCGCGACTTTGGGAAGGCCAAGTTGTTCCATCGCGTCCTCACCGCTTTCGGCGACCTCGATCTCGGCGAGGTGGAGGGTGGAGCGACAATGATGGGAAGGACGAGCAAGATCCCAAGGATGGCGAGGACTTCTCCGACATGTCTTCATGGCCCTCGAGGCGAATCGACGGCGTACTCCGACTCGGACGAGGTATGCCCCACCTACGACCAGCTCAATCATGCTTTTCTTAAGCTAGGTGGATTTCATGCTAGAGCTAAGGCTAGGTGTACTGAGTTAGAGAAGGAAGTAGATAGATTATCACTAGAGATTATTGCTCTTACATATGCTCCTTCTAGTGATGATTGTGATACATGCTGTGCTCTGTTGGGTGATATGGAGAAATTAAGGACCTCTCATGCTAGTCATCTTCCGAGCTTGATTTGATTAAGGTGGAGAACATTATTCTTCTTCTTGAGCTTGAGATGAGTAGGGTAGTTCTGTTTCATCTTCTCTTGTTAAGACTATTTCTTGCACCTCATGTGAGGATAAGGATAATGCTTTTAGAGGTCTTTATACATTGATTCTCGATTTGCCCGAGACTTGTGAAAGTTGTAACAATTTGAAGATGAACCTAAAACGGGCAGATCATAAAATTGCAGAATTACAAGCTTTTCTTCTTGAGCCTATTGCTTCATGTGTGAACTGTCCTAAGTTAACTGCTGAACTTGAGTCTGGTTCAAAACAGTTTCAAGAAATGATTGACACTAATAAGAAAATGGCTCAGTTTGCGACAAAGGACCGTGTTAGCTCACCATGCATTAGTTGTGATAAACTAAAACTTGAACTCGTTGCTTTAAATGAAAAATGTGTGAAGCTAACTAAGGACCAACTAGAGAAGCCATCAACTGCTTATGATGTGATTGCTGGTGTGGGGGAGAAGCCCAAGGGTAAGGTTGAGACGCTTAGGAGAGTGAACCAAACTGCTAGTACTAGGACTGTCCCTTTAGAGTCGGCTGTGCGTGCACAAGCTATTCTTTCCTCTACTGTTGGTTCTTCTTCTGCTCACTTACCTTCTGCTGTCTCTTCTCCTTCCTGCTCTTCTTGTGCCTCTCTATTTCGGGAGTGTCAGTACCTTATGAACACTCTTGAGAGATTTGTCGGAGGCAAGAAGAAGCTTAATCTTATTCTAGACCAATCGAAAATTTGCAAATTCAATCAAGGTCTAGGATATGATTTTCTAGAAGACAGAAGGAAGCATCCACCTGCCGTGCTCAGACCCATAGCACCAGGTGTGATCGAGACTAAGCCCAGGATCAAGAAGGTCAAATTCAAATCAGCGGGCTTTGTCCAAGGGATTTCTGACAGTAAGGTGATTTCACCTGCAGCTTCGGTCGCTCAGAAAGCAAAGTATCATTGCACCTTCTGTCAGAAGGATGGACACTTGATCGATTGGTGTTTCAAACGCGTCAAGATTGCGCATAGAGACCATGCTGAGGCACTTAGGCATATCCAGGGTCGGCCCCAGACCCTGAGTGCACCTAAGACCAGCATGAGGTCTAGGGTTGTTTCTTCTGACGGTTTTGGGCAGCATCGAGGACATGGTTTTCCTGAGTTTTCTGGTTTTCGTCCTCAGGCTGCTCCTGGTTGTGACTTCCGTCGTCCTGAGGGTAGATCTTGTTTCCATCGAGATAGCTACCCGCGGCGTGATCAGCGTGTTGCCGGTGCTCCGACTCGCTCGCCCATAGCAGTCGGACCCAGCAACAGCTTCAGGTCTGCACACAGACCTTCTGCTTCTTTGGGTGACAGAGAGCGTAGGGTAGATAGAGGTCAGTCGTGCTTGACTACTTCATCTGCTCAACGTGTTACTCAGTATTGGGTGCCAAAATCACTCTTGATTTATCCCCGTACTGAGACTTTACTCTCTGTTTGACTCAGGTTCGCCGGGCAGGGAAGGGAAAGGTTTGGCTTGTTGACTCCGGGTGTTCACGACACATGACCGGAGATTCCCGTTGGTTTTCTTCCCTTGCCCGTGCTCCAGGTGATGAGACGATCACCTTTGGAGATGCTTCATCTGGGCGTGTCATCGCCAAAGGTACTGTGCGCATTAATGATTCATTTATTTTGAAAGATGTTGCTTTGGTTAGTAAGCTGCAATACAATTTGCTTTCAGTCTCTCAGCTTACCGATGACGATTTCGAGGTGAGCTTTAAGAAAAACAATTGCAAAATTCTTGATTCTTCGGGTAGTCTGGTTTGCGGGATTTCTCGTTTTGGGAGGATCTTTCGTGCTGATTTTTCTGAGTCTTCTGGTGATCCTCTCCGTTGTTTAGTTGCTTCTGAGTCCCGCGACCTTTCCTTCTGGCATAGGAGACTTGGTCATATTGGATTTGACCATTTGACCCGAGTTAGCGGCCACGATCTCATTCGTGGTCTGCCGAAACTCAAGATGGTCAAAGATCTGGTTTGTGCTCCATGCCTAAGACGGCAAGATGGTTGCCACATCTCATCCTCCGGTCCGCGATTACTATGACCGATGCACGGGACACCGCTCGATATGGACACGGTTGGACCGACTGAGTGCGATCGGCGGGATGGAAGTGGTATGTTCTTGTCATGGTCGATGACTTCTCGAGGTATTCTTGGGTGTTTTTCTTAGCCTCGAAGGATGAGACGTTTACACATTTACGAGGTTTTTCAAGAGGCTTTCGTTGAGCTTCCGGTGCCTTACGAGCGATCCGCGATGACAATGGCACGGAGTTCAAGAATTCCTACTTTGAGAGTTTCTGCGATGAGACAGGTGTAGAGCACCAGTTCTCTTCTCCATACGTCCCTCAGAAGAATGGCGTTGTAGCGAGGAAGAACCGTACCTTGGTCGAGATGGCAAGGACAATGCTTGATGAGTACTCTACACCGCGGAAGTTTTGAGCTGAGGCTATAGCTACCGCGTGCCATGTTTCAAATCGAGTTTTTCTCAGGGCACACTTGCACCGCACTTCTTACGAGTTGAGATATGGGCAAAAGCCCAGTGTATCTCATTTCCGTGTGTTTGGTTGCAAGTGCTTTATCTTGAAGTCCGGGAACCTAGACAAGTTTGAGTCACGTTCTTGTGATGGTATCTTTCTAGGCTACTCGACTTCTTCGCGGGATTATAGGGTCTGAAACTGCGAGTCTAGTAAAATGGTAGAGACCTGTGAGGTGACTTTCGATGAGGCCGGTCAGGGACTAGGCCCGACATCTCGTGTTCTTTAGAGCGATCCGAGACCATCTTCGTGGATGATGAGGACGATGGAGACGAGGGTTGTCTACCTGATCCAGTCCCTCATCCACCCCTTGAGGTGCCTTCTTCCACCGCACCTCGAGGTGATCAGCCTTTACCTTCTGCTTCTTCTGGAGCTAGTGGCTCTGTTCCTACCCTGTCAGGTCATGAGGTAGAAGCCACTTCTTCATCTCATCCTGGACCTCCAAGACATATCCAAAAATCTCATCCTTCAGAGCAGATGATTGGAGACCTCTTTGAACGAGTCACACGCTCCAAGTCTGGCGTGTCACTTTTCTCTCTCACTCGCCTTCAGTAGCTTCCTTTGAGCCCAAAGACGTTTGTCATGCTTTATCTGACAAGTCTTGGGTCAATGCCATGCATGAGGAGCTCGAGAGTTTCGAAAGAAACAAGGTATGGACGCTTGTCGAGCCCCCTCGAGGTCACAATATCATTGGAACCAAATGGGTGTTCAAGAACAAGCAGAGCGGCGATGGGGTAGTCATTCGAAACAAGGCTAGACGGTTGCTCGGGGTACTCCTGTGTTGAGGGTCTAGACTTGAGGAGACCTTTGCCCCTGTAGCGCGTCTTGAGGCCATTAGAATTCTGCTTGCCTTTGCAGCTTCTAAGGGCTTCAAGCTTTACCAGATGGACGTCAAGAGTGCCTTTCTCAATGGCTTCATTGAGGAAGAAGTCTATGTCGAGCGACCTCCGTGTTTCGAGAACCCCAAATACCCTAGTCATGTCTTCAAGCTTTCCAAAGCGTTGTATGGACTTAAGCAAGCCCCTAGTGCTTGGCATGAGAGGCTTAAGTCCTATCTATTGAGACATGACTTTGAGATGGGTAAAGTCGACAAGACCTTGTTCACTCGCCGCTCGGCGATGACCTTCGTCGTCCAAATTTATGTCGATGACATCATCTTTGGCGGCTCTTCCCATGCTCTCGTTTCACGCCTCGGATGTCATGAGCACCGAGTTTGAGATGAGCATGATGGGTGAGTTGACCTTCTTCCTTGGCTTCCAAATCAAGCAGACTCGGGAGGGTACCTTCTTGCATCAAGGCAAGTACACTCGAGACCTCCTAAGACGCTTCGACATGAGTGACGGTAAGCCAGTGTCAACTCCTATGGCTTCTACAGCCGTACTAGACCCAAATGAGGACGGCGAGCCAGTCGATCAAAAGGAATTCAGAAGCATGATTGACTCTCTCTTGTACCTCACTGCCTCGAGACCGGACATACACTTCTCCGTGTGTCTTTGTGCTCGGTTTGAGCTTCTCCTCGCGTGTCTCTCCGCCAAAGCGGTGAAGCGCATCTTCGGTACCTTCGAGCTACCATTGACTATGGTATCGGTACTTTTCTCCTCTGTCTATCTCTTAGAGCCTTTTGGATGCGAGACTTTCTTGGTCGTAGGATAGATAGGAAGAGCGATTCGAGCACCGCCGGTTCATTGGCACTTCTCTCATTTCTTGGTCTTGAGGAAGCGATCCGGTGTTGCACGATCCACCGCCGAGGCCGAGTACGTTGCTCGCAGACCGATTCTTTGTAGCCAAGTACTGGATGATCTCGACTTTGAGGGACTTTGGGTTAGCTATCGATCGTGTTCCGCTCTTTTGCGATAACACGTCTGCGATTAGCATTGCTAAGAACCCAGTGCAGCATTCTCGGACCAAGCACATTGATATTCGATATCACTTCCTTCGAGACCATGTAGAGAAGGGTGACATTGTGCTTCAATTCGTGGAGAGTGACCACCAGGTGGCTGATATCTTCACCAAGCCTCTGGACAGCTCGAGGTTTTCAGCTCTGCGGGGAGAGCTTGGGGTGGTTTGTCCTTACGGACTGTTGTGAGGGGGAGCTTTGGGCTTTACTGCTTTATCATATTCTTTATGCTTCTGTATCCTTACTGTTGCATCGCATTTTCGGGTGCATTGGGCTTAGTCCTTCTAGCATAGGTTAGAGTGTGTCTCTTGCTGAGTGCTTAGACTTCTTGCTCTTATCTTGTGCTTTCAGGATAGCTGTTTCTTATCTCACTAGGTTGAGCTCACTCACTTCTTCTAGGTTCTAGCGAGGGTTGGGCCACCCTCGGTGAGACAGGTACATGTTTGCTCTCTAGTGTGTGTTTTACTCGACAGCTATTGTCCTGGAGTCATATAGGGTAGATAAGAGTTAGTCTGAGTCATTAGTATTCTCTATCTTATCTATGTTTTAAGGACTGCCTTTCTTGATTTATTTGCCAGCCTCCTTTTTATTGCTTTGGTTCAGGGGGAGTTCATTTGGGAACTTCTAGATCTTAATTTTGACATAACTCAACTTGAACTAAAAGTTGCATCACATGTTAAGGGGGAGCTGGATTTTCTTCATCTACATTGTAATTTTGCTATATGGAGCCTTGATTATTATCCATTCATGACATGTTTTCACTTATATTACATCTTGCCATGATTTATGCTCCATTACTAATTTGATCAAGACTTTATATGTGTAGTCAAGTCTTTGCCTTGATAGGTTAATTAAAATGCTAAATTTGACCTAATTCATGTCATGTTCATATTTGAGACTAGTCGACTTTGTGTTATCTTTTATGGTTCATGCCATGTCAAATAGGTGAGTTGAGTCTTGAATCATTGTTGAGCAATAGATTGAGCTATATTAGTTTCTTGATGACACATAAGTTAGTACAATCTATTAAAAGCAAAAGATCCTTTTGTGCGAAAAACCGATCTCACCAATTCCTTCTCATGAGACGGCTTGCCATTGCACAAGGCATGAACTCGGGAGATTTGGATGACCAAGATCATCTTCTTAAGCTCATTGCTTGAAGTGGTCGCATAAGGCTTGAGGTCTAGCACATGACTAAACAACAAAAAAAATGGTTGGAAACAATCGTATGATTTCTAAAGTCAAAGTTTGTCAATTGTGCTCAATTGCTAAAAGTTCAATGTACTCAACAATTGTATCATTCTTGAACTAGTAGCACTCTAGTTGACTCAACACTAGCTTCTCGGTTCCATTTAGCTTATTGACATGGCTGTCTCATTTCGGATACCTCTAGCTAGACTAAAATCATGTTTGACTTGACTTGCTAAGCACTTTCACTAAAATTCAGATTATGCTTTATCTCGCTTAGCTTCACTTTACATACATAGTCATGATCCTTGTAGCATACCTGTATGTTATGGCTTGATGTAATATATAATGGTCATTTTGGATAATTCTCATGGCTTTTCATACTTAAAATGATCAAATTAGCCATTTCATTCATTTTCATGACTTTTTCTCCTTCCTGCATTCTTGATGGGTTTATTGCCAAAAGGGGGAGAATAATGGTAGAAAAAACCACTTTGGGAGCTTTGAGGAAAAATTGTTCTTTCTTTTGCTCCTTCTGTCGACATGGTCATGAGTTTCATTTATTTCTTTGGACCATGTTGGACTCTTCAAACTCAACTTCATGCTTTTTCTGGGTTTGTCAATATACTTATCAAGGGGGAGATTGAGAGACCATGTGGAGGTCATCCCGTTGTGTATGACGAGTAATTGACATCGGTTTAGTTAAAGTCGAGTTTGAGTTGGTTGGTTCGGACCATGTCGTTGCATGGTGTAACGGGCTCGGTCGGACTTGGTCAAACCTGGTCAATAGGATTAGGATGATTATTCTGATGATTTGACAGGTTTGGGCTTAATGTTGTGTCACTGATGCTATTTATGCTTACATGTATCGAGCGGTGCTATTTGACGTGTTTCTTGTGCGTGTGTGACGGGGACGTCGAGGCGGAGTCGTGGCGAGACACGGTGGACCGGACTAGGCGCAGGTGGCGCTGAGGTCAGAACGGTCGGGATGTGTCGAAGACGGCGTAGACACGAAGTGGTTGCGAGGCGTGCGAGACAAGGAGGCGGAAGCTTCCCGAAGGTGCGGGAGGGGCGGCGGAATTTTGCAAGGCTGCACAAGCGGAGACGGCTCCGTTAGGGTTTAGCCGGCGTAACGGGTTGGAAACCCGTTAGCCAAGGGCTATAAATAGAGATGAGGGGCTGCATACCCCTTAGGACACTTGAGAGCTCATTCATCCTTTTGTGTGGGTTGTGTTCCTCCCAAGAAGCATGTGAGGCTCTTGGTGTTTTGAGGATTGAGAGGAGAGGATAGATTGAGAGTCTTGTAATCATTCCTCTTGTTCTAATGTCAATGCGTATGGGGACTCATTTGTAATTTGTTTTTGGAATGAAATGGATTGTGTTTTTCCTGGTCATAATCTTCTCCCTATTTCTTTTATTTTGTGCTTTGGTTTTCTTACTCCTGTTTAAGAAGTTGGTGGAGGAGCAGTGAGAGCTCAAGGAAGAATAGAGTGAACAGTGGCGGTATGTTCTGGCCGTGTGCACTGCATGTGTTCTTGATGTGTACTGGCTATTGAACCCCTCATTAGAATCATTCTTGTCTCAGTTCTAAACTGCATGGTACAAATTTCTGAATCTCAGTCCTTGCAGTTGTCTTTGTTAATTTTCTGTCGAACCATCTTCTTATCTGGAATTTTTCTTCCTCAGTTCTTCTCCTTGTTGGATTAAAATTCAAATCATTCTACGTGAAAAAGTAGTACAACCGTTTAGCTTGGGCCTCAGTTTTTGTAACATCCCGAAATTTGGTTGTTTCAAAAGGTTGGAATTTTAAAATCTTTTCCTGCATTTTGTTGGCATTTAAATTTCTTTTGAATGTTTGGCTGAAATCTTTTTGAGATTTGTGGCATACAATTAAATTTCAAAGAGTAACCCCAAGTGCAAATAATAGAAAATTAGAATTATAAATATGAATCTGAAAAGATGATCCAATATAAGAAAAGTGGAACCCAATTTAAAAATATAAAATCTCATGTTCGGGAATAATAACATAAAGAGCAATGAATGTGTAATATCCCGAACGCCGTTACGGTATAAGATTTTAAGTCAATCATGAATCGACGGTTTTTCGGTAAATCGCGGGAAAGGAAAAATATAAATTGTAGAACATTGTAAAATGAATTAAATAAATTAAAATAATTAATTTGTATATTTTGGGCGGTTCGGAGGGGTGGGCCAGCCGTTTTGGGCCAGTCAGCCCAAATGGGGCCGATTACC
This sequence comes from Bonia amplexicaulis, assembly GCA_036346245.1. Classification (NCBI taxonomy): domain Eukaryota; kingdom Viridiplantae; phylum Streptophyta; class Magnoliopsida; order Poales; family Poaceae; genus Bonia; species Bonia amplexicaulis. The sequence continues at coordinate 2,966,479 of CM070744.1, forward strand.
CTCTCCAAACCCTAGCACCCCTCTTTATAAACCCCTCCATTGGCCCCTCCCTCTTTTCCACCCCAAACCAGCCTCCACCACCCTTGGCGCCCCTCTCCCCTTGCTGCTGCAATGGTGCCAAGGAAGAAAAGAAAGGGAAGAGAGGAAGGAGAAGGAGAAGGAGAAGAAGGAGAAGAAGAAGAAGGAGAAGGAAGAAGAAGAAGGAAAAATCTTGGGAAAATTTCTTCATCTAGGTAAATCCATCCCCATCCCAATCCTCTGTTTATTGGTTTTATTAGGGTTCTTGGCTCGATATTCATGGATAGATATTAGATCAATGACCCGATTAGAATTTTGCCGCGATTGGTTTTAGATCTATTCGCGCAGCGCGGTTGTCTCTCAGTTTTGGGCTCGAAATTGATTTTCCTGAGGTCTCCCAAAAGGAAAAGTGTAGAGGACGTCCAGATCTAGCTATTGTATTTTTTCAATTTTTTTCACCAATGGATCTGGGAGTTACGGGGTCGCCAAACTCGCTGATTTGCAGGCGGCCAGACCTGCGCAGCCGACGGTAAACCGTAGTTTAAAATTATAAAATGAATTTTCCTGCAGGTCTTCCCAAAAGGAAAGTTGTAGATTACTTCCATATGTACCTCCTGTAGTTTTATCAAAATTTTATACCACGGGATCTAGGAGAATCGGAGACGGCAATATCGCTGTCCGGCAGGCGGTTGGGTTGTTATAGTCCGACTGTAATCCGGGGTTTAAAAATAGTAGATGAATTTTCTGGCCTTGGCCGTAGTTGGGAAAATTGTAGATAATTTAGAGATCTAGCTTCTGTGTAAATTTGGTAATTTTTATACCTCTGTGCTGTCGGGGCCGCGCATTTGAATGCGGCTGCCCAAAACTGCAGAGCAGAGCATGTCCTCTGTTTTGGGCATTTATTTACTCCTAGCTATGATTAAAATAAAAATAGGTGTTCTCCATGAAAATTGTAGGTTTTTAAGTCATGAATCCAGAGAGGTATTATTTTATATTTTTAGATGTATATATTTAAAGATACAAAATTAAGAAGCAGCGCTGCTGCAGAGACTAAAATGCTGTTTTGTGGAGCGGAGAGGAGTTTTCGCGGGTTCGGGTCTCTAGCGATGTTTTATATTTTTTTATGTCATGTTTGTATGCTGTGGTTGAGTGCTGAGAGGTGTCTTATGGACAGGTGGTCTTGTCCCTGAGCGCCCTTGACTTTTGTTGTTCGTCGCTTCATCGGATTGAGGCAAGTAAACGTAGCGGTGGTTGCTACCGTTTAACCTGTTGTTCATAATACATTCAGTTTACATTATTATCGTAATTTGATACAATTGCCATGATTGCATGATATTTTAATTGTGGAATTCTTGCTTAATGTTAATATGTTGATCATGAAATTAGTATGTGGTGTATGTTGATTATGTTGAGAGCATGATAATGCTCCTTGCGGATGAATTAATGTGATTAATGGATTTTCATATCATTCAATCATTCATGACATATCATGTCCTTTGTATGTGGATGTCGCCGCTTATAGCGCGACCTTACCGTCACAAATCGTATATTGCCGTGTCGACGCACCTCTTCGCCCGCGGGAAGCATTCGTATATTGCCGAAATACGATGCATTGCACTTCCTGCCCTGGCAAGAGTAATGTGGAGCATAGCATGAGCATTCATATGCATTCATATGCATTGCATTGTGGAATGATCATTTGCATACATATGCAATATAATGTGGTGAAGTTATTTTGTGGAATGTACAACTTCATAGTTGTAATGTGGAATTGGCTCTTTGTGAGCTATTGATGGAATGAAGGTTGTGGTTGTGAAATTGAAATGTGGTTCGTCCCTTGTGTGATTAAGATGGTGTCATGAAACTCTCTTTCATACTTTCCTTGTTTATAGTAATTGTGGATATGAGAAGTAATATAGTATTGAAGTAAGACATACATATGTTTTATTGCCTTTGATAGTGGTAGTGGTTGTGGATTTGAAATAGTCATCATGAATCAATTGTTATTGTTTTACCGTCATTGATAGTGAATTGAGGTCGTGAATATGTACGTTGTTAATTATGGAAGATTAAATGTTGTTGATTAATCTATTGTGGCTTGTGGAGGAATGAATGTTTCTTTTGCATTTAATACGGGATAAAATGATTGCATTCATATGCTAATTAAATCTGAAATTTTAGAGGTATTATTCATAGAAGTTTATGGTGGTTTAATAACTTTGAACATAAATTGTAATTGTGGTGTATGTAATTATAATGATGATGTTTAAATTGCTTGTAGTTTGAATAACTTGTTAAACAGTTTACTTGTGAGATTTTTATCTCACTCTTGCTTCCCCTCCTTACAGGTGGACTTTGAGCATGCATTGGGAAGGGTAGAGCGGCACCGCACTGATGCACTTGTATTATAATCTTAATGCTGAAATAAAGTTGAAAGAATTCTAGTCATTTGCTTAGTTATCATATTGATGTATGTTTCACCTTTTTTAATGTTGAACACGGAATTGTTCCTTTGGTTATTATTGTTAAGTTGATTATGAATATTACATTGTTCTCATTATTCCGTTATTTGTTAGTTGTTTACGCTTCCGCTTATACTATCTTGCGTAGTACTGTTGCTAGTTTGTTTTTATTTATAAATTGACTAGTCAGTAGAGTAGTATTAGTGGCATTCCGGGCATTGTGGGTCTGGGGTGTTCTGTAATGAATGAAATACCAACACTTATGCATACATACATACATACATATATATATATATATATATATATATATATATATATATATATATATGTATGTATATATATACAAATTATACAGAGAAGAGTTTAGCAATATAAGAAATAAAGTATATATATGTATATGCACATATACCCTAAATAATAATGATAATAGAAACTTATTTAATAGCTAAAATTTAAAAGCTTAACTTGTAAATGATGTGCAAAACAGAGTAATAATCTTAAATGTGAAATAGAAATGTAAACTAAAATCCAAACTTTAAAGTAATGCTTGAGGCTTGTAATTTTCCATTTCCTTACCATTTTATTTTCCTCTCTCTTCCATGTGGGCCCCACCCTTTTTCCCTTCTCTCCCTCCTTCTTTCTCTCCTGCCGCTGGGCCCCGCCTCCTTCCTTCCCTCTTTCTTTCTTTCTTTCTTTCCCCGAGCGCGCCGCGCCCGCGTCGCCTGTCCCCTCTGCGCCGACTGCCCTTCCCTCGCCACCGCCTCGTAGCTCGCTGTCCTCTGCTTGCCGAGCCTCACGGTCCCTTCCCGCCGTCCGGTCCCCCACTCCTCTGCGGCCATAAGAAGCCTCCCGCGCCTTCCCCCTCTTCTTCCCCACCCCCTCATCCCACCGCCACCTCACGCCGTCCCGGCTGCCCCGGTGAACACCACGGCCGATGGACCGTGTCACGGTGTGCGCCCGCTTTCCCTTTACCTCCCATCAAGCTTAATTGGAGCCCCATCACCGGAAACGACCACGCCCCCACCTTCCCCAACACCGGCCGCCACCGCCATTCCCGCCACCAACCTCTCCCCGCAACCTCATCCCGATTCCACACTGAAGCATCCGCGGGTGCCACGGACCCGCCCGATCGTCGGTCGGGCTCCTCATCGCCCGAAGCTTCTCCTCCACGGAGGCCTCCTCTGCGCCACCACCGCCCCTGCCACCCAACCTCGGCACCTCCGGCTCGGCCGGACCTATGGTGAGAATCCTTTTTCTCCTGGTGCTTCTGCACCTCCCATTTCCTCCCATCCCCCGTCGTCGTGCCTGCTTTCACCCCCCACCGCCGCCCAGCGTCGCTTCGCTAGCCCACATCACAGACGCCGGCCAGAGCTGTCACCCCTAGAGGCATCCCGCCTCGGGATTCCATTTGCTGGTCACCACCCTCCCGGCCTCGCCGCCGGCACCGCCGACCAAACCCGGCACGCTGCCACCTTCAAGGGGCGAGATTGGCTTAAGGAATAAATACCCCATATAGGGTAGGCAACGCCTAAGAGCTCGGATGGTTATCGGTGAAATTCTTCTCCCCGGCTCCCGTGGCGTTCGAGCCCCGCTCCGCTGCCGAGGTTGAGCCTTTCTTTTGATTTTCCGATGACGGTGGGCCCCACTGTCGTGCCGCTCACGCTGCTGCTGCGTTCGGACGACGGGTCCCACTTGTCACCATGGAAGGGGCGGAGCCGCTGCAACCCGGCCCCTTTGTAGGCGCCCGATGGGTGAACCACGCCGTCGGGCCCCACCTGTCGGCCAGCGCGTGGGCGTATTGACGATGGGCCCCACATTTAAATTTAGAAAATAATTTAGAGTGGCTAATAAAATTTATTAGGATATAAATGAGCTTATTAAATGATAAATCATGAATCAATTATTATGTGTTAGTGACTAATGTGCTTTGAATAAATATTTGAAGGACTAACTATTAATTAAAATAGTAATTTTCGTGAGATGACCCTATATGATAAACCTTGCCTAGGTAAATAGAGTTATATTAGAAATAAAGCTAAGCATAATAATAACTAAAATGTAGATGAAATAATAAGGGTGCCATTAATTAAATCCTAACATTAGACTTAATATTGTTGAACATAAATATATAAATGACAAATCAGGACCTGTATAAATGAGTCCTAAAACAAAGTAAAACTGTGCCTAGTGGTAACTAAGGGTACATAAAATATCGTACCACAACGTGTTATAAACCAGACTATAATATTAATTCGGTGGATCAAAATTGTGTACCTTACTTAAATATAACGTATGCCCTGAATATAGCGCTCATCGAAATAATGTTGCACTAATCTCGTACATTGAATCATGAGTCTGACCTGACTCATGGAACATCCTAAATAAATATACAAATAATAAAAGAGATTATTAATAAAAGACCGAATCATCGATTCTCGCCACCGACCTTGCCTCAAACCACCGGATCACCCATTAACTCATAATAAAACTAAATTGAGTTTATTCGGATTTATTGGATCTTTGAGTTATTTGCCTTTATATTGAATTCAGTTGCTTAGCACGTAATTAGAACTGGAGTTCTGAAGAATCGAGAAATCGAGCGTGAACAAGAGCGAAGTGTAGATAAAGACCAGAAGCTCTAGAGAACGCATTGTGTGAGCTCAAGACCGCGGTAAACCGCGCCAGTCGAGTCAATACTTTGATCATGTTGAACCTACTTTTCGGCAAATTACTTTTGTTTAAATTATCAAATTGCGTGCTATCATTTTATATGCAAATACATGTTAATTTAAGATCCTAGTTGTATGACCATGTTTTCCTTGACTAATATTACACCCTCCTTGAATACTTGATTATGTGAACCTTGTCATCCTAGCAAAAGTATAATAGTAACCTTTGAAAATAAGTCCGTAATTATATGCCATGCTTAGTATTGCTTAGATATTCATGAGCGTGAGAACGCCCAAGCATCATTTTCAAACATGTGAGAATTTGGTTGGGCAGTCATGGTGATGATGACTGGCGTATGTTGGTATGAATATTTTATGTTTCCAAAAATCCTACTTGCTTAATTATCTGGGCGGATGGTTGAGGGTGTGATTTATTGAATGGTGCCGTGATAGCACAAGTTGTGATGGAATGGTGCCGTGATAGCACAAAAAGGGGATCGTGGTAGAACCGCCCAAATAACCATTAAGGACCCAATCTTGTGATGACCTCCCAAGGTACAACAACAACCACATCTTTGGCAAAGTGTGGCGGGGCTAACTAATTTGCATTGACTTAGTAAGAGTTGCGTCGGTGTGAACACGGGCGGGTATAGGATGGCCACATCCTCCGACGTGATGGCGCAAGAGGGTGCTTCTGGAAGGGTGGTCGTACCCGGAGGAAGTGGAAACCTTAGCGGTCGTAACTCTGCTAGGAAAATGCATCGTAATGGCCTTGTGATAGTCTACTCAACTACATGGCTAAGGAACTGTGTAGGACAACGAGCAGATCTATCTCTTGTGGGTAAAGTGTACTAACTCTGCAGAGTCAAAACTATTCGAATAGCCGTGCCCACGGTCAAGGGCGGACATGGGAACTTAACTTGATATAGTTTTGTTTCAAAAACTTTGTGGGTGGAAATGGAAAAGTGGAGGGTAGAAAAGGCCCTTATTTGAGTTGTCCCGGTGTCGTCCCGTGGTAATGTAAGCGGTTATAACGAAAAGTTAAGCATATGGTGCGAGACTATGAAATGGTGGATAGAATCGGACCGCTAATACTATTGCATTCGTCACATTATGTTTTGTTCAAATGGCTACGTCTCAGGAAGTTTTTATATATTATATTTCAAAAGCAAATAATGGCAATGCTTCTCCTAAATAAAAATACCAGGAAAAATAAATAGGGTCGGAAGAAAAGAAAAATGACAGTTGGGGTAATTATTAAATAATGCTTGGTGGATTCATGTCGATAAGGGAATGGTAGAAAGGAGTCTAGGAGAAATGAATTGGTGAAGTCTAGATGATTAGATAGGCTAGATAGATGGTTTAAATGAATTTGGAAGATTAGAAGGGTGTAAAGGTAATTCTTTGGAATTAATGGGATTAATAGGATTTGGTCTAGATGGATGAATTGAATTTGTGGAAATTTGGAGGTATGAGAATTGGGATATAAAACTTGATTCAATCTTGGTGGAGAAATACCGATGAATTAGTTAGAGATAGATGATGGATAATAAGGGTTAAATATTGGCAGAGTAAATTACGGAGTTGGATTATTAACAAAAGGATTGAATTGTTAGAATATTCTGATACAAATGATTTCGGTGGTTTTTTTTAAAAAAAGTAATCATGTTACAGAATCATTAGAATTCAGAAATGGAGTTGGTGATTAGTGATTGCCAAATTGGATTATTAGGAATTCGGAATACAAAGGCAATGGTGGATTCGATTAGATATAGGTATATAGAAAATGTATGTTCGGTGGATTAACTAAGTAATGTCATTACGTTTGGTGGATTAAAATCAATGATGTCAACCATTGTTTGGAGTCTTAGACGAAGAATCAAGAAAGAAAATACGTCTTTGGTGGATTAAGTCAATTATGGCAGACGCCGTGTGAAGTCCTAGGTTGCAACTATAACACTAGGGTTTGATAATGCTACCAAAAAGAGAAGTTGCTGGCAAATAAAACAACCCGAGCCTTCCTTGATAAGCCTTGCATACTATTTATTTGCATTCTGTATTGGCTCGCGGAGCACGGTGGTTAGTGTGCTCACACTCGCTCTCACAACAAATCCAGAGTCAAGGAATCAAATCCCTGCGCATCAGCAACATTACAGATCATGAGGACAAAGAAGATGAAGATGTCAAGGGCTAGGTCGCGAACCTCCGCTTGGTTGCTGTGGGCAAGTCCCGAGGATTCCACCGTGTGCGTCGTTCTTCATTGCTGTAATTTTCGATTTCGACTTAATCGGCCCATGTAAGTTTACTATATTAATTATGCTTCCGCTGATATATATTTGATATTCATTTCGAAGTGTGAGCACTATCTACGATCTAGGAATAGTGCAATAAATCACGAGGATTTCGGATGTAAAATGGGGGTCCGCAGGGCATGGTATCGAGCATATTGACTGTAGGTCGTGACCTAGTTAGCCTGGCCGTTAGTCTCATGATTAGAAGTATTTCCTCAATACTTAATTTCAAAACATATAAGTTATATTGCTCAAGTCTCCTCTCTCCTAGATGATTCCCTCTCATCTATATGCTGCCTCAGCCACTTGTACTCCAAGAACTCTCTTACCCCGAAGTCAAAATGATGAAAGTCCAGTACTCTGTTTATAAACTCTCTTTGAAAACCTATTTTAGGGTTAGAAACCATGATGTTTAAATTTAAGACTTGATTTCAAAAATTGTTTATCCTTGGAGGACCGATTATCCAATCATTTACTAATCCAGTTTCAAACTCATTTTATCAAGACTGGAACTTCTAAGGACATTTCCGTAAGCTCAACTGCTTACCAAAAACTTATTCAAAATTTTATCTTGGTTTCCCAAATAGTTCAAAACAAAGTGATTTCCCGAAAGCTTTCCTCAACGAAGACCTTGTCTTTCAAAACAATAGATCCTAAGGGTTAACCTTGGGGTGTTACCTTCGAAAGAGTATGTTGGTAAAAACCTATTTCCCGTATTTGGCTTTGTTACCCCTAGTTAAAAATAAAAATTCTCAATTTTGTCACAAAGTTTCATTAAAACAATACTATTAAGAATGCTAACACTGGAGTGAGTACTGATATCAATCAAAGTGCCCCCAAATACTTTCCTCTTCTGTCTATTGATCAAACAGGAAAATTTTTGATCCTCTTCTCGTACCTCACTCCCAAAAATTTAAGGTTAGAAACGCTGACAATGTTCATGAAGATGAGATGGTCCTATCTTAAATAGGCTATGCAGATGAACCATGTACTCTCTTTTGCGTGCACCCCCGAGTAGACGTTGTGTTGTCATAAGAGTTCACTTTGGCCCTGTGCACTGCCTTCTTGACCTCGGGCGTCCTACTTCGCAGTCACGGGAAAAGCTTGTTTCTAAAAATTGGTATGGTTTTGTGTCGCTCCAGTTATTCAGGCATACTCTTTTAAAATTTTTGAATGGGTTAGATCACCTTATCCACACGACTAAATCCTCACCTCATGCTATTCCCTCTCGTCCTGCTGTCAGAAACCCACGATCTCATCAAGCAAAGTGGTGGCTAATCAAAGCCAAGGCAATCAAGGACAAGTGAAGCCTTCACCACTTTCCAACTAAAAGCCTCGTTCGGCACAAAGACCAAGACTCTGCCCTGCTAGCATTCTCTTCTTACCCACCTGGAAGACCCGTAGATCAGATCGCCTCCAAGTAAATCCAATGACAAGCAATGCGTCGGCGTTGTGAGAGAAGACATTACGCATACAAATGCTCTGTGAACTACTCCAACTACGAAGATGATCATCGACATGGAGAATGCCCTATCAGCAGGGTCATATGTTTTCTCTGTGGAAGGCGAGACCCCTAACTCGAAGATCGCTTCCAAACCTTGTTGCCGACCGCGCAGCTGAAGTGCCACGGGTGAGTCTCCAACTCACCCTAGGACCCATCATACCTGGAGCTAGAAGAGGCAAATAATGATTAATGGCATTCATTTTAAGGGGGGTAGCACTATGAGACAGAGCTGCCAAAAGAACTACTGCGACGTATATTTAGAGCTGCAACTACCTGGACTTGCAGCCCATCAGACCAGTACCATATATTACAAGGCCTACAATTCTTCTGGTGATGAGGACCACAAGACGTACCTTTAGCAAAAATCGTCGTGCTTGGCAAAAGCTAAAGACTAAGAATGAGACCCCAGTAGAAGGGAAGGACCACCATATAGGTATGCCCATCGTCACCTCTACATTCCCAAGGCCCTATACCACTGCGGGGCAAAAATGTCGAAGAACTACTGCCACGTATGTTTCGGAGGTACAACAACCTGAACTCGGAGCTAGTCGGACCAGTACAAGAAAATTTACAAGCCTAGAAATTTTATGGTATTAGTGACTACGAGCCACACCTAAAGTCCAATCCCCATGTTTGGCAAAGCCAAAGAATAGGAATACGATTATAGTAAGGACAAAAGACCACCACGTAAATGTTCATCCTCGTACCGGCATCCCTCAGACCATCTGCTCTCTAGGGCATAGGCCAATGATGTGAATTCTATTTCCATCACCTGTCCCATATACGATGCAACTACTCCGGACTGCGATAATGTGAAGACAACGGCATCAAGAGCAAGTCATTGGGAGTCTACGAACTATCTCGGGAAAAACAAGGTTTCTCCCCCTCCTTTTTCTGGCTTCTCCGAGTTCTAACCCTTATTGTGCAGCTTTTCACCTCTCCGTGGAGCTAAAGCATTGAGCGTCGAATAACACCCAGAAACCCATTGCTAGCCTTAACTAAAGTAACCCCACCTTCTTTCTTTCTATTCTACCGGAATCTCGGGGTCGAGATTCATTTAAGGGGGGTAGATCTGTAACATCCCGAAATTTGCTTGTTTCAAAAGCTTGGAATTTTAAAATCTTTTCCTGCATTTTGTTGGCATTTAAATTTCTTTTGAATGTTTGGTTGAAATCTTTTTGAGATTTGTGGCATACAATTAAATTTCAAAGAGTAACCCCAAGTGCAAATAATAGAAAATTAGAATAATAAATACGAATCTGAAAAGATGATCCATTATAAGAAAAGTGGAACCCAATTTAAAATATAAAATCTCATGTTCGGAATAATAACATAAAGAGCAATGAATGAATGAAATACCAACACTTATGCATACATACATACATATATATATATATATATATATATATATATATATATATATATATATGTATGTATGTATATATATATATATACAAATTATCTGAGAGAAGAGTTTAGTTTGTAACACTCACCCAACTTAGGCCCGAAATGCTACTAAAAATCCACAATATAACAACAACTAATATAAGTTACCTAAAAATTTCGGCATAATTTCCTTTGTTTATTAACCAGATAACAGTTCCAATAAGCACGAATAGCACAAGTTCTAAATAATGAACGGAAAGATAATATCAAATGGTACTAAGTATTTATTACATTTAATCTGATGAAATATAAACTGAACCAATTAAGCTAACAAACCAACAAGATTATCATGACTGTCTTTATTTCTTATTGAAGGAATAGTATACGTGCAACGAAACTAATCCCTTTTTGATCCCATGTATGCCATTCTCACATTGGTACCTAAAACAAATAAACAAACAGCAACAGTGAGTCCAACGACTCAGCAAGTATATCAACATCAATAACAATGATCATTAACTGACAAGTTAAACAATTAACATAGAACATCATGCTATGCAATATGATCAAAAGCTCCACTTTCTCATCTCTTTCGCATTTTACCGGTAATGCGGAGTGTGCATCCGTCAATGCACACCCATGCCTGTACCCTCAGTGCAGGGGACCAATTGCCCACACTCCACAAGTGTAGGGACCTCGATGCTTGATCACCATATGACCAAGACTTCAACAATTCTCAATATGATGCATATATGTGAATGTATCAACAAGATAACGTGCATTCACCATACTACGCATCAACCAATCTCATAAATGCCATAATGTAGACAGAACATAAATAGCATTCTCAATTCATCACTTACTCATACTCACAATTTAAACAATCATGATTCAACCATCATCCAAACAATTCAAGAAATCCATAAACATACAGATTTTCACATCATAAATATACTTGCCTCAACGCGAGAAAATGAAGAACGCGTGAAGGCACAACCCGAATCCGCTCTCCTCCTGAATATTTAATTAATAATTACTAACATAACAGTAACGGGTTTCTAGATACAAAATATCAGCAACCCCAATTACCCCAACAATTTATCTCAATTATATCCCCAACTTCCCTCGGCCAAATCTGCCCATCCACAGACAGCCGATTCAAAAATTCATAACTTCCAGTACGTAAATCCAAATTAAGCGTTCTCAGACTTTCTGAAAAGATAATTAAATTATCTAAATAAACCTAGTTGGAAAGCCTCTCTGATTCTGCCATTTTCTACCCGATCCAAACCCTTTTCTAAAGCATCAATAATCACGTTGGACTCTCTGGACAGCGCACTAAAACGATCATAACTTCCACCCAGAAACTCGGAATCCGGACTTCTTTACCTCTATGGAAAGATAAGAAACTTATGTACAACTTTCCCAATTTGAAAGACTCCTGAATCGCCACAATTCCTGTCGCACAAACCGATCTACTAAAATCTGTCCAGAACTACCCCGATCTGCAGAACAGCCGCACTAGAAAATTCATAACTTTCGCTACACAGATCCAAATAACGTGTTCTAGTACTCCCTGGAAAGATAATCACGTTCTCTACAATTTTCTAGAAGGGGTCCAGACCTGAATCCCGACGGATCTACCCTAAAACTGCCGAGAAAAAACTACTGTCCCGGCAGCCCAGAAAACCGACGAATCTAACTCGATTAAAAACTCATATAGAGATTAACAGGGATTACCCTTGACGACACGACGATAAACACGTCGACGAACATGACGAACACGATGAAGAACACGACGCACTCGCCCGCGATCTCCTCCTCTCCTTCCTCCGGATCCACGTGGTGCAGCGACGGACGAAGACGACGGCGCAGCGCGGCACGGCACAGCCTGGCACGGCAGCTTGCCACGGCCGGCGGCAGGCGCGGCAGCCCGCGCGGCAGGGAGGCGGGCAGGGGCGGCCTGGCGCGGCAGCTCCCACGGGCGCGGCAGGGCTCCGGCAGGCTGGCGCGGCAGGGCAGCAAGGCGCCGGCGGCTGGTTGCGGCAGGCGCGGCAGGGCAATGGGGCGGCGGCGCATGGGGAGGGTGGGGCTAGGGTTAAGGTGGCCTCCCCTCTTGGGCCAAGAACTCCTGTTGGGCCAAGAACTCCCTCTTGGGCCAAGGCCTAGGCCCAGGTTGTCTCGTATTTTCAGAAAACCCCTCAAAACAAACACTATTTTAATCTTTCCCCACGTCCTCCGCTTTAATTTAATTAAGCAATTAAATACAATATTCGGGTATTACATTCTACCCCTTAAACGAAATTCGACCCCAATTCTAACGCAACCTCAACAGAAACAAAACAACCAACTAGCAATTAACTCGCACCTGACGTGAACAACGCCGGGTATTGCTCGCGCATGCGAGACTCCAACTCCCAAGTTGCTTCTCTCTCGGTCTGCTGCGACCAAAGCACTTTGACATAATTTTTTTTTCTAAATGCTTGCACCTCGCGCATAGGTTCTAGAAGATCCAAGTGGTTTGCCAACTTCCCGATCCTTGCTCCTCACATCTGCATAACTTTTCACCGCCTCGGGCGCCAATGATTCGACTCACCAAGGCCACTGCTTCAACTTACGCCCTACAACACTTGAATGGTGCGCTTTAATTCTTGAATGGTGGTGCTCTACTGTTGGTCAACGGTTTTAATGAAACCCACGCTCCGGATCTTTCAAGTTCTCCTCGATACGTGTCGTACAAAAGTGTGGTATCCCACACTAGAACCCAAGGTAGTCCTAGTGATACACAAACCCCTAAAACTTCACAATTAACAAAACGATTAAATACACATCGGGTTATCATTCCTTTAGTACCAACCCACACAATCACAAGACATATATCTCATGTTTCCATTCTCAATCGATCTCTTTACCTTAGCAATGAGCACCCCTTAAACACAGGCGCACCACGTGGCTCAAGGTAAACCCACTCTTTCACGATAGAATTCAACCAACATAAAGAATTCTCATCGCAACCACACAAAACCAAGTCCCCATAAAAGGGTCAAATCAAAAGAAGAGAAATGAGGATTCAAGACGAAAACCTCCCCACTTTCATGTTGGTAGTTTGCACATAAGTAAATATAGAGTCACACATAACACACCATTAATAATCGTAATCAGAACAATAATACGGATGCGATGCAACCCATCCCCATCTATTGTGCACAATATGTCAAATTTAATATTTTCACTACCACGGACCTACAGACCGCTCGATACCAACAGAATACCTCACTAACTTTGGCCCGAAATGCTACTAAAATCCACAATATAACAACAACTAATATAAGTTACCTAAAATTTGACATAATTTCCTTTGTTTATTAACCAGATATGATTCTAATAAGCATGAATAGCACAAGTTCTAAATAATGAACGGAAGATAATATGAAATGGTACTAAGTATTTATTACATTTAATCGATGAAATATAAAGCAACCAATTAAGCTAACAAGCCAACAAGATTATCATGACTGCTTTATTTCTTATTGTAGGAATAGTGCACGCAATCTAAACTAATCCTTTTGATCCCATATATGCCATTCTCACAATGGTACCTAAAACAAATAAACAAGCGAACAAAGATGAGTCCAACGACTCGGCAAGTATATCAACATCAATAACAATGATCATTAATCGACAAGTTAAACAATTAACATAGAACATCATGCTATGCAATATGATCAAAAGCTCCACTTTCTCATCTCTTTCGCATTTTACCGGTGACGCGGTGTGCATCTGTCAATGCACACCCATGCCTGCACCCTCCGTGCAGGGGACCAGTGCCCACACTCATAAGTGTGGGGACCTCGATGCTTGATCACCATATGACAAAGACTTCAACAATTCTCAATATGATGCATATATGTGAATGTATCAACAAGATAACGTGCATTCACCATACTACGCATCAACCAATCTCATAAATGTCATAATGTAGACAGAACATAAATAGCATTCTCAAGTCATCACTTACTCATACTCACAATTTAAACAATCATGATTCAACCATCATCCAAACAATTCAAGAAATCCATAAACATACAGATTTTCACATCATAAATATACTTGCCTCAACCGCGAGAAAATGAAGAACGCGTAGAAGGCACAACCCCCGGAATCCGCTCTCCTACTGAATATTTAATTAATAATTACTAACATAACAGTAACGGGTTTCTAGATACAAAATATCAGCAACCCCAACTAACCCAACAATTTATCTCAATTATATCCCCAACTCCCTCGGCCAAATCTGCCCATCCACGACGGTAGGACTTCAAAATTCATAACTTCCAAGACGTAAATCCAAATTAAGCGCTCAGACTTTCGGAAAGATAATTAAATTATATAAATAAACCTGTTGGGAGCCTCTCGATTCTGCAATTTTCTACCCGATCCAAATCCTTTTCTAAAGCATCAACAATCACGTTGGACCCTCGGACAGCGCACTAAAATGATCATAACTTCCACCCAGAAACTCGGAATCCGGACTTCTTTACCTCTATGGAAAGCTAAGAAACTTATGTACAACTTTCCCAATTTGAAAGACTCCTGAATCGCCACAATTCCTGTCGCACAAACCGATCTACTAAAATCTGTCCAACTACCCCGATCTGCAAACACCGCACTAGAAAATTCATAACTTCGCTACACAGATCCAAATAATGTGTTCTAGTACTCCACGGAAAACAATCACGTCCTCTACAATTTTCTAGAAGGGTCCGACCTGAATCCCGACAGATCTACCCAAAACCGCCGAGAAACACTACTCGTCCCGCCCCGTAAAACCACTTAATCTAACTCGATTAAAACTCATATAGAGATTAACAGGATTACCCTTGACGACACGACGATGAACACGCCGACGAACATGATGAACACGATGAAGAACACGACGCTTTCGCCGCGATCTCCTCCTCTCCTTCCTCCGGATCCACGCGGTGCGGCGGACGAAGATGACGGCAGAAGCGGCAAGACAGCACAGCACGGCAGCTTGCCACGGCCGTGGTAGGCGCGGCAGCCAAAGACGGCAGGAGGCGGGCAAGGGCAGCTCAAGCGCGGCAGCTCCCACGGCGCGCGGGGCTCCGGCAGGCTGGCGGCAAGGCAGCAAGCAAGCGCGGCTGGTTGCAGCAGGCAATGGGGGCGGCTGCATGGGGAGGGGTGGGGCTAGGGTTAAGGTGGCCTCCCCTCTGGGCCAAGAACTCCCTCTTGGGCCAAGGCCTAGGCCCAGTTGTCTCGCATTTTGAAAACCCCTCAAAACAAACACTATTTTAATCTTTCTCCCACGTCCTCCGCTTTAATTTAATTAAGCAATTAAATACATATTCGGGTATTACATTATACCCCTTAAACAATTCGACCCAATTCTAACCGCAACCTCAACAGAAACAAAACAACCAACTAGCAATTAACTCGCACCGGCGTGAACAACGCCGGTATTGCTCGCAGCATGCGAGACTCCAACTCCCAAGTTGCTTCTCTCTCGATGCCTACGACCAAAGCACTTTGACATAATTTTTTTCTAAATGCTTGCACCTCGCGCATAGGTTCGGAAGATCCAAGTGGTTTGCCAACTTCGATCCTTGCTCCTCACATCTCGATAACTTTTCACCGCCCTGGGCGACCAATGATTCGACCCACCAAGGCCACTCGTTCAACTTACGCCCTACAACACTTGAATGGTGTAGCTTTAATTCTTGAATGGTGGTCGGTCTTACTCGCTGGTCAACGATTTTAATGAAACCCACGCCCGGATCTTTCAAGTTCTCCCTCGATCACGGGTCGTACAAAGCGGCTGTATCCCACACTAGAACCCAAGGTAGTCCTAGTGATACACAAACCCTAAAACTTCACAATTAACAAAAGCGATTAAATACACATCGGGTTATCATTCCTTTAGTACCAACCCACACAATCTGCACAAAGACATATATCTCATGTTTCCATTCTCAATCGATCTCTTTACCTTAGCAATGAGCACCCCTTAAACACGGGCGCACCACGTGGCTCAAGGTAAACCCACTCTTCACGATAGAATTCAACCGAACATAAAGAATTCTCATCGCAACCACACAAAACCAAGTCCCCATAAAAGGGTCAAATCAAAGAAGAGAAATGAGGATTCGTGAAAAACCTCCCACTTTCATGTTGGTAGTTTGCACATAAGTAAATATAGAGTCACATAACACACCATTAATAATCGAATCAAGACAATAATACGGATGCGATGCAACCCATCCCCATCTATTGTGCACAAGTGTCAAATTTAATATTTTCACTACCACGGACCTCTGACCGGCTCGATACCAATGTAACACCCCACCTAACTTAGGCCCGAAATGCTACTAAAATCCACAATATAACAACAACTAATATAAGTTACCTAAAAATTTCGGCATAATTTCCTTTGTTTATTAACCAGATAACAGTTCCAATAAGCATGAATAGCACAAGTTCTAAATAATGAACGGAAAGATAATATGAAATGGTACTAAGTATTTATTACATTTAATCGATGAAATATAAACCGAACCAATTAAGCTAACAAGCCAACAAGATTATCATGATCTGTCTTTATTTCTTATTGAAGGAATAGTGCACGCGTAACTAAACTAATCCTTTTGATCCCATGTATGCCATTCTCACATTGGTACCTAAAACAAATAAACAAAAAGAATAATGAGTCCAACGACTCAAGAAGTATATCAACCTCAATACTAATAATCATTAACTGACAAGTTAAACAATTAACATAGAACATCATGCTATGCAATATGATCAAAAGCTCCACTTTCTCATCTCTTTCGCATTTTACCAGTACGCGGAGTGTGCATCCGTCAATGCACACCCATGCCTGTACCCTCCGTGCATGGGGACCAATTGCCCACACTCCACAAGTGTAGGACCTCGATGCTTGATCACCATATGACCAAGACTTCAACAATTCTCAATATGATGCATATATGTGAATGTATCAACAAGATAACGTGCATTCACCATACTACGCATCAACCAATCTCATAAATGCCATAATGTAGACAGAACATAAATAGCATTCTCAATTCATCACTTACTCATACTCACAATTTAAACAATCATGATTCAACCATCATCCAAACAATTCAAGAAATCCATAAACATACAGATTTTCACATCATAAATATACTTGCCTCAACCGCGAGAAAATGAAGAACGCGTAGAAGGCACAACCCCCGGAATCCGCTCTCCTACTGAATATTTAATTAATAATTACTAACATAACAGTAACGGGTTTCTAGATACAAAATATCAGCAACCCCAATTACCCCAACAATTTATCTCAATTATATCCCCAACTCCCCTCGGCCAAATCTGCCCATCCACAGACAGCCGACTTAAAAATTCATAACTTCCAGTACGTAAATCCAAATTAAGCGTTCTCAGACTTTCTGGAAAGATAATTAAATTATATAAATAAACCTATTTGGGGAGCCTCTCTGATTCTGCAATTTTCTACCCGATCCAAATCCTTTTCTAAAGCATCAACAATCACGTTGGACCCTCTGGACAGCGCACTAAAACGATCATAACTTCCACCCAGAAACTCAGAATCCGGACTTCTTTACCTCCGTGGAAAGCTAAGAAACGTATCTACAACTTTTCCAATTTGAAGGACTCCTGAATCGCCACAATTCCCGTCGTACAAACCGATCTACTAAAATCTGTCCAGAACTACCCCGATCTGCAGAACAGCCGCACTAGAAAATTCATAACTTTCGCTACACAGATCCAAATAACGTGTTCTAGTACTCCCTGAAAGATAATCACGTCGTATACAATTTTCTGGAAGGGGTCCCGACCTGAATCCCGACGGATCTACCCCAAAACTGCCGAGAAACAACTACTGTCCCGGCAGCCCAGAAAACCGACGAATCTAACTCGATTAAAAACTCATATAGAGATTAACAGGATTGCCCATGACGACCTTGACGACACGACGAACATGAAACACGATGAAGAACACGACGAACATGACGAACACGATGAAGAACACGACGCACTCGCCCACGATCTCCTCCTCTCCTTCCTCCGGATCCACGCGGTGCAGCGACGGACGAAGACGACGGCGCAGCGCAGCGCACGGCACAGCCTGGCACGGCAGCTTGCCACGGCCGGCGGCGGCGCGGCAGCCAGGGGCGGGCGGGGGCAGGCGGGCGGGCGGGCTGCTCAAGGCAGCTCCCACGGGCGCAGGCAGGGCTCCGGCAGGCTGGCGCGCAGGCAGCAAGGCGCCGGCGGCTGGTTGCGGCGCAGGCGCGGGGGCAATGGGGTCGGCGGTGCATGGGGAGGGTGGGGCTAGGGTTAAAAGGTGGCCTCCCCTCTTGGGCCAAGAACTCCTGTTGGGCCAAGAACTCCTCTTGGGCCAAGGCCTAGCCCAGTTTGTCTCGCATTTTCGAAAACCCCTCAAAACAAACACTATTTTAATCTTTCTCCCACGTCCTCCGCTTTAATTTAATTAAGCAATTAAATACAATATTCGGGTATTACATTAGCAATATAAGAAATAAAGTATATATATATATGCACATATACCCAAAATAATAATGATAATAGAAACTTATTTAATAGCTAAAACTTTAAAAGCTTAACTTGTAAATGATGTGCAAAAAGCAGTTTAATCATAAATGTTTTTAGAAATGTAAACTAAAAATCCAAACTTTAAAGTAATGCTTGAGGCTTGTAATTTTTCATTTGCTCCTCACATCTGCGCATAACTTTTCACCGCCTCGCGCCCAATGATTCTCGACTCACCAAGGCCACTGCTCAACTTACGCCCCTACAACACTTCGAATGGTGCACTTTAATTCTTGAATGGTGGTCGCCTACTGCTGGTCAACGGTTTTAATGAAACCCACGCCCGATCTTTCAAGTTCTCCTCGATACCGGTCGTACAAAGCGGCAGGTATCCCACACTAGAACCCAAGGTAGTCCTAGTGATACACAAACCCCTAAAACTTCACAATTAACAAAACGATTAAATACACATCGGGTTATCATTCCTTTAGTACCAACCCACAATCTGCACAGACATATATCTCATGTTTCCATTCTCAATCGATCTCTTTACCTTAGCAATGAGCACCCCTTAAACACGGGCGCACTACGTGGCTCAAGGTAAACCCACTCTTCACGATAGAATTCAACCGAACATAAAGAATTCTCATCGCAACCACACAAAACCAAGTCCCCATAAAAAGGGTCAAATCAAAAGAAGAGAAAATGAGGATTCAGCACGAAAAACCTCCCCACTTTCATGTTGGTAGTTTGCACATAAGTAAATATAGAGTCACACATAACACACCATTAATAATCGAATCAGTGAGAATAATACGTATGCGATGCAACCCATCCCCATCTATTGTGCACAATATGTCAAATTTAATATTTTCACTACCACGGACCTACAGCCCGCTCTGATACCAACTGTAACACCCCAGCCTAACTTTGGCCCGAAATGCTACTAAAAATCCACAATATAACAACAACTAATATAAGTTACCTAAAAATTTCGGCATAATTTCCTTTGTTTATTAACCAGATAACAGTTCTAATAAGCATGAATAGCACAAGTTCTAAATAATGAACGGAAAGATAATATGAAATGGTACTAAGTATTTATTACATTTAATCTGATGAAATATAAACTGAACCAATTAAGCTAACAAGCCAACAAGATTATCATGACTGTCTTTATTTCTTATTGTAGGAATAGTGCACGTGCAACGAAACTAATCCCTTTTTGATCCCATATATGCCATTCTCACAATGGTACCTAAAACAAATAAACAACAAAGAACAAGTGAGTCCAACGACTCGCAAAGTATATCAACATCAATAACAATGATCATTAACTGACAAGTTAAACAATTAACATAGAACATCATGCTATGCAATATGATCAAAAGCTCCACTTTCTCATCTCTTTCGCATTTTACCGGTAATGCGGAGTGTGCATCCGTCAATGCACACCCATGCCTGTACCCTCTGGTACAGGGACCAATTGCCCACACTCCGCAAGTGTGGGGACCTCGATGCTTGATCACCATATGACAAAGACTTCAACAATTCTCAATATGATGCATATATGTGAATGTATCAACAAGATAACGTGCATTCACCATACTACGATCAACCAATCTCATAAATGTCATAATGTAGATGTAACATAAATAGCATTCTCAAGTCATCACTTACTCATACTCACAATTTAAACAATCATGATTCAACCATCATCCAAACAATTCAAGAAATCCATAAACATACAGATTTTCACATCATAAATATACTTGCCTCAACCGCGAGAAAATGAAGAACGCGTGAGAAGGCACAACCCCTAATCCGCTCTCCTACTGAATATTTAATTAATAATTACTAACATAACAGTAACGGGTTTCTAGATACAAAATATCAGCAACCCCAACTAACCCAACAATTTATCTCAATTATATCCCCAACTCCTCGCCAAATCTGCCCATCCACGACAAATGACTTCAAAATTCATAACTTCCAAGACGTAAACCAAATTAAGCTGCTCTCGACTTTCTGGAAAGATAATTAAATTATATAAATAAACCTGTTGGGGAGCCTCTGATTCTGCAATTTTCACCCGATCCAAATCCTTTTCTAAAGCATCAACAATCACGTTGGACCCTCCGACAGCGCACTAAAATGATCATAACTTCCACCCGTAAACTCGAATCCGGACTTCTTTACCTCTATGGAAAGCTAAGAAACTTATGTACAACTTTCCCAATTTGAAAGACTCCTGAATCGCCACAATTCCTGTCGCACAAACCGATCTACTAAAATCTGTCCGAACTACCCCGATCCGCGTAATCACCGCACTAGAAAATTCATAACTTCGCCACACGATCCAAATAATGTGTTCTAGTACTCCTCGAAAACAATCACGTCCTCTACAATTTTCTAGAAGGGGTCCGCACTGAATCCCGACAGATTCTACCCCAAACCGCCGAGAAACACTACCGTCCCAGCCCGTAAAACCGACTAATCTAACTCGATTAAAAACTCATATAGAGATTAACAGGGATTACCCTTGACGACACGACGATGAACACGTCGACGAACATGATGAACACGATGAAGAACACGACGCACTCGCCGCGATCTCCTCCTCTCCTTCCTCCGGATCCACGCGGCAGCGACGGACGAAGATGACGGCAGAAGCAAGCGGCACGGCACAGCCAGCTCGGCACGGCAGCTTGCCACGGCGGTGGTAGGCGCGGCAGCCAAAGACGGCAGGGAGGCGGGCAGGGCAGCTCAGCGCAGCTCCCACGGGCGCGGCAGGCTCCGGCAGGCCGGGCGCGGCAGGCAGCAAGGCGCGCGGTCTGGTTGCGGGGGCAATGGGGCGGCGGCTGCATGGGGAGGGTGGGGCTAGGGTTAAAGGTGGCCTCCCCTCTTGGGCCAAGAACTCCTCTTGGGCCAAGGCCTAGGCCCAGTTGTCTCGCATTTTTAAAACCCTCAAAACAAACACTATTTTAATCTTTCTCCCACGTCCTCCGCTTTAATTTAATTAAGCAATTAAATACAATATTCGGTATTACATTATACCCCTTAAACAATTCGACCCAATTCTAACCGCAACCTCAACAGAAACAAAACAACCAACTAGCAATTAACTCGCACCTGACGTGAACAACGCCGGGTATTGCTCGCGCATGCGAGACTCCAACTCCCAAGTTGCTTCTCTCTCGATCCTACGACCAAAGCACTTTGACATAATTTTTTTCTAAATGCTTGCACCTCGCGATAGGTTCGGAAGATCCAAGTGGTTTGCCAACTTCTCGATCCTTGCTCCTCACATCTCGATAACTTTTCACCCGCTCTGGCACCAATGATTCTCGACCCACCAAGGCCACTGCTCAACTTACGCCCTACAACACTTCGAATGGTGTAGCTTTAATTCTTGAATGGTGGTGGTCTTACTCGCTGGTCAACGATTTTAATGAAACCCACGCCCGGATCTTTCAAGTTCTCCTCGATACGGGTCGACAAAGCGCTGTGTATCCCACACTAGAACCCAAGGTAGTCCTAGTGATACACAAACCCCTAAAACTTCACAATTAACAAAAGCGATTAAATACACATCAAGTTATCATTCCCTTTAGTACCAACCCACACAATCAGACAAAGACATATATCTCATGTTTCCATTCTCAATCGATCTCTTTACCTTAGCAATGAGCACCCTTAAACACGGGCGCACCACAGGCTCAAGGTAAACCCACTCTTTCACGATAGAATTCAACCGAACATAAAGAATTCTCATCGCAACCACACAAAACCAAGTCCCCATAAAAGGGTCAAATCAAAAGAAGAGAAATGAGGATTCAAGACGAAAAACCTCCCCACTTTCATGTTGGTAGTTTGCACATAAGTAAATATAGAGTCACACATAACACACCATTAATAATCGAATCACAGTAATAATACGTATGCGATGCAACCCATCCCCATCTATTGTGCACAAGTGTCAAATTTAATATTTTCACTACCACGGACCTCTGACCGCCTCGATACCAATCTAACACCCCACCTAACTTAGGCCGAAATGCTACTAAAATCCACAATATAACAACAACTAATATAAGTTACCTAAAATTTCGGCATAATTTCCTTTGTTTATTAACCGATAATGCCCAATAAGCATGAATAGCACAAGTTCTAAATAATGAACGGAAAGATAATATGAAATGGTACTAAGTATTTATTACATTTAATCGATGAAATATAACCGAACCAATTAAGCTAACAAGCCAACAAGATTATCATGATCGTCTTTATTTCTTATTGAAGGAATAGTGCACGTGCAACTAAACTAATCCTTTTTGATCCCATGTATGCCATTCTCACATTGGTACCTAAAACAAATAAACAACAAAGAACAAAGTGAGTCCAACGACTCAAGAAGTATATCAACCTCAATACTAATAATCATTAACGACAAGTTAAACAATTAACATAGAACATCATGCTATGCAATATGATCAAAAGCTCCACTTTCTCATCTCTTTCGCATTTTACCGTGACGCGGAGTGTGCATCCGCCAATGCACACCCATGCCTGCACCCTCCGGCATGGGATCAATTGCCCACACCCGCAAGTGGGGACCTCGATGCTTGATCACCATATGACCAAGACTTCAACACTTCTCAATATGATGCATATATGTGAATGTATCAACAAGATAACGGCATTCACCATACTACGCATCAACCAATCTCATAAATGCCATAATGTAGATGTAACATAAATAGCATTCTCAATTCATCACTTACTCATACTCACAATTTAAACAATCATGATTCAACCATCATCCAAACAATTCAAGAAATCCATAAACATACAGATTTTCACATCATAAATATACTTGCCTCAACCATGAGAAAATGAAGAACGCGAGAAGGCACAACCCCGAATCCGCTCTCCTACTGAATATTTAATTAATAATTACTAACATAACAGTAACGGGTTTCTAGATACAAAATATCAGCAACCCCAATTACCCCAACAATTTATCTCAATTATATCCCCAACTCCCTCGGCCAAATCTGCCCATCCACGACAACCGACTTAAAAATTCATAACTTCCAGACGTAAATCCAAATTGCGTTCTCAGACTTTCTGAAAGATAATTAAATTATATAAATAAACCTATTTGGGGAGCCTCTCTGATTCTGCAATTTTCTACCCGATCCAAACTTTTCTAAAGCATCAACAATCACGTCGGACCCTCTGGACAGCGCACTAAACGATCATAACTTCCACCCGAAACTCAGAATCCGGACTTCTTTACCTCCGTGGAAAGCTAAGAAACGTATCTACAACTTTTCCAATTTGAAGGACTCCTGAATCGCCACAATTCCCCGTCAGACAAACCGATCTACTAAAATCTGTCCGAACTACCCCGATCTGCGAACACCGCACTAGAAAATTCATAACTTTCGCCACACGATCCAAATAACGTGTTCTAGTACTCCCTGAAAGATAATCACGTCGATACAATTTTCCGGAAGGGGTCCCGACCTGAATCCCGACGGATCTACCCCAAAACTGCCGAGAAACAACCATCGTCCCGAGCCCGTAAAACCGACGAATCTAACTCGATTAAAAACTCATATAGAGATTAACAGGGATTGCCCATGACGACACGACGACGAACACGTCGACGAACATGACGAACACGATGAAGAACACGACGAACATGACGAACACGATGAAGAACACGACGCACTCGCCCACGATCTCCTCCTCTCCTTCCTCCGGATCCACGCGGTGCGCCGACGACGAAGACGACGGCAAGCAGCGGCAAGACGGCACACCGGCACGCAGCTTGCCACGGCCGGCGGCAGCGGCGCAGCCCCGGCCTGGGCAGGGAGGCGGGCCGGGCGGCAGGCGGGCCGGGCGGTCGGCTGCAGCTCGCCACGGGCGCAGTAGGTTCCGCAGTCAAGGCAGGAGTAGCAGGGGCGCCATGCTTCGGGTTGCGGTAGGCGCAGGCAATGGGGTTCACACGCATGGGGAGGGGTGGGGCTAGGGTTAAAGGTGGCCTCTCCTCTTGGGCCCAGAACTCCTCTTGGGCCAAGGCCTAGGCCCAGTTGTCTCGCATTTTCGTAAAACCCTCAAAACAAACACTATTTTAATCTTTCTCCCACGCCCTCCGCTTTAATTTAATTAAGCAATTAAATACAATATTCCGGGGTATTACATTAGCAATATAAGAAATAAAGTATATATATGTATATGCACATATACCCTAAATAATAATGATAATAGAAACTTATTTAATAGCTAAAAATTTAAAAGCTTAACTTGTAAATGATGTGCAAAAACAGAGAGTAATAATCTTAAATGTGAAATAGAAATGTAAACTAAAAATCCAAACTTTAAAGTAATGCTTGAGGCTTGTAATTTTTCATTTCCACCATTTTATTTTCTCTCTCTCCATGTGGGCCCCACCCTTCCTTCTCTCCTCCTTCTTTCTCCCCGCCACCGGGCCCCGCCTCCTTCCTTCCTCTCTTCTTTCCTTCTTTCTTTCCCCGAGCGCCTTGCCGCCGCCTGTGCCCCTCTCGCCGACTGCCTTTCCTCTCGCCACCGCCCTGCCACCGCCGCCCTCTCGCGCTGAGCCCCTGCACGGCCCCTTCCCGCCGTCCGGCCCCCACCTCTGCTGCCATAAGAAGCCTCCCGCCTTCCCTCTTCTTCCCCACCCTCATCCCACCGCCTCATGCCATCCCTGCCGCCCGGTGAACACCACGACCGATGGACCGTGTCACGCAGCGCCCGCTTCCCTTTACCTCCCTCAAGCTTAATTGAGCCCCATCACCGAAACGACCGCCCGCCCACCTTCCCCAACACCGCCGCCACCGCCATTCCCGCCACCAACCTCTCCCCGCAACCTCATCCCGATTCCACACTGAAGCATCCGCGGCTGCCTGGACCCGCCCAATCGCCGGCCGGCTCCTCATCGCCCGAGCTTCTCCTCCACGGAGGCCTCCTCTGCGCCACCACCGCCCCCGCGCCACCAACCTCGGCACCCTCCTACTCGGCTGCACCTATGGTGAGAACCTTTTCTCCCGGTGCTTATGCACCTCCCAATTCCTCCCATCCCCCGGGCGCCGGCCTGCTTACCCCCACCACCGCCGCCCTCCACACCGCTAGCTCCGCCACCACGCACGCCGGCCGAGCTGTCACCCCTAGAGGCATCCCGCCACGGGATTCCATTTTGGTCACCACCCCTCCCTGCCTGCCTCGCTTGCGGCATCGCGACCAAATGTAACATCCCACCAAACAATGGCCCTAAATGCTACTAACTTCTAGCCAAAATTAAAACTTCTAATAATTATTCCAACAGATTCGACAAAGTCTTATCTATTTAATCATTAATAGCAAATCTAGATAAACAGAAACAGTTCGACTTCCATCATAAAGAACGGAAGCGATATCAAATAGTTCTAATCATTATTACGCTTAATCGATGAATAATAAAATGAACTAATTAAACTAACGAGCCAACAAGATTATAATGATCGTCTTTATTTCTTATTGAAGGAATAGTGTACATGCATCCGGTCTAGCCATTCATGTCCCCATGTATGTTGATCTCACATTGGTACCTAAAATAAACAAACAACAACAAGGGTGAGTCCAACGACTCAAAGTATAAATCAGAATAAAAGCAAGCATGAACATTAACTGTCAAGTTAAACATGTTTCATATGAATTTCATGCTATGCAATATGATCAAAAGTCCATTCTCATCTCTTCGCATTTTACCGGTATCACGGTGTGCATCCGTCAATGCACACCCATGCCTGCACTCCTGCATGGGGACCAATTGCCCACACTCCACAAGTGTGGGGACCTCGACGCTGATCACCACGTGACCAAGACTTCAACAATTTCAGCATGATGCATATATGTGAATGTATCAACAAGATAAACATGCATTCAACATACTATGCATCAATTTAATCTCAACAATGCTATAATGTAAATGTAACATAAATAGCATTATCAACTCATAACTTTACTAAAATTCACAAGTAAAGCATTCGTAACTCAATCATCACTCATAACATCCAAATCATCAAATCACACAGATTAATCATAGCAAGGTTATACTTGCCTCAACCGCGAGACAACGAAGAACGAGTGTATACTAAACCCCGAATCCGCTCTCCTCCTGATTTGACCTTTATGGAAAGCTAAGAAACTTATCTACAACTTTCCCAATTTGAAGGACTCTGAATCGCCACAAGTCCCGTCACCAAACCGATCTACACAAAACTGCCCGTAACTACCGAACTGCGTAATGTACCGCACTAGAAAATTCATAACTTTCGCTACACAAACCGAATAACGCGTTCTAGTACTCCCGGAAATATAATCACGTCCTCTATAATTTTCTAGAAGGATCCAGACCTGAATCCCGACGGATCTAACCCAAAACTTTCGACTAACAACTTTGTCCCAAAGAGCCTGTAAAGCGACAATTTCTAATTCGGCTAATAACTCGCCTAGGAGGCTAGCAGGATTACACAAGTCTACCAAGAAACTATCAACATATCAATTGATCAATACTTGCTATCACCTCCCAATTAATATATCATGCAATGATGACATAATGTATCAAATTACGATAATAATGTAAATTGCAAGTAGAAGTAATAACAAGTTAAACGGTAGCAACCACCGCTACATTCACTTGCCTCAAACCAACGAAGCGAAGCAAAACAATCAAGAATGCCCAGGGACAAGACCTCCTGTCCAAAAGACATCTCTCAGCACCAAGTCACAGCATACAAACACGACAAAAATAATTACAAACGTCGCTAAACCCCGAACCCAAGACAACCTCCTCTCCGCCAAGAAACGGTAAGAACCCTTCAGCAGCTAGCCTGCTTCACAATTCGTATCTTTAAAAATAATGATCCAAATATGGTAAATGATACCTCTCTAGAATCATGACTTAAAAACCTACAATTTTCATGTAGAACTCCTATTTTTATTCGGATCAGAACTAGATGTAATTTAAAAACCAAATCGCGTCCCCACGACAGTACAGAGGTCTAAAAATCCCAAAAATTACACATCAACTAGAAATCTAAATTATCTACAACTTTCTCAATTACGTCCCTAACCATAAAAATCATCTACTATTTTTAAAATCCGAATTACCGTCGGATCGTACCAATCTATCCGCTCGACAGACAGATGGTATTGCCGACCAGATCTCCCAGATACCACGGCAGAAAATCCGCAAAAATACAGCAGACGCATCTAGAAATCCTCTACAACTTTACTTTTGGGAAGACCACAGGAAAAATCGTTTTCTAGATGAAAACTGCGAAACAATACGCGCTGCACGAATAGATCTAAAATCAGCCCGCGACTAAACTCTAATCGGGCAATTGATCTATTAGCTACCATCAAATTCCGTGCCAAGAACCCTAATTAATCCATAAAACAGAGGATTTGGGATGGAGGAAAATTACCTAGAAGAATTTTGCCAATCTTTTCCTCTTCTTCTTCTCCTTCTTCTCCTTCTCCTTCTTCCCTTCTTCTCCTTCTCCTTCCTCTCTTCCCTTTCTTTTCTTCCTTGGCACCATGCAGCAGCAAGGGGGAGAAGGGGGGGCGCCCAAGGGTTGGTGGTGGCTGGTTTGGGGTGGAAAGAAGGGAGGGGCCAAGGGAGAAGGTTTATAAAGAGGGGTGCTAGGGTTTGGGAGGGGTACGGGCCCCCATTTGGGCTGACTGGCCCAAAAGCGGCTGGGCCACCCCTCCAAACAGCTCAAAACACCCAAATTAATTATTTTAATTTATTTAATTTATTTTACAATGTTCTACAATTTATATTTTTCCCTTCCCGTGATTTATCGAAAAACCGGCGATTCCGCGATTCATTAAAAACTTTCGCCGTAACGACGTTCAGGGTATTACACCAAACCCGTCCCCGGGCTGCCCTGCTTCAAGGGGGCGGCAGCATTGGCTTAAGGGAATAAATCCCCCATATAGAGTAGGCAACGCCTAAGAGCTCGGATGGTTATCGCAAATTCTTCCTCCCTCCCGGCTCCCCGGCTGCTCGAGCCCCGCCTCCGCTACCGAGGTTGAGCCTTTCTTTGATTTTCCGACGACGTGGGCCCCACCGTCGGGCCGCCAAGACGCGTGTTCCGGACAATGGGTCCCACTTGTCACCATGAAAGGGGCGAGCCGCCACCAGGCCCGCCTGCCGGCGCCCACGCAGTGAGCCACCGCCGGGCCCCACTGTCGGCGCGCATGAGTGCCACCATCAACGATGGGCCCCACATGTCGATTTTGTTATTTTCAGGATTGAATCAAACCGAAAGGTTTTAAATGGGCATAACTTATTCATATTAACTCCAAATTGAATGAAACGAATTTCTAAATTCATCTAAATTCAGGATCTGTCCAATAGAACCAAAAGTATAATTTTTAGAGCTCATTTAAATTTAGAAAATAATTTAGAGTGGCTAATAAAATTTATTAGGATATAAATGAGCTTATTAAATGATAAATCATGAATCAATTATTACGTGTTAGTGACTAATGTGCTTTGAATAAATATTTGAAGGACTAACTATTAATTAAAATAGTAATTTTCACGTAACACCCCAGCCAAACAATGACCTAGAATGCTACCAAACTAACAACATAATAAAACTATGCTAAGGCATTCTATAAAATTTCGCAAAGCCTCCTTTGTTTGTTGATAAAATGAAGTTCTAACAATATTATCAAAAGGTATGAATAACCGCAAGCACGTGAATTTAGCTACCAAGCGAAACATCTATAAAACTTAAGTAAAGCACTAAGCAATATAAAGAAGTTCTAATCCATTATTACAACTTAATCAAGGTCATAATCAAATACCACTTGAACTAATCAACAAATAATAATTAGAGTTCTCTATCTTCTCCATGGTGAATATTTCGCAAGTGCAACAATACTAATCCTCTTTATTCCCATGCATGCCGACCTCGTGAAGGTACCTAAAATAAACAAACAACAACAACAAAACAACAAGAAGAGTGAGTCCAACGACTCAGAAGTATAATCGTAATAAATGCAAGCATGAACATTAACTCTCAAGTTAAACATATTACATATGAATTTCATGCTATGCATTATGATCAAAGTCCATTCTCTCTTCGCATTTTACCGTAATGCGGAGTGAGCATCCGTCAATGCTCACTCCATGCCCTGCACCCTCTGCAGGGACCAATTGCCCACACCCTACAAGTGTGGGGATCTCGACGCTGATCACCATGTGACCAAGACTTCAATACTTCTCAGATGATGCATATATGAATGTATCAACAAGATAAACAGCATTCAATATACTATGCATCAATTCAATCTCAAATAAATGCTATAATGTAAACAGAACATTCATAGCATTAACAACTCATAACTTTACTGAAATTCATAAGTAAAGCATTCATAACTCAAACATCACTCATAACATCCAAATCATCCAATCACACAGATTATAATAGCAAGGTTATACTTGCCTCAACCGCGAGACAACGATTTAACGAATGTAAGGCGAAACCCCGAATCCTCTCCTCCTGAATAATTAATTAATAATTACTAATATGATAGCAGCGGGTTTCTAGATATAAAATAACAGCAACCCCAATTATCCCAACAATTTATCTCAAATTAAATCCCCAACTCCCCTCGGCCAATTCTGCCCAACCACAGACAGCCGACTTCCAAAAATCATAACTTCCAGTACGTAACTCCAACTTAAGCGTTCTCAGACTCTCCGGAAAGATAATTAAATTATCTACAAAAACTTAGTTGGGGAGACTTTCTGATTCTGCCATTAACTAGCCGATTCAAACCCTTTTCTAAAGCATCATTATTCACGTCGGACTCTCTGGACAGCACACTAAAACAGTCATAACTTTCGCCCAGAAACTCCGAATCCGGACTTCTTTACCTCTCTGGAAAGATAAGAAACTTATCTACAACTTTTCCAATTTGAATGACTCCTGAATCACCACTATTTCCGTCGCACAAACCGATCTACTAAACTCTATCCAGAACTATCCCGATCTGCAGAACAGCCGCACTAGAAAATTCATAACTTTCGCTACACAAATTGAAATAATGCGTTCTAGTACTTCCTGGAAATATAATTACGTCCTCTACAATTATCTAGAAGGGGTCCAGACCTGAATCCCGACGGATCTAACCCAAAACTGCCGATTAACCCAATCCAACATGGCAGTCCAGAAAACCGACGAAACTTTAACTTGGCTAAATTATCCATCTAGATGGGTTAGCAGGGATTACCCTTGAAGACAAGACGAAGAACACGACGAAGACGATGAACACGCCCGTGATCTCTTCCGCGAACTCCTCTCCTTCCTCCGGATCCAAGCGGTACAATGGAGGGAAGACGACGACAAGACCGAAACGACGACGACGAAGACGCCGGCGCAAGCAGCAGCAAGCAGGGAGGAGGAGGCGGCGGCTGCTTGTGGCAGGGGTGGAGGCGCAGGGGTGGAGGCGCAGGGTTAAGGGGAGGCCTCCTCCCACTTGGGCCGAAAATCCCACCGGCCGAAGCCCGTGCCCAGTTGCCTTAACTTTTCGAAAACCCCTAAACAGTTTATTTTATTCTTTTTTGACACCCTTCTCTTTAATTAAAATAAGTAATTAATAAAATCGTCCTGGGGTATTACATTCTACCCCCCTTAAACAGAATTCGACCCCGAATTCTTTCCGTGCTTACACTAATGGTTTATCACAAGTAAACTTGATCATATTAACACGCACAAGTTATGAGTAATTCTCACAAATACGAGACTCCAATTCCCAAGTTGCCTCTCTGTCTGTTTGCTGCGACCAAAGCACCTTGACGTACTAATTTTTTTTTAAATACTTGCACCTCGCTCATAGGTTCTAGAAGATCCAAGTGGTTTGCCAACTTCCCGACCCTTGCTCCTCACATCTCGCATAACTTTTCACCGCCTGGGCGTACCAATGATTCTGACCCACCAAGGCCACTCGTTCAACTTACGCCCCTACAACACTTCGAATGGCGTAGCTTTAATTCTTGAATGGTGGCTGGTTTTACTCGTTGGTCAACGGTTTTAATGAAACCCACGCTCCAAATCTTTCAAGTTCTCCCTCGATACCGGGTCGTACAAAGCGCTGTGTATCCCACACTAGAACCCAAGGTAGTCCTAGTGATACACAAACCCCTAAAACTTCGCAATTAACAAAAATGATTAAATACACATCGGGTTATCATTCCCTTTAGTACCAACCCACACAATCGCAGACAAGACATATATCTCATTTTCCATTCTCAATCGATCTCTTTACCTTAGCAATGAGCACCCCTTAAACACGGGCGCACCACGTGGCTCAAGGTAAACCCACTCTTTCACGATAGAATTCAACCGAACAAAAGAATTCTCATCGCAACCACACAAAACCAAGTCCCCATAAAAGGGTCAACTCAAAAGAAGAGAAAATGAGGATTCAAGACGAAAAATCTCCCACTTTCAAGTAGGTAGTTTGCACATAAGCAACACATACGTAAAAGGGGAATCACTCAAATATCACACCCGTCCATTTTTTTTAGGAATAAACTTCCTCTTGAATCACGAGTTTCCAAATTATCCCATACCATACTAGCTCAATTCTCTTAAATTGGCAACATCAACTCTATGTTCAAACCGAGTACATCCAACACACTTTTGTAGAGGGACTCTACTATTCTCATAATAACATACTCTAGTCAACTCCTCTACCCACATGTTACTTTAACGAATAATTTCCATTGCACCTCATCGTTATTTTCACCCACCATCACTTCACCACAATCCCTTAAGGATAATCAACTTGAAATTCTCACTTCGTACACTCATTTTATACACCCAAAGGATACTATCAAGGAACATCACAATATTTAGAATCCATTTGTTCCACTATTCCCACACAATGTTATTAGCCTCCAAGGTTCTAGCATAAATCACCAACCAAAATTTCCCATCTCCAAGGCTTCTACACATATACTTCGATATATTTAATACAAAGACTCTTAATTTCAGTGACTAAAATTTCCACAATCAACCATACTCAATCCTTCACAACCACATGAAAACAAAATCTCAACCCGATTATCTCAGAAGAGGATTGTAACTCTGTAGGGTTACTTTCAAGCCAAGTCATACATGGCCATAATTTTCAACAATCCTTACTATCCCAATAATTCCTGTAACGGTTGGGCTTCTTCACAGTTATATAATCATTAACTACACCATCATAATCATCCTACTAATCCTTGCAAAATACCCAATCATGATGCTCTATTAAAATTGATCAAGATTCCCATACTTACAATAATTATAACGTTCCAAAGAAATGAACGTAACACTCATGAACCATAACTAGGTTCTTCTAGTTGCGACAATATAACTAGTTAGCCCCAAGGACAACATCTTCTTTAAATCAAATCCTCACCGAGAATTATTCGACGTAATCAATTTATCACTCCATGAATCTCAAACGACTTGACACCCACAATTCCACCAAAATCGATCACATAACCACACTAACCGGTTGCCATACACCTCTTAAAGGTCTTTGCAACCCAAACTGCTTACCCCTTTCTTGGAGAAGCAAAAGAAGAAAATTTTAGCACAAAGTCCATCTACAATAAACACAAGACCAAGAAAAACAAAGATCTTGGACAACAAAGGATAAGACCACAGTTGAAAGCACATGCCTCCTTAAGAAGAAAACATCAAATCTCAACCAATACGAATACAAGATTGTCATCGAGCCCAAGAAACTCTTAAGCGGCGAAAATAAGAAGTCAAACACACTTCACAAAGATTACACAACTTGACTTCAAGCTCCAAAACTTTTATCAAACTTTTCCTTTAACAAAGAGAACAACCTTCTTTGATTACGGTATCACCTCAACAATTCCAACAAAGAAGAGTTGAAGACCACAACACATTAATTCTTTAAGAACTATTAAAACCTCTCAACACGACACTTTGCTTTAAAACAATTTCAACTACCACATAAGTCATGAGATCAAAAGATCGCGTCTGCAACTATCAAAACTTTTGATTTAATTAGCATCATGGAAATTATCAAATCCTTTTTATTAATTGAACATTCAACATTATCATCACAGCCACATGCTGACTATCATACTAATATCAGAATAATACATTCTTAACAAGCATCATCACACCCTCAAATCCTTTCATAAACTTTTCCAAAAGAAACATAAGAAATTACTTCATCATGTTCTAATACTTAAGTAGGATTGCAACTACTTGGTCTAGGAAACCTTGTGCATAAGCCACACAATAGAACAAAGCTCTTAAACAAGATGGTACTAGAGCAAGATAATCTCACAAATCATGCTAGTACAAATTTCTTACTAGATTTCATATATTCCATTCTTTATTGATGCTCAACTCTAACTTAGCACAAATTGAATGTACTCTATTCACTATTGGCAATAAGTGATTATTATTTTATCACAACAGCATTCATGATCTAACTTCGTTTTACAATCATAAAACAATCATGCGTATAGATTTAGTATCCTACCTTACATTCAAAAAAATTAGAGCGGAAATGACTTTAAACTTCAATAATACCAGCTTGTAAGACAAGTTTCTACAAGTCAATACATCAACCTTCATCTATTTCTTTATACATATTTCAACAATTTAGCATTGTAAAAGATAGATGAAACTAGCACTTTTGCATGCTCATAAAGTATCTAAATAAAAGACATATTAAAGGTTAATATTACCAGGGCAATATTCAAACACCTCCTTACTCAATCATTCCAAATGGTCAGATTAATTACTAAAGACAAAAATCATTCAATTTATCCAACATGATATATAAATTCAAACAATCATACAATCATTCTAATTCTTTTTGCACACTCCTCAATAACTCCATGGGTTACTATCATGAGTAGACAATTTCATAATCATAGTTCTTCCAAAAACTATTACAAGGCAATATCAAATTAAACAACTACACTTCCAAAGATGCTAGTTGGAATTAATTATGCACCACACTAACATATCAACTTGATAATTCAAACCTTATGAATTAGTTTATATGATTACCACCTTCCACTTAAGCATAGCAAAACAACATAAAGGATTTTAACACTCTCTTTCAAAAAAGAAGAGGAACAATAAACTTCAACGCTCGAGATAAAGAAATACATAGATCCAAAGCTTTCACATAACCATGAGTTTTGCAACTCAAAATTTGCATAAAATAAAAGAAACACCAAACGAACCAATGATCCATGATTCGCAACAAGACAAACTCCCACGAAGGAACTAACCTTAAGTCACAATAAGCACAGGCAGCAAAAGTATCTCATTAGTCCGGAAAGAAACAATAACTGCTTCAAGGAACAGATAGAGACCAATTGCATACCCTCAACTGCAAGAACCACAAACTCAAAAGAAATTCATTAACTGCAATAAACCAAAGATTAGCCGAAATCAACTTAAGGATATTAATAACTTTTCTAAGAACCTCACCCGCAACACCTACAATTAAGTTACCTGAGGTAACTGCATTGCTAATCCTTATACTACAACCAATGGTATAATCTGGCAATGCCAAGGCAGCACATCACAACATCTACATCATCTCATTGACTATTCCCACTCATAACAGTCATAGGAGCAAATCATAATCATACAAAATTATCAATAAGCATACAAGATTATCTCATAATGTAAATCATCAATACAACATGTCAAAAGCATAAATGCAATGCTTGACACATCCCATCCCACGTGCACCAAGGTGTCAATTTAATAATTTAATTACCACGGACCTAAAGCCCGCTCGATACCAACCAGAACACCCACCAAACAATGGCCTAGAATGCTACCAAACTAACAACATAATAAAACTATGCTAAGGCATTCTATAAAATTTCAAGAGCCTCCTTTGTTTATTGATAAAAATGAAGTTCTAACAATATTATCAAAAGGTATGAATAACCGCAAGCAAAGTAATTTGGCTACTAAGCAGAAACATCTATAAAACTTAAGTAAAGCACGGAAGCAATATAAAGAAGTTCTAATCCATTATTAAATCTTAATCTAAAGGTCATAATCAAATACCACTTGAACTAATCAACAAATAATAATTAGAGTTCTCTATCTTCTCCATGGTGAATATTTCGCAAGTGAAACAATACTAATCCTCTTTATTCCCATGCATGCCGACCTCGTGAAGGTACCTAAAATAAACAAACAACAACAACAAAACAACAAGAAGAGTGAGTCCAACGACTCAAGAAGTATAATCAGTAACAAATGCAAGCATGAACATTAACTCTCAAGTTAAACATATTACATATGAATTTCATGCTATGCATTATGATCAAAAGTCCATTCTCTCTTCGATTTTACCGGTAATGCGAGTGAGCATCCGTCAATGCCCACCCATGCCTGCACCTCTGCAGGGGATCAATGCCCACACTCCTACAAGTGTGGGGATCTCGACGCTGATCACCATGTGACCAAGACTTCAACATTCTCAAGATGATGCATATATGTGAATGTATCAACAAGATAAACAGCATTCAACATACTATGCATCAATTCATCTCAAATAAATGCTATAATGTAAACAGAACATTCATAGCATTAACAACTCATAACTTTACTGAAATTCATAAGTAAAGAATTCATAACTCAAACATCACTCATAACATCCAAATCATCCAATCACACAGATTATAATAGCAAGGTTATACTTGCCTCAACCACAGACAACGATTTAACGAACAGAAGGCTAAACCCCCAGAATCCTCTCTCTTCCTGAATAATTAATTAATAATTACTAATATGACAGCAGCGAGTTTGTAGATATAAAATAACAGCCAATTCTGCCCAACCACAGACAGCCGACTTCCAAAAATCATAACTTCCAGTACGTAACTCCAAATTAAGCGTTCTCAGACTCTCTGGAAATATAATTTAATTATCTACAAAAACTTAGTTGGGGAGACTTTCTGATTCTGCCATTAACTAGCCGATTCAAACCCTTTTCTAAAGCATCATTATTCACGTCGGACTCTCTGGACAGCGCACTAAAACAGTCATAACTTTCGCCCAGAAACTCGGAATCTGGACTTCTTTACCTCTATGGAAAGCTAAGAAACTTATCTACAACTTTACAAATTTGAAGGACTCCTGAATCGCCACTATTTCCGTCGCTCAAACCGATCAACTAAACTCTGTCCAGAACTACCCCGATCTGCAGAACAGCCGCACTAGAAAATTCATAACTTTCGCTACACAAATCGGAATAATGCGTTCTAGCACTTTCTGGAAAGATAATTACGTCCTCTACAATTATCTAGAAGGGGTCCAGACCTGAATCCCGACGGATCTAACCCAAAACTGCCGATTAACCCAATCCGACACGGCAGTCCAGAAACCGACGAAACTTTAACTTGGCTAAATTATCCATCTAGATGGGTTAGCAGGATTACCCTTGAAGACAAGACGAAGAACACGACGAAGACGATGAACACGCCCGTGATCTCTTCCGTGAACTCTCTCCTTCCTCCGGATCCAAGCGGTACAATGGAGGGAAGACGACGACAACAAGACCGAAACGACGACGGCAAGAAGACGCCGGCGGGCGGCGCAGGCGGCGCAGCAGCAGCGCAGGAGGAGGAGGAGCGCTGCTTGTGGCAGGGTGGAGGCGAGGGGTGGAGGCGCAGGTTAAGGGAGGTCTCCTCCCACTTGGGCCGAAATCCCACCGGGCCAAGCCCAGTGCCCGTGTTGCCTTAACTTTTCGAAAACCCCTAAAGTTTATTTTATTCTTTCTTTTGACACTCTTCTCTTTAATTAAAATAAGTAATTAATAAAATCGTTCTGGGGTATTACATTTCAGAGATGACCCTGTATGTTAAACCTTGCCTAGGTAAATAGAGTTATATTAGAAATAAAGCTAAGCATAATAATAACTAAAATGTAAATGAAATAATAAGGTGCCATTAATTAAATCCTAACATTAGACTTAATAATGTTGAACATAAATATATAAATGACAAATCAGGACATGTATAAATGAGTCCTAAACCAAAGTAAAACTGTGCCTAGTGGTAACTAAGGGTACATAAAATATCGTATCACAACGTGTTATAAACCCAGACTATAATATTAATTCGGTAGACTGAAAATTGTGTACCTTACTTAAATACAACGTATGCCCTGAATATAGCGCTCATCGAAATAATGCTTCACTAATCTCGTACATTGAATCATGAGTCTGACCTGACTCATGGAACTTCCTAAATAAATATACAAATAATAAAAGAGATTATTAATAAAAGACCGAATCATCGATTCGCCAATCGACCTTGCCTCAAACCACCCGGATCACCCATTAACTCATAATAAAACTAAATTGAGTTTATTCGGATTTATTGGATCTTTTGAGTTATTTGCCTTTATATTGAATTCAGTTGCTTAGCACGTAATTAGAACTGGAGTTATGAAGAATCGAGAAATCGAGCGAGAACAAGAGCGAAGTGTAGATAAAGACCAAGCTCTAGAGAACGATTGTGTGAGCTCAAGACCGCGGTAAACCGCGCCATTCGAGTCAATACTTTGATCATGTTGAACCTACTTTTCGGCAAATTACTTTTGTTTAAATTATCAAATTGCATGCTATCATTTTATATGCAAATACATGTTAATTTAAGATCCTAGTTGTATGACCATGTTTTCCTTGACTAATATTACACCCTCCTTGAATACTTGATTATGTGAACCTTGTCATCCTAGCAAAAGTATAATAGTAACCTTTTGAAAATAAGTCCGTAATTATGGGCTATGCTTAGTATTGCTTAGATATTCATGGGCGTGAGAACGCCCAAGCATCATTTTCAAACATGTGAGAATTTGGTTGGGCAATCATGGTGATGATGATCGATGTTGGTATGAATATTTTATGTTCCCAAAATCCTACTTGCTTAATTATCTCGGGCGGATGGTTGAGGTGTGATTTGTTGAATGGTGCCGTGATAGCACAAGTTGTGATGGAATGGTGCCGTGATAGCACAAAAAGGGATTGTGGTAGAACCGCCCAGATAACCATTAAGGATGAATCTTGTGATGACCTCCCAAGGTACAACAGTATAACCACATGCTGGCAAAGTGTAGGCAGGGCTAACTAATTTGCATTGACTTAGTAAGAGTTGCGCGGTGTGAACACGGGCGGGTAGAGGATGGCCACATCCTCCGACGTGATGGCGCAAGAGGGGCTTCGGAAGGGTGGTCGTGCACTGAGGAAGTGGAAACCTTAGCGGTCGTAACTCTGCTAGGAAAATGCATCGTAATGGCCTTGTGATAGTCTACTCAACTACATGGCTAAGGAACCGTAGGCAACGAGCAGATCTATCTCTTGTGGGTAAAGTGTACTAACTCTGCAGAGTCAAAACTATTCGAATAGCCGTGCCCACGGTCAAGGGCGGACATGGGAACTTAACTAGATATAGTTCTGTTTCAAAAACTTTGTGGGTGGAAATGGAAAAGTGGAGGCCAGAGAAAGGCTCTTATTTGAGTTGTCCGGTGTCGTCCCATGGAATTGTCCCGGTGTCGTCCCAGTGGTAATGTAAGCGGTTATAACTGAAAAGTTAAGTATATGGTGCGAGACTATGAAATGGTGGATAGAATCGACCGCTAATACTATTGCATTCGTCACATTATGTTTTGTTCAAATGGCTACGCCTCGTGAAGTTTTATATATTATATTTCAAAAGCAAATAATGGCAATGCTTCTCCTAAATAAAATGCCGTGAAAAATAAATAGGGCTCAAGAAAAGAAAAAGGACAGTTGGGGTAATTACTAAATAATGCTTGGTGGATTCATGTCGATAAGGGAATGGTAGAAAGGAGTCTAGGAGAAATGAATTGGTGAAGTCTAGATGATTAGATAGGCTAGATAGATGGTTTAAATGAATTTGGAAGATTAGAAGGGTGTAAAGGTAATTACTGGAATTAATGGGATTAATAGGATTTGGTCTAGATGGATGAATTGAATTTGTGGAAATTTGGAGGTATGAGAATTGGGATATAAAAACTTGATTCAATCTTGGTGGAGAAATACCGATGAATTAGTTAGAGATAGATGATGGATAATAAGGGTTAAATATTGGCAGAGTAAATTACGGAGTTGGATTATTAACAAAAGGATTGAATTGTTAGAATATTCTGATACAAATGATTTCGGTGGTTTTTTTTTTTTAAAAAGTAATCATGTTACAGAATCATTAGAATTCAGAAATGGAGTTGGTGATTAGTGATTGCCAAATTGGATTATTAGGAATTCGGAATACAAAGGTAATGGTGGATTCGATTAGATATAGGTATATAGAAAATGTATGTTCGGTGGATTAACTAAGTAATGTCATTACGTTTGGTGGATTAAAATCAATGATGTCAACCGCTGTTTGGAGTCTTAGACAGAATCAAGAAAGAAAATACGCTTTGGTGGATTAAGTCAATTATGGCAGACGCCGTGTGAAGTCCTAGGTTGCAACTATAACACTAGGGTTTGATAATGCTACCAAAAAGAGAAGTTGCTGGCAAATAAAACAACCCGAGCCTTCCTTGATAAGCCTTGCATACTATTTATTTGCATTCTGTGTATTGGCTCGCGGAGCACGGTGGTTAGTGTGCTCACACTCGCTCTCACAACAAATCCAGAGTCAAGGAATCAAATCCCTGCGCATCAGCAACATTACAGATCATGAGGACAAAGAAGATGAAGATGTCAAGGGCTAGGTCGTGAACCTCCAGTTGGCTGCCTGTGGGCAAGTCCTGAGGGTTACACTGTGTGCGTCGTTCTTCCGCTGCTGCAATTTTCTGATTTCGGCCTAATCGGCCCATGTGTATGTTTACTATATTAATTATGCTTTCGCTTGAAATGTATTTGATATTCATTTCTGAAGCTGTGAGCACTATCTACTGATCTAGGGAATAGTGCAATAAATCACAGAGGATTCCAGATGTAAAATCTGGGGTCTGACAGTTTTCATCCATACATGTGTATTTACTGTCTCCTATTTACAGCTGCCTCCTGGTTCCCTTTTTGCCGCTAGACTGTTTTTCTTTTTCTCTTTCTCTTTTCAGTGGTTGTCTTCCTATCTGTTATTCCTTTCTGTTCGAAAGTAGCACAAGGTCTGGGTGGTTCTCGATTTCCAGCAGCTGGTTTGGTATTTTACAGTTCTGACAAATCTTCAACTGCCTTTTGGTTTGATTTCTCTTTTCTTTGTTGGAAATCTTTGTGAAGCAGCCGGTGTGTTTTTTTTTTTGGGTTCTGTATTTTTCAGTCAGTGGCCTGCTATCTCATTTCTTATTTCTCCTCTGCAGCTGATTGAAGATGGATGTTAATCCTTCAGTTCTTCATTTTTCTTTTATTTCTTTTGCTGATCTTTGATGATTTTGCATGCAGATCAAACGGCAATATTTTCAGCTGAAAGTTTTACTGATTACTCTCTGATTTATGCTGAATTTTTTTGTATCACATGCATTTCAGTTTTCAGCAGAATTAATTTTCCGAATTCTCGAGAGGCGATTTTAAAGAGAACGACATTCACCCCCCTCTGTCGCCATTTCGTACATACATGCATACATACATACATACGTATTTACATACATACATACGTACATACATACATACATACGTACATACATAGATACACACACACACACATATATATATATATATATATATATATATATATATATATATATATATATATTTAGTAAGGTGCCCGTATGTTGCAACGAATATCAAATGATATGGTCAAATCAGCGAACATGGTCCAAAACCGTTCCACGAACATTTTGGACCATGAAATTTCCTCCCTTTCTTATAAGATTGCATCTAACATCTTTTGTCTCATTTGTCCAATGAGAGATAAGGTAAATCCTATATACTAACAAATGATGAAAATTAAAGATTTATTAGGATAAATACGAGTACGTATTTCAATGACTAAAAAACTGTCAATTTGAAAAAATTTCAACGTTTAATCAGGATAGCGTAATCTCTGATTTACCTCATAAGTACATAACTAAACAGAGAACGAACAAACTTGGACTAATTAATAGTACAATAAGAAAAGAACAAAACATGAATAACAAAAGGAGACATAACCAATAAGCATGGTGATTGTTCTGCAGGAGTATCAGACTAATGCAAAATATATAGTAAGCTACCCATGCGCAACAACGAAATCTAAAAAAAGTGTGATCTATATCATCAAATATGATCCAAACTATACAATAAACATCAATTTTATCTTAAATACGAATGAAGCTTGTTCCAAACTGTACATAGCCAAGTGCTTGTGCGTTGTAACAGAAGTTCAAATTTCATGCCATTTTGCACTCATTCCAAATCCTAGCAGCCAACATTCTCATCTTCCAAGTTTCACACCTCAACTTCATCTCTCTTTCTTCAGATCCAATCAGGACAAAATCCCCTCAATCAAGGGTGTAGTGCTCCTCCGCCATACGGTGCTCTTCTCCTTCCGCTTGGTAACAAGGTGGTAAACCCATTCCTGATAGCATTCTTCGAGATGGACACCCTTCATCGGTCATACACAAGAGTATAACATTGAAATGTGAATACAACAATGTAGAACAGAAAACGTTGCTATTACAGATTAAGGATCTGATAGGTGATAGGTGGACAGTTTTTTATTGTGCGGCTCAGTACCAGTATATAGGCTATTAAATGAAGAAAATGACATACCACAAGTATACTAAGAAGAGATCCAATCAGAGCCATCACGAGACCTGAAATATGCAACACGAGACGCATAAATACAATTAAACCGCAAGACTACCCAGAAACTTCTATGTTCCCTTACAGATTACAAAGCAGACGAGGATTTAAGGAGCCCAACTGCGCAAAACTACGATAACCTAGTGTTTTATAATTTTGTAGCCTTATTGGGGAACCTAGAAGCAATCCTCATTAACAATGACTCATTAGTAACCAAAATTTATTCATCTCCGTAGGTCAGTGCACATCATCACTCTTAGCACTATGAATGTTTCTCTTTTCAAGAACACGCAACTGAAAAATCTTGAAAATGCAATAAATTTAGAAACAGTTTCAAGTACTAATCTCAAGATCAGACACTCATAATGTGAGGCAAATAATTGCATGTAATAGGAAACCACAATTCATGCGCTATTCCAAGGTCAGATCAAATCAAATGTATTACAACAAGTAACATCGAAACCCTTTTAAGTTGAATGACGGTGAAGTCGAATTATGCGTAAAACAAAACCTAGAATGGCATAATAAAGCATTCTATATGTTAACAAGATTAACCATACAATTTTTTTTACTTTCTGAAAGAATACATAAAATTTTTTTTCAGGACTGAAGAAGCATAAAGAGATGCACATTTTCC
Source organism: Bonia amplexicaulis (assembly GCA_036346245.1). NCBI lineage: Eukaryota > Viridiplantae > Streptophyta > Magnoliopsida > Poales > Poaceae > Bonia > Bonia amplexicaulis. Next base: position 3,009,900 of record CM070744.1, read on the forward strand.
AGAAAATTAGGTATGTACGTACCAAAGAATGGCAGAAGGAAGGCAATGCAAACAGTTGATGCAACAAAGCCACCATCAAGATAATAGAGAACATTGTTTCATTCATAAATCCCTCGTGGCAACTCTTCTAAACTCCGAGCCAATGGGTTTAACAACAAGGCAAATCACAGATTAAGGACAAAGCAATTCCTATGGAGAGTTAAGACACATTGAAAATCACGGTGTAAATGTGTAATCCTAGAAGCTCGAACATTACAAAGTTTGATGATAAAAATTCCAAAGGATACTTGGTGAAAGGGTTGATCACCTGAAACATAAGAAAATTTAATGATAAATACTAAAAAAAATTGTTGCAGTTTCGAAATAAAAAAATTAAGTCGATAGATAAATGTTACCACGGTCCACAATGCGACTTTAGAGGCAAATGAATGTTTTGGAAGATTCAAAGTTATTTGTGATAGAGTCTTCTCTCCAAACATGAGATAGCCAATAATAGCATTGAGCCATATATTGTTGTGCAAATTGCGAAACTGCACAACACTATTATTCATAACATTGAGAAAATTAATTATTATGCAACAAAGTAACCCATGTCAGAATAAAGTTCATACATACCATACAAACAGTGCCTTAGTGAATTTTGTGCGACCAGACATTGATTGGTAGATATTTGGAAATAACGAGTGCCCAGAGTAGCAAAAACCATAAATACCAATAGCAAAGGGCGATCGCTCCAGCTTCTGACTTTCCCTACCAAATGGAATCCAACACCATCAATAGTGTTGACTAAAGCAACAGATAGGAAAACCAGAAGAGTTGCAATCACACCACCCGCTGCGCAAGTAATTGGATAAAACCTTGTTAATTCAATTAGTTGTGTTAATATTACTAATGATGATCGTGAGAAAATTAATTAGGGTAAGATTGGTGAGACCTGAAAGGTACGACAGCACTCAAAGATCTTGCAACCATATTGTGGGCAAGACTAAAAGAGCAGTTAACACTCCAAAGAAATGTTTCCTATCAGCATAAATTCAAAGCCATGTAAAGTTAACACCAGGAAAGATTGATGTCATATTATCTCCTTCCAAAATAATGAATTCAACACAATATGACTGCATTCCATAAATAACATATATGAGATAAATGCGAAAAACAGTTCAGTGATTTGCTCAATAAACAAACAATTAGGCGACAAACTTTTCCCTCAAAAAGAATTAGGTGACAAACATTGCAAAATACGAGTCAGGTAGAAATTAGCTACTTACATATAGCTCAGTATACAAAATAATCTGCACAAACAAAAACATAAGCATCAGTTAGTGTTTATACTTACATATAACACTTGCTGAACCAGGTAGAAATGATACCAAAAGTTAGAATTTTTTTTGCATAAAAGTAAGATAAAGGGGATTAAATACAATGTACATTTCATCAACCTTGAAGTACCAAAGATTGAAATTTATATCTTATAATTCTCAAATAGTCATGTGATTATGTGCACTGAAATGGGTGGCATCATTTTCGAATAAGAATCTAGAGCTGAATCAGCAAGTGTTTGTGCTACTTTGTGAACCTTCAAATATGGCAATCATTCAGCAAAGTTCAGATCATTAATATAACACCAAGCATATAACAAAAAAAAGGAGTGGACACACAAATGTGTCTCTGTTGTTTATTTGAGATACTTGTGCAAATAATTCGGTTCTGTGAATAACAATGGCCTAAAACAAGTATAAATCATTTAGCAAGATAGTATAGCATCAATGCACAACTTTGCAACCATAAATAGTTGTTTTTATATAGATTGTGATATATGACTTTGTTGGCTTCTCAGATAAGCATGTACTTGAAATGTTGTCCAATCCATTTTACTTTCAGGTAACACTGTCCAATCCATGTTATGCTAAAGAAACCAGGACTTACAGATATGAGCAAACGGCCAATTCTTCCAAAGGAAGCCTCCCCAATATCTGGATAGATTGAAATGCCATCTTTGCTCTCGAAACAATATTTCAGAAGAACTCCAGTATAACAAGAAGCAATAGCAAAAAATAGCTAGATCTGCAAGACCAGCCCATCCAGCTTCATGAATTGTAAACGGAGTGGAAAGAAGGCCAACACCAGCAAGCACGTTAACCCCTATCAATAAAAAACATTGCAAAATCAAATGTATTCGATCAGTCTCCTCTCTGCAGATGGTGTTGGGTGATTCGTCAGCCATGATGTATGGGTTGGCGCCGCCCATGTCACTGTGGAGTCGCTCGCCGCTGCCTCGAGCTCCCGAGTCCCGGTGTCCGGAAGTCACCGTAGGGGGCTAGGGCGGCACCGGCTGGAAGACCTAGGTCCCCATCGCCGCCACATGACCACCCAGCCGCCCGGCAGGGCCGCCTCTCGTGGAGGGCTCGGGCTACGACGGTGGCTGGGACGACGAGGAGGAGAATGATGAGGCCGATGGTTGCGGTGCGGATCGGGAGGGCCGGGGTGGGAGAGTGGCGATGCAGATCGCCACCCCGAGGCAAGCCCATCCACGGCCACCATGGGCGCCTTGGACCCCAACGACCGTGGCGATGGCGAGAAGGACGAGGCTAGCGGGGTCGACGGCAGAGCGGAGGGGTGGGGAGGAGGAGGCGGCGGTGCGGGGTGGGAGGAGGAGGCATGAGCTGCAGGCGAGGGAGAGGAGGAGGCGAGGAGGAGCGGTGGAGAACGGCGGAGCGGGGAGGAGGAGGGGGACACGGAGAACGGCGGAACGGTGGTGGTGCGGATCGGGACGGGGCTAGGAGAGAGCGGTGAGAGGTGGGCGCGGTATGAGATGGGTGAAGGAGAGAGTAGCGGCGCGGATCGGGATGGTGGGAGGGATTGAGACGTGGAGAGGGAGAGTGGTGGCGTGGAGAACGTGGGGGAGAGGACTCGGTGGGAAGGAGAGAAGGCCCACAACAGCAGTGTTTTCTTACTGAGGTGGTGGGAGAACGACCGACTACCAATAAGTAAGGCTCTATACTACAAGTTATTTTTAGCATGAAGCAAGTTTCATTTGCATTATCGATAAGTAATAATTTACAATGGAATTATAAAGAGCAGTTGACATGTAATGAAATAACATTGTATGACATTTAATAATAGTAAATCACATTTATTCATAGCCCTCCTTGGCTGCGAATATCAAATAGTTCCTGACCATGGGCATGGCACACGTGACACATACATGCCTTTCCAACTTTTCCAGCAAAACAATTTTGTAAAATAAAAGCTATACCCATTGTGGTTGCATCCATGCATGCTCGTGACTGCGAGAACAACTATTCAAATATTTTTTTAACACTCTCGAGAGGTTGTACAACTTTATCCACATGAGATAATCAAATATACTATCAGCAACTTCACGATTCCTTGGGTGTGTGACGAAATTGATTATCATATAGCCTTTACATAATCAAGTCCTCACCTTGCACAAGCTCGATGAATGATAAACCCGCACTCACACGTGTCCTTTGTAACATCCCAATTTTGGGAATTTTCAAAAATGAGAAAATTCAAAACTTTTGTTTCATTTTGTTGGCATTCGAATTTCTTCTGCAATTTTATTTGGAATATCTAGGTTTTTGTGTTATGCAAGATAATAACTGGGAGTAATTCCCAAATGCAAGTAATACTCAGAATGACAAAATATACGAAATAAATTAAGGCAAAGAATTATAATACGAAAACCAAAATTTTGAAGTGAATTTAAAGTTGGAACATATAAGTTATAAACCAATTCCCAAAATTTCTCCTAAATTTGAATTGAACTCAAATCGAGGACCAAAATAATCGAAAATCGAATCAAGTCAAAACCAGCAAGCAATGCTATGTTAAAAAGTTACATCCAATTATTCTGAGCCAAGAATTCAATTCGAATTCAAGTATCATATTAAAAAAAATTGGGAATGAAATTGTAACTAAAAATTCAAATTTCAACATCTGGTAGCATTCCCTTATGCTTCTCTTTCTTTCACCTATATTTCCTTCTATGCCATGTGAGCCCCTAGCCATTTCTTTCTTCTTCCCTTCTTTTCTCTCCCTCTTCTTCTCCCATTTTCCCTGCCGTGTCTCCCCCTCACGACCGCTAGTTCCAAGAGCACCTCCCTCCCAATATCTTGATGCGGTCAGCCATGACAACCTCCGTCAGCCACAGTGCCACCATGCCCTGCCTCGGTCAGTCTGTCACTGCCCATGCCTTGCACCTATCAGCTGTCCCCTCACTGTGCCCTATCTGCTCCACACCCCTGCACGCTACGCACATCCTCTCCATGCTATGCTGCAACCGTCGCATTGCCCTGCTAATCGTGCGCCTACCCACATCGGTCATGCGCCAAGCCCAAGACCGCACATCGTTGGCCATACCTTGCCCTGTCATTGGGTCAACCACAGCAGTGCACCACAGCACCCTCTACAGTGGCTATAAGTAGCCCTGTCGCCCCCATTGTTTCCCCCTAGCTCACCTTTGCCTCCCCCATTCCTTTCCCGTCTTCCACCGGAGCTCAACTCGGCTCACGCCATGCTCCAGCCGCCACATAGAATCCACGTTTCAGACATCCTTAACCATGTCATCTCATGTCCCTAGGCTCCATATCTTCTTCCCCTCGCCTAATTGGAGTTCTGTGCACCAGAGACCGCCGGCGCCACCACCTACCATGAGTCCGACCGTCGACGCCCCCATCTTCCTTGTTTCTCCTTCAAAGCACGGTGGCCCAATTTCTTTCACCAGTAGCAACTCCAGGGCATGCCCTACCTTCCCCAATCATCGCCATGCTTGCTCCTCCACCCCAGTGAGCCGGCGACGGTGACCCCACCCACGCTGCCGTAGGCCACTGCCGCCAGCCTTCCTCGGCGCTTCTCCGCCTACATGGTTTGTGTGGTGAGTATCCTACTGCCCTCCTACTGCTCATGCATGCCTCAATTCGCCCTCCCTCACACTAGGCTGCCGCCGCCTTCATGGCCTCATATAGATAAAAGTAAGAATAATATGGAATCATGAAAGTAGATTAAAAGTTTAGGTAAAACTGAGAATCTGTTTTTGGAAAAACAAAACTAAGGTAAATAATTGGAGTATAAGGCCACTGACATTTAAACCATACGTACATGATTTAAAGACTACTTTGCACATAATTGAATGCTTCTCAAGAATTGTAAGGATTCCCTTTCTTTTAAATACTACTTAAACGATTGAGGTAATTAGCTAAGTGGTAAGTCACCAATATTTAAACTACATAGAATTAGGATAATGGTTAGAAATAGCCAATGTAGGCTTAGGCCATGTAAAATATAAATTGATTATATCTTGTGTTAAGTCTTGTGATAGATAAGCCACCCTATTGCAGTCGTCAGCCAAGTTGCCTTGTTGCTTAGATGGAAATGTGGGTCTAGAAATTTAAGTAAATGATAAAATATAGTTTTACACAAACAAGATTGCCATAAGGTAAATGATGGTTGGTTAAGGCGAGGAAATAAATTCATATGTCAGCTAAAGGCCCTATTAGAATACAATCTCTCTCATAGACATGCCGCTGCTAATTAAATCTTAAACAATATATTTAATAAATAATCGTGTTGAGATATATTTGCGTATGTAAGCCAGGCCCCACATAAATAGATTTATTTATAAGAATTAAATTGTACTGAATAACAACTAAGGATGCACAGAATAACGATGAGATATAATCCGAAGGGCATCTTTAACTAAAAATCACGTTAGCACGTCTATTAAAATCCCCTAGGTCATCGGTAATTAAAATAATCTCACTAATTTACATTCTAATGAACAAGGTAATACTAGACCACATAAAATAATACATCTCAAATTGCTAGAAATATGAATTATAAGAATAACTCGATAAACCAAAAATCACATACATCGCGTATGTAACATGTGCCCATAAGTCTAACTTGACTCATGATACTTCTTTAATAAATATAAAATTACAAAAGAAGATATTAAATTAAAAGAGTGAGCCGTGGTATTCCAGAGTTGGCTATGTCTAGCCATCTTCAAATCTGAAGCGGAATATTCTCGTGGATACTCCTTCATTGTGAACCTTCCTTGATATCTTACTCGGGAACTTGGCACCTTTAGATCTTATTCATTCAGATTTATGTGAAATGAATGGATTATTGACAAAAGGATGCAAAAGATATTTTCTAACTTTTATTGATGATGCAACACGCTACTGCTATGTGTATTTGCTGAAAACTAAGAATGAAGCTTTAAACTACTTTAAAACTTATAAGGCTGAGGTTGAGAACCAACTAGAAAAGAAAATAAAAAGATTGAGGTCTGATCGTGGAGGAGAGTATGTCTCCATGAATTCTCCCAATTACTCGAGCATGGAATAGTCCACGAATATACACCACCATATTCGCCCAATCAAATAGGGTAGCTGAGAGGAAAACCGGACACTAACAGATTTGGTTAATGCCATGTTAGAGAGTGCCTGATGCCTAAGGTGTGGTGGGGGGAAGCTATTCTAACAGCAACTTTCGTCCTAAACAGAGTAATCACTAAAAAGAGTGAGATTACTCCGTATGAGGGATGGAAGGGGAGAAAACCTAATGTTAATTTTTTGCGAACTTGGAGATGTTTGGCAAAAGTCAATATACTATTGCAGAAAAAGAGAAAACTTGGACCAAAAACAGTCGATTGTATTTTTCTAGGATATGCTCAAAATAGCACGGCCTATAGATTTTTAGTAGTTAAATCAGAAACTCCTGAGATTATTGCTAATACAATAATGGAGTTGAGAGATGCTTCATTCTTTGAGAATATCTTTCCTATGAGAACAAAGAAAGACTTCACCAAGAGAATGTTTAATCTGATAATATTGAAAGTGAGAATAATCAAACTTCTGAACTTCCCACCATTTCTGAACCAATATGTGATATCCGTGAGGAGGATAACAATCTAGTCGCAAAAACTCCTCGCAGGAGCAAGAGACAAAGGGTTGAGAAAACCTTTGGTGACGACTTTATTGTATACCTCGTGGATGATGTGACAAAGACTCTTCTTGAGGCTTATGCATCTTCTGATGCTGAGTATTGGAAAGTGGTAGTCCGTAGCGAGATGGACTCTATCATGGCTAATGGGACTTGGGAGATCACAGATCGTCCTATCAGGTGTAAACTTGTAGGATGTTAGTGGGTCTTTAAAAAGAAACTAAGGCCTGATGGAACTATTGAGAAATACAAGGCAAGACTTGTGGCCAAGGGTTACACCCAGAGAGAGGGAGAAGATTTCTTTGATACCTATTCTCCTGTCGCCAGACTAACTACCATTAGAGTGCTCCTTGCGTTAGCATCTTCCTATGGTCTACATGTTCATCAAATGGATGTGAAGACAGCTTTCCTTAATGGAGAGTTGGAGGAAGAGATCTATATGGATCAACCTGATGGTTTTGTGATTTCTGGATAGGAAAATAAGGTATGCAAATTATTGAAATCTTTGTATAGCCTAAAACAAGCACCTAAACAATGGCACGAGAAGCTTGACAAAACTTTGACATCCGCTGGCTTTGTTGTGAATGAAGCTGATAAATGTGTGTATTATCGTTATGGTGGGAGTCAAGGAGTTAACTTATGTCTGTATGTAGATGACATACTTATATTTGGAACAAACACTGCCATAATTGACGAGGTCAAATATTTCTTATCTCGGTGTTTTGATATGAAAGACACGGGAGAGGCGATGCCATTCGAATATTAAATTGATCAAAAGCAAGGATGGGATCACTTTAAACCAATCCCATTATGCTGAGAAAATATTGAGCCGGTTCGGTTTTGAAAATTGTAAAGTTTCTCCAACACCCTATGATGCAAGCATTAAGCTTCGAAAGAACCATGGATTAGAAAAAGATCAATTAAGATATTCACAAATTATTGGGTCACTAATGTATTTAGCTGGTGCCACAAGACCTGACATTTCATTTGCTATGATCAAATTAAGTCGGTTTACTTCTAACCCTTGAAAGAGTGTTGCGCTACTTAAGAGACACAACATCTTTTGGAATACATTATTCTGGACACCCTTCTGTATTAGAAGGATACAGTGACTCTAATTGGATCTTTGATGCAGATGAGATCAAAGCTACAAGTGGTTATGTATTCACTTTAGCTGGTGCTGCAGTTTCATGGAGGTCTTGCAAACAGGCCATATTGGCGAGGTCAACCATGGAAGCAGAACTTGTAGAGCTTGACACGACCACGCTTGAGGTGAATGGTGAGGAGCTTTATTGGACTTGCCATTGGTTGAGAAACCAATACCTGCAATCCTGATGTACTGTGATAATCAAACAGTGTTGGCCAAAGTCACAAGTACAAAGGATAATATGAAGTCCTCTAGACATGTGAAGCGTAGGCTTAAATCTGTCAGAAAACTGAGAAACTCCGGAGTGATTGCTGTGAATTATATTCACACTGAGAAAAATCTGGCAGACCCTTTTACAAAGGGGTTAGCACGGAAAGCGATTTCCGTTGCATCTATGGACATGGGAATGAGTCCCATTTAAGTTACATCACAATGGTAACCCATACTTTCTTGAATCGGAGATCCCGTGACGTAGGCAATGGGAAAAACAAATTGATGTTGTAACAAGAGAGTACATATTTATTATACCCATGTCCTAATAAACAATGTACTTTCGACTGTTTGGAAGGTTGGCATAAAGCCTTAATGTATTTTGTTGTCCAAATGAGGAAAAGGTATTAGCCTGCAGGATACCTAGAAAGAATACACCTACTTGAGCTTAACTGTGTGGTCGCAGTTCACGAGAACGGGGCATTCTCTAGAAAGCTCATGAGTAGATAAGGGAGTGTGACCATATAACGCTCCGTTTAGGTGTGGTTCATTGGCAGCCTAGTACTAGTTGAGATTTCAGGTGAAATCTGATCACGAAAAGCTGTGAATTCAAAGCATAGTCCATTCATCAGCTGTGAGAAGATGAATCTTGTCATTCTAGGTGCAAGTTCAATCCGTACGGGACTTACACTAAAAGACTAGTATATTAACAGTACTTCAGCACAATATCTCTGTCATATATTTATTTCTTGCTTTGGAATTGGTGGGGGATTGTTAGAAATTGGCCCATCTAATTATGGCCCATTTCCATAATTCCAAAGCATGCATGATTTAGTACCATATTGCTAAGGAAAGGTGAGGAAGACCAATTTATAAGGTGGAGTCCTCACCACTCCTTGAATATGGATAGATATGGTATGTGGAGGGTTCTGTCTAGTCACACACACGCGCACGCACGCGCGCGCGCGTATTTTTGCATGAAAATCGCGTAACTTGTGACCGTGCCGTGACGTGGCGCGCCACTTGGCAGACCAACACCATCTCTATTTTTGCTGAACTCTGCACCACTCTCTCTCTGTTTGAATGAGATTCAAACGTTTGAATTTGAGGCTTTATTGAGGTTTTGATGACAGACAGTTACCAGTGAGTAAATGACTGGTTGAATGTGTCAGTTACCAGTGGGTAAATGGCTGCTTTAATCATGTCAGTTGTTAGTCTGTCTATTTATATTCCTGGAGACGTCCAGACTATTCGTGAAAAACTCACTGCCTCCATTTCCTTCTTCTTTGTGATTCTGTGTTCGAAATCTGTCTTTATCGAACCTCGTCGACCTTTCTTCCCGGCGTGCACCTGGAAGGAGGGAGAGCGGTTATCTCCGAACTGTTGCCGCAGAGAGTACCTGCACGGGCCGACAATAAGGTTTCTGGGCAGCGCATCTGCGCGACCGCTCACGGCACTGCGACATCTATGTTCTGCACTGCGTCAAGCCTGCGCAGCTTCCTGTTCTTCTTCAGGCTAACAAGTAAGTCGTTCGTGCGCATGTTCGACATCGTTACTATATTTTTATTGAGTATATTCTGAAGTATGATGAGTAGCCTGATGTTAGTTATGAGTTTTGCATCAATAGTTTATTGTATTTGTCTCCTACTATTATTTGGAATTAAAATATTGCCCACATTTCCAACAGAGTTGGCTTTTTGGCTGAGACAAAGAGGTGTTCTCTGTTAGCTATAGTAGCATATTATTTGTTATTTCCTTGCTGTTTTTTTTGTGCTCTCAATTTTTAGCAGGTAAGAAAAAGAAGACAGAAAAGTTGAGAAAAGAAAAAGCTTTTGCTAGACGTTGCAATCATTCACCCCCTCTGATTACCATCGTCGATCCTACAAGTGTATTGAATTTATTGTATATATATCTGATATATGCATGGACGCTTAAGTAGGGGAGAGGGGCTGAATTCATAATATTTTGAATCAAGAATAACAAAAGGGAGATACTCTTAGGTGTTGTACTAGAAGAAGATATCATCATCTACCGATCTGTTTATGTAAAATGGAAACTTTTGGTTTGGCTTTAATTTACTCGATGTTGGAATTCATTGCTATGTGCCTGCGTCAAGAGTTTTCGGACCCGTTTGGATTGCAAGATTTTTATAGGAATTTTGTAGAAATCCAATTACTATGGAATTTGGATCATGCCTTTTTGAACACAGGAAGAACCCGAAGGAATAACCAGAAAATGTATTCTCATCTATCAATTATCAAAACGTATCTTTGGTTTACACTTCCTTCTCACAATTTCTTGTGTTTTTCCTACCATCATCGGAAAGCTTCTTTCTACAATTTTCATGCCTTTTTCTAATCTTTCTACTTTCTATAATTTCCATTCGTTTTTCTAATCTATCTGTTTTGCACATGGTTTCTTTCCTATTACTATGCTTTTCCTATTTCAGTGCTTTTTCGTTCATGCGTTCCGAACAAGCCCTCATAATTCATAAGGAAAAGCATATGGTGGCTATCACTTATCTAGGTTTTGCCTCTGTACGTTGTACTAAAGTTGTACACTGTTTAGTAAATAATATATAGTGCAGGATCGTTGATGGCAATCAGAGGTGGGGTGAATGATTGCACCGCTTTTTTATCTCTTATTACTCGATGATGATCTACACCGATCGCTCGCACACCCACTAACTAGATTCCTCAACTTCGATCTTTGACTAGATTAAACGTACTCGAAATTGTCAAACTAGAAGCAGTACCTCTCGATCACATTCGCACATAGTCGTAAGATTTGATCCAACTGCAAACACCATCACTTTTTCGAGCAAACCAAGAACCAGATTGATTCAAGATAATGTTTATGGCTGGATTTTCGTGGATTTATAAAGCGCCCTCACAAGCACCCCTAAAAGCCCTAACCAAAAACTAAAGCCTCTCTTTCCTTCACCAAAACCCATCCCAAAGCCTTTCTCAAAATCTCACATTAACCCTTAGCCTCTCTTGCTTTTATAGGCTAACGCATCAACGTGTCCCCATTAAACACGGACACAAAATTCTATCTCTTCCAAAAATCAAGGTACCCGAAACCCTTCCAAACATGGGTTTTCAAATATCTCTAATCCTTCCCATTCTAGACTCCTTCCATAACGTTTCCAATCTGACTACGTGACAAAGCCTCCAGGACCGCACCTCCTGTATCTTTATCACGTATCATCCATCTTACAAGGCGAAGCCGCCAGGATCGCACCTCCTCTAGCTTCTTCACGCGTCACCATCTTTGATCTCCACATGCTTCAACTTAAGCCCGACCACCTCATAGCATCCTCGACCGCTTGGATCTTAGATTTTCCCATCCTAGTCCTGGTCCTCCTCATCACCGACCATGACCGTCTCCACGTCCAACCTGCATATGCAAACACCAAAGATATTTTCCCCAGCACAAGTTCTTCCCAACTTGACCGACACTAGCCCACACGCTCATACCAAACCTTTAACCATAGCCATCCATCAAGATCATCCAGATCAGCCACGATCACAAATTCTATCGCTTTGCAGAAATCAGTCTTAGACTACTCATTACAACTGCTATGACTGCATGTACAGGCCGGTCACTAGCTCTCGAATACTCGAAAACACAAGTACTTGGAAATTACTATCGCTCCGCTCAGAATACTCCTAGTCTACGACTATCGAACCTTCACTGTACCTCCGACAATGACAACAGTCCACGAAGACTATGGCTATCGATCACAAAGTCTACGACTATCGACCTTAAAGTCTTTACCGATCACAAACTGTAGCTACGACCATGGATAAATCACTATAGCTACGACCATCGATAAAGTACTATTGCCTATGACCGGTTAACTATTTCTTACAACTAGTTCAGTGTAGCTTCCCATCATCGACTAGACAAGGTAGTTTAGCTATGGTTGTTCAGATGCGGTCGTTCAGCTATGATTGATACTTGACGTGGTCAAAGCTAGACCTTCTATCCTGAATACTCCAACAACAAAAGCGCATCGACCAGAACTTTACAAATGCAAATTCCAATGAAATCGAAATGTCAATTATTCATCATCACTAAATGCACGACCACCTAATGGTCTAACAATTTACTCCTTGATGAATACATTAACAACACCTCAAAAACTCTTGAAAGAGAAAATTTATGAAAAACATTCAAAATTGCATACAACAGACATAGTAGAAAGAGCTACAGACCATAGCAGAAAGCTCATAAAACTCTCCCTCAACACAAGAGAGAAAATTTTCTATTTTTCATTCCAATCTTTCCTAACTCTCTCCTTTGCCAGTGAAATCATCAAGAACTCCAGAGTGAGAATAATTCTGAAGAGGAGCACTGAGAGTAAACAACTAGAAGCTTTGTAGATTATCCATGTCACTTTGCATTGATTTAAGAATGTACCTAAGCCATCTTTTTTAGTAGAGCTCCCAAGATCATATAAAGTCATATACCATATAACAAGTCAAAACAAGTCTTTAACTTGATTAAGCAAATTGGATTAATAACATACACCTCAACAATGATCAAACCGATCTATAAAGAGCACAAAGGGATATCACATCAAAAAAGAGTAAGCCAAAAAGTGAAGCAAATTTTAAATCCATGCAAACTAGCAGTCCCATATAATAACCTACTACTCCACACTCAATTCTTAAGCATATGGTATGGTTGTAGCATAATTCTTTTCATGATGCTATCTTTGTAGCAAACTTCTTTTAAATGGTGATATACTTGAAGCATACTTCTTTTCATTTGAGCACATTTTGTACTTTTTCTTTTGTTTAACCATGGTGTACTTTAAGCATACATCTTCTCAATCTTCTCTTCCCCTTTTTTATAACATGCCAACTTGAGTGTTCATAGAAAAATTGCAGTATGAAACATACGAGCCTCATAGCTGAGATTTAAACGAAGACTCACAATCACTCGCCCATCACAGATGGTTGGTAGATATAACCGTCTGTGATGTATGAGTATCACATATGATTTTTGGTTTGAGCCGTCTGTGATAGTGTTCTTCACAGATAGTTCTAGTTACAAACCATCTATGTTGTATTATCACAGACGGCTCACAAATTATCTGTGATAACTTTCGATTATCACTAACACATAAATTCAGATAGTTAAGAAAACCGTATGTGATGACAGTTCCAAACCGTCTGTGGTGATCCTTTTTATAGTAGTGACATACTCAGAAAATAATTAATGTATCAAATCTCTATGTTACATTCTAATACCTCTCCTTATGCGCAGCAGCATCTGGATCGGATTGGAGTTTATGAGATACGGCATGAGCGTCTATATCCAAAATTAATTTATTTAAGACTTAAATTAATTCATAATTTGACATTACTTATGAGCTCGTATTTATATTTATTCAAACTTAATTTTTTTGCATTTATATTACATTGCAAATTTAATTTTTATTACACAATTAATACTACTACCATATTTAAAAGTTATTTTTTGTAATCAAATCCAAAATTAATCTGAATTCAGTATTTAATGTTTCTTCAGAACTTCCACTTGTAGACAAGGTGAATATAATTATATAATCCAAAGTTAACACTTAGCGGCAACCTGTCCATTGAAGTTTATTGTTTAGTTTTTTCGATTAATTTTGTTGTTTAGTTTGTCCTGCTAAAAATATCCGCAGGAAATTAATGTACGTACAGTGGCAGAGCCAATATTACCTTTTATTATTTTTTGTGTTTGAATCCAATTAGTATTAGTTTGCACTGTATGCTCATCCATGATACGGCGCCTATCAACCGATCAACTCTTGCGTGCATCTGACGTGCATGCATATCATGGATTCTATTATTTGTCCAATTGCATTTCTTCTAGTACTACGAGAATTTCTAGCCTTTTCACCTCCTAGATTACCTGAAAGTCTTTCTAGATTAGCAATTTTTTAAACAAACCAACCAAAAGCTAGTAAGGAGGTTACAACATGTCATGACTGATGAGGGTCAACTAACGAGTTTCGCGAAAGCTAATAAGGAGAGTGAACGGAAAGAAAGCGCTGTGATGACAGGTTGATTAGTGTATCACGTGTACTTAAAGTTATCCTTCCCTCTGTTATTATTCTTTTGAGCAGGGTCAACGAAAAGGGAGGAAGAAGAAAAAAATAGCACGATGGCAACGCGTCCACGCTACCTACCGCGCGCCATTACCAGGCATTATAAAACATGAAGTAGTTCGGCACATCTATTCATGCGTTGCAAACCATGGCGCGGGTGTTGCTCTACTCGTGCCTCCTCTGCCTTGGCGTGGCCGGTGCCGCCGCCGCTCCGCACTCGCAGTGCCTCGACAACCCGCCGGACCTGACGGCCCGCGGCGACGAGGCGGGCGGGGTCGTCGATGACCTGGCCGGCTTCAGGGCCTACGTCACCGGCGCCGTCCACTCCGACAGGGCCATCCTCCTCGCCTCCGACGCCTTCGGTTAGTGAACGCACAAGTCGTTCTCTGCAGACTACACCATCGATTTTATTGGTTGTTTAACTGTTGATACGTGGTTACATATGTGACTTTGGATTTTGGGTGCTGTGTTCTTTGATTTCTCCAGGATTCGAAGCGCCATTGCTGAGGTACGGTGTTCTTCTTCCTCGTTTCTTCTCGTCGACTTTCTTTTGCCCCAATTGTGCTCCTTTGTTTCCTCCTAATGACTAGAAAATTACTGAAGAGTGAGATTCATGAACGACTCCACAAGGACACTGATTTTACAAAATAAAATGATTGAATTATCTGCTTTTCTTTCAAAAAAAAAAAAGAGGGATGTGGTTTCTTCTCTTTGTCTATAGGACCACAATAGCAATAGAGAGGGATGCATGGTGCCTTAGAAATTCTTCCTTAAGTATTCTCAAATTCTTTAATCTAGTAACTAATGAGCTATAAAGATCAGAATTGAAAAACAAGAACAAAGCAACACCTTCAAAACGAGAGAGCCTAGATCTTGCACCTCGGCTGTCTGACCGGCGGTAAGCTGGTGGTCTAACCAGCGACCAGTTTGACCGGTCTAAGGAGCGGTCGAATCGCTCCCCTTTTCTTATAGCAGAAAATCAGTCCGAGTCCAAATTATTTTTGGTGCAACTCCCAAAGTCCATAGTCAAATAAAATAAAACTTTGCATCACCTTGCTTAGGGTTTTAGAAACCTATTCCATTCAAGGATCATATGAATCTTTATTAAAGTTCATATCTTTCCCAAAGATAAGCAAGGTGCACCAAGAACTAGGCAAAAATCAAAAGCTTAGGATATGGCTTGCTTGTTGGCAGAGGATGATCAAGATGGCTCTAGACGTTTTCTTATATATCACAACAAGCAAAATCTCCTAGAGATTCTAAGCAAAAGCCTTGGAAGCAATAAACCTCAAAAATAGGCCAAAACCAACCAACATTGGATAGCTTTGAAATCCTATAAGACTTGGTACCTAAATAGATGGGATTTAATCTTCATGAGTCATCTTCATTACTTACACGTCATTGACACACAACAAGATCAATTAGTTGAGAAAAGAGATGAAAACCAGCACGAACGAGAGGAAATTAACCAAAAAAATGGAGGCATTATGAGTGATGAATAATGTTGATATATTACTACTGGAGTATCAAGATTTTACAGCCACTCTATCAGGAGGACAAGAAAGCACACCACATCACTCATTCTTCTATAACCCTAACCCTAGAATAGAAGCATCCATCCCAACTCGTTAAATAGATGAAGAAATCAACCCATATATAACCTAAATATATACTATTCACTGACATATTTGAAAAAACCCGTTAACCCCACACAACACAAATTTTGTTCGCACACTCAGCTCATGCACGCTTTTTAAAGCACAAGAGCTCGAATCCACTAAGTGTTTAGTCTTTGATCCACTTGATCTACTCAGCATCTCCTTGAGATAAAACGGTTTTCCAAGCACTACTATTGTGGCTACAGGCCAAACTGTAAAGAATGGGACTAGTAGAAGGAGAAGAGGAGAGCCAGATCTATGGGAGAGTTGATCAGAATGAGAGGATGCCCCTCCTCCTACCCCTCCTGGGGGTATATATACATGAGTGGGTAGAATGGAAAACCCCCATTCTACCCTTTAGTACTTAGAAAGGATGATGGTACATTGATATATTTACATGAGTATATTCCTCTACACTATTGGGTCTATTACATATTAGGCCAGTGACAAGGCCCAGTCACGGAGGGTTGGGCCACCTCCACAATAACTACAATTTTGATCCAACAAAGTTTCTAGTATTTGGCAACTTACCAAAATACCCCCGTCTTGACTCGGTCTTCATCTTCCCTTGCAAGCAATCACTATGCTCGCCATGCGTAGGTATACCAATGGCGTACCATGCATTAGCAAGTCTCTTCCGCTCTGATCCCACTGGACCATACCTCACTTGGATCGATGAAGCCACTTGGTACAACCCGTTGCTCGAGCCTTCTCTTCAATATTTCACACC
Organism: Bonia amplexicaulis; assembly: GCA_036346245.1. Taxonomy (NCBI): domain Eukaryota; kingdom Viridiplantae; phylum Streptophyta; class Magnoliopsida; order Poales; family Poaceae; genus Bonia; species Bonia amplexicaulis. Next base: position 3,026,720 of record CM070744.1, read on the forward strand.
TTCCTCTTGCCATGCTTGAGCTCAACCATCTCACCCGGCATTCTTGACAATTCTGGACCTTAGCTCCACCATGAGCATAACCTTGATGCTCGTCGTTAACCATACTTGACTCCAAAGTTTTTATGCACATTCAAACACAAGAAATCATTTTTGGATAAAAGTTCTTCACAACTTTACCCACGTTAGCTAAAACATGCTTCATGCAGTATAAATGCATTGACCAATTATAACTTAATTCGTCTAAAAACCAATTTTTCAAAATCACAGAACCAATTCTTAGGGCCGGTCGACTACCAACCAGAGGCCGATCAGACTAGTCAAGTTCAGTGCAAAATACCTGTTGTAGAAAATTGCAACCTCTGTTAAACCTCTAGTCATACTGCTCGGTGGTCTGACTGGCAACTCCACAGCAGTCTAACCGGCAACTAGCTAGCAGTTAGTCCGTTTGTAGCCAACGGTTAGACCAGTTAGTGTGACAGCAAACACTGACAAAAATGGAAAATCTGCAAAATTCAAATTCCAACTCCACAAAATTGACAATAGTTCATCACAATAATATCCCGGACCTTCTTACGTAGTCCCTCACTATCTGTGTGTGTGATAGAGATACTATAAGACAGAAATTAAACAACTGCAACATCCTCCAATAACTGAAGGAACATTTCGTTTGAATTAAACTATTGCAACAAGCATGCATCCTTTGTTACCGCAGAATGACAAGGAAATTAGTGAAATAAAATTGTCACTTGGACAACTCGAGAATGAGACTAATTTAAAAAAAACAAAATGAATTGTTATTAATGTTTGTTTTGTTTTTAAAAAAGGAATCAAATTTTCAGTAAACTCTCCATCTCTCTAATGTGGGAGGGATCATATATCATAACATATATCAGAACGCAGTTATTAGGAATCAAGAACATATTGACGGTATAAAAGATGTTGAGTGATTGAAATGCATTATTTGATGTGGATAAGCATAGTCTAGTTCTATTAAATATTACTTTGACTTTGCACCACCATAGTCTATGCGCACAGGATAGTTGGACAACTATTTTGAAACAAAGGGGAACAAATTTTAAGACTATGCAGCATGTTAAAAACATCCTGTCTCAGGCTACTATAACTATTTTTTTAAGAAAAATCTACCAATATTATTTTTATGCAGATAATGTACATAATTTTGTGCATATACAGGTATATACTAGTGGTTATAGTTTTACAAGCTTAATTGCTTATACTTCGTAGAACATAACTTATTTAGTAACAGAGGGTGTTCGTAGTAGCATCTTGTTATATTCATTGTATAATGCGTTACTCATGTTTAAAAATTAGCAGATTTAGAAAATTTTCTTGTGCAAATCGTTCAGTTGTCTCCTCCCTTATCCCATATGAAGATACCAAACTAACCAGCAAATGCAAAACCAAGAATTAGGGTTCAATTTACAGGTTTATGTTAAAATCGGAACCCTACCAGGAGACCATTAATCGCTTGTTTCCCAGTGGATTCCAGTAAGGTGTTTCCATTTTCTTTTTCTTTATATTTCTCTTTCAATATTTATTGTTTTCTTGGACTTGAAATATTATGAGGTGCTAAATTCTTTCGAAATAGCACCTTATATCTTCATAACCGATTGGTATGTAAATCCCAGAACCCACTAGATTTCCCAGTAAGCAACTTGCCGAGAACTAGTTCTATTTTTTATTCTCATGTGTTTTCTTCTTTAAGTTAGAGGCTGATATACCATGATCATGTTTCTGTGACAATAAAGGAAAATAGCCGATAAAGTTGGCGAAGCCGGATATTACGTTGTGGTGCCTGATTTCTTCAAAGGACATCCTTATACGGGCGACCCAAGTGTAAACGTTTCAAAGTGGTTCGAGGATCACTCTCCGGTAAATCGTTTCACCTGTCATACTTTCGGAACTACATTCTCCCAAACTATGCAAATCGGTAAACAGTGATCATACTTAAAGGACAATGGCTTCAGTACTTAAACTGCCCTAAAATGCTAATCAAGGAATGCAGTCATGCAGTTAATAAGGTGAGATTGATAAACATATTCAATTGACCTTTCAGGTCAAAGCAGCTGAAAATGCTAAACCAATCTTCGCTACTTTAAAGAAGGAGGGGAAATCTATTCTTGGTGTTGGAGGTTATTGTTGGGGAGGTGAGTTAAATTAACGCAAGAAAATATGTTTACATTTTTAACACTAGGAATACACCCCTGGAACTTTGTAAATTTTCTTGGTTTTACGATAAGATTTACTTCATATTCAAATTGTCAAGTTTCAAGACAAGTTTTAGCTGATGTTCTTGCTGCCCTGCTTAACTAACAGGAAAGTTTGCAGTGGAAATAGCCAAAACTAATGAGGTAGAAGCGATTGTCATCTCCCATCCTTCAGCAGTGACTACTGATGATATGAAAGGTGATTTTTTTATATATGGCGCTGTAGTTGCAATATGTATCGTTTGTGAACTTAATTCTAAATTCATCTAACATTCAGAGGTCAAATGCCCCATTGAGATCCTTGGAGCTCAGAATGATACATTTACACCACCAAATTTAGTGTATCAGTTTGTGCATGCCTTGCGTGAAAGAAATGAGGTGAGTTCATATTGACATCATAGACTCTGGATATCAAATGCATCAGCATATTTCTACGTGGCTTGTTTGCTTCTACATAAAAGATTGTAAAGATAATTTGCTATTGCCAGGAATAGTCAGAATTCAGAATAACTAAAACATAAACAGAGCACAAAGAAGACAATATACCCCATAAAGATTAGATGTTAAAAGATCATGCTGGGTTTAATAAGTATTAAACATTGCCACATCATCTAACATGACTGGAAGGCTCTTGTTTAAACACCGGAAAAGTATGGCTCTGTTACTTCTGAACATGCAGCTGCAGAGTCGTACAATTTTTCATATTCTTTAACAACAAAAAAGAAAAAGAAAAACCTGTAAAATCGATATTCATACGAGCTTGCTTGTTGCAGATTCATTACTTCGCCAAGATCTTTCCAGGAGTTGCCCATGGCTTTGCTTGCAGATATAATGCCAGCGACCCGTTCGCTGTCAAAACCGCTGAACAGGCTCTTGCCTTAATGCTCGACTGGTTCAAAAAATACTTGAAATGGGAATAGACCGTCATTCAGGTCCAGTACAATGGTTTCGTCCAAATAAAGTTTCCTAGCGCCCATGTTAAATTTGCATGGCCAGGCTTGCAGGTAATGTGTATTGGCTATGACTTGTGGGTGCTTACCCATGTAAACTCTGTATCTTGATAGTTGTTTTTCACATTGTGAACGTATGTCGAGCTTTACTTAATGCATTTTTATCAATTCATTGTGGGCATTGTATGATGTATCAGCGTTGTTTTCTATTGCTGTTCCCATGTGTCGTTGGCAGTTCATGAGGAAAATTATTTTGGCATTTCTGGTTTAGATCATCATCCTGATGTGACTTAAAATCATGATCCAACAGTGACCAACACGGCTCATTTGGTACTGTTGCCCAAAAAAGGAGGAGCTGAGATGGCATCTGACTATAGGACTGTTAGTCTAATTCACAGCATGTCAAAAATCACCACCAAAGTCTTAGCTCTGAGATACAGAGCTCTTACCATCTTTGCAAACTTTTGGAGTGCTAGTGTCGATCGTTGGCTAACTTTTAGGGTGAAAAGACTTTTACGATTTAATAAGTAATATCAGAGCTCGATTCTAATATCTCTGATCTAATAGACACTAGTATATAAATGTCTAATGGATTGTGACTCTGAGGGATCGTTGGTGTATGGTGAAGAGACGGTAAAGGGATAAGGGACATCAATGCGTAAAGGAAGAGATTTTTAGAATAGTCCAACATTGATTGTAGAAGTATAAGAGATCTAACTTAAAAATAGAGAAATCTCTTATCTCATTAGTTAACTTTTAGGATAAAAAAACCCTTACGATCCAACTACAAGGACAGGCCGCCTCCATAAGGATTTCTATGCTGCAATATTTCCCGCGCTCAGCGCAAATTTTAGATAACTACTATTTCCTGCACCATCTCGTCTAGCTGCATAGCGCGGCGAATTACTTACACCGGCGGGTTTCTCTAAAATCCGTCCTCTCCTCCTAACAAACCACCTACTCACTGGCAACCGATCAAGCTCCAAGATGTGTGATCAAAAGCTTAGATAGATCCTGTTCTTTTCAGTTTTTGAAAGCTGTTTTTCGGTTTTTTTACAGTAACTAGCTTTTAAACGGAGTATTTTTTCAAGATAGGTCTACTAGTTAATTGTAGTATATACTTTATTGATTTCATTTATATTGGCAAAAACCGCATATAAATTTCTGTTACTCTGTAATATCTCATAGCTATAAGCCGCAGTCAAAAAGAGGTCCAAGCCCCCTCTCGAAAAAAAAGCTTAGATAAGCGAAGCAGGAGCTTTTCTTGGGCTGTTTTTTTCTTGGGCTGCTGTGGCACATATATATAACTCTCAGGAATGGAAAGAAAGCGAGCTTTCGGAGTTTGGTTTGGCCGCAAGAAAAAAAGGCCACGCGACACAGCTCCAAGCATTGTTACTAGGAGAAAAAAAAACCGAACTGTACGGCGGCGCTATATAAGAGCATGTCCAATGCAAGTGTTTAGAGAGATGCTTAGTAATTAAAAACTGATTTTTCTTGCCACATAGGATAGATAAGGCTCTTATTTTGAAGCATCGGTGCTTAGCAGGTGCTTATATGTATAACTGTATCTAATTAATAGATAATATAACATCTAAGTACTCATGGAAGAGATGCTTGTATTGGAGAAAGTAACTTTTATATGGGTGCTTGATGGTGTGGCTATATTCTTTCTCTTTAAGCATTCATGTATAAGCATCTTGCATTGTACATGCCCTAAGAGGGTATGTGGGTTGGATCATTTTGTGAACGAGTGGTCAGGTTATAAAAAGCGGCTGAAAATCGCTAATAATCGGTGAAAATTGGTTCTACTGGCTACCTGATTAGGGTGTAAATCGATCTTAAATATTTTATTTTACTCCGAGTACATTCGAATTACTTTGCTTTGTCTCCAATTTATACCGATTTTGACCGATTTTTATTTGCAAATTTTGGTCCGATTAATGGATTGCGCGAAGGCTACGATAGCAGAAAACAAAACTTTTCTACCGCGCACACAAGGACATCATGCTTAAGGAGGATCATGGATCGTTACCGATGAGCCAGCAGCTGAAGAAGAGTTGAGAAGCCGATCCAACCACGCGTCGAGGTAGTAGTGGAAGTAGTCGATCGTCCCGAACCGATCGTCTCCTCCACGCGATCAACCGCACCACGCGCGATCCAATCAGTAGGTTGTTGATGCCGATCAACGCCGCAACAAGCGCGTCTCCACCGGTATCCACACGTCCGGTCGGAACGCCGATCGCGAGTGTACCAAAGACTCGCGAGCGGCTAGGGTTTGGCTCGAGGTGGCGGCGTGGTTTAGCTCGGGATTATCGGATCGTTCCTCACCCTCGCCTCCATATATAGACCTCCTCACTTGGGCCTCGTGGACCGAGGCCCAATAGGAGTCTATCCGGATCTCTATCCGAATTGAGCCCATATCCGAATCACATTCGAATTAGTGTTCCAACCCGTTAAGTGTGCGACCATGTAGGTTCACGTATACTTGGTCGCGACCCAGAAACACCTTTCCGGTCACCGTGTTAATAGCGGCCTCTAGTAAGACATATTAACCCCAAAGTATACGTAAAGATCATATCGGTGAACTGTAATGTTCTCATGTACTAATCCCTTTGCCTCACGATATAGATTTAAGCTCAAGGCGAGACCGTGTCATCCTCTTAATAGCTCAATCACTCTCTCGATTCCGTGATGGATTATAAACTCGTGATTGACTCCTCAATCACCTTGGCATGGCCATGCACTTTACAATCCATTACATCGAGGGGCCCGAGATATCTCTCCCATAAGGAGGGCAAATTCTATCTTGATCATTCACATCCCACTACATATTTCATGGCAAACCCAAAGACTACTTTTATGACTACCCAGTTACGGAGTAGTGTTTAGTAGTCCCAAAATAAGCTACTACACATGCTGGGAAATATGATGATCTCAAGTCTAAGGATTCCACATAAACACTACTTGAGACCAACTGATGACACATGGAATCTCTGCAGTGTCTCATGGCGGGTCTATCCAACATATGTTCACTAACACATGTCCATATTATTGATTTGGTATCTCCATACCATGATCCATGAGACATGATCATCAATCAATACATATGCTGATCTTTGAATCATATTTGTTCCTCATATGAAATATAATCAGGGATCATTTAGAAATAGCAACATTTTGGCATTAAGAGTCTCATGAATAAGTCACATACTCATTGATCAATAATGATAATGTCTATTTCAAGGAACAAAGCAATGTATCATAAACATAGTATGTGATATATTCAACATCTCCATGTTACTTCTAGGGCATATCACCAACACCGATAACTCCTAAAAATCAATGCTACCAATTCCCAAACCTCGATTAAAATTCAAAACTAATTTTGATAACCTTGATGGCGGTAGAGCTAGGGCAATCAACCTAAACTCTTTCTCCCTCTATAACAACAACTGCTTGCTTACTATTGTATAGATATTTTTGAAATAAAGATATCGTGGGATGATTCTGCTGGAGCTCACACATGACCCCAACCCTGGTTGCCATCCGAAAAAAATCACGGCCCAAACCAAATGTAGTAGCGACCCAATGCAAATCCCAATACACAAGCTACCATCACCTGGATGGGAGGCTGGGATCAAACCAAGATCACCAGAAGCTACACATGCACTCCCATGCTTCCACCGCTAGAAACGGTGCTACACAACCATTTAGATCGCTGGAATTGAAAAACACAAGAATAAAAACACAGGAATTGGGTATCATGTACACCGTAGGAATTGAAAATGCAGAAATTGTACAAGAGAGGTGCTTTGGTGCACTAGAGGGATTTTAAAGGAAAATGTTTCTTCGCTATGGAGGGAGAGCGAGAGAGAGCAAGATTGAGATTGAATGGGAGTTTTCAGAGGATTTTTGGAATCTGGAGGAAATGAAAATTTTCCTTAGGAGTTTATAGGGTCATTCCTACTATTCAAAAGGCACCATAGAAAAAATTCCTATAGGATTGAAATCCTACAAATTTCCTACAAAAATCCGTTGTTCCAAGTACAAACTCTAAACACGCCTCCTACCGATACAAACATACTGAGATAGGAAAATTATGTTCTATACTGTTTCTGCCAAAAGAGAGGGGCCAGGAGCCCCCACATGCCCCAGCTGCCAGCCCTGGTTAATGCTTATCACGGGACAAGGAATTAGAAACACACGCTGGAAACCTGTGATCCACCGCACCCTCCTGTCCGATTTCGCATTGGAGAGTAGGAATGTCTATACACCATTCAACGTAATTTTTTTAACATATCATTTGGATTTTTGCCCTCCAACCCCACCTCTTTCCCCACCCACGGCCGGCCTTCTTCCCATTTCCAGCGGCTCCACCTCCGGTGATCATTGCCATTGCTTCCGGCAATGGGTGGCGGCGTTTTTGGTGCATCTCCTTAATGCGAGGAAAAGAAGGGAGAGCAATTTGACGGAGCGTGTATTCGGTGGAGCGTATGCTCGTCGTAGGGGCGTCCGATGGCAATGGCAACTAGAAGTTTGTGTGGCAGCCGACGCCGGAGAGGATGCCCAGAGCACAAACCTTCGAGCAAATTTCAAGGTTAAAAAATATAAATGATATGCACCAAAAAATCATGCGAATAATGTATATAAACTCTGTTAAAGATTTTGTATACGTAAAATTGTTGCTCAGAAACATTTTTTACATGGAGCATCCAACCCCCGTCAGATTTTGGAAATCGGGAACCAAATTAAACAGATTCTTTTTTGGAACGCAGAAATTTCGTAGAAGACTGTTCAATCCCCGTAGAGATCTCGGAAAATTCTTGCATTCCAGACAGTGAATTAAAGCGCAGTTGCCTCTGCCTCTGGGCACGCAATACATATGTTGTATGCCAATGCATCTGATCGTATATATAAAAATAGTGGCCATTAATTAAGGTCGACATACGTACATCGAAGAATAAATTACGGTCCATGTGACCTTCACGGTTTTCGGCACAAACACGCACTTTAAAAAAATACTGTAGAACCGCTAATTGTATGCTGAGTCGGCCACAGACCTGTACGAACCACGTACTAGCTGTCAAGTAAAACCACACTGGCGTCCGCCGCGTGCCCCCATGTCCAATCCGTTTCGTCTTTGGTTTGCTTCCCTGTGCGAGAAAACCCCTGCTGCGGCGCATCTCCCCCTGATTTTCCGAGAACACCCCTGTTGAACCCACATGAACCCTAGCCGCCAGTCCCCATGCCACCCCGACACCCTCCTCCTTGGCCTCTGGCTCTCCTTCCTGATTTGTTCCTCCGCCCCCATCCTCCCCCGCTGTCAGCCCTCGCTGTGTCTAAAGGTGAAGGAATTCCGCGCTCGAGGCTATCCACATCCCTGTTGCTAGACTTCAGATTCCCCATTCTAGTCCTGATCCTCCTAGTGATCGACCATGATCGTCTTCACGCCATCCTACACATGCAAAGATCAAAGAAACATTTTCCTCCGCGCAATTCTCCACAACTTGACTACATTAGTCCACACACTCGAAACACACTCTTAATCATTCATCAAAATCAAATAGGTCATCCACGACCAGAATATCCAACATTTTCTAGAAAATCAACTTTAGATCACTCGTTACGACCGTTTATACCCTTTAGGCAATGTCCGGTCGCTAGCTCATCGAGTACTCGAAAACACAAGTACATAGAAAATACTATCGCTCCGCTCAAAAATACTCGGGAATAACAAACATCATTTTCGACCACAAAACCATTGAGTATCGACTACTGTGTATCAATCACTAAGTCTACGACTAACGATCTCCAATCATTCGTTGCACCATCAATCACTGAGAACTGCATAGACTACCATCCATGAGTACCTAAGCACCAACCACCAAGTACATACCTGGTATTGTAGCAAAGACCACCGATCAACGACTGCCATGCATAGATCAGTCAACCACTGACTCATCAGACACGAGTTCTCAAAGTACTCGAAAACCACAAGAGTTGAATCACTAGTACCGACCATGAAGTCTACGTGTATCGATCGTGAAGCTTATGACAACCGATCGCAAAACAAAAGCAAATTTCAACAAAACCAAATGTTAATTATTCGTCATCAACAAAATGCACGAACATCACGTGGTCTAACATAGTTCATTGTGAAGTATTTAGTAGATCTTTGTCTTGTCATTGCTTTAAATAATCTCAATTGTGTTTGTAATTGCATCTCAGTATTCTTTTCTCTTGAGACTGCTTGCCATTGCACTTGACATGAACTCAGGAGAGTTATGTATGACCAAGACTATTTTCTTAAACTTCTTGCTTGATGTGATCGACAATGGCTTGAGATCAATCAAATTGTCTATGTGAACTTTATTCAAAATTGGTTGAAGCTCAAGAGGTAGTTGTAGATGGCACATAGTCTAGGACTTGCTTTCCTGAGATAGACCATACAAAATGTAAATTATAATCTCATTGAAGCTCAAGAGGCAATTGTAGATGGCTTCTAGTCTAGGACATGCTTTACTGAGATTGACGACTCTAATATGAATTTCAATCTAGGCTGAAGCTTGGGGGCAGTTGTATATGGCTCCCTGTCTAGGACTTGCTCTACCAAGATAAGTCACTGATCTAGTCAATTTCAATGCTCAAATAGGCTTTTAGCTCAAGAAAGTCATTTTGGAGCTAATCAAAATATTTCTTGCCCGACTTATGATTTTGAGATAGCATGACGTGTTTATAAATCATGTAATCACTTCTATCTAGTGGTGGCCTGCTTTGCTCTATATATTCTTACATGATCTTTGCAAGATAGTTTCTTAAGCATGGCTTGGTGAAATGTGTTCATCAAAGGACACTTGGTCATTTTATGATGAACAATTGGCACATTTGTTTACTTGAATTTTGGTTGTGCAAAAGATCACCCATTTTCAATGTTTCTGGTAGAGGGTGGTCACACCGATGTAGGGAACTAGTCAGACCACTTGGCATGGGTTGTTTGACTGATTTAAGTGCCAGTTAGACCGCTCGAAGTGTAGCGGTCAGACCAGCCCAAAGACTTCTTATGGAATTTTGGATTTCTTGGACCAAACAAATGTGAGGGATTGTTTGGTGATGAGTTTGCACTAGGTTTCACTGAAAATGGAGTTGTGAGGGTCTTTTTGGTGACTTAACTAATAGGGAGTGGCGGTCGACTAGCCACATCATGGTGCTCAAACGGTGCAATTTGGTTGGCATGGTGGTGGCGTTAGACTAGTAGGGAGTTGATGTTTCTCAAAATTCGGCGATTTTGGATGGCTTGATGTTGGGTCGTTGATTATGGTCGTATTGCATTGCATGTTGCATTGTTTGACTAACGTGAGCCAAGTGCATGGAACTTGATCTCGGTATAGTTACTTGGTCTTTGGATATACAGGTAGCTTGGAGGACATGGCGGTCGATGATGATAGACTAGGACTAGGCATGTGAGCTAAGGTCTAAAGCAGTCATGTAAGTCCAGGAGAGGTTATGTGGCTCAAGTAGGAGCATAGAAAAGACAAGGATCATGGTGTGGCAAGTTGGTGCATGTGGTGCGCTAAGCGATGAGGCCCATGCACGTACAGATAGTTTAGGGAGACCAAATACATGAAGACGTGATGGCTAGTAATTAAGATCCATGAGCAATGTGTCAAAGCATGTAGAGATGCTTTGAAGTAAAGGCAACGACGGAGTCAAGGGAAGGTGCCTAGAAGTTTCGTCAGGGTATTTTGGTAGTTAGCCAAATACCGGAGTTGGTGGTGTGATCAAAACCTTGGCGCGTGGAGGCGCAAAGGTGAACTGGTCTAAGTCAAGGAGAGCTGAAATTGCAAGCGGATCAATTCCTAAGGTGTTAGTGGGTCGAGTATTGTAAGCACTTTGAAAAGCGTGCATGAGTTGTAAAACCCATGTTAGTTGGGGTTGACGGGTTTCCCTAGTTTCCTTAATGGGTTGGACCCGTTAAGGAGTATATGCTGGTTATTTAGTGGGAAGGAGAAGAGGTGGCTAGATCAAAATTTTAGGGTTAGGGTTTCATCTTCCACCACCTTGGAAACATCCACGAGCTTGTAAAACATCTTCCTCTACTGAAACAATTAAAGCTTTGTCTCAAATCATGTTCTTGTTTGTGTTCTTGCTTTGCCTTGGTTGTTCTTGAGCTTAGTCTGTGATTTCTTGTTCCTGCTTATTCTATCTTGATTCCATGCTTGATCTACCTTGCTAAGATATGCGAGAATAGATCTGGAGGTCCTCATGCTCTAGATCCTCATGAGCAAAAAGTAATTTATGATTTAGGGTTTTGTGTTGTTCTTGTGACCTAGATTTATTCTCTTTGATTCTTTGAACTTGAGCCCAAGAACCTTGTAATTCTAGGTTGGTTTAGGTTCTTGATTGCTTGAACAAGTCTCACACAAAATTTAGAAGTGTTGGATAAGATTTAGGAAAGTTCTTGAGATTTGAGCTTTTGTCCCGAGAAATTTTTAGACGGGGAATAGGAGACCTATCAGAATGGCCTTGCCCCCAACGGTTATACTAGCCAGCAATCAGACCGGCCCTATACTAGCTATTAGACCCGCCATAAGAAAATGGCAAATCTCTCAAAATTCCTTCTCATACTGCTCCACTAGCTATCCTTCCTTCTGCCGTAAGGAATCAAGCTCAAAGTCCTTTGCCCTAGTTAGGGCAAAAGGATAGTACTCCAGTGTAAAAGCGGTGATGAAGTCCTCCCATGTAGGTGGCCCTGCATGAGGCCCGCGAGAGCTGTGCACCTCAACCCACCACAAATCCACCACTCCCATCAGCTGTTGAGAGGTGAACAACACCTTATCCTGGGACATGAGCTCAATGGTGTTGAATTTCTTGTTCATATAATGAAGCCAGTCGTCAACCTCCACTGGCCCGGATCCACCGAAAGTCCATAAGCCCAAGCCGCCACTCCCTCATTTCATGCGAGGGACAGGAGGGAGCTGCGCATGGACATATGAATTTGATAAAGAAACAACAGGATATGAACTTGACTGGAGAGGAAACGAGTTTGCTAACCGCCACGCCCATGTGAAACCCCATTCGGCCAAGAGAAACGATGTTTGGCCATGTGAACGGCCGTTCCGCCGAGCAAAATGCCATTCGGCTGAGCGAACGGCCGTTCGGCTGTGTGAAACCACATTCGGCTGTGCGAACATCCGTTCGGCCACGCCTTTGCCACCGACCACCACCGCCATTGGCCGCCGTCACGCCGCATGCCGCTGCCACCATGTCCGTGTGCCGCCACCACCGTGCACCATGGGCGCCTCCCACTGGCCGCCCACCATGCAACAAAATAGATTGAATAGAGAGATAGGGGAACTCCTTTCTTATTACTGTTTCTCTAAAAGATACAAGTTACAATGATTGGGCGCCTACCATGGGCTAGGCTTGCAGGCTCAGCCCCAGGTTTTCCAACACCCCCTTTGGCACTCATCCAATACATTTATGCCTCATCAAAACTCCATAAAACCTAGTGGGAAAATTGGAGAAAGAGTACATAATACATGTTACGCTATGTTGCACGAATTGCCTCAATAAAAACCTTGGTTGCGAAACTTCCAAAAAACTCGTTAAGAGAAAAGAGTACAATCCATGCAATTTCATTTAATCTATAGGATTTATTTTTTGTGTACTCGATCTTCGTGATCAAGGTTTTAATAGTGAGCTCGAAAAAAATGTCCCCTGAGTTTTGCGCTTCTCTAAGTCTTCTCATTCCAATTTCATGTGTACAACTAGTGTCTTAGTGAATAAATCTACAAGATTTTCACATGAGTTAGTATGCAGATCTTAATTTTATCTATATTTTGTAACTCATGAGCATAGAAAAACTTATGGTTGATATGCTTTGCAAGGTGACTCTTCATGTAACCCATTTGCACTTATGCAATACAAGCTGTATTATCTTCATAGATAATTATGAGATCTTGTATAATATTCAATCTACATGTCTGCTAGATGTGGTGAATCATTCATTGAAGCCAAGCACATTCTCGTGTGGCATCATATAGTGTTATGATTTTTGAGTGATTCATCAAAGTTGATACAAGACTTTGCTTACACGATTTTCATAAAATTGCGGTTTCACCACATAGGAATACATAGCCTGTTTGTGACATAGCTGTATATGGGTATGACAAGTACCCTACATCTGCATATGTAGTCATATTCAGGTCTTGGTTCTTTTAGTACAATAGTTCAAGGTCTTTTCTTCCTTGGAGGTATCAGAAGATGTCCTTTATTCCCTACCAATGCTTTTTGGTATGTTTTGCACTATACCTTGGTAATAGGTTTACGGCAAATGCAATATCTGGTGTAGTGTAGTTTGCTAAATATATAAGTGCTCCTTTTGCACTTAAGTACGGGAATTCTGTTCCTACAACTTTCTCCCCCTCATCTCTAGGTCGGTACAGATCTTTGTCTTGTTGTAAAGATCCCCCGATCATTAGTACTTTCAATGGGTACGACTTTCCAAAGCCGAACCTTTCTAACTCCTTTTCCGTATCTACAGATTGATGTACTAATATCCCTTTAGGGACATGCTCAAGCTGTAAGCCTAGGCAATATTTGGTTTTACCCAAAATTTTCATTTGGAATTCTGACTGCAGGTAATAACTCGCTTCCTTTATATCTTCCAGGGTTCTGAAGATATTCGGATCATTTACATATACTGAGAGTATACAAAATCCATTATGGAATCGTCGTATAAATACACAGGGACAATTGTCATTGTTCGTGTAGCATCTCTTGTAGAAAGATCGCTTAAACGATTATACCATATTTGACTGATTGCTTAAGTCCGTACACTAATTTTCTGAGTTTCACACTATATAGGTTTCTATTTGCTCTGTCTTGGTTTAGGACAGGGATACCTTTAGGCACCTTCATATAAATATCCAAATCCAAGTTTTCATAAAGGTATGCGGTTACTATATCTATCAATTTCATTTTTAAATTCAAGTTCACTACCATCAAGATCAAATATCTAAAGGTAATGACACCCATGACCAGAGAATATATTTCTTCATAATTAACTCCTTCACATTGAGTGAAATCTTGTGCAACGAGCCTTGCATTATATCTTACATCTTTATTTTTCTCATTTCTCTTTCAAACAAATACCCACTTATGCCCTACGGGTTCCACATGGGGAGGCATACGACTTACAGGTCCAAACAACTCTCGTTCATTCAGAGATAATAATTCAATTTCTATTGCCTTTTTTCAATCCTCCCAATCTAATCTTTTCTTATATTCAGTGAGTGATGCAAGCTCTGGATCAAGATCAATGATTGTTGCAATTTTTTTTGTAAAATAAATATCAACTTTGGCTGTTGTCCTATTCGTGGATTTTCCAATGTGCACATAATTTATAGCTTTTTCATCATGGGTTGATTCTTCTAGTGTTTCTACTTGCTCACCGTCTCTTCCAATTGCAGAGGCAACTCCTTTTAGTTTTTCAGCTCCGATGTGTGCGTACACATCCAACTGGTTTTTCCCTCCATGTGAATGTTCAAATCCAGTATACCTTTACTTGAAGGTACCATACTAGTGCTAGGTCTCAACTGGCCCCCTACTGGTTTAGGGGAACTTTGGTGATTGACTATACTAAGTCCTTTTTATCCTTTTTCATCAAGCGTCCCTAGTTACTTGGGATTTGAGGGGCCGGAATTCCTATCCTTTTATTCTGAGGCCTCTGGATAGGATTAGGAAAACCTTCAACTTTTTTCGGTATTTCAATCCCTTCGGTGTGTTGTATGCAGGCACATGCGAATTAGTCATGCTTTTCAAATCACTAAAGTGGCAAGGTAGTTGGTTTGCTAATGCATGCAAATCAATGATCTTCTGGACTTCTCTATTTGCTTCACTAGTGCGCGGGTCATTTGCATGGATTCATGTGGCTTGGCACGTAATTTTTCGACATTTTTCATTGAGGGGTTGATTTTCTCCCTCTAATGTTGGGAAACTATCCTTATCAAATATACTATCAACGAAATGGGCGGTGTGCAAGTCTCCTGTCATAGGGTCTAAATACCTGATTATAGATGCTGTCTCGTAACAAATGTATATCCCAGACTTCTGAAAAGATCCATTCTAGTAAGCTGTGGTGAGGATATAGGTATATAAACTCTCTACATGTCAGTTGATATATCTAAATTCACTGCATATATCCTATATAGTGCCATGCGTTGATATGTAGTGCATTTTGCGTGCATACATCTGCTAATCGACACGATGATGCTGATTTGGTCGACGCAAACTCATGCATGCACGCAGGCCTATATATATCACATACGCACCGTCGATGCGCCAAAGTAGTTACCAATCTAACTAACTAGACCAGTCGTCTACCGCGCGCACCAAAATAGTCTGATGGCCAAAGGATAATTATTTATATCAATAAATGTATGCTTTATATATTTGTTGATCTTGATAAGGTTTCATTTTTAGCCTACTCTAATTTATTTCGGACAAAAAGCTTTATTATTATTACTGTTGTTTGTATATTTGTTGATGTTAACTCTCTGTGCACAAAAGTTTCACATCCTAAAACATCTCAACCAATTAAAAAGGGGAAAAATGTGGTTAGTCCAGAATCACAGCGCTCCTGCTTTAAAGATCTCGCCAGCTAATTGAAATCACCTTTGGCAGCTTTGTTCTTTTCCCCGAGTCAAACTCTAACCAAACTTATTATCTGGCATGATGCAAGTTACCAGAAAAATGGAGATGATAATACTGCATATCACACAAAATCAGTGCATGTAAAAAAAATAAATCATTACATCATATTTTATATAATCTATATGATTCCATAATGATAATTGTTTTGTCCTCATTACAGATGCAGTAGATGTTTCCAGAAAGTTACTCAACTGGTAATATGGTTACCCACCAAATACTGCCTCACATGGGGATCCACAAGCGAAAGAGCCACTGCCCACTGAAACGGAAATTAAGTGAAAAAGGAGAAAACGTCTTGATTCATACAGCTCAATCGATCTCTCTAGCTCTCTGCCTATAAATAACATATCACCAGCTCTTGACTCAGATCCAAAACAAAAACCAGCAGTAAACCACTAGATCACTTCTATTATTTCCGTTCCATCTTTCAGCCAGCTGTTGCAAGTTAAGATCAAACTTGTCTCACCATGAAGCTTCTTCCTCTGTTTTTCCTTGCCATGGTCATGGTTAACGTTGGCTCCGTGGCCTCTCGCATGGCGCTGAGAGACGAACTAATACACGGAGTAGTGAAGACCGCGACGGCGGAGGGGACGACGTCGATTGACAACCACCATGCGATACCGAGGCCAGAGTACGACGGCTGGAGTAGCCCGGGAAACATGCCCGGAAATGGCCATGACATTGCGAGCGAAGAAGCTAAGCCATGAGAAGCCTGATACATGCCTTGTACGTAGCAAGCTTTCATGCTAGGGTACGTATATATACATGTACTACGTCTGCTTGGGTCAGAGTCTTTGCATATTGTGCGCTTGTGCTATTTATGTGGAAGTTGAACCGCATCATGTATACAAATGCTCGTTTAATATAGAATAAAACAATGCTATATATTCGTTTATAGCAGTACAGAAATGTTGGTGTTTTTTCGCGCACACATTCATGTGATTGCGTTCTTCTATTTGTACACTACGTATTTGATTGATGGTGATGCCATATGCTTATGTACAATTGGCTTATAAAGTAGATCAAATCAGGAATAGATCTTTGAATAGCTATAGGACAGCATTTTGCAAGGGAAATATATAAAAATTAGATCTAACTATATTCAGAAGATCGAATTGTAAGCTTCTTAATCTATGACCACCAAATCTCCGGTTACATATACAAATCAAACCATTTATTCGATAAATTGTTCACAGACGATGATATTACTATACTTAGACTCAAATTAAGTTGCCTAATTTATAGTTCTATACCCAACTTTATGTAGCAACAACATATATAGCGATTGACCACAATGTGTATAACAAGACATGTGTGGCTAAATCTAATCATAAAGTAATTACAGAAATCATGATATTTAATATGTTTTTAGCAACTAAAAAAACAACATCATTATACTGAAATATAACTACATGCACCTATGGTGTAGCTATTTCTGGCAAGAAACTTGCTATTACTACCGCATAAGGAGTCGGCACAAAAATAGCAATGTTATAGTTAAGCAAGATCGTATCTGTTTATACGAATGGAAGAAAATTAAGATTTTTTTTGCAATATATATTTTCTTCAAGATTATACGTCAATACTCTTGATGAAAAATATCTCTCCCTGTCACAAAATAGGTGTCATGTTATAAATAGTCAAACTTCGTAAATTTGGACCATTAGTATAGAGAAATAGTTACTTATATTAACCACAAGAAAACAACATATACTAGCTCCTGCATGCGTCAATATAAAGTAGCCAGTATTCCTGCATAAATGAACGATACGGCTACAGTACTGTAATAGGTTCCGGTTGGATATCGGCATGAGACATGTTTCCTCCATCGGATAGTTACAAAAACCCTCACTAATATTCTCATTACTGTATCCAGTAATGGAAAATTAACCATGACAAAAAGAACAAAGCTTTTTCAGTGTGACAACGCCCCTCACCTAACTTAATGGACCCACTAGCGACTAATGGCCGTATGTTCAACTAAATATTAACTCAGGAACCTGTTGATTGCATGAAAACTTCAACTAATTTGTTACATACAGAAATTTTAGCCAATGATATGCCTATCCAGGGGGCACATGTAATACATATACATCTTCCATCTCAAATATTTTCGGATAAGTATGCGACTGCATAGAAATTCTGCTGTTAATAACAAATTTAGTGGATGGAATTAATATTTCTGCTTTTACCTATATGTCGGGTTAAAGTTTGGGCATTGTTATATATTCCCCATCAGTAAATAAAATATCAAGTCGTTGAAATGTAAAGCATAAACCACTACCTTAGTGGGAAATACTATCGGTAGTGTAGGATGATTTATTCAGCAACGATTGGGCCACTAGTCAGCAAAATCTTTGAAATTACGATATTTGGACTTTATTTATGTTACTGGCCACAGTAAAAGGCAGCTTCGAATTTGGCTGCCATTTTGCACTACAGGATTTTACTGGTCCCAAGAACGAAACGAACACCTTTTACAACCCACATGAAGGATTTTTATACTAGTGCACCATTCATGAATCTTCTATTTGCTCGCTTTTCTCACTATATAAAGCGTGCCTAACCAAACCTTACCATTCATAACACAGTAGAAGCCTAACTTCGAATCGTAGAGTGGAGATTTTGCAGGTTCGACTCTTGTTTCTTAACTACGATCATCTTCCATTCTTCTATGTTGTATACATCCGGTTAAAAACATCTGAATTTATTTACTGATATTTCTGTCTCTGCCAAGTTTGATCGCCATGAAAGAGCAAGTGATCAAAGCAAGGATTAAGTTCTTGGCTATCATGCTCGTCCTTGCCATGATCACAGAAGGTTTGGCGATTCCCGGCATGGGGACGGTGAAGAATGACAACGCGGGTGAGACCATCGGCAGCGCGAAACCCATCGTTGGCGTTGGTGGTGGCACCACCGTGGACAACCACCATGCCATCCCACGAGATCACTACAGCAGTCCTGAAGGAGGCGACGGAGCCAGTACTGGTGACACAAATAACTAGTGCCAGTTTGGGATCAATCACGATCTCAATTTCTGTGTGGCTGTTTGTGTGCGAAAGATATATATATTGTGTTAATTAACGGTACTAATTCTGATGTCATATTGTGCAGACATCAACAGCCATAGCTAATCATGTAAGCTGTTGCAAGCGAAGAGAATGTACCGTATATAGACGTACTTCTATCAGTATTGTGGATATTATCTCCAGTTGTGTACGTAAACTAGTACTACTCTTGTAATGTTACAACCCCGCCTTCGATCAAATTTATAGCTACAATCTGTTGTTCACGGAACAACTAAACTGCATGCTTACTTTTGAGTATTGAATTCTTGTGATATGCTTCAGTTAACGTGCCTACCACATATATGTAAGAGGATGAAGACAGATTGAGCTGGGGTGGAAGTGTTGGTGGTTGAGATGAAACTATTATTAGGGGAATAGAAAACCCTAGGGTTTAGATGGTTTTTCAAATGATTCAATAAGAAAGAAAATAAACACAAGTTTTCCAAAAATTTCAGAAATACAGAATTTTGGCAGTCAAATTTTTGAGATGGATAAAAAGCAGCCATTATCTAAACAGGCTACTAGATACATAACCAACATGAAGGATAGATGTTAACCTACTTATTGGATATTAGCTACCTCAATTTTATGTTGAAGTGTCAAGCAGCTTGGTGAATCATTCCCGCAAACTATTGGAGCCTATCTGGAGCATAGGAATCGGTGATCGTGGCCTTTGACATTCCTAGGGAGTGATTAGGATATCTGATCTGAAATAGTCTCGGCTGGTGGGTTAGTATAATTGCGGGTGAAGAGGAACATAAGATGGAGACTGCTGGGCTGGGAGGAATGGATAAAAATTAGCATACCAGCGTACTGCAAATTTGTGTGGCCTTTAATTGTGCCATGTGTAGGGGACTAAAGGTGAAATTATTTGCAGAAAGTCAATAGGTGGATTATTATGCTTTCTATGCTGTGTCCATTTCGGAGAAAATATTTGCATTCTGACATTATTGGAAAATCTGCGTACTCTTTACAAAGGGTTTTGAAAACCAGTTTTAAAATTTTACCGATAACACCAATACGATCGATAATTAGAACTATAAAGCAAAATCCCTAAATAGCTAAAACTCAGAACAAAAATTATATGAAAATTAGAAATTGCATGCCTATATGAATTCCTATAACATCCCAACTTTTCAAAATCCCGTTAATATATTTAAATTGACAATTTGTAAAATTTTGGGTGTATTTTAAATTTTTTAACATTTAATTGAAAGTGTCATGGTAAATTAAATTGCTCAAAAGGTTGCATAAAAATTTTTAATTTATTTTTGTTCCGTGGTTTTGCACGCATTTAAAAAACATGTTATTGCATGTATTTTTAAAAAATTATGTCATCATATATTCATTCGCTATCCCGTTCCTCTATTTTGACTGATAGTAGAAAAAGCACTTGCGGGTCATTCTTTTCTCTTCTTCTCCAACAAATTAGCAAACACTTTGTTTTCTTATTTAACTATTGAGGAACCGTCATTGGCGAGTCTAGTCCAAACGATTCCTCCTAGGTAAGAGAGATGGATCAAGCACAGAATAATGCACAATAATAGATTGAATACAGAGATATGGGAGGACTCCTTTCTTTCTTTATTGCTTTTCTCTTTCACAAGTATAAGTTACAATGATTGAAATCTTCAATTTATAGACTATGTGGTGAGGTGCCCACCATAGACCAAGCTTTCAGGCCCAAGCCTAAGTTTCCCCAACACTCCCCCTTAGGCACTCACAGTGTTCATGCCTCATCAAAACATTATAAAAACCTAGTGGAAAAAATTTAGAGAAAGAGTACATGATACATGTTATGTAGTGTTGCACAAATTGCCTCATTAAAAACCTCGACGGAGAAACATCCAAAAAAACTCGTCAAGGAAAAAAGAGTACAATCTGCCCAATTTCATTTAATCTACTGGAGTTATTCTTTGGATACTCGATCTTTGTGATCAACTTTTAATGGTGAGCTTGAGAAGAATCTCCCCCTAAATTATGCACCTCTCTAAGTCTCATCATTCCAATTCCACGTATACACCTTTCAAAATTAAATGCTGGAAGTGACTTAGTGAATAAATCTGCAAGATTTTCCCATGACATAGTATGCAGTATCTTAATTTCATCCATCTTTTACAATTCATGAGCATAGAATACTTGGGGTTAATATGCTTTGTGAGATAACTTTTCATGTAACCCGTTTGCACTTATACAATACAAGATGCATTATCTTCATAGATAATTATGGGAGCTTACACTATATTCAATCCACATGACTGCTGGATATGGTGAATCATTCGTTGAAACCAAGCACATTTTTGTACGGCTTCGTACAGTGTTATGATTTCTGAGTGGTTCGCTGAAATTGATACCAAACTTTGCTTAGACAATTTCCATGAGATTGTAGTTCCACCACAAAGGAATACATATCCTGTTTGTGACCTGGCGGTATCTTGAGTCGACAAGTACCGACATCATCTGCATAGCCAGTCATATTTAAGTCTTGATTCTTTTTGTAGAATATCCCAAGATCTTTGTTTCCTCAAAGGTATCGAAAGATGTCATTTATTCCCTACCAATAGCTTTTGGTAGGTTATGCATTGTACCTTAGTAATATATTTATGGCAAATGCGATATTTGGTCTAGTGTCGTATGCTAAATACATAAGTGCTCTTACTGCACTTAAGTATGGGAATTTTGGTCCCAGGACTTCCTCCCCGTCTTCTCTAGGTCGGTACAGATTCTTACCTTGCTATAAAGATTGCCCGACCATTGATACATTCGATGGGTATGCCTTTGAAAAGCTAAATCTTTCTAACACCTTTTGAGTGTAGGCTGACTAATGCATTAGTATCCCTTCCAGGACATGCTCGAGCTGCAAGGCTAAGCAATATTTGGTTTTACCTAAATCTTTCATTTCAAACTCTAACTCCAGGTAAGAGCTCACTACCTTTATATCATCCAGATTTCCGATGATATTCAGATCATCTACATATACTGAGATTATACAAAATCTATGTGGGGATCGTTGTATAAATACATAGGGAAAATCCTCATTGTTCTATAGCCTTTCTTAGATAGAAAGTCACTTAAGCGATTATATCACATCCAGTTAGATTGGTTCGGGATTTTCTGATTTTCACACTATACATGTTTCTATTTGCTCTGTCTTAGTTCGGGACAGGGATACCTTCAGGTACCTTCACATAAATATCCAAATTCAAGTTTCCATAAAGGTATGCCATTACCACATCCATTAATTTCTTTCTAAATTCAGATTTACTGCCATCGATATTAAATATCTAAAGGTAATGTCACCATGATTGAGGAATATGTTTCTTCATAATCAATTCCCGGACGTTGAGTAAAACTTGTACGATAAGCCTTGCTTTATATTTTACAACTTCATTTTTCACATTTCTCTTTTGAACAAATACCCACTTATGCCCTACGGGTGCACATGGGGAGGCGTGTAGCTTACAGGCCCAAATACCTCTCTTTTATTCAGAGATAATAATTCAGTTTCTATTGCCTTTTTCCAATCCTCCCAATATGATCTTTTCTTACATTCAGTGAGTGATGCAGGCTCTAGATCAAGATCAATGATTGTGACAATTTTCTTTACAAAATAAATATCAATAGTGTTTATTGTCCTATTCATGGATTTTCCCGTGTGCACATAGTTTATAGTTATTTCATCATGGGTTGATTCTTCTAGTGCTTCTACTTACTCACCGCTCCTTCCAATTTACAGGGGCAAATCCCTTCAGTTTTTCGGCTCCAATGTGTGCGCATATATCCATGCTGGTTTCTCCCACCATGGGAATGTTCAGATCCGATATGTCTTTTTCTGAAAGTTCCATACTAGTGCCAGGTCTTAACTAGATCGGTTGTGTTAACTCGTTCTTATCCTTTTTCACTAAACGTCCCCAGCCAGAGTTCTCGTCCTTTTATTCTGAGGCCTCTAGACAGGATTAAGGATACCTTCAATTTTCTTTGGCATTTCAACCCTCTCTGGTGCATTACGGCAGGTACATGTGACTTGGTCACGCTTTTTAAATCACTAAAATGGTCAGACAGTTGATTTGCTAACACCTAAAAATCAATAATTTTCTGAACTTCCCTATTTGCTTGCGTGGGTCATGTGTATGGATTCTCGTGGCTTACCATGTAATTTCTCAATATTTTTCATCAAGGGGTTGATTTGCTCCCCTTAATGTCAGGAAACTATCATCATCAAATATACTATCAGTGAAACGAGCGGTGTGCAAGTCTCGTATCATAGGGTCCAAATACCTGATTATGGATGCTGTCTCATAACCAACGTATATCCCAGACTTTTGGAGAGGGCCCATTATAGTACACTGTGGTGGGGGTATAGGTACATAAAATTTGCAACTAAACATGTGAAGATGAGAAATTTTCGATGCTGACCCTTGCAGTAATTGCATAGGTAAATGGATGTTATATGCCGATGGTCTAAAGTTGAAGAGAATTACTGCATGGAGGATTGCGTGTCCCTAACATGTAGTTGGTAAATTACAATTATGCAGAAGCGATTAGGCAATAAACTTAATTCTCTTAATTAATGCTTTTGCTAGTCCATTCTATTTGTGGATATGTGGTACAGAATGCTCAACTTTAATTCCCAATGCAATGCAATAATCATCAAAGGCCTTTGAAGATAACTCTCTAGCAATGTCCATTCTGATGGACTTTATATGATGATCAAGGAAATTATTTTTAATTTAAATTATCTATGAGATCAGCTTTGTAAAGTATGGTTTTTCGTAAATAATAACATATGTACGACCATTTCGTGGAAGCATCGATGAGTACCATAAATTATTTAAATGGACCTAGCAGAGGTTGTATATGACCACAAATGTCTCCTTGGATGTGTTCCAGGAATATAGGGACTTCATCCTTCACTTTTATAGGAGAAGATCTAGTAATTAATTTTCTAGTGGCACATACAGAGCACACAAAATCTTCCTGATTCAGAAAATTCTTTACATCAATATTATTTTTCTGTGAATTGTTAATTATATTTCTCATCATTCTAAGGCCTGGGTGGCCTAATCTATCATGCTAGAGACAGAAAAAGTTTAGAGTTTCTAAATATGGTTTTAAGGGCAGTATAAGCTACAGGTGCCTTAATATTAGTATAGTATAGCCCGAATTCAAATGAAGGAAGTCTTTCTAATACAATTTTCCCACTTGCTTCACGCTTTGTAATGAGCAGGTATTTCTTACTATACTCTTCTTTAGTTCCAACGTGAAAACCGTTAGCGTGAATATCCTTGAAACTTAGGAGAGTTCTAGTTGATCCTGGGTACAATAAGGCTTCTTGAATGACCAAAGTTGCGCCCACAAGGAATATAATTATGGCTCTTCCTGATCCTATTATACAAGCATCGCTACCGGCGATTGTTGTAAGGCTGCCATCATTCTTGCTAATCGATTGAAAGAATTGTCTCTCTCAAGTTGGTATTCGTTGTGCCGTAGTTAGTTAAGCACACTTCCTCCATGGAGCGCCACATGCGTTCTAATATAAAGTACTTTGTTAATATGTAGTAGGACACAATCAACATGTAAATAAATTACTTCAAATATCAGAATATATTATGCTATTACTGACTGAATAAATGAATGATTTAATTAATATCATCCTACCATCACAACAAAAACGGTTTGAGCATCATTATTGCAAGTCTAACTTATTCCTTTCACACATGAAATGAATGACAATTAAAGTCTAGATGCATTCTGTGCATTAGACTGAGTCTGCTAAGAAATCTAAGACTTCAACTGCTATGTTCTCATGGGTGAGATGCTCTTCCTAGAAAATCATAGCGGTGGTAGCTGCAATGTCAAGAGAGGTGCAGCTGCAGGGGTGGAATCCACCTCCATTGGTGTAGGCAATTGCTCATAATTCTCCCCTCAATGAAATCAAAGTGGGTTTCATGTTGCCCTTTGCCACCCTTCTTATTTTTGGCCTGAAGGCATCGACGACGTGTTGCGACACTTTATAGATCCACGACTAGTGTCCCACTTGCCACACTTATAGCATGTTTGGTCTTGTTAACCATAGGGCTTGTCGTCCCACTTTGGTTTGCTAGCCTTATTTTCGTGTGGAGCATGTGGCTTGCTTTTCTAGGTTGCGGCCTTGCTCTTCCTTCCCCTTTTCTTCATTATAAGCATCCACACCTTGAAATTCCTAATGTTGACCTCATGGCCAATAGAGCTCTCTAGTGGATGTGTGATAAAGTTCTTGTGGAGAAATTCATCTTATAGCCATCTTGTTGCATGCAGACTGCACTGCATTGGGGTGGAAGGTGGAGAGGATCTTCTCAATCTTACGCTTATCGTGACACCTTACCACAGAATTGAAGATTGGTACAAATTCTGTGCAGAGCAAAATTGTACTCCCCGATCGTCATGAAATCAACAAATCTTAGCTGGATCAATTCTTGCTCTGACTGAGGAAGAATAGTGTACTTTATCTTCTCGACTTCACTTCCTATTCCTAGTGCACCTTAGGAGAATATTAGTATGGACTTTGTTTTAGGATTGCCTAGGACTAAGAGGGGGAGGGATTCAGTTTTTGTAGTTGTGGATAAATTTTCTAAAATGGCACATTTTATTTCCTATCACAAAAGCGACGATGCGTTGCATATAGCTGAGTTGTTTTTCAGGGAAATTGTAAGATTACATGGCATGCCAAGGACAATTGTGTCAGATTTCAATGTAAATTCATGAGCTATTTTTAGAAGACTTTGTGGGCCAAGCTCGGGACAAAGTTGTTATTCTCAACAGCTTGTCACCCATAAACGGATAGACAAACAGAGGTGGTGAATAACACTTTCAATGCTGCTATGAATGATGATTAAGAAGAATCTGAAAGTGTGGGAAGATTGTTTGCCGCATGTGGAGTTTGCATACAATAGGGCGGTACATTCTACTACCCAATTGTGCCCGTTCAAGGTGGTGTTTGGTTTTAAACCAATCACGCCACTTGGTTTGTTACGACTTCCACTACATGAACAAGTTAATATGGAGGCATCCAAACATGCTGAATATTTGAAGAAAATTCATGTTAAGACTAAAGAAGAAATTGAAAAGAAGGCATGTTACTATGCTGAGAAGGCGAACAAGTCAAGAAAGAAGATGCTATTTGAACCAGGTGATTTGGTTTGGGTGCATCTGCGCAAAGAACATTTTTCGAATAAGCGCAAGTCCAAGTTAATGCCTCGGGGAGATGGTCCATTCAAAGTACTTGAGAAGATCAATGATAATGCATACAAGATAGAGCTGCCATGTGATGATTATATTGTGAGTTGTACATTCAATGTTGCTGATTTGTCATCATTGTTTGGACCGAAAGAATTAGAGTCAAGGACGACTCCTTCTCAAGAGGGGGAGGGTGATGAGGACATCCCGATTAGTCCAATTACACGAGCACGAGCTAAAAAGATTAATCAACAGGTGAACTCACTCCAAATTAAATTTGGCTTTGATTTACATGAGAACTGGCTACTAGCTAATGCTAGTATCTTAATTGGTCTTAGGTTTGTCCATGAGGAGACGTTGGGATACCGAAGCCAGAAAAAATCAGCACGTGCATGCAAGGAACTCAAGGTGGGCCATAAGGAGTTGGTGGTTTCTTCGGTTGGTGAGCACAGCGAGAACAAAAGCCCAACTCACATGGCCTAAAAGCCTACAACCGTGTATCAAGTCTGGCCAAAGCTATGAGATTAAGCACCTTGATTAGGCTATGTGTTTGGACTATGTGTTTTTGTTTTAGCATTGCTGGTTTCGGTTTTGATTCTATATATGATTGTGTTTTGGATATCTTGGCTGAATAGGATGCAAGTCGGCATTAGGCACGTGAGCCGTTGATCATGAGGTGTATCGGTTAAATACCATGGTTCTCCTTTTGTAATGATGCACCATAGAAATCAATCTATTATTTTCAGAGAGCTATACGCTTGTTCTTCCTAGGGTTTGGCATATACTACAACCTAGAGGGGAATAAGACGTTCTCTACCTCGTTCTTATGATTTCTTGTGATTTGTAGGAGCGACAACACATCTACTTGTGTGGTCGGGTAGACGGGATCACAAGCGTGTGGTTGGAAAAATTCTTTTGTCTTAGGTTGCTGTTCTAATTGTGGTTGACGCCATCGGTTCATCAGGTTGCACGGATCCAAGTTATCGTCATTGATCCTACATCGCGAAGATTGAGCACCCCGTATCAGGTGATGGTGGTGCTCATGCGCGAGCGGCAGCATCAACACCGTGGAGTGGCCGTGCGTGGGACGATAGTGCTTGCTAGCATGGAGCCGCTATGCGGGCTGGCGGCGCTTGGCGCGAGCAGTGATAGTCGTGCGGGCCAGTGGCGCTTGACCATGCGGAGTGGCCATATGGGCCGGCGGCGCTCGATGCATGGAGTGGCTGATGGTGCCTATGCCACATGCGGGCGACGGCCGATGTCAGACCCCAGATTTTACATCCGGAATCCTCTGTGATTTATTGCACTATTCCCTGGATCAGTAGATAGTGCTCATAGCTTCAGAAATGAATATCAAAAACATATCAAGCGGAAGCATAATTAATATAGTAAACTTACACATGGGCCGATTAGGCCGAAATCAGAAAATTTGTAGCGGCGGAAGAACGAAGCACACGGTGGAACCCTCGGGACTTGCCCACAGGCGAAGCTGGAGGTTCGCGACCTAGCCCTTGACATCTTCATCTTCTTTGTCCTCATGATCAGTAATGTTGCGATGCGCGAGGATTTGATTCCTTGAATCGGATTTGTTGTGAGAGCGAGTGTGAGCACACTAACCACCGTGCTCATGAGCCAACACAGAATGCAAATAAATAGTATGCAAGGCTTATCAAGGAAGGCTCGGGTTGTTTTATTTGCCAGCAACTTCTCTTTTTGGTAGCATTATCAAACCCTAGTGTTATAGTTACAACCTAGGACTTCACACGGCGATTGCCACAATTGACTTAATCCACCAAAGACGTATTTTCTTTATTGATTCTTGTCTAAGATTCCAAGCAGGTTGACATCATTGATTTTAATCCACCAAATGTAATGACATTACTTAGTTAATCCACCGAACATACATTTTCTATATACCAGTATCTAATCGAATCCACCAATACCTTTGTATTCCGAATTCCTAAGAATCCAATCTTGCAATCACTAATCACCAACTCCACTTCTGAATTCTAATGATTCTGAAACATGATCACTTTTTAAACCACCGAAATCATTTATATCAGAATATTCTAACAATCCAATCCTTTGGCTAATGATCCAATTCCATAATTTATTCTGCCCATATTTAATCCTTACTATCCATCATCTATCTCTAACTAACTCATCGGTATTTCTCCACCAAGGTTGAATCAAGTTTATATCCCAATCCTCATATCTCCAAGTTTCCATCAATTCAATTAATCCAAGCTGGTCAAGTCCTATGAATCCCATTAATTCCAACAATTACCTTTATACCCTTCTAATCCTTCAAAACCACTAAAATCATCTATCTAGCCTATCTATTTGTTTAGACTCCACCAATTCATTTCTCCTAGACTCCTTTCTACCATTCCCTTATCGACATGAATCCACCAAGCACTGTTTAGCATTTACCCCAACTGTCCTTTTTCTTTCCTTCCGACCCTATTTATTTTTCCTGGCATTTTTATTTAGGAGAAGCATTGCCATTCTTTGCTTTTGAAATATAATATATAAAAACTTCTGAGACGTAGCCATTTGAACAAAACATAATGTGACATAATGCAATAGTATTAGCGGTCCAGATTCTATCCACCATTTCATAGTCTCTGCACCATATGCTTAACTTTTCAGCATTATAACCGCTTACATTACCACTGGGACGACACCCAGGACAACTCAAATAATGGCCTTACTCTGCCTTCCCATAAAGGCCTTTCTCTGCCCTCTTTAAAAGATTTTGAAATAGAACTATATCTAGTTAAGTTCCCATGTCCGCCCATGACCGTGGGCACGGCTATTCGAATAGTTTTGACTCTGCAGAGTGTGTACACTTTACCCACATGAGATAGATCTGCTCATTGCCCCACACGATTCCTTAGCCGTGCGGTTGAGTAGACTATCACAGAGCTTTTACGATGCATTTTCCTAGCAGAGTTGCGACCGCTAAGGTTTTCACTTCCTCCGGGTACGACCACCCTTCCAGAAGCCCCCTCTTGCGCCATCACGTCGGAGGATGTGGCCATCCTCTACCCGCCCGTGTTCACACCGACGTAACTCTTACTAAGTCAATGCAAATTAGTTGGCCACCTTACACTTTGCCGACATGCGGTTGCACATGTTATATCGTGGGAGATCATCACAAGATTCAGTCCTTAATGGTTATCTGGGCGGTTCTACCACGATCCCCTTTTTGTGCTATCACGGCACCATTCCATCACAACTTGTGCTATCACGGCACCATTCAGCAAATCACACCCTCAACCGTCCGCCCAGATAATTAAGCAAGTAGGATTTTTGGGAACATAAAATATTCATACCAACATACGCCAGTCATCATCACAATGACTGCCCAACCAAAATTCTCATATGTTTGAAAGTGATGCTTGGGCGTTCTCACGCCCATGAATATCTAAGCACTACTAAGCATGGCATATAATTACGGACTTATTTTCAAAAGGTTACTATTATACTTTTGGTAGGGTGACAAGGTTCACATAATCAAGTATTCAAGAAGGGAGTAATATTAGTCAAGGAAAACATGGTCATATAACTAGGATATTAAATTAACATGTATTTGCATATAAAATGATAGCATGCAATTTGATAATTTAAACCAAAGTAATTTGCCGAAAAGTAGGTTCAACATGATCAAAGTATTGACTACTTTGGCGGTTTACATGGTCTTGAGCTCACACAAAGCGATCTCATTTGAAGGGCGGAGCTTCTGATCTTTATCTTCACTTGCACTTGATCTCACTTGATTCCTCGATTCTTCAGAACTCCAGTTCTAATTACATGCTAAGCAACTGAATTCAATATAAAGGCAAATAACTCAAAAGATCCAAATAAATCCGAATAAACTCAATTTAATTTTATAATGAGTTAATGGGTGATCCGGGTGGGTTGAGGCAAGGTCGGTGGCAGAATACGAGATTCGGTCTTTTTATTAATAATCTCTTTTTATTATTTGTATATTTATTTAGGAAGGTCCATGAGTTTGGTTAGACTCATGATTCAATGCATGAGATTAGTGTAACATTATTTTATCGAGTGCTGTATTCAGGGTTCATGTTTTATTTAAGCAACACTTACAACGTTTAGCTTTATTTCTAGTTCATATTTCATTTGTCTAACAAGGCTTGTCTTACCAATTCTTAATGCAATATCACTATTTATCTAAATCTACCACGGGGAGTCATTTAGTTATCTAACTGATGTTTTAATAGTAAACTTTTAGTTTATTCTTATTTACTACTCATTTGCGACTATCAGTCTTTATTAGGTGTGAATATTTAACTAAGTCATATTTCAATAATTGATATTCAGCAAAAACTACCACTAAGACTTATTATTGGTGGCTTACTAACATTGGCCTTTATCTTAATTTTGATTGAGGGCAACCTTTATTAAATTCGGACATTTTAACAAAACTCATTTTTCTTTACGGATGCCTTTAATTGACTTTGGATTTAAAATAAACACTAAAGGCACATTAATCCTTTATGACAACTAATTCCATTTTAAATATTACATAATCTATTTTGCATTAAATTTCATTAGCTTCTCTAAATTATTTCTAAATTCAAATGAGCTTCAAAAATCGGGATTTGGGTTCCATTGGACAAATCTTGAATTTAGATGAATTTAGAAATTTGTTTCATTTAATTTGGAGCAATAATGAATAAGTTATGCCCATTTAAAGCTTTTCGGTTTGGTTAAATCCTAGAAATAGCAAAATCGACAAGTGGGGCCTTGACAAGACCCACTCATGGGGCCGACAAGCGGGGCCCAGCAGCAGCTTCCTCTCCCCTTCCGTTCTTGGCAAGCGGGGCCGGCCGTCACCGGACACGCTGGCGGTGGTCACGACAGTGGGGCCCATGTAACACCCTGAAAAACTTAGAAGGATTATGTAATAGAAATGTTGTCGGTTGTTTTGTAACGCATCATGTTGGTTGGGTTCTAAAATAATTTTCTAAAATTCTAAGGAAGAGACCACTGTTTAATTAGTAGCAATTGCTAAATTCGAATTCGAATCTGAAAAGATGATCCATGATAAAGATTTTCAATAGTAGCATAAATAAGTGGCCACTGTGCCAAAGAAATATTTGCGTACAAAGTAGTAAAATCACAGAGTTTATAAAAGAAAAGAGGAGAAAAATAAAAAGAAAGGGAAAAGGATCCAGTTGTGGGCCCTAAGTTGGTCAGTGTAGTGGTCACCTCATTGGGAAAATAATTTTCTTAAACCCAAGAATACCTCTGGGAATTCCTGTAAATTTTCTAGAATTTTTGGTGGTAATTTCATATTTTTCCGGACTATATTAAGTCCTCCGCATTTTGGAAAATCAAAGTCCAAAATAAAACCCGAACCCCGTGACGCGTGGGCCGGCCGATCCGCCCACGTCGCCCGGACCGCCTTCCCCTCTCTCGGGTCGGCAGCGTTCGGTCCGGATGGCGCCACGTCCCTCCCGGCGCCATCTCGACCACCAGCGATCGCCTCTCGCGCCCTCTCTCGCAAGCGGGCCCGCTTGCAGGCCGTCTACTTTTTTCCTCCTCCTCACAAGCGCCGGACCCCTCGCTCGCGGCCGTGCTGCGCCTCTTGTGGAGACCCCGGAGGGGCAGCGTAATGGGAAAAGGCCCCACGTCGTCCCGAACCCCGCTGTCCCTTCCGCCGCCGTGTCCGCTTGCTCACCGCCACAGGCAGCCCTGCCCCTGGCGGGTTCACCGTGTGACCTTCCTCGGCGGCTATAAAAGCCGTAATCATGCCCAAGCAGTCGCCGTGACACCTCGGCGTTTTAAAGCGCCCATGCCCTTAGTTCCACCCTATCGCGGCGGCCCCTTCTTCCTCAATTCGGCCGGCGCCTCTCGCCGCACTCGGTGATCCTCCTTGTGGGAGCTCGATCCTAGCTCCCACAAGATCTCCGACCATCGCCCGAGCTGTTGCCGGCCTCCCAGC
Source organism: Bonia amplexicaulis (assembly GCA_036346245.1). NCBI lineage: Eukaryota > Viridiplantae > Streptophyta > Magnoliopsida > Poales > Poaceae > Bonia > Bonia amplexicaulis. Next base: position 3,058,869 of record CM070744.1, read on the forward strand.
TTCATGGGCAGGCTGCATTTCGCCGTGGCCGTGAGCCCTCCCGGAGCCGGCTGCTCGTCGCCGACCCACCTCCGGTGACCCCCGGCCCTCCCCGTCACCACCACCAGCATCACCGCAAGCCCAGCTTTGCATTTCACGAAGCCCCCGATCCTCGGTGAGCTTCCCTCGCCGGCGACGGCCACCGTCTTCCCCGGCCTCGGGCCGCCTCTGTTCACCCCCTCGTACCCCCCCCTTAAGGGGAAAAATCATCCTTAAGGGGTGAGATAAAGCAATGGCGGGTTGGTCACCGCCGCTCACCCTCTTTCCCCACGGCTCCCTCGGCGCGTTCGAGCCCGCTCACGCAGCGCTGAGGTTGAGCCATTCTTTTAAACGCGTCGTGACGGTGGGCCCCACTGCCGGCTGCGCTCACCACCAGCGCCTCCGGGCCCCACTTTGTCGGGGCAGCGGGAGCGGGCGAGAGCCCCGCCGCTGGGTTCCACGCGTCGACACAGCAAGTCGCGGTCTCGACCCGATGGGCCCCACTCGTCGATTTTATTCTTTTGGGATTTATTCAAACCGAATGTATTCAAATATGAGTAACTTGTTCATTTTAGCTCCAAATTTAGTGAAATCAATTTCTAAATTCATCTAAAATCAAGGGCTACTTAATGAAACCAGAACCAACACTTTTGAAGCTTGTTTAAATTTTCATTGTGTTAATTGATTGTTGTAATGTTTTTATCTAAATTTTCAGCATATGAAGCGTAGCTTCGAGACTCAAGAGGAGGAAGTCTGCAGTGCCATAGAATCTAACGTTCAAAACCGGACCTCGACAACCAAGGCGAGTCAATGCTTTGATCATTTTGAGCCTATGTTTTCAATAAAGTATTTTGGTTCAAGTGTTATAAATTGCATGCTTATATTCTATGTGGCAATACATGTTAATTTCAGCTTTTAGATATGCCCATGTTCCTTGATTTTAGTATATGTCCTTTGCAACACTTTTGCTATGTGATCCTTGTCACCCTAGTAAAAGTAATATTACTACGACTCTTTTGAAACTAAGTCTATAATTATAAATGCATGCTTAGAGTTGTTATAGATAAACAAGGGTATGAGAGTACCCTAGCATATCTTGCAAACTAAAGGCAGTATTGGGCGTCATTGTGATGATGATGGTTTATGTTAGTCTAAGTGTATGTTTCATCCCAAAAGAACCTCATATGCTTATTTATCTGGGCGGATGGTTGAGGGCGGGAGTGTTGAATGGTGCCGTGATAGCACAGATTTGTGGTAGAGTGGTGCCGTGATAGCACAAGGGATTGTGGTAGAACCGCCCAGATAACATAAGGACCGAATCGGTGAAAATCTCCCACGATATATCGGTACAACCACATCTTTGGCAAAGTGTAGGCGGGGCCAACTAAATTGCATGGACTTAGTATGAGTTGCGTCGGTGTGAACACGGTCGGGTAGAGGATGGCCACATCCTCCGGCGTGATGGCGCAGAGGGGCTTCGGAAGGGTGGTCGTGCCGGAGGAAGTGGAAACCTTAGCGGTCGCAACTCTACTAGGAAAGTGCATCGTAAAAGCTCTGTGATAGTCTAATCAACCGCATGGCTAAGGAATCGTGTGGGGCAATGAGCAGATCTATCTCATGTGGGTAAAGTGTACACACTCTGCGAGTCATGAACTATTCGAATAGCCGTGCCCACGGTTGTAGGCGGAACATGGAACTTAGCTAGATATAGCTCATTTCAAAATCTGTACGAAAAGGGCGGAGAAAGGCCTTTATGGGAAGGCGAGTAAAGGCCCTCATTTGAGTTGTCACGGTGTCGTCCCGGTGGTCTTGTCGTGATTATCTGGCGAAGGCATGGTATAATGAGCGAGTTCATGTAATGGTGGATGATCTCATTTCGATAAAGAAAATGTAGATGTCAGTGAGTATCATGTTTAAACTTTCAAATGGCTAGGTCCTAGAGAATTTTAAGTATTATAGTTCAAAAGGCATATTTCCGCAAATAAAGCAACTTGAGCCTTTCCTTGTTAAAAGCCTTGCATACTATCTACTGCATTTGGTGTGTTGACTCGCTGAGCACGGTGGTTAGTGTGCTCACTCTCGCAATACCAAAACCCAGTTAGAGCTCAAGACCCTTATGCCTTTGAAGAAGCCCCTGCTGCCGATGGAGAAGACCGCGCCGGGAATTAGGACGCTTATTGCGCGCTTAGAACCTTAGGCATTTAGACTAAGGTGTGGTTTCATCCAGATGTTCTAGAGCCCTAGAATGTTTGTATGACCACTTTTGCCCTCAGTCTCTGCTTGTGGTTTAAAGGCCTATTTTGTATCTCTTCCGCTGCTAGACTTTTTGAATTGTAAATAATTGGCCTGCTTGGCCCTATTGTACCTCTGCGCCTTGGTGAAGGCCTAACTACACTATTACAATGTAATATTATTATGGCTTGTTGTAATTTCCGCGTGTATGAAATGATTCGGCAATGTATCTGTGTGCATTATCTACTGATCCAGGGAATAATGCGGTAAGGCACAGCAGGGTCTGGATTGCAAAATCCGGGTCCGGCAGAGTGAGTATCGAGCATACTGACCGTAGGGTAAAACCTTAGTTGGTAGTTAGTAGTTAGGTCGTTGTATATTTAAAATGTATAAAGGAAGTTCTTAAAAATATAGCGTAATATTTCTTTTCGCATCCTTCCTAGCTCTACTCGATCTACTTTTCAGTTGTTATTTTGAAAAAATTACTAACGACACTATTTAATTACGAGATGGCGGGAGTTGCGAGGCGTTGGACACTGGGACTTCTTTGCTCACGGAGTGCGTGAGGGAGAGTTTGCGGATATCCTTCGCAAACTACTCCACTACTTGGGCTACGAGGACGCACCCATCTACCGCGGTCGGAGGACCAGGATAGGAGGAGATGAGTCTGGTTGGTGGAGATCTTCATCTACCCGTGCGTGGGAGACCGGTCTCACTTGTTCCGACTACCCACCGGGGAGCTGGTGGCGGCAGCCCCTACAGGGGCGCCGCTCGTGCGGCAGCGGCCCGACTTTGCGATATCCACGCGACATCGGTGTTAGAGTCACCCTTCACCTACCACCCTCTGCGGACGAGCACGCTAGGTTCGGCGGGACCGGGTGACGAGTTGGAGGGCGACCGAGGCTTACCTACGGTGGACCTCACTCGGGTCATGGGTACAGCCCATGTGGTGGCGGAGGAGATCACGCGCCGGAGTGCCTCCTCGCCGCCACATCGAGGTGGACTCCCTGCGAGCGGCTTCGCCCGATGTGGCGGTCCTTGGCGAGGCCAAGGCGAGGCGGCCGTTGCCGCACCTGACTCAGCGAGCGCCTACACCGACTCGGTTCCGGCACCTCCACGGTGTTACGGGGACTCGCACGAGCTCACGACGCACGTAGGCGTGCGACCCCACAGGCCTCGATCCGCTCTACGCCGTGGAGAGACTCGATGCAGCCGTTCACGCTCTCGCTCGACACCGACCCGTCGAGTTTAGTGGTAGCGGTCCCGTTCACGGTGTCGGACTACACCCCTCCGGTCCAGTGTCGGTGACATGGAGGAGTAGGCGATCGTGGGTCGACTAGCCGTGCTTGCTAGAGTTAGCTAGTAATAGTAAGCATAGGCCCCACCCACTAGTAGCGACATATGCCGGTACCTTAGTATCGTTAAGTATGTGTATGTTTGTAAAGTCCAGGCGTGGCTTGTGAAGCCATAAAAAGCGGCTATGTGATGTCTTATCGTGCTTAATGAAATCGGCCTTGTGTTTAATTCTTGTTGTTTGATAATTGCATTGGTTCTCTATTGTCTTTGGTCGGGGTTATTAACTTTTATAGGAGATTAGACCAAGGGTCTAAAGAATGTTAAATTATCTACGGATGGCTAGCCATAGAGTTACCCGCATGGCGAGCCAACCCGACATGCGGCGAAGTGGAAGCGGTCAAGCCCGGCAAGCGGGGAAGGGAAGAGGCCCGGTCAAGGGTAAACCTCCCACCCCACCGGCTAACCCATCCATGGCGCAAGTTATGGCCCGAAGAACGCAGATACTTGAGCTATCTTCGCAGCCGCCAGACCCACGCCAATGTTCACGCCTCCGACACAGGAGATTTCATCAGACTCGGCCCCTCACCTTCGCAGGGCGGATGAGCCCCTAAGCGGAAGATTGGTGAGGATCTGAAAGGAAGCTCCGTTTGGCCGTCTGCGGAGGATGACCAAGTGCTCTTCGCAACCCATCAACTACAAGGGGCCGCGGCTGCCTGGTGGGAAAATTATTTGGCCACCAAGGGATATGAGGATACTTCCGATGGAGCTAGCACCTCAACTATAATGTGGGCGAGAATTCAAGGTGGCCTTTAAAGCCAATTTGTCCCAGTGGGGTAATGAGAATAAAGAAGAATGAATTGGGACCTTGAGCGGGTGGCTGGCGGTCAATGATTATCTTACCAAGTTTAACCAAGCGGCCGCTTCGCCCCGAGGATGTAGCGGATGAAGAGGAGAAGATCGACCGGTTCTTGAAGGATGAATGAAGAACTCGGGTGCAGCTCATCACAGGACTTCTCCGACTTTCATCACCGGTGAATAAGGCATTGGTCTGGAAAATGAGAAGAAGAACACGGAAGCTAGCCGCAAGCAGGCGGTGGTTCGGCGCCCGCAAGGAAGGTTCATCCAGAGATTCTTCAACAATTCTCCTTCTCGGGACAGCCCGTCTCGAGCCCAAACCCGGCACCTCGTCGGGTGGTAGCACGTTCGCACTCCTCGCCCACGGGCGGTGCAGAACAAACCCTCGACCCCTTCAATTGCTTCAATTGTGGAGAGAAGGGCACTCGCCTATCGCGCCCTCGGTGAGACCACTCGGTGAAATTCAACTTGGGTACCACCCCTCCGAGGTCAAGCTTGACCACCAGAGGAAATCGGGCTCCTCAATCCAGCCGGGCTGCATCAACTCCAAATCGGGAAGGGTAAATCATGTCACCGAGGAAGGCGAGGAGGTCTTTGAGTCCTAATGGAGTGCGTTTTACGTTAAGACCATACCGGCCGCGTCCTTTTTGATTACGGGGCATCGCATTCATTTATAGCAAAGGGTATGTGGATAAACTTAATTGCTGTCCACTGTTGAAGAAAGCATTAATGCTTAGTTCACCCGCAGGAGTGATTAAGGCCACCTTAGTGTGTCCGGGAGTAGAAATTGTCATGGAAAGATTTATATTCCTAGCAGATTTAGTTGTGCTAACCTCCCAGACCCTGGATATTATACTAGGTATGGATTGGCTAGCTAAACATCAAGGGATATTAGATTGTGCCTTGAGACAAGTTAAGTTGACCAAGGGCCGAGGATTGACCATTGTGGTAAAGGTGGACCGACCATATAGATGGGGGCGAGAAATATATTATTGCGAAGATGTGCCGCTAGAAGGAATGATGGTAGTGCAAGACTATCTTGAAGTCTTCCACGATGAGCTACAGCATGCCCCAGACGAGAGATCTCGAGTTTGTTATCAATTTGAAGCTGGTGCGCCCCACCTCAAGAGACCATCCGGGATGACCGTAGATGAGCTAGAAGAATTGAAGAAGCAACTCCATGAACTACGGGACAAGGGTTTCATTAGGCCGAGTTCCTCACCTTGGGATCCCGGTTATTTTGTAAAGAAGAAGGACGGCACCGCCGAGATGTGCGAGATTATCGGGCTTTAAATGAAGTAACCATCAAGAATAAGTATCCACCGCCAAGGATTGATGACTGTTTGATCGACTTGGGGAGCCACATTGTTCTCCAAGATTGATCTAAGATCTGGTTATCACCAACGAAGATTAGGCCTAAGACATCCCAAGACCCTTTACCACTAGGTATGGACTGTACGAGTTTACAGAGTTATGTCCTTTGGGCTGACCAACGCCCCTGCCTATTTCATGAATCTCATGAACAAGGTCTTCATGGATTACCTGGATAAGTTTGTGGTGGTATTCATTGATGATATTCTCATCTACTCCAAAACCGCAGACGAGCATCTTGAGCATCTCGCTTAGTCTTTGGAAGATCGAAGGAACATCAACTCTATGCCAAGTTCGGCAAATGTGAGTTACGGTTGCGGGACATCGACTTCTGGGGCATATTGTGTCCGAAAAAGGGTGTCATGACCCCGCAAAATTTCTGATATGAGAATGGCGAGAACCTACCTCGATCGAGGTGAGGAGTTTTCTTGGGTTAGCGAGGATACTACCGGCGGTTCATTGAAGGGTTCTCCCGAGTTGCGAGACCAATGACCCAGTTACTCAAAAAGGAGCAAGCATTTGGGTGGACCAAGGCGTGTGAAGAGAGTTTTCAAGAATTGAAGAAGAGATTGACTACCACCCGTGCTAGTTACTCGCCTCGATGTGCGGCGAGACTTGAAGTATCTTGCGATGCGTCTCATCAAGGGCTTGGGGTGTGCTTATGCAAGAAGGCAAGGTTGTGGCATATGCATCCGAGCAACCGCCCTCACGAAGCCAACTACCCAACCCATGACACGGAATTAGCTTAGTGGTTCATGCCACAAGATCTGGAGGCACTATCTTATTGGTAACCACCGTGATATCTACACGGATCACAAGAGCCTCAAGTATTTCTTCACCCATCGCATCTAAATTTGAGGCAAAGAAGGTGGCTGGAGTTGATTAAGGATTATGACATGAGCGTCCACTACCACCCTGGGAAAGCTAACGTAGTGGCAGACGCTCTGAGTAGGAAAGCCTACTGTAATCACATTATGGGTCGGGAGCACCAACCTGAATTATACAAAGAGCTAACCGCCCTGAACCTAGGGATTGTAGAAGAAGGAACCCTGACCGCCTTTGAAGAACAAACAAGTATTGAAGAAATGATAGAAGCTGCACAAAAAGGAGACCCAGCTGTTATGAAATGGAAGAAATCTATGGGAGAAGGAAAAGCCCCAAGAATGAATCGGATCATCAAGGAATTCTAAAGTACGAAATCGTACTTTCATACCCCAAAAAACACCTTAGGGACCTAATGCTTGGGAAGCACACCAGCATATTCCCTTCATCTGGTAGTACCAAGATGTATCAAGACATGAAGCAATACTACTGGTGGCCGGGCATGAAGAGAGATATTGCTGAGCACGTCGCCTGCTGTGATGTCTGTCAAAGGGTAAAAGCGGAGCACCAAAGGCCGGCAGGACTGCTACAGCCTCTGCAAATACCCCAATGGAAATGGGAAGAAGTTGGCATGGATTTCATCACCGGGTTCCCGCCAACGAAGTCGGGATGTGATTGATGCGGGTCATCGTGGATAGGTGACCAAAGTTGCCCACTTCATTCCGTCAAGACCACTTACAAGGGGATAAGTTGGTGAGTGTACATGTCCCGCATCGTATGCTGCATGGCATACCCAAGCGAATGTTTCGGATCGAGGTTCCCGTTTACCTCGCATTTTGGGCAAGCTTGCATGAAGCTCGGGTACCCATTTGGATTTCAGCACTGCTTACCATCCTCAGACCGATGGGCAAACGGAGAGAGTAAATCAAACATTAGAAGATATGCTCCGGGCATGTGCTCTAGACTTCTCGAAGGAATGGGATAAGTGTCTGCCCTATGCCGAGTTTGCCTACAACAACAGTTACCAGTCCAGCTTGAAGATGTCACCCTTTGAAGCCCTATATGGCGTAGTGTCGGACCCACTTCATTGGTCCGGTGGGAGAAAACTACGTGTTTGGCCCTGAAACACTAAGGCAAGCAGAAGAAAAAGTTCGGCTGATTAGGGACAGGTTGTTGGCAGCCCAATCCAGAGCGAAAAGCTACGCGGATAAAGGAGAAGACCCCTGAGTTTTGAAGTAGGAAATCATGTGTACTTGAAGGTGTCACCCTTGCGAGTCAAGAGGTTTAAGGTCAAAGGCAAGCTCACCCGCGCTATGTTGGGCCTTTCCTATTTTAGCCAAGAAAGGAGAGGTTGCATACCGCCTAGCCTTACCCCAAGCATGTCTCGAGGTTCACGATGTCTTCCATGTATCCCAAAAAGAAGTGCTTGCGAGTGCCAGAAGACCAAGCCCCACTTGAAGCAATCGAGCTCGAGAAGGACTTAACTTACAAAGAACGACCCATCAGAATTTTGAACACAGTGGAAAAGAGGACCAGGACGCAATCCATTCGCCTGTCTGAGTTCGATGGAGTCACCATTCAAAGAAAGAGGCTACTTGGGAACGTGAAGATCGCTACATAAAGATTACCCCGCTTTGTTCTCTAGCTAAACCAAATCTCGGGTCGAGATTCTTTTTAGAGGTAGGTTTGTAACACCCTGAAAAACTTAGAAGGATTATGTAATAGAAATGTTGTCGGTTGTTTTGTAACGCATCATGTTGGTTGGGTTCTAAAAATAATTTTTCTAAAAATTCTAAGGAAGAGACCACCTGTTTAATTAGTAGCAATTGCTAAATTCGAATTCGAATCTGAAAAGATGATCCATGATAAAGATTTTCAATAGTAGCATAAATAAGTGGCCACTGTGCCAAAGAAATATTTGCGTACAAAGTAGTAAAATCACAGAGTTTATAAAAGAAAAGAGGAGAAAATAAAAGAAAGGAAAAGGATCGGTTGTGGGCCCTAAGTTGGTCAATGTAGTGGTCACCTCATTGGGAAAATAATTTTCTTAAACCCAAGAATACCTCAGGAATTCTGTAAATTTTCTAGAATTTTGGTGGTAATTTCATATTTCTCCTGACTATATTAAGTCCTCCGCATTTGGAAAATCAAAGTCCAAAAATAAAACCCATGAACCCCGTACCGACGCGTGGGCCAGCCGGATCCGCCCACGTCGCCCGGACCCGCCTTCCCCTCTCTCGGGTCGGCGCTTCGGTCCGGATGGCGCCACGTCCCTCCCGGCGCCATCTCGGCCACCATGATCGCCTCTCGCGCCCCTCTCTCAGCAAGCGGGCCCCGCTTGCCGAGGCCGTCTGCCTTCTTCCTCCTCCTCCTCACGCTGGACCCCCCCCGCTCGCGGCGTCTTTGCGCCTGCTGTGGAGACCCCGCAGAGGGGCAGCGTAATGGGGAAAAGGCCCCGTCGTCCCGAACCCATTGTCCTTCCGCCGCTCATGTCCGCCGCTCACTGCGGCGGCCGCCCCTGCTGGCGGGTTCACCGTGCTTGACCTTCCTCGGCCGGCTATAAAAGCCGTAATCATGCCCAAGCAGTCGCCGTGACACCCTCGGCGTTTTCTGGCGCCCAATTGCCCTTAGTTCCACCCTATCGCGGCGACGCCCTTCTTCCTCAATTCCGCCGACCGCCTCTCGCCGCACTCGGCCGATCCTCACTGGGAGCTCGATCCTAGCTCCCACAAGATCTCCACCATCGCCGAGCTGTTGCCGGCCTCCCGAGCTTCGGCGGCAGGCTGCCTTCGCCCGTGCCAGTGAGCCTCCGGGCCGCCGCTGCGCTCGTCGCCGACCCACCTCCGGTGACCCCGGCCCTCCCGTCACCACCACCAAGCATCACCGCAAGCCCGGCTTTGCATTTCACGAAGCCCCGATCCTCGGTGAGCTTCCCTCGCCGGCGACGGCCACCGTCTTCCGGCCTCGGGCGCCTCTGTTCACCCTCGTAAGGGAAAAATCATCCCTTAAGGGTGAGATAAAGCAGCGGCGGGTTGGTCACCGCCGCTCACCCTCTTCCCCCCGGCTCCCTCGGCGCGTTCGAGCCCCGCTCACGCAGCGCGAGGTTGAGCCATTCTTTTAAACGTCGGACAGGTGGGCCCCACCGCCGGCTGACCTTCACCACCGTTGCCTCCGGGCCCCTTTGTCGGGGCAGCGGGGCGGCGAGCCCCCACCGCTTTGGGTTCCACGCGTCGGCACCGCGCAAGTCACGGTCTCGACCAAGGGCCCCACTCGTCGATTTTATTCTTTTGGGATTTATTCAAACCGAATGTATTCAAATATGAGTAACTTGTTCATTTTAGCTCAAATTTAGTGAAATCAATTTCTAAATTCATCTAAAATCAAGGGCTACTTAATGAAACCAGAACCAACACTTTTGAAGCTTGTTTAAATTTTCATTGTGTTAATTGATTGTTGTAATGTTTTTATCTAAATTTTCGCATATGAAGCGTAGCTTCGAGACTCAAGAGGAGGAAGCTGCAGTGCCATAGAATCTAACGTTCAAAACCGGACCTCGACAACCAAGGCGAGTCAATGCTTTGATCATTTTGAGCCTATGTTTTCAATAAAGTATTTTGGTTCAAGTGTTATAAATTGCATGCTTATATTCTATGTGGCAATACATGTTAATTTCAGCTTTTAGATATGCCCATGTTCCCTTGATTTTAGTATATGTCCTTTGCAACACTTTTGCTATGTGATCCTTGTCACCCTAGTAAAAGTAATATTGCTCGACTCTTTTGAAACTAAGTCTATAATTATAAATGCATGCTTAGAGTTGTTATAGATAAACAAGGGTATGAGAGTACCCTAGCATATCTTGCAAACTAAAGGCAGTATATTGGGCGATCATTGTGATGATGACCGGTTTATGTTAGTCTAAGTGTATGTTTCATCCCAAAAGAACCTCATATGCTTATTTATCCGGGCGGATGGTTGAGGCGGGAGTGTTGAATGGTGCCGTGATAGCACAGTTGTGGTAGAGTGGTGCCGTGATAGCACAAGGGATTGTGGTAGAACCGCCCGAGATAACATAAGGACCGAATCGGTGAAAATCTCCCACGATATATCGGTACAACCACATGCTGGCAAAGTGTAGGCAGGGCCAACTAAATTGCATGGACTTAGTATGAGTTGCGTCGGTGTGAACACGGTCGGGTAGAGGATGGCCACATCCTCCGGCGTGATGGCGCAAGAGGGGCTTCGGAAGGGTGGTCGTGCAGGAGGAAGTGGAAACCTTAGCGGTCGCAACTCTGCTAGGAAAGTGCATCGTAAAAGCTCTGTGATAGTCTACTCAACCGCATGGCTAAGGAATCGTGTGGGGCAATGAGCAGATCTATCTCATGTGGGTAAAGTGTACACACTCTGCAGAGTCATGAACTATTCGAATAGCCGTGCCCACGGTTATGGGCAGACATGGGAACTTAGCTAGATATAGCTCTGTTTCAAAATCTGTACAGAAAGGGCAGAGAAAGGCCTTTATGGGAAGGCAGAGTAAAGGCCCTCATTTGAGTTGTCCTGGGTGTCGTCCCAGTGGTGCCGTAGTTTATTATCTGTTGAAGGCATGGTATAATGAGCAGAGTTCATGTAATGGTGGATGATCTCTGTTTCGATAAAGAAAATGTAGATGTCGTGAGTATCATGTTTAAACTTTCAAATGGCTGGGTCCTAGAAATTTTAAGTATTATAGTTCAAAAGGCATATTTCATAAATAAAGCAACTTGAGCCTTTCCTTGTTAAAAGCCTTGCATACTATCTCGCATTTGGTGTGTTGACTCGTGAGCACGGTGGTTAGTGTGCTCACTCGCAATACCAAAACCCGTTAGGAGCTCAAGACCCTTATGCCTTTGAAGAAGCCCTGCTGCCGATGGAGAAGACCATGGCGGAATTAGGGCGCTTATTGCGCGCTTAGAACCTTAGGCATTTAGACTAAGGTGTGGTTTCATCCAGATGTTCTAGAGCCCTAGAATGTTTGTATGACCACTTTTGCCCTCGATCTCGCTTGTGGTTTAAAGGCCTATTTTGTATCTCTTCCATTGCTAGACTTTTGAATTGTAAATAATTGGCACCTTGGCCCTATTGTACCTCTGCGCCTTGGTGAAGGCCTAACTACACTATTACAATGTAATATTATTATGGCTTGTTGTAATTTCCGCGTGTATGAAATGATTCGACAATGTATCATGTGCATTATCTCTCGATCCGAGGAATAATGCGGTAAGGCACAGCAGGTGCGGATTGCAAAATCCGGGTCCGACGACCCACTTGTCGTGGCGATTTAAAGAAATGGGCTCAACCTCGGTCTGCGTGGCGGGCTCGAGCAGCGGCGAGGGAGCCCTGGGAAGAGATTAGCGGTGCTAGCCAAGTGGGCGGGAGGCATTGCCACCCATATAGGGTAATATACCCTCTTGAGTGTCGACGGAGGGGCGGCGGCGAAAGCCGAGGCGAGGGAGGCGGTGGCGTCGCCCGGCGGTATGGCGGGGAGGTGCAGGCGGCGACCGAAGCGGGTAGATGGCGCTGCGGCGATCGATGGAGGTGCCGGGAGGTGCGGGGTCGTCGAGATGGGTTGGCGGCGGTCGGCGGCGGTGCAGGTGGGTGTCCGGTGGCGGCGAAGCACGACGAGAAGCTCGGGGAAGGCACAGGTCGTCTTTGCGGTGGTGGAGATGGAGTGTGCTCGGTGGTAATTGGACCCTAATGGTCCGGATCGCCGGATTGACACTCACCAGCGTTGAGGAAGGAAACGGGCTCGCCGGCGTTTGTGTGGGTTGGGGCCCAATTGGGCTCTGGGAGAGGACGTAGGGAGTGGGGCGAAACATTTGGAGGGGTGTCCGGGCTTTCTAGGCGAGCGGGCGCGGTTGGTCATGACGAGGTCGAGGCGCACGCTGGGCTTGTCGTGGCGGTGTCGTGGCGACAGCATAACGGGGGGGACTCGGCAGCGATATTCGGGGACGAGGCAAGGGCCGTGCCATGGCCTTGGTCGGGCGAGCCGAGGAGGGAAGGGGCCCGGTGTGGGAAGGAGGAAGAAAGGAGAAGAAAGAGGAAGGCGGGGGAAGAAGGAGACCGGGTCCATCGGCGGGGAGAAAGGGGAAAGAGAGGAGAGAGAAAGGAGGGCCCACATGTAAGAGAGAAAAAGAAATGGTAGGGTGGAAAGAGAAGAGACTGTTGGGGCTTGGCTTTGAAATCTCAGACTTCTAGTTTAAATTTTTGTTTCATATTTATGTCACTGATCTTTGCATGACATTTAGAATTTAAGCTTTAAACCTTCAGTTACTAAATAAGTTTCTGTTTTTACTATTTAGGCTATATGTGCACATATATATATATATATATATATATATATATATATATATATATATATATATATTTCTTATATTACTAAACTTTTCTTTGCACAATTTGTATATCTATACATATATAAGTGTTGGTATTTCATTCATTCATTGCTCTTTATGTTATTATTCCCAAACATGAGATTTTATATTTTAAATTGGGTTCCACTTTTCTTCTACTGGATCATCTTTTCAAATTCATTTTTAATATTCTAGTTTTCTATTATTTGCACTTGGGGTTACTCTATGAAATTTAATTGTAGGCCACAAATCTCAAAAAGATTTCAACTAAACATTCAAAAGAAATTTAATTGCCAACAAAATGCAGGAAAAGATTTTAAAGTTCCAAGCTTTTGAAACAACCAAATTTCGGGATGTTACAAATCTACCCCCCTTAAATGAATCTCGACCCCGAGATTCCGGTAGAATAGAAAGAAGGCAGGTGGGATTACTTTAGTTAAGGCTAGCAATAGGTTTCTAGGGGTCATCCGATGTTTAACTCTTCAGTCTTCACGGAGAGGTGGAAATCTGCACGATAAGGGTTAGAACTTGGAGAAGCCAGAAAAAGGAGGGGGAGAAACCTTGTTTTTCCCGAGATAGTTCGTAGACTCCCAATGACTTGCTCTTGATGCCGTTGTCTTCACATTGTCGCAGTCCGGAGTAATTGCATCGTATATGGGACAGGTGATGGAAATAGAATTCACATCATTGGCCTATGCCCTAGAGAGCAGATGGTCTGAGGGATGCCGGTACGAGGATGAACATTTATGTGGTGGTCTTTTGTCCTTACTGCATTCACCTCCCTATTCTTTAGCCTTATGAATCTTCTTGTATTGGTCTGACTAATTCCGAGTTCAGGTTGTCGCACCTTTAAATATACGTGGCAGTAGTTCTTCGACATTTTTGTCCCGTAGTGCTACCCCCCTTAAAATGGATACCACTAGTCATTATTCGTCTCTTCGAGCTCCAGGCATGACGGATCCTATTGGAGGTTCATCCGTGGTACTTCAGCTGCTTGGTCGGCAACAGGGCTTGGAAGTGATCTTCGGGTTAGGGGTCTTGTCTTCCATAGAGAAAACCTATGATCCTGCTGACAGGGCATTCTCCATGTCGATGACCATCTTCGTAGTTGGAGTAGTTCACCAAGCATTGGTATGTGTAATGTCTTCTCTCTTCACAACGTCGACGTACTGCTTGTCATTGGATTTATTTGGAGGCGATCTGATCTACGGGTCTTCCAGGTGGGTAAGAAGAGAATGCTAGCAGGGCAGAGTCTTGGTCTTTGTGCCAGACGAGGCCTTTAGTTGGAAAGCGGTGAAGGCTTCACTTGTCCTTGATTGCCTTGGCTTTGATTAGCCACCACTTTGCTTCGGTATATCTGACTGGGTTTACAGCAACATGACGAGAGGGAATAGCATGAGGTGAGGATTTAGTCGTGGGGATAAGGTGATCTAACCCATTCAAAATTTTTAAAAGAGTATGCCCGAATAACTGGGGCGACACAAAACCATACCAATTTTTAGAAACAAGCTTTTCCGTGATCATAGTAAGGCGCCTGAGGGCAAGAAGGCGATTACAGCAGGCCAAAGTGAACTCTTTCGACAATACAACGTCTACTCGGGTGCATGCAAAAGAGAGTACATGGTTCATCTGCATAGCCTATTTAAGATAGGACCATCTTATCTTCATGAACATTGTCAGCGTTTCTAACCTTAAATTTTTGGAGTAAGGTACGAGAAGAGGATTAAAAATTTTCCTGTTTGATCAATAGACAGAAGAGGAAAGTATTTGGGGCATCTTGATTGACATCAATACTCACTCATGTGTTAACGTTATTAATATTTTTATTTTAAACGAAACTTTGTGGCAAAATGAAGATTTTTCTTTCAACCAGGGGTAATAAAACCAAATATGGGAAATAGGTTTTTACCAACATACTCTTTCGAAGATAACACCCTAAGGTTAACCCTTAGGCTCTATTGTTTTGAAAGACAAGGTCTTCGTTGAAGAAAGCTTTCGGGAAATCACTTTGTTTTGAACTATTTGGGAAACCAAGATAAATTTGTGAATAAGTTTTTGGTAAACAGTTGAGCTTACGGAAATTTCTTTAGAAGTTATAGTCTTGATAAAATGAGTTTGAAACTGGATTTGTAAATGATTAGATAATCGTTCCTCCAAGGATAAACAATTTTTGAAATCAAGTCTTAAATTTAAACATCAGGGTTTCTAACCCTAAATTAGGTTTTCAAAGAGAGTTTATAAACAGAGTACTGGACTTTCATCATTTTGACTTCGGGGTAAGAGAGTTCTTGGAGTAAAAGTGGCTAAGGCAGCATACAGATGAGAGGGAATCATCTAGGAGAGAAGAGATTGAGCAATACCTTTATATTTTTGAAATTAGGTATTAAGGAAATAACTCTAATCATGAAACTAACGGCCAGGCTAACTAGGTCGTGACCTGCAGTCAATATGCTCTTATACCATGCCTGTCAGACCCTAGATTTTACATCCGAAATCCTC
The DNA here is from genome assembly GCA_036346245.1 of Bonia amplexicaulis. Taxonomy (NCBI): domain Eukaryota; kingdom Viridiplantae; phylum Streptophyta; class Magnoliopsida; order Poales; family Poaceae; genus Bonia; species Bonia amplexicaulis. The sequence continues at coordinate 3,074,351 of CM070744.1, forward strand.
TGTGATTTATTGCACTATTCCCTGGATCAGTAGATAGTGCTCACAGCTTCAGAAATGAATATCAAAAACATATCAAGCGGAAGCATAATTAATATAGTAAACTTACACATGGGCCGATTAGGCCGAAATCAGAAAATTTGCAGCAGCGGAAGAACGAAGCACACAGTGGAACCCTCAGGACTTGCCCACAGTGCGTGCGGAGGTTCGCGACCTAGCCCTTGACATCTTCATCTTCTTTGTCCTCATGATCCGTAATGTTGCGATGCGCAGGATTTGATTCCTTGACTCGGATTTGTTGTGAGGCGAGTGTGAGCACACTAACCACCGTGCTCCATGAGCCAATACACGTAATGCAAATAAATAGTATGCAAGGCTTATCAAGGAAGGCTCGGGTTGTTTTATTTGCCAGCAACTTCTCTTTTTGGTAGCATTATCAAACCCTAGTGTTATAGTTGCAACCTAGGACTTCACACGACGATTGCCACAATTGACTTAATCCACCAAAGACATATTTTCTTTATTGATTGCTGTCTAAGATTCCAAACAGCGGTTGACATCATTGATTTTAATCCACCAAATGTAATGACATTACTTAGTTAATCCACCGAACATACATTTTCTATATACCAGTATCTAATCGAATCCACCAATACCTTTGTATTCAATTCCTAAGAATCCAATCTTGCAATCACTAATCACCAACTCCACTTCTGAATTCTAATGATTCTGAAACATGATCACTTTTTAAACCACCGAAATCATTTATATCAGAATATTCTAACAATCCAATCCTTTGGCTAATGATCCAATTCCATAATTTATTCTGCCCATATTTAATCCTTACTATCCATCATCTATCTCTAACTAACTCATCGGTATTTCTCCACCAATGTTGAATCAAGTTTATATCCCAATCCTCATATCTCCAAGTTTCCATCAATTCAATTAATCCAACTGGGTCAAGTCCTATGAATCCCATTAATTCCAACAATTACCTTTATACCCTTCTAATCCTTCAAAACCACTAAAATCATCTATCTAGCCTATCTATTTGTTTAGACTCCACCAATTCATTTCTCCTAGACTCCTTTCTACCATTCCCTTATCGACATGAATCCACCAAGCAACGCTTAGCATTTACCCCAACTGTCCTTTTCTTTCCTTGAGCCCTATTTATTTTCCCCGGCATTTTATTTAGGAGAAGCATTGACATTCTTTGCTTTTGAAATATAATATATAAAAACTTCCTGAGACGTAGCCATTTGAACAAAACATAATGTGACATAATGCAATAGTATTAGCGGTCCAGATTCTATCCACCATTTCATAGTCTCTGCACCATATGCTTAACTTTTCAGCGTTATAACCGCTTACATTACCACTGGGACGACACCCAGGACAACTCAAATAAGGGCCTTACTCTGCCTTCCCATAAAGGCCTTTCTCTGCCCTCTTTAAAAGATTTTGAAATAGAACTATATCTAGTTAAGTTCCCATGTCCGCCCATGACCGTGGGCACGGCTATTCGAATAGTTTTGACTCTGCGAGTGTGTACACTTTACCCACATGAGATAGATCGATCATTGCCCCACACGATTCCTTAGCCGTGCGGTTGAGTAGACTATCACGAGCTTTTACGATGCATTTTCCTAGCGAGTTGCGACCGCTAAGGTTTTCACTTCCTCAGGCACGACCACCCTTCCGAAGCCCCTCTTGCGCCATCACGTGGAGGATGTGGCCATCCTCTACCGCCCGTGTTCACACCGACGCAACTCTTACTAAGTCAATGCAAATTAGTTGGCCCTGCCTACACTTTGCCAGCATGCGGTTGCACATGTTATATCGTGGGAGATCATCACAAGATTCAGTCCTTAATAGTTATCTGGGCGGTTCTACCACGATCCCCTTTTTGTGCTATCACGGCACCATTCCATCACAACTTGTGCTATCACGGCACCATTCAGTAAATCACACCCTCAACCGTCCGAGATAATTAAGCAAGTAGGATTTTGGGAACATAAAATATTCATCCCAACATCGCCATCATCATCACAATGACCGCCAACCAAAATTCTCATATGTTTGAAAGTGATGCTTGGCTTCTCACGCCCATGAATATCTAAGCACTACTAAGCATGGCATATAATTACGAACTTATTTTCAAAAGGTTACTATTATACTTTTGGTAGGGTGACAAGGTTCACATAATCAAGTATTCAAGAAGGGAGTAATATTAGTCAAGGAAAACATGGTCATATAACTAGGATATTAAATTAACATGTATTTGCATATAAAATGATAGCATGCAATTTGATAATTTAAACCAAAGTAATTTGCCGAAAAGTAGGTTCAACATGATCAAAGTATTGACTCGCCTGGCGCGGTTTACCGCGGTCTTGAGCTCACACAAAGCGATCTCATTTGAAGGGCGGAGCTTCTGATCTTTATCTTCACTTGCACTTGATCTCACTTGATTCCTCGATTCTTCAGAACTCCAGTTCTAATTACGTGCTAAGCAACTGAATTCAATATAAAGGCAAATAACTCAAAAGATCCAAATAAATCTGAATAAACTCAATTTAGTTTTATAATGAGTTAATGGGTGATCCGGGTGGGTTGAGGCAAGGTCGGTGGCAGAATACGATGATTCGGTCTTTTTATTAATAATCTCTTTTTATTATTTGTATATTTATTTAGGAAGTTCCATGAGTTTGGTTAGACTCATGATTCAATGCACGAGATTAGTGTAACATTATTTTATCGAGTGCTGTATTCAGGGTTCATGTTTTATTTAAGCAACACTTACAATGTTTAGCTTTATTTCTAGTTCATATTTCATTTGTCTAACAAGGCTTGTCTTACCAATTCTTAATGCAATATCACTATTTATCTAAATCTACCACGGGGAGTCATTTAGTTATCTAACTGATGTTTTAATAGTAAACTTTTAGTTTATTCTTATTTACTACTCATTTGCGACTATCAGTCTTTATTAGGTGTGAATATTTAACTAAGTCATATTTCAATAATTGATATTCAGCAAAAACTACCACTAAGACTTATTATTGGTGGCTTACTAACATTGGCCTTTATCTTAATTTTGATTGAGGGCAACCTTTATTAAATTTGGACATTTTAACAAAACTCATTTTTCTTAATGGATGCCTTTAGTTGACTTTGGATTTAAAATAAACACTAAAGGCATATTAATCCTTTATGACAACTAATTCCATTTTAAATATTACATAATCTATTTTGCATTAAATTTCACTAGCTTCTCTAAATTATTTCTAAATTCAAATGAGCTTCAAAAATCGGGATTTGTGTTCCATTGGACAGATCTTGAATTTAGATGAATTTAGAAATTTGTTTCATTTAATTTGGAGCAAAAATGAATAAGTTATGCCCATTTAAAGCTTTTCGGTTTGGTTAAATCCTAGAAATAGCAAAATCTGACAAGTGGGGCCCACTGACAGCACCCACTCGCGCGGGGGCCGACAGGCGGGGCCCAGCAGCAGCGGCTTCCTCTCTCCCCCTTCCATTGCTGGCAAGCGGGGCCCGGCCGTCGGCTGAACCTTGTGATCGGTCGTGACAGTGGGGCCCACTTATCAGCCGGCGATTTAAAAGAAATGGGCTCAACCTCGGCGCTGCGTGAGCGGGGCTCGAACGCGCGCGGCCGAGGGAGCCCGGGGGGAAGAGATTAGCGGTGCTAGCCAAGTGGGCGGGGAGGTATTGCCTACCCATATAGGGTAATATACCCTCTTGAGCTGTCGACGGAGGGGGGGCAAGGCAGAGGAAAGCCGAGCCGAGGGAGGCGGTGGCGTCGCGGTAGGTGATGGCAGGGAGGTCCAGGCGACGACCAAGCGGGTAGATGGCGCGCGGCGATCGATGGAGGTGCGGGGAGGTGCAGGGGTCGTCGGAGATGGGTTGGCGGCGGTTGGCGGCGGTCGGGTGGGTGTCCGGTGGCGGCTACGGACGGAAGCTCGGGAAGGCACAGGTCGTCTTTGCGGTGAGTGGAGATGGAGTGTGCTCGGTGGTGGACCCTAATGGTCCGGATCGCGGATTGACACTCGCGGCGTTGAGGAAGGAAACAGGCTCGCCGGCGTTTGTGTGGGTTGGGGCCCAATTGGGCTCGGGAGAGGGCGTAGGGAGTGGGCGAAACATTTGGAGGGTGTCCGGCTTTTCTAGGCGGCGGCGCGGTTGGTCATGACGAGTCGAGGCGCCTGGCTTGCTTGTCGGCGCGGTGTCGATGGCGACAACGGCGGGGACTCGGCACGAGATTCGGGAGGAGGCAAGGGCCGTGCCGCGCGGCCTTGGTCGGGGCAGAGCCGAGGAGGGGAAGGGGGGCCCGGTCGCGCGCGGGGAAGGAGGAAGAAAGGAGAAGAAAAAGAGGAAGGCGCGGGGGGAAGAAGGAGACCGGGTCCATCGGCAGGGGAGAAAAGGGGGAAAGAGAGGGAGAGAGAAAAGGAGGGCCCACATGTAAGAGAAAAAGAAATGGTAGGGTGGAAAGAGAAGAGGCTGTTGGGGCTTGGCTTTGAAATCTCGGACTTCTAGTTTAAATTTTGTTTCATATTTATGTCATGATCTTTGCATGACATTTAGAATTTAAGCTTTAAACCTTGATTACTAAATAAGTTTCTTTTTACTATTTAGGCTATATGTGCACATACATATATATATATATATATATATTATTTCTTATATTACTAAACTTTTCTTTGCACAATTTGTATATGTATACATATATAAGTGTTGGTATTTCATTCATTCATTGCTATTTATGTTATTATTCCCAAACATGAGATTTTATATTTTAAATTGGGTTCCACTTTTCTTATACTGGATCATCTTTTCAAATTCGTTTTTAATATTCTAGTTTTCTATTATTTGCACTTGGGGTTACTCTATGAAATTTAATTGTAGGCCACAAATCTCAAAAGATTTCAACTAAACATTCAAAAGAAATTTAATTGCCAACAAAATGCAGGAAAAGATTTTAAAGTTCCAAGCTTTTGAAACAACCAAATTTCGGGATGTTCAATGAAAGCGGCGGTGTGGCTCCAAGCCAGTGGCGATGGAGTGGCGGCTCAGTGGTAGCTAAGGCCTGAGCGGCATTGGTGGGTGGCATCTCATGCAGCGGCATAGGCTTCGGGCGATGCGGCACACGGTGGTGCGATGGCGTATGCAAGTGGCACGGTGTGCGGCAGCTGCGTGCGGGAAGTGCTGTGCAAGGCTATTCCATGAGAGGTCTTTCCTTTTTCTTTCTTTCTTTCCCACGATGCAATCAACAATCCCTCTTTTTCTAATCGTCCGATCGGCATTGTGTCGGCGACTCCAAGTCAGCTCGCGGAGATTAGAGGAAATTTGCACCGTGAAAATAAAATCAATCTAGAATGCAAAATTGTATGGAATAAATGCAATCTAGATAGCGATTCAATCTACAAGTATCGTGCTTCGACGATTACCTTTCGATCCCCGGACTGACTCGTGCTAATAACATGTTGAGGAACTATCGTTGGCAAGTCCAATCCAAGCAATTCCTCCTAGGTAAGAGAGATAGATTAAACACATAACAATGCAAAATAATAGATTGAACACGGTGAGATGGGGTACTCCTTTCTTTCTTTATTGCTTTTCTCCTTCATAAGTACAAGTTACAATGATTGAGACTCCCTATTTATAGACTAAGTGATGAGGTGCCCACCATGGGCCAACCTTATAGGCCCAGGCCTAAGTTTCCCAACATTAACCACCCTACACTACACAACCATACCAACCACCTGCCCCTGTCATTTTCTTTCCTCCCCTCATTTCTTACCACCCAAACTGAACATGTTTTCCCTTGTTCAACCTACTGCTACCCCATCCAATAGTCAAAACCCATGTGTGACCCCCACTTTTTTTATATCCAACACCACTGCCATATCTCCTCCCTTATTCACCCTCACCTCATTTCTTCACCCCAACAAAACACCCCTTAATTGCATTTTCTTCCATAAGCCAAGATAAGAGCAAACTTTCATTCCTCCATCTCTCCTTCGAATCACCTCCAAAAACACAAAACCAAGCCATGGATGTCATGCCGTCACGTTCCTCATCACGCGAGCATTCTATTTCTACCCCTAGTTCGCACATGCATGAAGGATTAAGCAAGTTGGCGGTGAGAGGCTTAGAGGTGAGCAGCTGAGCAGCTTCGCAATGCAGAGCTAGTGACACGGCGTCGAGCGGCAAGTGTGGCACTAGTAGGTGGTCGGCAGTGTGGAGGAGAAGCCAGAGTTGGTGTGGCCAGAGGCGCAGCCGCAGCGATGCAGTAGCTCGGTAAGGCAGCCGACGATGGTGCTGTTGGCAATGGCAATACTTGTTTATTGGTATAAATTGATAGCGATCACTACTACAGAAAAGGTCATCACAGACGGTTCAAAAACGTCATCACAGACGGTTTTGTGAACCGTCTGAATTTATGGGTCAGTGATAATCGAAGGTTATCACAGACGGTTGTCGAACAACCGTCTGTGATGTTGAAATATCACAGACGGTTTGTAGCTTCTGGATCGATGACCTTCTGGGCAATTGTGTTAAAGAAATAACATAGCCTCATGATTGTCTCTCGTACTTTGATCGGCAAAATATTTCTAATTGCAATAGGGAGCATCTGTGTCATCAGCACATGACAATCATGAGACTTCATGCCATTTAACTTCAAATCTTGCATCGAAACAAGTTTCTTCACGTTGCCGGAGTAACCAGACGGAACTTTCACACCATGCAAGCACTGGCACAGTTCTGTTCTCTCGGCCTTGGACAGACTGTAACACGCAGGGGGAAGGTACGTTCGTCCATTATCTCATTATCGTCGGTGCTAACTCGGGCCCGATGTCCATATCGCCAAGTCAAGCCGTCGTTGACGTAGTCCTTTGTTTTGTCACGAATGTTCAAGAAGAGACCAATCAAGTCACACATACATTCTTTTCTCGTGCATGACGTCGATGCGAGTGTTGAACATCTAGGTACTTCCAATAAGGTAAGTCCCAAAATATTGATCTCTTCTTCCATGTGTTCTTCTCATGAGCCCTCATTTTACGTCCCTTTTCGAGGACAACATCTAAATCCTTAACCATATCATAAACCTCGTGTCCCCTTAAATGCCTTGAGCTGAACCGCCTTCCTTCTCTCCGTCAAATTGTTTCTTCATCTTGCGGTATGGGTGAGCCCTCCGAAGGAACCGCGGTGACGCATGTAGACCGCTTTTGCGTGAGTGTCTCACCACACACTCTCGGTATCATCTAAACAAGGGTACAAGCTTTGGCACCTTTTGTACTCTGGCCCGATAGGTTAGCAAGGGCAGGATAATTGTTTATGGTGCAGAACAATAAGGAGCGCAAAGTGAAATTCTCTCGTTTGTATGCATCCCATACCTGTACCCCTTCGTTCCACAGTACTTTTAGATCTTCTACCAACGGTGCTAGGTACACATCGATATCATTCCCTGTTGCTTTGGCCCTTGGATAAGTATCGACAAAGAAAATATACTTCGCTTCATACACAACCAAGGAGGAAGGTTATAGATGCAGAGAGTCACGGGCCATGTGCTATGCTCACGCTCATGCTACCGAAAGGATTCATTCCATCTCGTACTCGGTCCAAACCTTATATTCCTTGGTTCTCGCACCAAAGTCTCGCGAACCTCCTATCGAGGTTTCTCCATCGGACGGAATCGCAATATGTCTTAGCATTCCATCCTTCTTGCGCTCCTCCGAGTGCCAACGTAGCGATTTTGCCTCCTTTGGGTTTGCAAAAAACCTTTTCAAACGGGGAATTATAGGATGAGAGACCATGTGAGGTCATCCCATTGTGAGTGATGAGTAATTGACATCCGCTTTTCAAAAGTCGAGTTTGAGTCGGTTTGTTCGGACCCTGACGTTGCTTGGTGCAACGGGCTCGGTCGGACTTTGGTCAAGCGTAGTCGTATGGATTAGGATGTATATTCTGATATTGTGACTTGTTTGATCTTGTTTATGCTATTTGCGCTGCGACATGTATCGAAAGCGGTGCTATTTGACGTGTTTCTTGTCTCGTGTGTCTGCGCAGAGACGAGGCGGAGTCGTGGCGAGACACGGTGGACGGACTAGGCGCAGTGGCGCCGAGGTCGAACGGTCATGATGTGTCGAAGACGACGTGGACTCGACGTGGTTGCGGAGCGTGCGAGGCAAGGAGCGCTGAAGCTTCCTGAAGGTGCGGGAGGCGAATCGGTAATTCGCAAGGCCGCACAAGGGGAACGGCTCCGTTAGGGTTTAGCCGTGCGAACGGGTTGGAGACCCGTTAGCCAAGGGCTATAAATAGAGGTGAGGGGCTGCATACCCCTTAGGACACAATAGAGAGAGTTAGGGTTTTAAGAGTTCATTCCTTGTGTGTTGTGTTCCTCCCAAGAAGCATGTGAGGCTCTTGGTGTTCTTGAGGATTTATGTGAGTACTTGGGGGCAATTTTTATTAGACGACATTCACCCCCCCCCTCTGTCGCCAAATCCGATCCTACAATTGGTATCAGAGCCGGTTAGCTCTTCTTTGATAGATCTTTAACCGGTCTCAAGAGCCATGGCGACGGACAAGTATTCCACCAAGCCGCCTGCTGATGGCCCGGATTACCCTTTCCGAAGAGCCGGATGGAAACTTACATCCGTGCTCGGGGTATGCCATCCGCGGAAGGTGAAGATACGGTTTGTTGTTCCCGCCGATGAGAACATCAATGCCGGAATATGGTCGATGTTGAGGCGAATGCTAAGGCAAGGAACATCATCATTCGGGGTTGAGTAGAAGCGAGTTCGATGCATCTCTCACTGTCGTCCGCGCTTACGACATCTGGGTGACCCTCGATGCATACCATGAGGGCACCACCCAGATCAAGACGGTTCGACAAGACCAGTTCAAGCGAGAATACAGTAAATTCGAGATGCTTGCTGGTGAGTCCCTTGACGAGTGCTTTTCTCGCTTTCACAAGATTTTGAGCAACCTCCGAGCCGTCGGTCTCACATACTCCGACTCGGATAATGCTCGTCAAATTCTTTCTCGCACTCGATCTTAGGGTTTGGGAGATGAAGGTGACTACCATCAAGGACACCACGGACCTCTCGACCTTGACTCTTGATGCGCTTTACTCGCCTCAAGACTCACGAGATTGATATAGTCTCGTCGGTCCGAAGTCTCACGATGGCACTAGTCACCGATCCCGCTCGATCCACTTCTTCTGAGCCATCTTGCGGATTCTCCTTCGCTGCTCTCTGTGACATAACCGATGATCAGATAGAGTAGCTTGCGGATGAGCAGCTAGCCCTCCTCGCACGGAGATTCTCCCATGCTTACAAAGGGAGGAGGGACGGAAGGAAAAGAGGACCCGTGATTTGTTTCGAGTGTGGTGGCCCCAACCACATCCGAGCAAACTGTCCCAAGCTTGGGAAGGGTAAAGGTGACTTCAAGGTTCGGGCAAGAACGACTACATCGACAAGAACCGCAACTCGAAGCCCTCAAGACCGGCCCGGAAAGAAGAAGTTCCGTGACCTTGGGAAGGCCAAGAAGCTCTTCCACCGCTTCTCGCGCTTTCGACGACCTCGACCTCACCGAGGTGGAGGGATGGAGCGACGACGACGGACCGGTGACCAAGACCCCAAGGGCGACAGCGACTTCTCCGGGATGTGCTTCATGGCCCTTGAGGGCGAACTGAGCGACAGCGATCTCTATTCCGACCGATGAGGTATGTCCTCTTATGACCAACTTAATGAAGCCTTTCTTAAGTTAGGAGGTTTTCATGCTAGAGCTAAGACTAGATGTAGCGAGTTGGAGAAGGAAGTAGAGAGATTGTCACGGGAGCTTACTTCACTTATATCCGCTCCTCCCGTGACGATCGTGATACATGCGTGCTTTGATCGGTGATATGGAGAAGCTAAGGACCTCACATGATAGTCCGTCCTCTCGAGCTTGATGCAATTAAGGTGGAGAATGTTAGTCCGCTTGCGATTTAGAATTGAGTAGGTTGGTCATTACCCTACTTACTACGATGAGACTATTGCTCCCACCTCATGTGAGGATAAGGACTTTGATGCTAGAGGACCTTATGCCATGCTTCTAGATCTTGGAGTCTTGTGTAAATTGTGATAACTTGAATATGAAACTAAAACAGGCAGATCATAAAATTGCAGAATTTCAAACCTTCTTACTTGAGCCTATTGCTTCTTGCGTGAATTGTCCCAAGCTTATCACGAACTTGAAGTCGCTCCAAACAGTTTCAAGAATTAGTTGATGACAATAACAAATTGGCCAAGTTTGCTTCTAAGGACCTGTTAGCTCACCATGCAATTGTTGTAACAAACTAAAATCAATTGGTTGCATTAGATGAAAAATGTGAAGCTAACTAAGGATCTTATAGAAAAGCAATCATCTGCTTGTATTGTGTGTGCTGGGAAGAAGCATGAGGGTTTGGTAGAGACGCCAGCGACGTGAACCAATTGGCTAGCAAGAGGACCGTCCTTCCCGAATCTACTGCGTGCACAAGCAAATCTTTCCTCTCGCTGTTGGTTCTTCTTCTACTCCCTTACCTCCTGCCGTCTCTTCTCTTCCTGCACTTCTTGCGCCTCTCTTTTTGGGAGTGTCGGTGCCTTATGAACACTCTCGAGAGATTTGTCTGAGGCAAGAAGAAGCTTAATCTTATTCTAGACCAATCAAGATTTGCAAATTCAATCAAGGTCTAGGATATGATTTTCTAGAAGACGAAGGAAGCATCCACCGCTGTGCTCGCACCCATAGCCACAGTGTGATCGAGGTCAAACCCAAGAACAAGAAAGTTCAATTTAAATCAGCGGGCTTTGTCCAAGGGATTTCGGCGAAGGTGATTTCACCGCAGCTTGCCTCTCTCGGCGATGGTTATCTCATGCTACTTCACCCCTCGGATGGCGGTATCATTGCACCTTCCGTCGAAGGATGGTCATTTATTTGACTATTGCTTCAAGCGCCCAAGATCGCGCGTAGAGACCGTGTTGAGTCTCTTAGGCGATTCGTGGTCGCCCCTGCACCTTGAGTGCACCTAAGACCAAAGACGAGGTCTAGGCTTGCTACTACTGTAGCTTTGGGCAACATCGTGGACTTGGTTCTTCCGAGTTTTCTTTTTCGTCCTCATGCTGCTCGGTCGTGACTTCACTGCTCGAGGGTAGATCTCGCTTTTCCTATCGAGATTCCTACCCGGCGTGATCGCCTTGTCGGGCAGCCGACTCGCTCTTACAGAAAGGGCGGACCCGGAATGCCTTCAGTCTACATAGACCTTCCGCTTCTTTGAGCGACGGAGAGCGTGGGGTAGTTAGAGGTCACTGTGTGTGTGACTACTTCTTACGCTCGACGTGTGACTCAAGATTGGGTGCCAAAATCTATGTTGATTTATCCCAAGATCGAGACTTTGCTCTTTGTTGACTCGTGTTCGCCACGGGTGGAAGGAAAGGTTTGGCTTGTAGACTCGGTGTTCACGACACATGACCGGAGATTCCGTTGGTTTTCTTCCTTGCCCGTGCTCCAGGTGATGAGACTATCACCTTTGGAGACTCATCGTCTGGATGCATCATCGCCAAAGGTACTGTGCGCGTTAATGACTCATTTGTTTTAAAAGATGTTGCCTTGGTGAGTAAACTGCATTACAATTTGCTTTCGGTTTCTCACCACCGATGACGGTTTCGAGGTAAGTTTTAAGAAAACGCCCTGCAAAATTGTTGATTCTTTGGGTAGTCCGGTTTATGGATTTCTCGTTATGGGAGGATCTTTCGTGCTGATTTCATTGAGTCTTCGTGATCCTCTCCTGTTTGGTTGCTTCGAGTCCCGCGACCTTTCCTTCGGCATAGGAGACTTGGTCATATTGGATTTGACCATTTGACTCGAAAGTTAGCGGCCACGATCTCATTCGTGGTCCGCCGAAACTCAAGATGGTCAAAGATCTTGTTTGCGCCCATGCCAAGACGCGGCAAGATGGTTGCCGCTTCTCATCCTCCGGTCACAAGCATTATGACCGATGCACCGGACACCGCCCATATGGATACGCTTGGACCACTCGAGTCTTGATCGGCAGGAGGGAAGTGGTATGTTCTTGTCGTAGTCGATGACTTCTCGAGGTATTCTTGGGTGTTTTTCTTGGCCTCGAAGGATGAGACGTTTACACTTTTCGAGGTCTTTTCAAGAGGCTTTCTGCTGAGCTTCCGTGTGCCTTACGAGCGATCCGCAATGACAACGGCACGGAGTTCAAGAATTCCTACTTTGAGAGCTTCGTGGTGAGACAGTGTAGAGCACCGCCTCTTCTCCATACGTCCCTCGGCAGAATGGCGTTGTGGAGAGGAAGAACCGCACCTTGGTCGAGATGGCGGGGACGATGCTCGATGAATACTCTACACCGCGGAAGTTTTGGGCTGAGGCTATAGCTACCGTGCCATGTCTCAAATCGAGTTTTTCTCAGGGCACACTTGCACCGCACTTCTTATGAGCTGAGATATGGGCGAAAGCCCAGCGTCTCTCATTTTCGTGTGTTTGGTTGCAAGTGCTTTATCTTGAAGTCTGGGAACCTAGATAAGTTCGAGTCACGCTCTTGTGATGGGATCTTTCTAGGCTACTCGACTTCTTCGGGCTTATAGGGTCCGGAACCGTGAGTCTAGCAAAATGGTAGAGACACTGAGGTGACCTTCGATGAGGCCGGTCAGGGACTAGGCCCGATATCTCGTGTACTTTAGAGCGCCCGAGACCATCTTCGTGGATGATGAGGAGGATGGAGACGAGGGTTGTCTACCTGATCCAGTCCCTCATCCACCCCTTGAGGTGCCTTCTTCCACCGCACCTCGAGGTGATCAGCCCATGCCTTTTGCTTCCTCTAGAGCTAGTGGCTCTGTTCCTACCTCGTCAGTTCACGAGGTAGAGGCCACTTCTTCTTCTCATCCCGGACCTCCAAGACATATCCAAAATCTCATCCTTCCGAGCGGATGATTGGAGATCTATTTGAGCGAGTCACACGCCCAAGTTTGGCGTGTCACTTTTCTCTCCTCCACTCGCCTTCGTAGCTTCCTTTGAGCCCAAGGACGTTTGTCATGCTTTATCTGACGAGTCTTGGGTCAATGCCATGCATGAGGAGCTAGAGAGTTTCGAGAGAAACAAGGTCTGGACGCTTGTTGAGCCCCCTCGAGATCACAATATCATTGGAACCAAATGGGTGTTCAAGAACAAGCAAAGTGAGGATGGGGTAGTCATTCGAAACAAGGCTAGACTGGTTGCACAGGGTACTCCTGTGTTGAGGGTCCGGATTTCGAGGAGACCTTGCCCTGTAGCTCGCCTTGAGGCCATTAGAATTCGCTTGCCTTTGCAGCTTCTAAAGGTTTCAAGCTTTACCGATGGATGTCAAGAGTGCCTTTCTCAATGGCTTCATTGAGGAAGAAGTCTATGTCCGACGACCTCCGTGTTTCGAGAACCCTAAATACCCTAGTCATGTCTTCAAGCTTTCCAAAGCGTTGTATGGACTTAAGCAAGCCCCTAGAGCTTGGTATGAGAGGCTTAAGTCCCATCTATTGAGACATGATTTTGAGATGGGTAAAGTTGACAAGACCTTGTTCATTCGCGGCTTGGCAATGACCTTCCGCCGCCTAAATTTATGTCGATGACATCATCTTTGGCGGCTCTTCCCATGCTCTAGTTTCACAGCCTCTCGGATGTCATGAGCACCGAGTTTGAGATGAGCATGATGGGTGAGTTGACTTTCTTCCTTGGCTTCCGGATCAAGCTGCACTCGGGAGGGTACCTTCTGCATCAAGGCAAGTACACCGTGACCTCCCGAGACGCTTCGACATGAGTGATGGAAAGCCGTGTCAACTCCGATGGCTTCTACGGCCACACTTGACCCGAGATGAGGACGGCGAGCCGCTTGATCAAAAGAGTTCGGTATGATTGGCTCTCTCTTGTACCTCACGCCTCGAGACCGGACATACACTTCTCTCGTGTGTCTTTGTGCCCTTTGAGCTTCTCCTCGATCTCACCGCCAAAGTGTGAAGCGCATCTTCGGTACCTTCGAGCTGCCATTGACTATGGTATCTGGTACTCTTCCTCATCCCGCTCATCCCTTAGAGCCTATTCGGATGCGCACTTTGCCTACTGTAGGATAGATAGGAAGAGCACCGGCACCGCCGGTTCATTGGCACTTCTCTCGTTTCTTGGTCTTCGAGGAAGCGGTGTTGCACACCCACCGCAGAGGCCGAGTATGTTGTCACAGCCACCGATTCGTAGTCGTCCTTTGATGGTCTCGACTGCGAGACTTTGTTAGCTATCGACCGTGTTCCGCTCTTTTGCGATAACACGTCTGCGATTAGCATTGCTAAGAACCCAGCAAGCACTCTCGGACCAAGCACATCGATATCGATATCATTTTCTTCGAGACCATGTAGAGAAGGGTGACATCGTGCTTCGCCAGTGGAGAGTGACCACCGCTTGGTCGATATCTTCACCAAGTCTTTGGATAGCACGAGGTTTTCACTCATGGGAGAGCTTGGGGTGGTTTGTCCTTACGGACTGTTGTGAGGGGAGCTTTGGGCTTTACCGCTTTATCATATTATTTATGCTTCGTCTCCTTACTATTGCACCGCATTTGTGGGTTCATTGGGTTTAGTCCTTCCAAATAGGTTAGAGTGGTTCTTTTGTCTAGTTGCTTAGACTTCTTACTCTTATCTTATGCTTCGTGATGCTCTATTAGTCGCTTCTTATCTCACTAGATTGAGCTCACTCACTTCTTGCGATCTAGCGAGGGTCGGGCCACCTTCTGCAGAGCAGGTACGTGTTTGCTCTCTAGTGTGTGTTTTACTGGCCACTATTAGTCCCGAGTCATATGGGGTAGATAAGAGTTAGTCCGAGTCATTAGTATTCTCTATCTTATCTATGCTTTAAGGACTGCCTGTTTTCGTGATTTATTTGCCAGCTTCTCATTTTATTGCTTTGGTTTAGGGGGAGTTCATTTGGGAACTTCTAGATTTTAATGATGACATAACTCAACTTAAACTAAAAGTTGTATCTCAAGTTCAGGGGGAGCTAGATTTTCTTCATTTGACTCGTAACATAACTTAATGGAGCCTTGATTATTATCCTTTCATGACATGTTTTCATTATATTATATCTTGCCATGATTTATGCTCCATTGCTAATTTGATCATGACTTTATATGTGTAGTCAAGTCTTTGCCATGATAGGTTAATTAAAATGCTAAATTTTGACCTAATTCATGTCTTGTTCATATTTGAGACTAGTCGACTTTGTGTTATCTTTTATGGTTCTTGCCATGTCAAATAGGTCGAGTTGAGTCTTGAATCTTAGTTGAGCAATAGATTGAGCTATACAGTTTCTTGATGACACATAAGTTAGTACAATCTATTAAAAGCAAAAGATCTCTTTGTGCGAAAAACCGATCTCACCAATTCCTTCTCATGAGATCGCTTGCCATTGCACAAGGCATGAACTCGGGGAGTTTTGATGACCAAGATCATTTCCTTAAGCTTCTCGCTTGGAATGATCGCATAAGGCTTGAGGTCTAGCACATGGTCGAATAAAAGATGGTTGAAAACAACCATGTGATCTCAAAAGAAAATGTCAAATGTGCTGAATTGCTAAAATGTTCAATGTACTCCAACAATTGTATCATTCTTGAACAAATAGCACTCTAGTTTGCTCAACACTAGCTTCTTGATTCCATTTAGCTAACTGACATGGCTTGCATCATTTGTGGATATCATTAGCTAGACTAAAATCTTGTTTGACTTGACTTGCTAAGCACTTCAATTAAAAATTCAGATTATACCTTCGTTGCTTAGCTTCACTTTACATACTTAGTCATGATCTTTATAGCATATTTGTATGTTATGGCTTGATGTAATGCATGATGGTCATTTTGGATAATTCTCATGGCTCTACATACTTAAAATGATCAAATCAGCCATTTCATCCATCATCATGACTTATTTTCTCCTTCTTTCATTCTTGATGGGTTTATTGTCAAAAGGGGGAGAAATTAGTGGTAGAAAAAGTCACTTCGGGAGCTTTGAAGAAAAATTGTTCTTTCTTTTGCTCCTTCTGTCGACATGGTCATTAACTTCTCTCTTTACTCATGGACCATGTTAGACTCTTCAAACTCAATTTTGTGTCTTTTCGGTGTTTGTCAATATACTCATCAAGGGGGAGATTGAGAGACCATGTGAGGGTCATCCCATTGTGAGTGATGAGTAATTGACATCTGTTTTCAAAAGTCGAGTTTGAGTCGGTTTGTTCGGACCCAGACGTTGCTTGGTGCAACGGGCTCGGTCGGACTTTGGTCAAGCGTAGTCGTATGGATTAGGATGTATGTTCTGATATTGTGACTTGTTTGATCTTGTTTATGCTATTTGCGCGTACATGTATCGAGCGGTGCTATTTGACGTGTTTCTTGTCGTGTGCGCAGGGCGGCGAGGCGGAGTCGTGGCGAGACACGGTGGACGGACTAGGCGCAGTGGCGCCGAGGTCGAACGGTCATGATGTGTCGACGACGTGGACTCGACGTGGTTGCGGGCGTGCGAAGCAAGGAGCGCGAAGCTTCCGGAAGGTGCGGGGGGCGAATCGGTAATTTCGCAAGGCACTGGCGGAAACGGCTCCGTTAGGGTTTAGCCGGCGTAACGGGTTGGAGACCCGTTAGCCAAGGGCCATAAATAGAGGTGAGGGGCTGCATACCCCTTAGGACACAATAGAGAGAGTTAGAGTTTTAAGAGTTCATTCCTTGTGTGTTGTGTTCCTCCCAAGAAGCATGTGAGGCTCTTGGTGTTCTTGAGGATTGAGAGGGAGAGGATGGATTGAGTTGATGGTATTAAGACTATGTAATCTTTCCTCTCTAATACAATCATTCATGGGAATGTATCTCTTTGATAGCTTTTGGGTTTTGCTCTTGAATGATGTCTTTTGCTTGATTAATATTCATTTCTTGACTTGTTCTTGGCGTGGATGAGTCTCAAGACCAAGAAACCAGGTCATTGCCAAAAAGCAAAATATCGATTCAAAAAGTTCTCTTGGTTCTCTGTTCTGCATATCATTCATCTGGTCGTTATTTATCTGAGTCATGCTAACTGATCTTAGCAAGAAATTTACTTCTCCTGAGTACTTTTCTCTTTGAGAGCTTGATCGTGTTTCAGTCATTTGCTTTTGTTGATCTCTAGCCGATCTTTCAGTTTCCTCTTTTTGGTTGGCATTAGTGTTGTAGATTCTGCTGTGCCGAACAAACTACTCTCTGTGCCAATTCCTGTGCCGACAAACCAAGAAGGTGGTTGCTGTTTTAACCCCTGTGCTGAACTGTTCTAGCTGTTGAATGTGTTTTTCCTCTATGCCGAACTGTGATCTCAGTGCTTTGCCGAACTAATCTCCCCTCTGAGCCGAACAGTTCATCTGCTGCTGCTCTGTTTCTTTTCTCTGTTGTGCAAATCTGCTGCCGAGTGTTTTTGGCTGCACAGATTCAACTGCAACCGAGTGCTATTTTGCAGGCTGGTTGTTTTCGGTGCACTGGAAGTTGGAACTGACTTTTCTTCCTGTACCGACAGTGGTTGCTGTTTTCTTGTGCCTACAGCAAGGAGGTGGTTGCAGTTTTATTCACTGTGTTGATCTGATTTTTTGGCTCTCTTGCATTCTTTTTTTTTTTGCCGATTGATTACTACTACTGCTGCCATTCGCTGTTTTCTTTCCTGTGTCAAAATGGTCTAGCAGTGGTGCCGACAGCAAGCAGTTGGAGCTGATTTCTTCTTTGGATGCTGTGTTCCTTCCTGTGCTGAATTAAATCTTCCTGTGCCGAATAGTTTTCATTTGCTGCTGTTCTTTTTCGGCAGCCCTGCAGTCTTCTCTGCACAGTTGTGAACAGGAAGGTCTGTCTTGGCAGCCACTGCAGTCTTCGGCAGCTCTGTCCCAGCTTCTTCTTTTCTTTTTGTTGCCGGTAGGAGGAGCAGTATTGCTGGTCTATTTTTCGGCAGGAAGTACAGTACTTACTATTTGGCTGTTTTGCTTTGTGTGTTTGTTCTCTTTTCGAGTCTGGTCTTCTCTCTTTTGATAAATATTGTTTCAATTTTCAGTTAGCGCTCAAATCATCTTCTTCATAGCTTTTATAGCTATCGGAGAAATAAGAATTTATGTGAGTACTTGGGGGCAATTTTTATTAGACGATATTCACCCCCCCTCTGTCGCCAAATCCGATCCTACATAGGAAAATACCATGCCACCTTAGCAGGAGGTCCTTTCTTCGCCTCTGTTCCCTCGCCGTCATCTGATTGATTGTTACGTTTGTATCGGCATGCATTGCACACTGGACATACATGCATGTTTGCATACTCTTTACGGTATAAGATACAGTCGTTCGGACATGCATGTATTCTTTCTACTTCCATTCCCAACGGACAAAGAACCTTCTTGGCTTTATACGTGGTTTTAGGCAGCTCATTTCCTCCTAAGCATGTCCGCTAAAAGACCTAGCAGCCGTGAAACTCTTGTTGGACCAACCATTGCTTGCCTTCAATTTCAACAGCTCAAGCACGCCGACAACCTCGTGTACTTGCAAGACGTGAACAAAGGTTTCTCCGAGTCCTCCATCAAGCCCGAAATTTAACATACTCTCTCGATCATAGTTCTCTTCTACATCGCAAGCATCCGATCCAGTTATCATCGTGCAACCTATCGATCATCATCCGTGACATGTCATTCACTTCACCGGCGATGTCATCCGTGACATATCATTCACTTCATCGGCGATGTCATCCGCGACATATGATCATTCACTTCGCCATGACCGGTCCAACACGTATAACCCTTTTGAAACCCTCCGAATCAAGTGCGCTTCAATTTGCCCTCGGTTCTTAAACATCTTTAAATTCGCATCGGTAGATGGACAATACATATATTCCACCCCTTATTCAACATATCCTCCTCGGCTCTTGTAAAAGCGGACATGCCATTAATATACTCTTCACTCACACGGCTCATGCATACATCCAGCTTGATCGTGACGTTACGTATAAATATAACAACTCAAGATTAAAATTAGATTAACTAATTATTACTAAATATATATACCGCCGATGTATTATCTTCACTCACACGGCTCAATTCATATTATAAACACAACAGCTCTTATATAACCAATAATTTTGCAAATTAAGCATTTTCAATAACACTCACCAATTACTTCTCTACTACTTAAAAATTAGAATTGGTGGCAGTCCGTCCGTCCTCCAAACCAATCCCTCAGTTATTTCGGTGCCGACATGTGGGCCAGATTCTTTCGCGCTGCCTCCACTCCTCCGCCCTCGCCGAATCCGCCGAAACCGCTCCCCTCGCCATATCCGAGCAACTGCCGCCCCGCGACCTCGCTCTGCCCTCGCCTCCTCGAATCTCCATCTCCATCTCCTGCAGGACTCCTCCCGACACCGACCCCGGCGGCCGCCGCGACGATGCCGGCCTCCACCCCGCCGCTCGATGACTGCCTCCGCCTCCTCTGCGGCGAGCGCGACGAGCAGAAGCTGGCGGGCCTCCTCATCGCCGCCAATGTCTGCCGCGCCGGCGACGCCGCCGCCGTCACCGATGTCTACCGCGCCGTCGGGCCCGCTTCCTTCGCCGCCTCCTCAACACTGGTAAGCGCCAGGCAAAACGCGCGCCTCGAGTGGTTCGCCCGTGGAATGGCACTGGGCTTCGGGTTTGCAATTAGCCGTGCCCGTTCGTCAGTGGGTTTTTCCTTTTGCGCGCAGGGTTGGGGAAAGTGGAGGGCGGGAAGGAGGAGGAGCGGGAGGCGTACCTTCGGCTCGCCGCGACGGTGCTTGCCGGGCTGCGCGTGTCCCGGAGGTTGCGGCCGACGAGAGGGTCGTCTCCACTGTGCCCCTCATCGCCGAGGTCGTCTCCAAATCGTAAGAAATTTCGCTCTCTGTTACGTTTCGATACTCATGTTAGATAATTAACACTGATGCAATTGAAGTGGTACACCGTACACGTTGAAACATTTTGTAGTTTTGCAGTGCTCGCCAATTGAGTAAACCTGTGCAATCCTGTCAGAATCTGTAATGAGCTTAGGCCAACTGCTTAACTTTACTAACTACTTGGATGCTTGCTTTGCAAAACACGTTTGCTTACGGGTTATGTAGCCAAATCATGTGCAGGTCTGATCTGACAATTACTGAAGAATGTTTCGAACTTCTGTCACTCATTGCAATAGCCTCTGAAGATGGGGCTTATAAGTTTTGTGAGCCTGGAGTAATGGACATGTTTTTCCTTCAAATGTCAAGCTTTCCAGATGGTATTAATTTTTTGTTGCCAGTTTGTTGTTCTCTTATTAATTTCATCTCTCTACTGTTCTTTTCATCAGTTCTTCCTTCATCCTACTGAGGAATATTAGCAGTGATGTTTGTAGATGACAGACCTTAGCTCCCACATTTTAAATTTGTGTACCTGGATGGCTGATGGGTGCTTTTGATGCTCTGCTTTGAAAAGTGGGCTCGAAAGTTCAACCTAGGTGAACAATTTGCATGGTATATTGAATCAGTGTTCTACTTAGCAGTCACACTGTTGGTACATGAATTAGAGTCATGAACTTGCAAAAAAAAATTAGTCATTAATATTTGCTGAAGTTGATTGGTGGATGTCGTTAGGTATTAGCGTTCAATAACACACTATATTTTCCCGAGTTAGATTGAATGCTTATGCAGTTGCTTAATTATTTTGTTTGTAGGCTCAAAGTGCTTAGAGCTTGCCACTCATCTAATGCAGTTACTTGTTCATAAACTCAGAGTAGACAACATGAGTGTGGAGAGACTGCAAGGCATGACAAGCATGGTATGGATGACATACTGGAATCTTTTGCCCAAATCTTTCTATGCTTCTCTTTTCAGCATTGCTAACTTGATGATTTGATCTACAATTTTCATTACAATCCAGGTGACTTCTCTTGCCAGGCTTTTTGCTGTTCTTCATACTGCAGTTAAATTTGAATCACTGCACATGCTTACCACCCTCCTATCACAAAAGGAATCTGTAAGAATTGTCTTTTTATTCCTCCCTTTTGTTTTATTTGAAGCATGGGAATGTGTTTGGTTATACATAATTTTGATGAGTTCTTCCTAATGATTTATTAAATTGAAAGATAGATTGAATCATGTCAACCATAAAAAAATGGCATGCATCATTTAGAAGGTTTCCATGCGCTTACCTTGAAGATTCTGCAGATTTTGCATGGAACTGGATTTCGTGTCCAATCCATTCCCGGAGTCTGATGTACTTCCTGCAAGGTTGGCAATATTCTGTTCGATTCCCACACACATCCTGTATCACATAACTACTATAATTACAACAGAGATGGACTATATTTGAATAACAGTACGTTTCTAGAAAAATTGAATAATTGTTTTTTAGGCAAAAAATGAATAATTGTTTAGTTTTCAGAGTAACAGCTTAGGATGAGAAACAAAAATTTATACCTGATGCTCAAAAATATCAACTGCAGGCAGTTCAAACTCACAATATTGACACGCAAGCATCCTTTGTGGGCATTGTATACCTCATCATCTCACTGTTTGCAGATCAAAATGTTGCTCCTCCCGCCACTGATAAATGGTAATCATTAATGGAAAAAAAGCCAAAGGTGGTCGTGTTCTTATCAAGCATTTGCTATCTCGTGCCACTGCAGCTTGGCCTTGCTGTCGAACGTGTGTTGAGCCACTGGCGGGCGGCTGATGCCTGCCGGTTGCCCGACTGGTCCTCACCGGCTGAGAGCTATTGGCATCGAAAGCAATGCCTGTGCTTGGTGATCAATCACTGTACCATGTTGCTAAGGTCAAATGGTTTTCCTTCCTTGTTTTTTTTATGTTTAGACTCTCGAATGGCTTTCATTGAGAAATACTACATCTCCAACTTTTAATATAGCATTGTAAGTTTGTTTTCCTCATGTCATGAGTATTTTTTTTCTCAGTTGTTAACTAGGCCATGAAATACATACATAACTGCACACTCAAGAGACAGCACAAAACAACATATGCCCATACAAAAGGATTAAAGGAGCATGATGTACCTCAATTGGATCTAGAGAGAATCGGGACGAAGGTCCGTTAACTTGCAGCGAAGTGTCACTTAGGTCTGTTAACTTGAAATTAAATTAATAGCTCCCTTAGCCCTGTAATGGTTAACCCTAATCCCTGTATCATGCAGCTCCTAGATAATGCACAAAAGGCAAAAGTGTAGTGAAAAACGCTTTTAATCGGCCGCTAATTCGGTGAACGGAACTTACTGCCTGACTAACTTCACACATCAAACATTGGAGAGTAAATGACAGAGAGAGAAGGGTGACAAGAATACGCGAGGAGATAGGAAAAATGGAGAGGGTGGGCAGTTGTATCCTGAGAGAGAGGAGGGGAGAGACGAATGGTCTAGATCAAATCGGGTGATTGTAGAGCGGGGAGAGGAGAACACACCGACGACCACCAACTCCTCTTTATATAATAGTCTTCTGCAGTATATCATGTCCACTTGTGGTCTCCCGGGAGTTGTGACCGGTAAGCACCAAACCTATTTAGGAGGTCATTCTTTGTTGTTCAGTAGCCATCAGAGACGATGGCTACAGTGGCAAGAATAAGGTCAGCGGCCATGGTCACCATCCCATCAAGAGTAAGCCGGTGGTTTCTTGGTTCTTGGCTCCCTTTCTTTGTCTATGAATATTCGAATGTTGTGTTATCTTTATTGCTATTTTGATTGGTTTAAGAGTTTTCTATTTCGCTTGTAGTGGATTTGATTTGTTGGATCCTGAATTAATCGATGGAACCGGTTGCACTCCACCAAGATTTTGATGACGAAGATAAAATTGATGTTTATTATTCGGTTTAAGATCATGTTTAATATTATGTATCACTTTGATTTGGTATTTCGTTGCAACGCACGGGCACTTTACTAGTTAGATCTAAATTGTAATGCAATTAGAGAAAAACAAATTTTCTTACTAACCATATCTAGAGCTACCGTGAAAGTATGAATGAATCTTCAAAGCTCAATCTCTTTCTCTTCCCACCAAATTAATCGGCTGAATCGCTTAGGCTCGAGTGCGCAGCAGATGGCTACGATCTGGATCGAAATGAAGACAAGGCGGCTGAAAGCAAGCATTAAATGCTTCGTGGCATTATCACCGGGGTTTTATTGCAAACCGTCTCGTGATCATTCCAGCGTTTTATATTAAAACCGTCGTGAAAAGTCGGTTATCGCAGACGGTTTAATAAACAACCGCTCGTGATAACCGACTTTTCACGCACGGTTGTTTATTCAAAACCGCTCATGATAACCGCCTTTTCACGCACGGTTGTTTATTCAAAACCGTCTGCGACGTTGACAACACGTACGGTTGTTTATTAAAAACCGTCTGCGATAACCAAATATGATAATGAAAAGTCGAACGTATCTCTTGTGTTTCGTAACGTATCTCCTTCGTTATACTGAGCGCCTCTTTGGTATACGAACCGTCTGTGCTGAAGGTTAAATATGCGCGCCAGGGTCTTCTACATACGTACACTCTCATCTTTGCTCACGTACTGTTCTTGTGATCACGTACTGTTCTTACTAGCTAGCTACCAGTTAATATGGATTCTAGTATTCTCCGCTCATCTCCTTCCTCTCATCTATCCATACCGAGTTGTTCGGCCGTAATCGACACAAAGCGCCAACAATCCACGCCTAGAGCAGCTCCTCCGCCACGCCCTCCTCCTCCTCGACTCGCTTCCATCCGTCACCGACCTCATCATCCGCCGCCGACGGAGGTGTTGTCTTGTCGCGGAAAGGGAAACCGCGCTAACCTCGTTCTTCTCTACAATGTGCACAAAGCGGAGGAAGCATTTGTGGCAATGGAGAGACAGATGGATAGCATTGCCGCCCAAGCAGAAACGGCAGATTCTGAGGAATCTTATCATGCTATCCTCTACGAGCTTATGACGTACGCTAATGATCATTTGCCAATGCTGGAGGACGAAGTGTCGAGGACAAGGACGATCTTAACGGCGTCGAGAACTCGTGGGCGCCCTCCATGTCCCAAATTCAAGAAGAAGCGTCTGAAGCCCGTAAGATTAGAATCGGCAATCTCTTTCTCTCATGACATTTGTAATAAATTTGCATAAAATTGAAATTAATAAATTTGCCTTTTATTTTGTGATCCCCTCTCTCGTATGAATTTGATTGGTTGTTACTATGATGACGGTTTGTAATAAAAACCGTGCGTGATAATTCAGATTATCACGACGGTTTTAATACATACCGCTCTGTGATATTATATCACGCATTTGGTTCATAAGTAACAACCGCCGTGATAGTTCAACCCCGCCTCATCGAGATATCTCAAAGGGATTATTACCCTTATAGAGTAAGCAACACCGAGTGAACCCCCGGCTATCGGACGATCTCGTCTCCCCCGCTCCCTGCTCGAGAGCCCCGCCACGCATCGCACGAGGTCGAGCTATTTCTATTAAATCCGTCGCTGACATGTGGGTCCCACCTACACAGACGGTTCATCAGTAACAACCGTCTGTGATACTCATATTCTCCGACGCTGCCTACATAGACGGTTCGTTAATACAACCGTCTGTGATGCCCAGATTCTTCGGTGAGCAGCCGACATACCCGACTTCTTCGGTGACCGACTATCCATCTGCTTCTTCCCACTTCTTTTCTTCATCCGAGGCCTGCTGCTGTGTCTTGAGGAATGCCACATCCGAATACCGCTTCTTGACCGCTCTAGGCGTCGTGATCTAGAGACCGAGATGAAGAAAAGAAGGGAAGAAACAGATGGATAGTCGGTCACCAAGAAGTTTCGCATGTCACCGCTCACCAAGAACTGAAATATCTTTTTGAACTTTTGTAATAAAATTGCCTTGAATTTTGCAGGAAAAAGAAGGATTGTCGGAGTGGATATCACATCTCGACAGTAGTCGATCGGCATCGTCGAGGAACATGCAAATACAGAGGCAAGCACAAAAACTCAACAACACATTGATCAGATCGATCTATTACAGGATGACAAGCTAACAAACCCTTCGTGGCACGACGGTCACACTAAACAAGACACACTTACGACACTTACGGCAAGAGTGTGTTCTTTAGTATGAACCGTTCGTGCAGCGATGGAGGTGCTAGCTCACGGCGGAGGGGAGATGCATGAGAAGCGCTAGCTAGTGGATGAACTCACGTGTGACTAGTACCGGTGGAAAGGTTGATGGGAGTTATTAATAAGGGCCCGCCGTGGAGGAACCGTGCCACCATTCGATGTGGAGAGAATAGACGGGTGAGATCGAAATCCTGTGTATACGCCAACTATTGGTGACATGTGATTATTACACACCAATTATCAGTGACATGGATTATTACGTACGGTTCTTAACAGAACCGCTCATGTTATCTCAACTTTTCACGATGGTTTGTGTTAATAACCGTCAGGAACTTTCACGACGGTTCTTAACAGACCCGTCGTGTTATCTCGATGGTATAGACGGTTCGTATTAAGAACCGCTCAGGAAAATTCACTGACGGTTATTAACAAAACCGCTCGTGATGTCTCAATTATCACGCACGGTTCATGTTAATAACCGTTTATGAAAATATCACGACGGTTGCCGGTCAAACCGCTCGTGATTAGCCGTCTAGTATTAGCCTTTCTGTAGTAGTGGATAGTGGTTATAGGTGACATCTTGGCCTTAAATTAAACCAGGAGAAGACTACTAGCTGTGTGGCGTTTTGTGGCTGATGGTGTTAACGTGCTTGCACTGTTGGGCGATAGCGACGACAATGGATTTCTTACGCAGATGGTGTGCAGCTGTCCAAAAAATAGCTAGGATTCTTTTCTCTCCTTGTGTTCCCTATTTATCTTGGCACGAGATCCCAATCCAATTCCATCTCTCCACATGACTCTTTCCAGGAAACTAACCCTTCCCCTAAAAATCAAAGCATCATATTTTCGCATATCCAATTTTTCTAATGATGTACAGATCCTCAAGAGAGATATTTCTAGAATATTACAGATTTGCATAGGGATTTCACACGAGGATGAGATTTTCATAACCAAATCTGGCACTAATACAAAAGAGGCTATACTAGATGGCTACATCATGGACGGTTCAAAGGAACTGGCTGTGATGTATTATCACGCATTTATTTTATAAAGCGTCACGATTGTACCATCTGTGATAGGCAACTATCACGATAGTTCATACTAATAACCGTTTATGATATTATCACGATTTGTTATTTATACTGAACCGTCTGTGATAGTGAAAGACATCACAGATAGTTTGTATTAATAACCATTTGTG
Source organism: Bonia amplexicaulis (assembly GCA_036346245.1). NCBI lineage: Eukaryota > Viridiplantae > Streptophyta > Magnoliopsida > Poales > Poaceae > Bonia > Bonia amplexicaulis. The sequence goes on from CM070744.1 coordinate 3,100,717, forward strand.
ATAATTCACATACTGTTATTTATACAAATCGTCTCTGATAGTAGTAGACATCATAGATAGTTTGTATGAATAACCATCTGTGATAGTTCACAGACGGCTATTAATACAAATTGTATGTGATAGTTTCATATCACGTATGGTTGGTGGTTGGAACCATCTCGGGATACACCGCTTATTAAATAGCAAGCGCCTCAACAAATCTATCTTCAATGCGCCGCATTGAAGGAGGCGACCGCTTTGGAGAGTTTGGTGAAAACACACTGCTTGTAGATCGATTTGTTCTTGGTGATTAGAGATTAGTATTTGCTTCTAATAACTTATATGTCTTGTAATAGCTAGAGAGAGATGATAGTTAGGTTTAGAGAGAGATGGTAGTTTGCTCCAATTTAAGAATGGGTCAGTACTTGTAGTTTACTTCAACATATTCTTGCTTGATATTGCTTCATGAATACGTGGCTAGCTACTTAATTTAGATATGGACAATTTATTATAAGGTGAAGACAATTATGTGTGTAAGTAGCTAGGTTGATTAGCTATAGTAGCATTAATAATTCAATTTGACACATATTTGTTAAATGTGTAGCATAGATGGACCAAACTGGATGTACATTGAGAACCGTGTGAGAGCAAGACATTAATGGCGTGTATGCTATTAGAAGGGTGGCCAAGCTGGATATGTTGAAGAAGAGAATGAAATATATGTATTATACATGAATTGATTGCGATAATCTGAAGATGTTTACCAACTCAGCGTAGATCCATGCTTACTTGATTTGGAGGGGTTTCAAAAAGTGGTATACATGTTGGACCAATTATGGTGAAGGGAAGATTACACAGTAATGTAGTTATAACATCGTCGAGGGAGACAATGATAAGCCAATTGTGGATTGTAACATCCCAAAAATTCGCTTTCTTTAACAATTTAATTTTAAATTAATTATTTTAAATCATTTGGTTTCTATCTGGATTTTCTGTGCTTTTCTGGTTTAAAAAATCAATTTCAAAGTTAAAAAGTTTTTTTATAAAATTAAAATACCAAATTGAAATTGGAAATATTTTACCTAAGTCTAAAATAGCTTTAGGAATGTTCTCTGAATTTTTTGAAATTTTTAGACTCTATTTCCTATTTTCTAAGTACTTTTAAACCTTCTTAATGTTCCTGAAAATCTAAATCAAATTTAATCCTCAACCTCTCTCCTCAGGCTGACAAGTGTCAAGCCCTGGTTCAATCGGTCCTGCCTGTTTTAATCTCAGCCATCTCTCTTCTCTTACACTTAGCCTCTTAGCCGATGGCTTGATTTAATCCTCCACCGTCCGATCTAATCTCGTCGTCCCATCTTCATCTAACCCTTTGCTCTCCATCCGACGGTCCTGATTTCCTCCTTGCGCCACATCGCTCATCCGACCGTCCGCTCTTGCCTCTCTCTGTTCTCTCTCGCTGATAAACCCGGTCCTACCTGTTAGAGTAATAAAATATTTTCCTTTATAAAAATAATTCGGCTAGAAAATCAAAATCCTTGTTGACGTCATAAATTCCTTTTCCACAGAAAAATAATTCCTCTGAAAATTTGATTTTTCAATTCAAAAATAATTCCAAAAATCCGATTTATTATTTTTCTCTCAATTCAAACTTCCGAGAGCCCGTTCTCTTTCGTTTTAACTCCGATTGAACACATTCCAATTTTAAATTCATATAAAATTCCAATCTATCCATTTATATCCTCTTTCAAATTGTGTGAATATTTGAATTTATTTGGATTAAATTAAAGCGTAGAAAATAAAAATATTTTAAATGGTTAAAATAAACTTCAAATAAATCCAAAATTATTTTATTTAATCTTTGTGCTTTCTAAGGATTTTTGTGGAATTTTCTTGATTTTTCGAAATTATTTTATTTTTAAATTTTTTTCTAGATTTTTTTCTTCTTAATTTTTTTTCTCTCTCTTCTGTTTCTTCTCCAAGCGACCGTTTCGTCCAGAGCCCGAGCGAGCCTAGCGCCATGAACGGTTGTTTGAAGCTCTTCAAACCCATGATTTTCTCAACCGTTTTTCGTGAAATTAAGTGCATTCTCTTCCTCTCATCAAGAGCTTTCCATTTCCAACCGTTTCTCTCCTCATTCATATGCATTTACACGAAAATGAACTGTCACATTGATTTGACATGGCCGTTTGATCTCCCTCTCCCGTCCACCTCCGACCCTACAAAAGGGAGCACTGGGTGCCCCTCTTCATCCTTATCCATTCCCAAAATTTTAGGTCCTCTCTCCCTCCCTCCTCTCCACTATCGTCGTTTTTCTTTTGTCTACCGAGCGGTGTTCATCGGCCGATTGCGCCTCCAATAGTGGAGTTCCACCACTTTTACCACACCATTGGCTTCGCCTTCGCGCGTTCTACGCGGTGCTTCCCTCGCCTTTGCCGGAGCATCACCGGAGCATCGCCGGATCACCGTGGCCAAACCGCACCGTTATTTCTCTCCTCGCTGCGAGCCGACTGAGCGTGTTCCATGAAAACCGAGGTGACCATTGTGTTCCCGACGTTCTCCTCTTCGTTTCGCCACAAACCTCACCCGCTAACTCCTCTCCGTTTGCCCGGAACGCCGATGTCAACTCGTCGGTCGCCGAATGATTTTTCCGCCGTGCTCCGTCACCATCCGATGTTCTTTGGCCGAGCCACCAGTACCGTTGAGTTCGCCTCGACACATTCTATGCCATGCTTCCATCGCAATCACTCGAAGATCCCCTGTCCTCGCCGACCGGTCGAGCTAGACGCCGAAACCGTGCCTTCGCTGCACACCACTTTTTCTAGAAGCGCTTTGAGTTTTGTTCACGCCATATCACGCCCTAGCCTCCAAGAAATTTATTTACCATTTTTATTAAATTTTTCGTGGAGCCAATTGTCATAAATTGAACTTTCCGCAAAAATGGCCGTTTTGACTCCCAACGTCGATTCGTCGTCTCTGCTAAGCTTTAGCCCATGCCATAATTTTTCTTAGACTTGCCTCACTGCGTTCTACACCGTGCTCTCTTCGTTTTCCCCGAAAAGCATCCACAAAGTTTTGCCTCCGACACCTCGCCATGGCCGCCAATGGCATCTCGTGTCCCCATCCATCCGTGGTGTTTTCCCTAATCCGCTCATGTCATATCGTACAAACCATCCCGGTAGCTACCTTCCAAGTGGTTTTAGATTCGCTTCACCGAGCATCAAGATATCAAGTTTTTCCTTTTTCTACCATCGCCATTCAAACGTCGATTGTATCGTCTCCGTTGAATTTTCAGCTTAGATAATATTTTTCTTAGCTTCACCAAGCCACGTCCTAGCCTATGCTCTCCCTACATCTCCACATTGCATACCGGGTACTATCTCTTTCTAACCTGTCGATGTCGCTACCACGCTGTCATTGTCGTTTTTCCCTCACCGCCGTGATTGTCGCCATTCCTCACCTCCGTACTCACGTCACCACCTTCGCCTCGTCGCCATGGTTCCATCTTTGTCCGTTTGCCGCCACCTCGCAACCAACCAACATCGTACTGTTCAAAAAGTAATTCTCGGATTTTGTTATCAATTCATGTGATATCTAAAACTTCCGACATTTGTTCTCCTCATTCGAACTCCGAATCTGTTGATTCTTTCTCCGATGAAGTTTCACTAGCCAATAATTTTCCTAGCTTCACCATGTCGTGTTCTACCCTGTGCTCACCCTACATCTCCACGCTCCATACCCGTACTATCTCCTTCCAACTTGCCGTTGTCCTTTCGCCATCACCGCTTGTTTTCCCTCACCGCCATGATTGCCGCCGCCGACGCCGAACCACGCCACCACCTTCGCCTCGCCGCGGGGTTCCATTTTTCCGTTCGCCGCCACCTCGCAACCAACCGGCACCGTACTGTTCAAAAGTAATTCTCGGATTTTGTTATCATTTCATGTGATATCTAAAACTTCCAGATATCTGTTCTCCTTCATTTGAACTCCAAATCCGTTGATTCTTTCTCCTAAATTCATCCAAAATCTTAACCTTTCTTCCAGTATATATTTTGTATTTTTTTTATTTTATTTGTATTTATTTATTTATTTGTACTTGTCATTTCGCGTGTAGAATCCGAGGTCACCGAAGAATATTCTAACCAGCAGCAAGAAGATCCAGACAGCGTGCAAGAAGGCAAGTCTCCTTTGAACATTCTGAACCTATGTTTGTGAAATATTTTTGATTATTTTAAATTTAATGCATTGCTATGTTACATAAAATGATAATTTATGCTGTAAGGATAATAGTTAAACCGATAATTGTTATGCCCTCATTTGACATTGACAACCATGTACTTTTGACACCCTAGGATTCTCTTGACTCGGTATTGATATTATTAATTCTTTGCTAAATATTAGAACGATAGTAAAATGCTTAGTTGTGCTAAATAACATTTGTAACCTTGGAATGGGAAATTATATTTCATTGATCCAGACTTTTGTTCAGAAATTAGTGGCGATTGGTGTTGCCATTGTACCTTCAAAATAAATAAAATGTGAAAATTGTTTTAGCACGGGAACTTGTAAGGTGTATGTTCCGCCCTAGTCAATTAAGGACCGACGCTTGTGTTTGTCCAAACTGAGCACTACCGTACAAACACATATCTATATGGGTACGACTTGGCTGAATAAATTACAATAGTCTAGTTTAGGTATCACCAGTGGAAAGTGAGTGCCAAGGATTTACTGGTTATTCATAGTGAGGGACAGGGATTTACTGTACTCATACGGCGTAAGAGGGGCTTCGACCGGTGGATTTAACCTTCAAATGGTGAAACCTCAGTGGGTGGTGACTAGCTAGACTAGAGTAAGGTAAAGACTTTGTGATGAATTATCTGGCTCTAATGCCTAAGGAAGCATGTTGGCTATTAAGATAACTTGTCTCTTGTGGGTAAAGTGTACAACCTCTGCAGAGTGTAAAACTATTCGAATAGCCGTGCCCACGGTCAAGGGCGGGCATGGAATGCATTCACATGATAGATCTTTGGTTTTGGTTTTAAAGTAAAAGTTTTGGAAACCGAGAGTGGATAGAACTCCCGGAGTTGTCCTGGCGGATGTAGTCAGTGTGGGTGGTTGTAACCCGTTGTTTTGAACCTTGGCGGTTGGAGCCAGATAACTAGTGTTGGTGGTGGAACCTTCACTAGAAAAATTATTGATAGTTTCTGTTAAAACAATTACTTTATTAAATTGATGCCTTTGAAAACATTTAATGGTATTTGAAATAAAATATTGCTTTGTGCAAAAGAACCATATAACACTCCTTTGTAAAGCCTTGCATCTACTACATTTTCTCAAGACTTGCGGAGTACTTTATGTACTCACATGCTACACTTAAAATACAATCTCAGAGGAACATGAAGCTCAAGAAGGAGATTACGACTATTTCGCGTGTGGGTTCGACGAAGGCTTTCCGAAGTACTAGGTTGCGCTTCCCCAATCAATTGCATGTGGCGTACTGATGGGTTTCCGCTGGATTTATCTTTTTCTTCCGCTGTGTTTTGTGTGTGTGAGGTCTTGAAACCTCATTTGTAATAAAGAGGCCTTTTGGTATGTACTCTCTATTATTGTAATAAAGCGTTGTTGGTTATGTAATCATCACTGTTTGACTGTGTGCACTAGCTTTGATCTGGGACTAGTGCGGTAATACACAGAGGGTCCGAATTCGGAAATCCGGGGTCCCGACATGGATTGTGCTTTTGATGAGGATATGTCACAGGTTGACAATCTGGATCACATGCTACGCAATGCAGAAGGGAGCTATAGTGAGAGAGAGTTTGCTAAATTCAAGGGTTTGATGGAAGACTCGGAGAAACATTTGTTCTTAGGATGCATACCGCAATACACAAGGTTGCCATCCATTGTAGAACTGCTGAAATTGTAGGCAAGCAATGGTTGGTCCTAAGAAAAGTTTCATGGCATTGTTAGGTCTCCTAGCGAACAACTTTCCAGATGGAAATGTGTTGCCGAGAACCACCTACCAAGCCAAGAAGATTCTTTGTCCATTGGCAATGGAAGTAGAAAGAATACATGTATATCCAAATGATTTTATCCTCTACTATAAAGAGTATACAAGCTTACATATTTGTCTGGTGCACAAAGCATCCCGATACAAGCGTAAAAATGACTCCGATGATGGGGAGAGCATCAAGGTAAAGTAAGGACCTCTTGTTAAGATGTTGTGGTATTTTCCTGTAATTTTCTGTTTGAAGCATTTATTTGCAAACCAAAAGGATGCAAGATTATTGCGTTGGCACTCGGAGTAGCATAAGCAAGATGGAATGATAAGACACACTACTGATTCTGCCCAAAGGAGGAACATCGATAGGATATTTGTAGAATTCAGTGGAACCGAGGAATATAAGGTTGATTGAATCCTTTCAAGAACATGAGCACCGACATAGCACCTAGCTCGTGATCATACATGTATAACCTTTCTCCTTGGCTATGTATGAAGCGAAAGTACATTTTAATGTCACTACTTATCCAAGGGCCGAAGCAACCTGGGATCATTATTGATGTGTACCTAGCACCGTTGATGGAAGGTCTTATGACACTGTGGAATGAAGAGGCACATGTATGGGATGAGGACCAATGAGAGAACTTCACTTTGCGCGCCATGTTGTTCTGCACCACCAATGATTTTCCTGCCCTTGGTAACCTTTCAGGGTTGAGTACAAAAGAGCCAAAGCCTGTCCTCACTACTTAGATTATACCGAGTGTATGTGGTTGAACAACTCAAGCAAAACTGTGTACATGCGTAATCGTAGGTTCCTTCCAAGGTTTCACCCATACCGCAAGATGAGGAAACAATTTGATGAAAAAAGAGAGGATGACTTAGCACCAAGCCCTTTTAGCGGGAAAGAGGTCTATGATATGGTCAAAGATATCGATGTTGTGCTTTAAAATGGACGTAAGTTGAGGACCCATTAGAAGAACATGTGGAAGAAGAAGTCAAAATTTTGGGACTTGTCTTATTGGGAGCACTTAGAAGTTTGCAATTGTATTGATGTCATGCACGTAGAGAAGAATATATGTGATAGCTTGATTGGTCTCTTACTGAACATTAGTGATAAAAAAAGATAGTGTCAACGCAAGGCTTGACTTGGTCGCTATGAACACTAGGACCGAGTTAGCACCGATAGAGACCGATAAAGGCCGAACGTACATTCTTCCAGCTTGCTACACCCTGTCTAAGTCCGAGAGAACTGAACTGTGCTAGTGCTTGCATGGTGTGAAACTTCCATCCGGTCACTCCGCCAGCATGAAGAAACTTGTTTCCATGGAAGATTTGAAATTAATTAGCATGAAGTCTCATGACTATCATGTGCTAATGACACAAATGCTTCCAGTTGTTATTTCTTTAATGCAATTGCTCAGAAGGTCATCGATCCCAATGGACTAGATACTCTACAGACCGAGGTAGTGACGGCTCTATGTCATCTTGAGATGTATTTCCCTCCATCATTTTTCGATATCATGGTCCATCTCATTGTCCACCTTATGAAAGAGATAAAGATATGCGGCCCCGCGTTTCTACGTCATATGTACCCATTCGAGAGGTACATGAGAATTCTCAAGTCTAATGTATGCAATCGATCTCGGCCGGAGGGTAGCATCATCGAAGGTTATGCAACCGAAGAGTCATCGAACCAATAGATGTACCTCTATCTTGTCATGAGGGGAGGCTAGAGGATATCAGGACCATTAGAAGGAAAGCAATAACTCCAGATCCTAGATACATATGCTTAAGCCTATTTCATGGTTTTACAACACATGACTGAAGTGACCCCTATATTGAAGAGCACGAGGACATGCTATGCCAAGAGAATCCAGGCCACGAGGTTTGGATCACGAGAGAACACAACCGCTTGCTCAATGAATGGTTGAAGGTGTAATTGATCGGGATGTCGTTAAGTGAAATCTGCAATGGTTGGAAAATGGCCAAAATTTACAATTGTGACATGGTAAGGATACGACATTAATGGGTACACATTTTATACAATAGATTATGATAGAAAGAGCATAGTGTAGAACTTAGGTATTCGCATAGATGCATTTCATGCGCACATCAATACCGCTAGCCCAAGCTCATACTACAGGCTTGTAGAGGAGATTTGAGAACTTGTCTCGTAATTTTCAAGATCCTCTATTTCGGTGCCAATGGGTCCAACTCCCATGGGGTGTAAAGGTCGACAAGCACAAGGCCATTATTATGGACCTTGAACATGTAGGATACAAAGATGAACCATTCGTATCATGAGGCAAGTTGTTCAAGTTTTTATGTAACTGACCGACAAATAAAAAGTGTTATGTAGTTCTTCATGGAAAAATAAGGATTGTCGGAGTTAAGAATGTCATGGATGAGGAAGATTACAATCAATTTGATGAGTTGCTTCTAGTTGGAGATGACATCAGGATCGAGTAAGAACAAGGTGATGAAGCAAGCTATATGTGTGTTGATCATCGTGAAGGGCCTTAGCCAAGTGTAATCAATGATCCCACACAGAGAGCACCTATATGGAAATTATTGCAATGTAATCATAATTAAGAAACTCAACATGCAATTATGGAACTATTCTATTTATGATTATGCTTCTTTTTTTCATAGGGCATGACTAGCATGCATTTCTTGAGAATAGTTGTAAAAGTGGGAACTATCATAAGCAATTTAGCATCCCGACATCGCCTCTCCCTCTCGACGCTGACTCTCCTCTCGACCCACCTCTCCCTCTCGACGTCGGCCGCCTCTCCCTCCAACACCGCCTCCTCCCAAGGCTACCTCTCCTCCCAAGCCGCCCTTTCCTCCCGACGCCACCTCTTGCTCCCAACGCCCGCCGCCTCCTCCCGACGCCTCCTACTCCTCGACGCCTCCTCCTCCCTAAGGTATGAATCCCAAATTCCATTGTGGGTTCAGATATTAGCTCGATGATGATATTGTTCCAATACTGAAATTGGATATTCAAGGTTGAGCTCTAAACTGTTACTATTACTGTCATTTGTCAATCCTGTGATCTGTCACTTTCAGAATACTTGACTAATTGGTTTTGTGATCTTTAGTACTTCATGATATATGCTTCATTTGTTAGCTAATTTAGTTTGCTATCAAACTTGTTGAATCTTTGATTGTATTGTTGGGAGTATATTAAGTTGACGATCGTCTCACGATCACTACCTTTGCCTTCCTCGCCGCCGAAAGTTTAATTGATGAATTTAAGCTTGGTAGATAAGTAATTTGTTATTTAATAGCTCAAGGTTTGAATCCCATTTGGTATATCCAATTAGATAAGAGTATGGACCATAGTAGCTTTGATCATATATAATAATGCTGGAATTAAATCTAAATATATATATTACTACAAGATGAGGAGGATTTCATGTTATTGCTACAAGATCTGTTTGGAATGACATGTTACCCTTCCAAAGGGACCTTTTAGCGATAAAATATGCCACATAGACCTTCAAAGAGCATGAAGCAAAGTACACACTGTAGGACCGGATGAGGCAACAGAGGGGGGGTGAATGGTGCCCATAAATTTTTCCTCTAAATATTCACATATTCCTTATTCTCCAATAGCTACAAAGCTATGAAGATCCAAGATATGAGGTCTAGTAGAAGACAGAGAATTGCACTATCTAATGACCAAATCGAGCACCGTGTGGTTAGATTACGACCACTTGGCGAAGCTCAAACGTAGTCGAATACATCCACCCGCAGAGAGAGGCTGCTTGTAACAAAGCGACGCTTGTTGGGAAGACAACGTGGTCAGACCGACACCATGGTCGAAACCGACAACTTGGTTGATAGCCGCATATGCTGGTCGTAACTTTGACCACTGATCAAGAGCATCTTGGTAGGCAATCGATGATCAAACGTAATTCAATGAAGTCGATAGCCACCAAAACAAGACCGACAAGATCGAAAGATGAGTCCGGTCGAACCGCCGTGATCGTAAGCCAATGGCATGGTCGTACGATCAACATGGTCGAAGACCGACTTGCACCTATAACCGATCGCGGTCGCAGACACCTCATGAGACCGTGGGGCACACGACACGAGATCTACGACCATCAAGCACTCGAGAAACCGGGCAAAAGAAAGCCGATGATCTATGTCTTTGCCGGTCGAAAATCGAGAAGAGCGAAGGCCAAGACTTCGTGATCGCAAGTAAATCCGTGTTGTCGAAACGAGAAGCGATAACCCGATGGTCGATATGCGCACACGCCCAAGATCACGTGGTCGTAAGCTCGAACAGAGCCGCCCATGCGCACGACCGCAAAGACCAAAACCCGATAACTTGCAAATCTTCAAACGAAATGAGGAGATATTTTAACCACAAAGATTCAAAGATCCTCGAAGAGAAATCACCTAGTAAAACTAAAGTCTTTGCAATGGTCGGCTAGAACGACACGGTCAAAACCGAAAGCGAGAACTGAGGCGCATGACCGAGAGACACGAAATTTCTCCGATTCGACCTTGTTTCCTGAATGAATCGCCAAATTGCCTTGAGCCGATTCTCTGCTCGAGCAAATCAAATATAAGCCAACTCTCAAAGGAAATACGTATGAACCGAAATGAAGAGATGGCAAATAAATCAATGAAAACATCTCAAGAATGACCTCTCAACCCGGATCACAAACATGCACTCCATCTCATAGATAAACTCTAACAAGTACAGAGAGATGAGTCCTCTCAAATCATAACACGGAGGTTTCGCAACCACCCCCGGGAGGACAAGCTCTAGCCCTAGAGCACACACACACATACACTCCCAAGGGAGGGAGAGGCGGCCGCCCCACGGCCTAGCCGACCAACTCTCTCGTAACACTTGCCTCCCTCTCCCTTTTATAGCCTCACACCGAGACTAACCCTAATGGATCCATCCATTAGTCCATACCGATAACCCGAAACCCCATCTAACACCGGTTTTAACACTCACTTTGCCCGCTAACTCAAATGCTTTGCTCGCTATCCCAACAGACCAAGACTTTGCCCGTTAGCCAATGAATCCACTTCTTTTCTCGTGTGCTTTACCGTAGGGACAGCTTCCCTTGCAGCTTTGGCATTTCTCCAAAATGCCCTCACACCGCCTTCCCGTCCATGCTTGCAACCACCTCGCACGACACGTCCCTTCGGCTTTTCCACGCCGCTCGACCTCAACAACTCCCTTGTCTAGTCCCGACCTCCTAAGCCTCACCAAGACCGGCATGTCTCCTCATCGACCTTGAGCTCCACCTTTGGCTTCACCGATCGGACCTCAACATCTCCCAGTCTAGTCCCGACCATTCCAAGCCTCATTCTCCAAGACATTCGTCCCCAACCTCCCTAGTCTCGACCGCCTGCCGACCTCGCCTCCCCGAGCCTAGTCCCCGAGCCTAGTCCCGATCCACCGCCGCGTCAGTCCACCTTCAGCTCCAGCCCGCTCGCCTCCCTGGCCGCAACCACCTCACCACCTCGATCATCTTCTGCCTCCGACCGTCTGACTCAACACCTCCTCGTGCCTAGTCCCGGTCCTCCCACGCCACCATGAAATAGCTCAAGTCCCGCACCACACGCATAAGCAAACCGTCACATAGCACCGCACAATACACACAAACCATCAATCGGCACAAGTATCACAAGACAACACCGGTCAGAATCCCCACGACCACCCGAAGCACAAGACAAGAAGTGGTCAAAACCCCGAAGACTTCCTCGCTTCCTTCGACCACACAAAGATGTCGTCACGACCATCACAAAGCTCGTTACGACCATGCGCATACAAGCTACGACCATCACTAGCCGCTATGACTTTATCGCACAAAGTCTAGACCTCATACGAGCACTCGCTGCACCAACCGAGACACTCGAGCCCAACAGAAAATAGATTGCAACAAGACCGCAAAATGATGAACCAATAAGTCCACAAGGTCCACAACATCACCGCAGAACCCAACCGACCGATTCCCATCATAATCGGACATCACATGGGCTCACACGACCGGTTTTAATGAGCTCCATCGACCACGGTCGACATCCGCTAACGTGGTCAAAACAACAGCGCCCAACGTGATCGAACGCCCGATCTCCCAACGTGGTCGAAGACCCACGCGCCACAACGTGGTCGAACGCCAGCGCCCAACGTGGTCGACGCCCCAAGCGCCAACGTGGTCGAAAACCCGGCGCCGACCACCGATCACGACCAACGCGGTCGAAACTTCACAACGTGGTCGAGATGGCCCTAGAGACCTCCGACCACGGTTATTTTCACGAGTAAGATACCGCGTGGTCCCACGCAGTCCGACCGACTTCGATCACGCCCAAATTCACCGAGGATGCCGCAACGTGGTCGAATCGCCCCGTGGCCTCCGACCACGCCAACGAGTCGAGACTCCACAACGTGGTCGCACGCTACCGACCGGTTCTTGATTTCGCCAACGTGGTCGATACCCTTCCGATCACGACCAACGTGGTCGTACACGGCCGAAATTTTTTGACCACGACCAAACATGGTCGTAAATGGCGAATGACCTTCGATCATGGCCAAATATTCGAGGGCTCGCAACGTGGTCGTACTCCACCCGAGAGACTTTCGACCACGGCTAAACTTGTCGAGAAGGCCACGCGTGATCGTAGATCTCCACAGGGTCGATAGCTTCCCACCACTGTCTCAATGCCTCGCCGGTTTCAACTAAGGACAACGTAGTCGTACCACGCGACAATTGTTAAGGCTTACGACTTTGCCACTCAAACCTCAAAACCAAACTCAATCTTTCTAGATCAAGAGTCAATTACTCATCACAACCATGGGGTGACCTCCACATGGTCTCACAATCTCCCTTGATGAGTATATTGACAAACACCTAAAAAGGCATGAAGATGAGTTTGTTTTGAAAAGAAGAAAAAAAAGAGAAGCAAAAGCCACACATGGTCTAAAAGAATGAAGAAGGGACTCAAGACCATGTTGACACGTAATGAAATGGAGCGAGCAGAGAAAGATCAAAATTTCCAAACTCCAAATCACAAAGTCCAATCTTGCTCATGGTCCAAGAAGCGATGCTCACATGACCATTGTCATAGCAAGATGACCAAGCATTCTCCCCTTAATGCCTTTTATCCTTCTCCCATCCCTTGATGCATTCTCCCATTTTAATGCCTTTTGCACCCTTAATGCCTTTTTCTATCCTTCTCCCCTTTGGCAATAAAGTCATCAAGATGCAAGGAAGAAACATAGAGCATGAATGAAATGGAGTGACTACAATTAATTCATTTTAAGCAAAGGAGCTATGGGAGTCATGAAGATTATCTAAAGTGACTTCACGTAAAATTATATCAAGCCATAAAGGTGACAATGCTATTTAGATCATAACAAACTATCTATTGCCAAGCTCAAGCCAAATAAGTCATGATCTTTAAATTAAATGGTTTGATTAGCATGTCGAGTCACCAAGATTATAGTCTAGAAGAAGGTATCCAAAAGTGAGTCAAGCCATGTCAATATTCTAAGTGGAACCAAGAAGCTATAGTTGAGTCAATTTAGAGTGCTATAAGTTCAAAAATGAGACATTTTGTTCAAGCACTAGATATCACAAGTAATTCATTACTTGTAGTACTTTGGATACCACTTGTAGAATATTTGAGCAAAATTAGCACAATTGGCCTTTATCAGAAATTCATGGTTGGTTTCAACCATTTTTCACAAGAATTTTTGTTTTCATAGCCATGTGCTAGATCTCAAGCCTTATGCGATCACTCCAAGCAATAAGCTTAAGGAGGTGATCTTGGTCATCCAAAACTCCCCCTGAGTTCATGCCGAATGCAATGGCAAGCCGTCTCATGAGAAAGAATTGGTGAGATCGCTTTTTCAACAAAAGAGATCTTTTGCATTTACTTGAATTAGTTCATGAACAAAGAGTTAAGACTTAACTCATGCATCACTAATGAACTAACTTAGCTCAATCTAAATCTCAAAACAGATTCAAGACTCAACTTAGCCTATTCGACATGGCCTGAATCAAAAGAGGATCACTAAAGCCAGACTATTCACAAGATTGAACAAGACATGATTTGATTCAAGTTGTTCACATTTAATTAAGCTAGTATGGCAAGAGCTAAGCAACACATAGAAGGGCATGATAAATCAAGCTATCACAAGACATGGCAAGATATAAATCATGATATCATGTCACATAAAGATAATATTCGTGGCTCCAAGATCAGACATGCATTCATGTGAATGTGACGCACTATTGAACAAAAGAATGCACATGAGATGAACTCCCCCAAACATAGCCCGAATAGACGAAGGATCCAACTCCCCTAGAGAAGGCAAAAGAGAAGAACCAAGAAATTTGGCACAAAATCCAGAAGAGAAGGTTCTAGCTCAAGGAGGTGATTCCCAAACACATCCTATCCTCATGGTCTCTAGTCTATAACCTCATACCACGGGCAAAAAGCACACTATGTCAATGCAAAAGACTCTAGTGGCCAAGAAAAGTTCAACCTAGGTAGAAGAGAATCCTAGAGAACCAAAGCCCAAACTAGGTAGTAAATAATCCTAGAGAACCATTTGGATGAGAGGTGTGAATGAGACAACATCACCTAGAGTTGGCTCCTCATCGCCAAAAAGACCCTTCCTACCACTAGAAGACATATACTATGCAAAGCCAAGTGACGGAAGCGAGCACCGAAAATCATAAGGAGAACCAACCTTGTAGCAGCTTGTTCGGTTGTTTGCCGTAGTCGAGTCAATTCCACGCCCAAAACGTGGTCGTAGTCAAGTCGACGTTGTCGTAGTCGCGCCCTTCTCATGTTCAAAGTCGAGTCCGAGTTCGCGGTTGTATCCGAGTCCGCACCGTGATGAAGTGATCAAGACGCGAATGGTCCGGACCATGGTCGTAGCGCCATGTCCCGGCGGTAGTCGTAATGGTGTCCCGGTCGTAGTCGTAAATGAGTCTCGGTCATTGCGCCCTGGTCAAGTCGTAACACGAGTTCGGCCGAGGGTCCGCACTATGGTCGTGGTTCCTACGACGTGGTCGTAATGACCGTGGAGCGTTGTAAACAACAGTATCACTCTCCCTCATTCATACAAATGCAGCTTAATCATAGGGGAACAATCGTGTCCTAGTACTAGGGTAAATGATATACAACATGGAACCAAGATCGAGACAAATGATAACAACAAGAGCATCACTAGTATTAAAGACATAGAACACATGAGAACACGCACCGCCACAAGCTCAATCTAGCCCTCAACAAAAGCATCTAGAACAAGCAAGCCTAGAGCCACCAAATACTAGAAGAAGCTTGTGACCTAACCACAAATCTCATGATATCTAAGCATAAGCACGCACTAATGCTACAAAGATGTTGTACAATTTATTTCATGCCAAAACTTAAATGAATAAGATCAAGATATACATGTATCACAATGAATCACAACCATACATAGCGTGTGACAGAACATACGTACATATGCTAGCATGGATAAAAGCATGTATAATAGAAAAGATACAAAGGCATGAATAAACGCACCATCATGACACGTAGAAACTATCCAAGATATACTCAAGCTCATACTGTCCATACATATGCATACATCATGTAGACATACAACATGGCAAATCAACATCATGAAAAGTATGCTAACATGTATAAATAATGATGAATGAACATAAGGAGCAAGATGTGAACCATGATAGATACTACAGAGCACAAGGTCATGATGATACTTGACTTCTAATGCACACATTCTACTTAGCTCATGAAGTCAAGTCAAAGCTTAAGCATGTAACAAATACAACAAGGTACATGGATACTTACAAGATACACATAAAGGCATGACATGAAAGCATTGAGAGAAAACATGCCAAGATGGTACAAGTGAGCACATGAACAAGAACAACATGCCAATATGGTCAAACATGAGTATAAGGGCATGAAGGTATAGAGTAGCTCACAAAGTAGGTGGAGACGCCAAACGTGAAGGTACATACCTCTTGGAGGCCATGAAGTGGAGAACCAACAAATGTTCTAGTCACGTGATGAAGCAGAAGACTAAAATCCATTCGATCCCATGTTCTCCATCCAACGCCCGGACACCTACAAAAACAAGAACAAAGTGCCCAAGTCTTGGATCCCAAGTGGTTAGAAAGCAGATGCTTGAACCCAAGACTTGACACACGGCCACTCAAAGAAAAAAGAGTGGTCGTTACGCATCACGACTACGGTCGAGAAGAAATGAGCGTGGTCGAGTACGAGAGGCGTAGTTTTGAATGACTACACCGAGAGATGTGATCGCTGGTCATTACAACCACGATCGGGAATTGCGGTGTGGTCATAAGTCGCTTATGACCACGGCAATCGAGCAAACAGCGTGCTCGAACCAGCAATGTGATCGTAGGGACTTTCGACCACTAAACAAGCGGAAGTGTCCGCCACAGACATGGTCGTATGCAGCTACGACTATGTCGAGAAGCCGAAGTTGTGGTCGTAAGGCATTACGACTATAACGACGACATAGCAGAGGAATTCAGTTTTACTACACTTTAGTAAGCTCATACTCCTCTACACAAGTGCAAGGAGTCAAAGTTTTAATTTCTCATTTGCAGATTTTAACATTCAAGTAGAGAAATTAAATTTTCACCGCTCACGAGAAAGACTCACAACCTACACATGAGAAATGAGATTTCAACCTAGCAAGAACAATCTAGCAATTTATAATCTAGGCACCTCACAATATCCCTCAAGAGCAAGTATATTCATCTTGGACAAGGCCAAGGTCATAATGAGTTTTACCTTGCTCATGATAAGTCGACGTCGTCCTTATCATTATCATCCGTGTGTTCTCTAAGGCTTTCTCCTTCCTGGCACTTGATCAACCAAAGGACAAGAATGTACCACAAAGCTCACACTTGTGGTTTCTTGCAAATAAAATCATCCTCTAGTCGAAATCAAGCCTCTTGTCTCAAAGGACATCATTGGCAAAACACCCCAATAAGATTCAAAGGAAAGTTTACAAGATTCCCTACTAGTTGCCAAGCTCCAGATCGGTTAAGATCAAATACAGAGCCAACCTCGCTCTGATACCAATTGTAGGACCGGATGAGGCAACAGAGGGGGTGAATGGTGCCCATAAATTTTTCCTCTAAATATTCACATATTCCTTATTCTCCAATAGCTACAAAGCTATGAAGATCCAAGATATGAGGTCTAGTAGAAGATGAGGAATTCGCACTATCTAATGACCAAATCGAGCACTATGTGGTTAGATTACGACCACTTGGCGGAAGCTCAAACGTAGTCGAATACATCCACTCCAGAGAGAGTAGGTCGCCGGTAACAAAGCGACGCTTGTTGGGAAGACAACGTGGTTCAGACCGACACCATGGTCGAAACCGACAACTTGGTTGATAGCCCGCATGCTGGTCGAACTTTGACCACTGATCAAGAGCATCTTGGTAGGCAATCGATGATCAAACGTAATTCAATGAAGTCGATAGCCACCAAAACAAGACCGACAAGATCGAAAGATGAGTCCGGCCGGAACCGCCGTGATCGTAAGCCAATGGCATGGTCGCACGATCAACATGGTCAAGACCGACTTGCACCTATAACCGATCGCGGTCGCAGACACCTCATGAGACCGTGGGGCACACGACTCACGAGATCTACGACCATCAAGCACTCGAGAAACCAAAGGCAAAAGAAAGCGATGATCTATGTCTTTGCCGGTCGAAAATCGAGAAGAGCGTAGGCCAAGACTTCGTGATCGCAAGTAAATATTGTGTTGTCGAAACGAGAAGCGATAACCCGATGGTCGATATGCGCACACGCCCAAGATCACGTGGTCGTAGCTCGACAGAGCCGCCCATGCGCATCGACCGCAAAGACCAAAACCCGATAACTTGCAAATCTTCAAACGAAATGAGGAGATATTTTAACCACAAAGATTCAAAGATCCTCCTCGAAGAGAAATCACCTAGTAAAACTAAAGTCTTTGCAATGGTCGGCTAGAACGACACGGTCAAAACCGAAAGCGAGAACCGAGGCGCATGACCGAGAGACACGAAATTTCTCCGATTCGACCTTGTTTCGGGAATGAATCGCCAAATTGCCTTGAGCCGATTCTCTGCTCGAGCAAATCAAATATAAGCCAACTCTCAAAGGAAATACGTATGAACCGAAATGAAGAGATGGCAAATAAATCAATGAAAACATCTCAAGAACGACCTCTCAACCCAGATCACAAACACGCACTCCATCTCATAGATAAACTCTAACAAGTACAGAGAGATGAGTCCTCTCAAATCATAACACGGAGGTTTCGCAACCACTCCCCAGGGAGGACAAGCTCTAGCCCTAGAGCACACACACACAGATACACTCCCAAGGGAGGGAGAGGCGGCCGCCTCCACGGCCTAGCCGACCAACTCTCCGTAACACTTGCCTCCCTCTCCTTTTATAGCCTCACACTGAGACTAACCCTAATGGATCCATCCATTAGTCCATACTGGGATAACCCAAAACCCCATCTAACACCGGTTTTAACACTCACTTTGCCCGCTAACTCAAATGCTTTGCCTGCTATCCCAACAGACCAAGACTTTGCCCGTTAGCGCCAATGTAATCCACTTTTTCTCGTGTGCTTTACCGTAGGGACAGCTTCCCTTGCAGCTTTGGCATTTCTCCAAATGCCCTCACACCGCCTTCCCGTCCATGCTTGCAACCACCTCGCAAGACTAGGTCTCCTTGCTTCCCCGCACACACGCCGTGTCTCGTCCCGACCATCCTAGCCTCACCTGACCTATCTCCGACACGACGCCTCCTGCCTCATCTTGAGCTCCGCCTTCTTTGGCTTCACCCGCTGCTCGACCTCAACATCTCCCATGTCTAGTCCCGACCATTCCAAGCCTCACCAAGACTTGTCTCCAAGATCATCTGGATCCCTCGACTCTCCGTAGTCTAGTCTCGATCCGCTTCGCCGCACACCACCGCACCCAACCTCCTCGACTGCCTCGACCTCGCCTCCTCCCCGAGCCTAGTCCCGATCCACCACGCCGCTGCCCGTCGTGTCCACCTTCCGGCAGCCCAGCCCGGCCTCGCCTCCCGGCCGCAACCACCTCACCACCTCGATCATCTTCTTCCCGACTGCCTCCGACCGTCTGACCTCAACACCTCCCGTGCCTAGTCCCGGTCCTCCCACGCCACCATGAAATAGCTCAAGTCCCGCACCACACGCATAAGCAAACCATCACATAGCACCGCACAATACACATGCACCATCACTCGGCACAAGTATCACAAGACAACACCGGTCGAAATCCCCTACGACCACCCGAAGCACAAGACAAGAAGTGGTCAAAACCCGAAGACTTCATCGCTTCCTTCGACCACAAAGATGTCGTCACGACCATCACAAAGCTCGTTACGACCATGCGCACACGTTACGACCATCACTAGCCGCTATGACTTTATCGCACAAAGTCTAGACCTCATACGAGCACTCGCTGCACCAACCGAGACACTCGAGCCCAACAGAAAATAGATTGCAACAAGACCACAAAATGATGAACCAATAAGTCCACAAGGTCCATGACAACCGAGAACCCATACGACCAAACCCCAACATAATCGGACATCACATGGGCTCATACGACCGGTTTTAATGAGCTCCATCGACCACGGTCGACATCCGCTAACGTGGTCAAAACAATGAGCGCCCAACGTGATCGAACGCCCGATCTCCCAACGTGGTCGAAGACCCACGCCACAACGTGGTCGAAACGCCAGCGCCCAACGTGGTCGACGCCCCAAGCGCCAACGTGGTCGTAAACCCGGCGCCGACCACCGATCACGACCAACGCGGTCGAAACTTCACAACGTGGTCGAGATGGCCCTAGAGACCTCCGACCACGGTTATTTTCACCGAGTAAGATACCGCGTGGTCCCACGCAGTCCGACCGACTTCCGATCACGCCCAAATTCACCGAGGATGCCGCAACGTGGTCGTAATCGCCCCGTGGCCTCCGACCACGCCAACGAGTCGAGACTCCACAACGTGGTCGCACGCTACCGACCGGTTCTTGATTTCGCCAACGTGGTCGATACCCTTCCGATCACGACCAACGTGGTCGCACAAAGACTCGAAAGGGTTTTGACCACGACCAAACATGGTCGTAAATGGCCGGGTGACCTTCGATCATGGCCAAATATTCGAGGGCTCCGCAACGTGGTCGCACTCACCCGAGAGACTTTCGACCACGCCTAAACTTGTCGAGAAGGCCACAACGTGATCGTAGATCTCCACAGCAGTGGTCGTATAGCCTTCCCACCACTCGCTCAATGCCTCACTCGGTTTCAACTAAGGACAACGTAGTCGTAAGCTCACGACAATTGTTAAGGCTTACGACTTTGCGTAGTCACTCAAACCTCAAAACCAAACTCAATCTTTCTAGATCAAGAGTCAATTACTCATCACAACCATGGGGTGACCTCCACATGGTCTCACAATCTCCCCTTGATGAGTATATTGACAAACACCTAAAAAGGCATGAAGATGAGTTTGTTTTGAAAAGAAGAAAAGAAAGAGAAGCAAAAGCCACACATGGTCTAAAAGAATGAAGAAAGGACTCAAGACCATGTTGACACGTAATGAAATGGAGCAGACAGAGAAAGATCAAAATTTCTACGTAAACTCCAAATCACACGTAAAGTCCAATCTTGCTCATGGTCCAAGAAGCGATGCTCACATGACCATTGTCATAGCAAGATGACCAAGCATTCTCCCCTTAATGCCTTTTATCCTTCTCCCATCCCTTGATGCATTCTCCCATTTTAATGCCTTTGCACCCTTAATGCCTTTTTCTCTATCCTTCTCCCCTTTTGGCAATAAAGTCATCAAGATGCAAGGAAGAAACATAGAGCATGAATGAAATGGGTGACTACAATTAATTCATTTTAAGCAAAGGGAGCTATGGGAGTCATGAAGATTATCTAAAGTGACTTCACGAAAAATTATACCAAGCCATAAAAGGTGACAATGCTATTTAGATCATAACAACTATCTATTGCCAAGCTCAAGCCAAATAAGTCATGATCTTTAAATTAAATGGTTTGATTAGCATGTCGAGTCACTCAAGATTATAGTCTAGAAGAAGGTATCCAAAAGTGAGTCAAGCCATGTCAATATTCTAAGTGGAACCAAGAAGCTATAGTTGAGTCAATTTAGAGTGCTATAAGTTCAAAATGAGACATTTTGTTCAAGCACTAGATATCACAAGTAATTCATTACTTGTAGTACTTTGATACCACTTGTAGAATATTTGAGCAAAATTAGCACAATTGGCCTTTATCGAAATTCATGGTTGGTTCCAACCATTTTCACAAGAATTTTTGTTTTCATAGCCATGTGCTAGATCTCAAGTTTTATGCGATCACTCCAAGCAATAAGCTTAAGGAGGTGATCTTGGTCATCCAAAACTCCCCCTGAGTTCATGCCGAATGCAATGGCAAGCCGTCTCATGAGAAAGAATTGGTGAGATCAGTTTTTCGCACAAAGAGATATTTTGCATTTACTTGAATTAGTTCATGAACAAAGAGTTAAGACTTAACTCATGCATCACTAATGAACTAACTTAGCTCAATCTAAATCTCAAAACAGATTCAAGACTCAACTTAGCCTATTCGACATGGCACGAATCAAAAGAGGATCACTAAAGCCGACTATTCACAAGATTGAACAAGACATGATTTGATTCAAGTTGTTCACATTTAATTAAGCTTAGTATGGCAAGAGCTAAGCAACACATAGAAGGGCATGATAAATCAAGCTATCACAAGACATGGCAAGATATAAATCATGATATCATGTCACATAAAGATAATATTCGGGCTCCAAGATGCAGTGCATTCATGTGAATGTGACGCACTATTGAACAAAAGAATGCACATGAGATGAACTCCCCAAAACATAGCCCGAATAGACAGAAGGATCCAACTCCCCTAGAGAAGGCAAAAGAGAAGAACCAAGAAATTTGGCACAAAATCCAGAAGAGAAGGTTCTAGCTCAAGGAGGTGATTCCCAAACACATCCTATCCTCATGGTCTCTAGTCTATAACCTCATACCACGGGCAAAAGCACACTATGTCAATGCAAAAGACTCTAGTGGCCAAGAAAAAGTTCAACCTAGGTAGAAGAGAATCCTAGAGAACCAAAGCCCAAACTAGGTAGTAAATAATCCTAGAGAACCATTTGGATGAGAGGTGTGAATGAGACAACATCACCTAGAGTTGGCTCCCATCGCCCAAAAAGACCCTTCCTACCACTAGAAGACATATACTATGCAAAGCCAAGTGGCGGAAGCGAGCAATCGAAAATCATAAGGAGAACCAACCTTTGTAGCAGCTTGCTCGGTTGTTTGTCGTAGTCGAGGCAATTCCACGTCCAAAACGTGGTCGTAGTCAAGTCAGGACGTTGTCGTAGTCGCGTCCTTCTCATGTTCAAAGTCGAGTCTGAGTTCGCGGTTGTATTCGAGTCCGCACCGTGATGAAGTGATCAAGACGCGTAATGGTCCGGACCATGGTCGTAGCGATCATGTCCCGGCGGTAGTCGTAATGGTGTCCCGGTCGTAGTCGTAAATGAGTCCGGTCATTGCGTCCCTGGCCAAGTCGTAACACGAGTTCGCCGAGGGTCCGAACCATGGTCGTGGTTCCTCGACGTGGTCGTAATGACCAGGGAGCGGTCGTAAACAGCTGTATCACTCTCCCCTCATTCATACAGCCTGCAGTTTAATCATAGGGGAACAACTGGTGTCCTAGTACTAGGGTAAAAGATATACAACATGGAACCAGTACTGAGACAAATGATAACAACAGTAGCATCACTAGTATTAAAGACATAGAACACATGAGAACACGCACCGCCACAAGCTCAATCTAGCCCTCAACAAAGGCATCTAGAGCAGCAAGCCTAGAGCCACCAAATACTAGAAGAAGCTTGTGACCTAACCACAAATCTCATGATATCTAAGCATAAGCACGACTAATGCTACAAAGATGTTGTACGCTTTATTTCATGCCAAAACTTAAATGAATAAGATCAAGATATACATGTATCACAATGAATCACAACCATACACATAGCGGTGTGACAGAATCCGCGAAGCATATGCTAGCATGGATAAAAGCATGTATAATAGAAAAGATACAAAGGCATGAATAAACGCACCATCATGACACAGAGAAACTATCCAAGATATACTCAAGCTCATACTGTCCATACATATGCATACATCATGTAGACATACAACATGGCAAATCAACATCATGAAAAGTATGCTAACATGTATAAATAATGATGAATGAACATAAGGAGCAAGATGTGAACCATGATAGATACTACAGAGCACAAGGTCATGATGATACTTGACTTCTAATGCACACATTCTACTTAGCTCATGAAGTCAAGTCAAAGCTAAGCATGTAACAAATACAACAAGGTACATGGATACTTAGCAACATACACATAAAGGCATGACATGAAAGCATTGAGAGAAAACATGCCAAGTATGGTACAAGTGAGCACATGAACAAGAACAACATGCCAATATGGTCAAACATGAGTATAAGGGCATGAAGGTATAGAGTAGCTCACAAAGTAGGTGGAGACGCCAAACGTGAAGGTACATGCCTCTTGGAGGCCATGAAGTGGAGAACCAACAAATGTTCTAGTCACGTGATGAAGCAGAAGACTAAAATCCATTCGATCCCATGTTCTCCATCCAACGTGCGGACACCTACAAAAACAAGAACAAAGTGCCCAAGTCTTGGATCCCAAGTGGTTAGAAAGCGATGCTTGAACCCAAGACTTGACACACGGCCACTCAAAGAAAAAGAGTGGTCGTTACGCACTACGACTACTACGCCGAGAAGAAATGAGCGTGGTCGTAGCACGAGAGGCGTGGTTTTGAATGACTACAAAATAGAGATGTGATCGTTGGTCATTACAACCACGACTAGGAATTGCGGTGTGGTCATAAGTCGATTATGACCACGGCAATCGGCGCCAGCGTGCTCGTAACCAGCGATCGTGATCGTGGGACTTTCGACCACGGTAACAAGCGGAAGTGTCCGCCGGCAGACATGGTCGTATGCAGCTACGACTATGTCGAGAAGTCAGTTGTGGTCGTAAGGCATTACGACTATAACGACGACATAGCGTAGGAATTCAGTTTACTACACTTTAGTAAGCTCATACTCCTCTACACAAGTGCAGTGAGTCAAAGTTTTAATTTCTCATTTGCAGATTTTAACATTCAAGTAGAGAAATTAAATTTTCACCGCTCACGAGAAAGACTCACAACCTACACATGAGAAATGAGATTTCAACCTAGCAAGAACAATCTAGCAATTTATAATCTAGGCACCTCACAATATCCTCAAGAGCAAGTATATTCATCTTGGACAAGGCCAAGGTCATAATGAGTTTTACCTTGCTCATGATAAGTCGACGCCGTCCTTATCATTATCATCCGTGTGTTCTCT
The DNA here is from genome assembly GCA_036346245.1 of Bonia amplexicaulis. Classification (NCBI taxonomy): domain Eukaryota; kingdom Viridiplantae; phylum Streptophyta; class Magnoliopsida; order Poales; family Poaceae; genus Bonia; species Bonia amplexicaulis. The sequence goes on from CM070744.1 coordinate 3,125,258, forward strand.
AAGGCTTTCTCCTTCCTGGCACTTGATCAACCAAAGGACAAGAATGTACCACAAAGCTCACACTTGTGGTTTCTTGCAAATAAAATCATCCTCTAGTCGAAATCAAGCCTCTTGTCGCAAAGGACATCATTGGCAAAACACCCCAATAAGATTCAAAGGAAAGTTTACAAGATTCCCTACTAGTTGCCAAGCTCCGGATCGGTTAAGATCAAATCATGAGCCAACCTCGCCCGATACCAATTGTAGGACCGATGAGGCAACAGAGGGGGTGAATGGTGCCCATAAATTTTTCCTCTAAATATTCACATATTCCTTATTCTCCAATAGCTACAAAGCTATGAAGATCCAAGATATGAGGTCTAGTAGAAGATGAGGAATTCAGACTATCTAATGACCAAATCAGAGCACTATGTGGTTAGATTACGACCACTTGGCGGAAGCTCAAACGTAGTCGAATACATCCACTCCAGAGAGGTGGTCGGTAGCAAAGCGACGCTTGTTGGGAAGACAACGTGGTCTGGACCGACACCATGGTCGAAACCGACAACTTGTTGATAGCCCTGCATGCGATGGTCGTAACTTTGACCACTCGATCAAGAGCATCTTGGTAGGCAATCGATGATCAAACAGAATTCAATGAAGTCGATAGCCACCAAAACAAGACTGACAAGATCAAAAGATGAGTCCGGTCGGAACTGCCGTGATCGTAAGCCAATGGCATGGTCGTGCGATCAACATGGTCAAGACCGACTTGCACCTATAACCGATCGCGGTCGCAGACACCTCATGAGACCGTGGGGCACACGACTACGAGATCTCGACCATCAAGCACTCGGAAACCGGTGCAAAAGAAAGCCGATGATCTATGTCTTTCCGGTCGAAAATCGAGAAGAGCAGAAGGCCAAGACTTCGTGATCGCAAGTAAATATTGTGTTGTCAAACGAGAAGCGAGCAACCCGATGGTCAGATATGCGCACACAGCCAAGATCACGTGGTCGTAAGCTCGAACAGAGCCGCTCCATGCGCACGACCGCAAAGACCAAAACCCAGATAACTTGCAAATCTTCAAACGAAATGAGGAGATATTTTAACCACAAAGATTCAAGATCCTCGAAGAGAAATCACCTAGTAAAACTAAAGTCTTTGCAATGGTCGGCTAGAACGACACAGTCAAACCGAAAGCAGAGAACTGAGGCGCATGACCGAGAGACACGAAATTTCTCCGATTCGACCTTGCTCTCGGGAATGAATCGCCAAATTGCCTTGAGCCGATTCTCTGCTCGAGCAAATCAAATATAAGCCAACTCTCAAAGAAATACGAAGAACCGAAATGAAGAGATGGCAAATAAATCAATGAAAACATCTCAAGAACAGCCTCTCAACCCAGATCACAAACACAGACCCATCTCATAGATAAACTCTAACAAGTGCAGAGATGAGTCCTCTCAAATCATAACACGGAGGTTTCGCAACCACTCCCCACAGGAGGACAAGCTCTAGCCCCAGAGCACACACACACGTATACACTCCCAAGGGAGGGAGAGGCGGTGCCTCCACGCCTAGCCGACCAACTCTCACACAACACTTGCCTCCCTCTCCTTTTATAGCCTCACACCGAGACTAACCCTAATGGATCCATCCATTAGTCCATACTGAGGATAACCCGAAACCCCATCTAACACCGGTTTTAACACTCACTTTGCCCGCTAACTCAAATGCTTTGCTCGCTATCCCAACAGACCGCACTTTGTCCGTTAGCGCCAATGTAATCCACTTCTTTTCTCGTGTGCTTTACCGAGGGACAGCTTCCTTGCGCCTTTGGCATTTCTCCAAAATGCCCTCACACCGCCTTCTGTCCATGCTTGCAACCACCTCGCAAGACTAGGTCTCCTTGGCTTCCCCGGTCGCTCGGACCCCAACACCACCGTGTCTCGTCCCGACCATCCTAGCCTCACCTGACCTATCTCCGACCGGCCATCGACTCCCGTTCCTCATCGCCCACCTTGAGCTCCAGTCTTCTTTGGCTTCACCAGTCGCTCGACCTCAACATCTCCCATGTCTAGTCCCACCATTCCAAGCCTCACCAAGACTTGTCTCCAAGATCATTCGTCCCTCGACTCCTCCGTAGTCTAGTCTCGATCCGCTTGTCGCACCCACCGCACCCTGACATCGACCGTCTCGACCTCCGACTCCTCCCCGAGCCTAGTCCCGATCCACCACGCCACGCCTGTCGTGTCCACCTTCAGCTCCAGCCCGGTTCCTCGCCTCCCGGCCGCAACCACCTCACCGACCTCGATCATCTTGGCGTCTCCGACCGTCCGACCTCAACACCTCCCGTGCCTAGTCCCGGTCCTCCCACGCCTCACCATGAAATAGCTCAAGTCCTGCACCACACGTATAAGCAAACCATCACATAGCACCGCACAATACACAGACCATCACTCAAGACAAGTATCACAAAGACAACACCGGTCAGAATCCCCACGACCACCCGAAGACAAGACAAGAAGTGGTCAAAACCCGGAAGACTTCCTCTTTCGACCACACAAGATGTCGTCACGACCATCACAAAGCTCGTTACGACCATGCGGACACAAGCTACGACCATCACTAGCCGCTATGACTTTATCGCACAAAGTCTAGACCTCATCTGAGCACTCTGTTGCACCAACCGTAGACACTCGAGCCCAACAGAAAATAGATTGCAACAAGACCGTCAAAATGATGAACCAATAAGTCCACAAGGTCCATGACAACCGCAGAACCCATACGACCAAACCCCAACATAATCGAACATCACATGGGCTCATACGACCGGTTTTAATGAGCTCCATCGACCACGGTCGACATCCGCTAACGTGGTCGAAACAATGAGCGCCCAACGTGATCGAACGCCGATCTCCCAACGTGGTCGAAGACCCACGCGCCACAACGTGGTCGAACGCCAGCGCCCAACGTGGTCGACGCTCCCAAGCGCCAACGTGGTCGTAAACCCGGCGCCGACCACCGATCACGACCAACGCGGTCGAAACTTCACAACGTGGTCGTAGATGCCCCTAGAGACCTCCGACCACGGTTATTTTCGCTGAGTAAGATACCGCGTGGTCCTACGCAATCCGACCGACTTTCGATCACGTCCAAATTCACCGAGGATGCCGCAACGTGGTCGAATCGCCTCGTGGCCTCCGACCACCGCCAACGTGGTCGAGACTCCACAACGTGGTCGTATGCTACCGACGGTTCTTGATTTCGCCAACGTGGTCGATACCCTTCCGATCACGACCAACGTGGTCGTCTGACAAAGACTCGAAGGGTTTTGACCACGACCAAACGTGGTCGAAATGGCCGGGTGACCTTCGATCATGGCCAAATATTCCGAGGGCTCCGCAACGTGGTCGTACTCCACCCGAGAGACTTTCGACCACAGCTAAACTTGTCGAGAAGGCCACAACGTGATCGTAGATCTCCACAACGTGGTCGTATAGCCTTCCCGACCACTGCTTCAATGCCTCACCGGTTTCAACTAAGGACAACGTAGTCGTGGCGATCACGACAATTGTTAAGGCTTACGACTTTGCGAGTCACCAAACCTCAAAACCAAACTCAATCTTTCTAGATCAAGAGTCAATTACTCATCACAACCATGGGGTGACCTCCACATGGTCTCACACACACTTCAGTGTGTCAGGTTCTATAAAGTAAGTTATGGCCATTATCCCAGTGCGCAGCATAATGAGGAGGAAGAGACTCTGGCCATAACTTGCTTCATAGAACTTGAGACACTGGTGTGTGTCATTAGCTTCTGTAACATCCCGAAATTGGGTTACTTCAAAAATGTGGAATATTAAAATCATTTTCTGCATTTTGTTGGCATTTGAGTTTCTTTTGAATATTTAGTTGAAATCTTTTTGAAATTTGTGGCAAACAAATTAAATTTCAAAAGAGTAGCCCAAATGTAAATAACAGAAAATTTAAATACGAATCTGAAAAGATGATCCAGTATAAGAAAAGAGGAACCGATTTAAAATATAAAAACCCATACGTAGGAATAATGGCATAAAAGGCAATACAAGTGAATAACTAAAGTACATAGATATATATCTACAAATTTTGCAAAAGAAAGTTAGCCATATAGGAAGTAAAATATGTATGTATGTATATATGCACCTATGACTTAAATAATAATAATCGAAGCGCAGATTAAGATTCAAGTTTTAAAATGCACTTCAAAAATTAACATCAATAAAACCCGAATATACATGATTTAATCAGAAAGTAAAAATTTAAATTAAAATCGAATTTGCAAATCTGCTTGAACCTATCATTTTCTCCTGTGGGCCCCTCCTTTTCTTTTCTCCCTCTCCTCCCTTTTCTATCCTCGGCACGGGCCTCCCTTTCTTTGGCCACGGCTTCTTCTCCTCCTCTCGCTCTTCTCTGTTCCCGCCTTTGCATTTCTCCCTCCGCGCCTCGGCCCCTCCTCTCCTTTCGCCGTAAAGCCGGCCGACACGGCCAGCGCCCATCGCGCTCAGCGTCACAGCATGCCCGCCGCCGCCTCGCCCCTCCTCTGCGCCAACCCGGGTCGCGCCGCCTCGCATGCGCCGCCAAGCAGCGCCTGCCGGTCCTCCGCGGCCGCCTGGTCCTCCCCGTCCTCTGCGGCTATAAGTGCCTTGGCCCTCCTCACTTCTTTGCACAACCCCATTGCCCCCTCGGGGCTCCTTTTTCCCACTCCTTCGTCTTCCCAAAACCACCGCCATTGCCGCCGCTTCCTCCTCGGTTGATTTCCCTCGATTCCTCGCGGTGAGCACCTCCTCAACACCGTGAAGCTTCCCAACCGCCGCCTGACCCCTCCGCCGCTGAGCACTCCCGCCACGGCGACACGTCCCGCCACCGCCCACGTGTGGTGCCGGCGAGCATCGGTCCCCCCTCGGCTGGGCCAAAGTTGGGTAAGCCGCCACGACTCACTCATGCGCACACGCCGCCCAAATCCTCCTTCTCCTCCCGCGCCGCCCCCATTTCCACCTCGCCGACCGCCTCACCCGCCCGCCCACCTCACCGCCGCCCAATTCACCGCCACCCTAGTCTCCCACTCCTGACAACCCATTTTGTGGGTCACACCCCTCCCGGCCACCCTTCGCCGTCGGCACCGCCGCCCAAACTCGGTCCCGAGCTGCTCTGCTTCAAGTGTGCGGCAGCGTTGGCTTAAGGGGATTATTTACCCTATATGGGTAAGCAATACCCGAGCGGCGACTTGGCTACCGCCGCTCACTCTCTCCCCCCTGGCTCCCTCGGCGCGCGTTCGAGCCCCGCTCACGCAGCGCCTGAGGTTGAGCCATTTCTTTTAAAATGCCGGCCGACGGTGGGCCCCACTGTCGTGATCGCCTCACACAGTTAGGGTCGACAGGTCGGGCCCTACTGTCATAGGCTGGTAAGGGGATAGAAGGGCGGAAGCCGCCACCGGTGCCCCGCCTATCGGCCCCAGCGTGGAGAAGGCGCCCACCGGCCCTCGTGTCAGCCCAGTGTGTGGCGTCCTACCGGGCATTGGGCCCCACAGTCAAGTTTTGATAATTTTAGATTTTATTAAACCGAAGGCTTTAAATGAGTATAACTTATTCATTTTAACTCCAAATTGAATGAAACAAATTTCTAAATTTATCTAAATTCAAGATCTGTCTAATGAAACCAAAATTGTGATTTTTGAAGCAGCTTTGAATTTAGTAAGTAATTTAGAAAAGAACTAATAAATTTAACTAGGTTGCAAATGAGATTATTGAAAGATGTAAATTTAGAATTAGACCATAAATGGTTAATTAATATGATTTGAGCAATCATCTAAAAGGGCTAATTATTAAATTAAAAGCAAATAAAATATGAACTAGAAATAAAGCTAAACGTTGTAAGTGTTGCTTAAATAAAACATGAGCCCCGAATACAGCACTCGACAAAATAATTAATCTCGTACCTTGAATCATGAGTCTAACCTGACTCATGGAACTTCCTAAATAAATATACAAATAATAAAAAGAGATTATTAATAAAAAGACCGAATCGTCAGATTCTCGCCAATCGACCTTGCCTCAAACCACCGGATCACCCATTAACTCATAATAAAGCTAAAATTATGCTTTATTCGGATTTATTTGGACCTTTGAGTTATTTGCCTTATATTGAATTCAGTTGCTTAGCACGTAATTAGAACCGGAGTTCAAGAATCGAGGAATCAAGTGAGATCAAGTGCAAGTGAAGATAAAGATCAAGCTCAGCCTTCGAATGAGATCGCTTTGAGTGAGCTCAAGGTCATGAGACCGCGCCAAAGTAGTCAATGCTTTGATCATTTTGAGCCTACGTTTTCAATAAAGTATTTTGGTTTAAGTATTATAATTTGCATGCTTATATTTATGTTGCAATACATGTTAGTTTCAGATTTTAGATATATGCCCATGTTCTCTTGATTTAGTACATATCCCTTGCAATACTTCGGCTATGTGATCCTTGTCACCCTAGTAAAAGTAATAATGCTACAACTCCCTTTGAAACTAAGTCTATAATTATAAATGCATGCTTAGAGTTGTTTAGATAAACACGGGTGTGAGAGCACCCTAGCATATCTTGCAAACTAAAGAAAGTAGTATTGGGCAGTCATTGTGATGATGACTGGTGTATGTTGGAATAAGTATTTTCGTTCCGAAAGAACCCTACATGCTTAATTATCTGGGCGGATGGTTGAGGGTGTGAGTGTTGAATGGTGCCGTGATAGCACAGATTTGTGATAAAGTGGTGCCGTGATAGCACAAGGGGATCGTGGTAGAACCGCCCAGATAACCATTAAGGACTGAATCTTGTGATGACCTCCCAAGGTACAACATGTACAACCACATGCTGGCAAAGTGTAGGTAGGGCCAACTAAATTGCTTTGACTTAGTAAGAGTTGCATCGGTGTGAACACGGGCGGGTAGAGGATGGCCACATCCTCCGACGTGATGGCGCAAGAGGGGGCTTCGGAAGGGTGGTCGATTCGAGGAGGAGTGGAAACCTTAGCGGTCGTAACTCTGCTAGGAAAATGCATTGTAAAAGCCCTGTGATAGTCTACTCAACTGCATGGCTAAGGAATCATGTGGGGCAATGAGCAGATCTATCTCATGTGGGTAAAGTGTACACACTCTGCAGAGTCAAAACTATTCGAATAGCCGTGCCCACGGTCAAGGGTGGACATGGGAACTTAACTAGATATAGTTCTGTTTCAAAAACTTTGTGGGTGGAAATGGAAAAGTGGAGGGCAGAGGAAGACCCTTATTGAGTTGTCCTGGGTGTCGTCCCAGTGGTAAGTTAAGCGGCTATAACGCTGAAAGGTTAAGCATTGATGTAGAGACTATGGAAATGGTGGATAGAGTCTGGATCGTTATTACTATTGCATGTTCACATTATGTTTTGTTCGAACTGCTAAGTCTCGGGATGTTTCTATGTATTGTATTTCAAAAGAAAATAAGGGCAATGCTTCTCCTAAACTAACATGCCAGGAAAAACAAATAAGGTCGTAAGAAAAGAAAATGGCGGTCGAGGGTAAATGCTAAGCAATGCTTGGTGGATTCGTGTCGATAAGAGAATGATAGAAAGGAGTCTAGGAGAAATAAATTGGAGTCTAAACAAATAGATAGGCTAGATAGATGATTTAAGTGGTTTTGAAGGATTAGAAGGGTATAAAGGTAATTGTTGGAATTAATGGGATTAATAGGACTTGATCCAGTTGGATGAATTGAATTGATGGAAATTTGGAGATATGAGAATTGTGATGTAAACTTGATTCAATCTTGGTGGAGAAATACCGATGAAATAGTTAGAGATAGATGATAGATAGTAAGGATTAAATATGGGCAGAGTAAATTACGGAATTAGATCATTAACCAAAGGGTTGAATTGTTAGAGTATTCTGATATAAATGAATTCGGTGGATGAAAAAGTGATCATGTTAGAGAATCATTAGAATTCAGAAGTGGAGTTGGTGATTAGTGATTGTAAGATGGGAATATTAGGAATCCGGAATACAAAGGTATGGGTGGATCCGAATAGATATATGTTTAAAGAAAATATATGATCGGTGGATTAAATAATTGATGTCACCCGCTGTTTGGAGTCTTAGACAGCAATTAGTAAAGAAAATATGTCTTTGGTGGATTAAGTCAATTATGGCAATCGCCGTGTGGAGTCCTGAGCTGCAACTGTATCACTAGGGTTCAATAATGACAATGCTACTAAAAAGAGAAGTTGCTGGCAAATAAAACAACCCGAGCCTTTTCTTGACAAGCCATGCATATTGTTTATCTGCATTACTGTATTGGCTCATGAGCACGGTGGTTAGTGGGCATGTCCTGAGGGTTCACTCTACGTGCTTCGTTCTTCCGCTGCTGCAGTTTTCTGATTTCGGCTTAATCGGCCCTTGTGTAAGTTTACTACATTATTTATGCTTCCGCATGATATGTATTTGATATTCATTTCTGAAGTCGTGAGCACTATCTACGATCCGGGAATAGTGCAATAAATCACGAGGATTCGGATGTAAAATCGGGGTCCCATGACTTCATAGAACTTTGTTTACGCTCATAGCTCATTGTAATTAGTTCTTTCTTGTAAGAGATGGCGTCCGATACCATCGTCGTCGTCATCTGGGTCTCACACCAAGACCGGGAAACTAAGCGTGGCAGAGGAGTATCAAAAAGGCCAAAGAGCCGAATGACCATCGCGGTGGTCTCTCTAGACGGGATCCCTCTACAACCCAAGAAACAGTGGCAGCATTCCAGACTACCTATGGGATAATTGGGAGGCAACGGGTCCTCATCACCATAGCAAGATGGAACGATTTGGCAAAGGTTTAGAAAAATCAACTGTGGGGCGAAGTAACAAAGTCGTTCGAGATCCCAGCAGAAGTCCAGGGACTCGTTCAATGGCAGGCACTCCTCGCGATGGGAAAAGTGTGGAAGAACTTCAAGAGCAAACTTGTCATGTAGTACGTGGCTAAAGATCGTATGCCCCTCATGAGGTATGCTTTCCTGTCACCGAAAACATGGGAGGCCTTTGTGTAGATGAAGACAAGGATCGAATTTGAGCAGCAAAGTGCTCGCACAATGCTCTCGTGCACAAAACACTCACCCTCACGAGTACGTGGGTAAAATCCGCAATGAAGGATGCAGACGAGGTTATATTATGACCGAGGCCTCCCTGCAATTTGCCAGGATCACGAATTTGTGTGCCCAAAACTAGTTAAGAGTGAGGTCATCAACCACATCTTCAAGTGTCTCCTTTTTCAGAAACCCCACAGACAAGAAAGTGTCCCAACGCCTGGTATGATATATTAAACTACATAGTGGTTAATAGCTCTTGAACTTCATGGGGTCTAAAATAACATGATTGCCTCTTGCGGCAAGCATTGACTACTGAATGTTCCCAAGGCTCCTTTGATGAAGACAGCGAGAGAGATACACTATCACAGGCCCTAGGAAACAAGGAGCACCCAGGTCGCACACGAGGCATGGGGGTTTACGTACCTTGGTGGTACGAATTCTCAAATGACTCTGAGGTGTATAGGAATAGGAAGAGATCCAACACCTATCGCGATGAACAAATAAAACAGGAGCATTGTGCACAACTTGAGGAATTGCTATCTACCTTACTTCAAGAGAAGACTACCTCACTTCGAGACTGCCTCACTTCCAAACGAAGAGATTATGATATTAGGGGATGTCGCCCACACACTCATCCATTGGTCCAAGAGAGACATCGCCCTCAACCTGTCCATGCCATCATCTCCGCATCTAGTGGCCCAAGAGGGACATTGCCCTGGACCCGTCACATGGGCTCCCATGGCTCCACCTCAAGCTCCACTTTAGAAGTCCGTCGCATCGGCTCCCATGGAGACAACGTCGAAAATGTATTGGAATAGAGGCGCTAAGGCCCAACAGAAGAAGATTAAAGCGCCTCCTAGGCAATGCAAGTTCATTCTCAGAGTGTCGTTAGTCCTCGAGTCACAACTACATAGCCTTGGACTCGTTTGTAGGACTTTGCATACTTGGTACATGTAGAGATCCAATGTGAAGCCAAACTGACAAAGTGGATTCACCGTGAGATACACGGAGGCGCATTTTCTCCATGACTAGGGCTACTTCGTCGTGACCTTTGAAGACTTATTCTTACTATTCAACCTCGACGAACTTGACAACTCACTTCTACGATACTGGATATTGTAAGTATACTATACAATCATATTCTACATTCATGTAATACCAATAAATGTCGTAATTCATTACTTATGTATAGATCCATGATCCAACAAGTCCGAGACGGCGAGAACCGGTGGGTTTCCACAACCCACACTTGGTCTCTGAGGAATCTATCAACGATAATGCATCTTTCGTCCAGAATTACATAACGAGGGGATTGTTTGCACACAATGACAACGAGTACATCATGGTATCCTTCAACCAAGGGTAAGTGATTCACTAGTTGTCATACAAATTTCATTTGTAGTACTTTATACACAACATGAACTTATAATTAATCACTATGGCGACATAACATGGCTAGGTGTCATTGGATTCTGATCGTGATTGTACCAAACTGGAGCAAGGTAATATACCTTGTTTCCTTAATTAGTTGCAACCACGACTTCACCCATGTGCCATAAGCAATTGACAGGTAAACTAATTTCCTCTACATATAACTCTGTTGTAATCTTCTCTTCATTTGCAATGGCCTAGCCTGACCTTTTGGAATCATGTAGGTCATTCAACCCTTACGTTGCCCAGGGTGGGAGACACAAGGAATCCAGCACCATATTTCGACACAGGACGCAATTTTCGGTACCCTCTACAACACAACAATCCTATATCACACTTTGTTATAATACCTCTAGAACTGACAATACCTATGTATGTAATTCTTTTTTTGCAGTGCCACCATAAGCTATAGGACAACGTATGTAGATTCTACGTTTGCCACCATATGCAGGAAATCATGGATGCTAAGATAAATGATCCGGAGGTTTGTCAACCTACCAATAATTATTTTGTGATTTATCAATTTATATATATATATATATATACATATATATAGTGTAAATAACAGGGGCACAATGGTGCCTAGGCTCTGTGATTGAGAATTTTCATCTATGATTAAGACTTTCCATCCATAATTGATTCCACATGCTAAATTAATGAATTAATTTCCAAATCGATGCCTTTTGAATTAATGAATGTTAACGGTGTACAACTTGCACGCATCTAAAAGCAATCCAAAGGTGGGAGGCTTGGTACCGACACCATGGTACCACATTTCAAGATCCTATATATATATATATATATATATATATATATATATATATATATATATATATATATATATATATAAATTCAATAAAATACAATCGATCTTGACAAACTAGTCGAAATAGAAGGAAAGCTCTCCCAATTCTTGATAGCGAAGGTCATAAACAACACTGAAGAGTTCCATCCTGATAACGGTGATTAGATGTTGAAATATTGGATACAATTGTAATCACTCAATTGTGCTTAGTCAAACAATTCATTCAATTGTACTTCATTCAGTTGTTTAATTCATTTGTGAGCTCTGTGTAACGATTGTCATTTGCTATATATGTGATGTGCTTGCCTTGTTTAATTCATTTATGAGATCGGTGTAATGATTGTCCTGTGCTATATATATGCGATCTTCTTGCTTGTTTAGCATTTCTTGAGGCTAGCCGAAAATCGAAAAATAATGTAGCTTTTGAAATAGCTATCATAGACGATTTGGTGTTCCAAGCGTGTATGATATATAGATATCATAGACAGTTTCTAAAACAAACCATCTGTGATATATATGATATCATAGATGGTTAATATAAAAAGCCATGTGTGATATTCTGCTATCACAGATGGTTGTTAAAAACAACCGTCTGTGATATATACAATATCATAGTCGGTTAATATCAAAATTGTCTGTGATAGTGGAATATCACAGATGGTTTTTCAAAAAAATTGTCTGTGTTTTAACTATTATAGACAATTTGGGAGCCGTCTGTGATAACAACATATTATCACTAACACATAAATACAGACGGTTCAGAAACCGTCTGTGATGACGATTTTGAGCCATCTGTGATAACACCATCTGTAGTAGTGTGGGTGAGGCAAGTTATGTGAAATTGATGGATGAGCTATGTGGGATCTTGTTACCTACTATCTATTACCTATTTACTCAAATGATGCTTTCAATATATTTATTGTATTTACATGTCAAATTAGCTTTTTGCAAAAGAAGCGACGATAGCCAATTCCTTTGTATCAAGCCTTGCATCTATATATTGCATTCTTCCTGCACAACTTGCTAAGTACTCCATATGCTTACCCTTGCTATACAAAAATGCTGCTAAGTTGCTGAAGACGCCAGTTACACTTCGCTGTTCAAGGGAAACTACTACGTAAATGATCGAGACGAACTAGGTCGCATTAGCCCAGTTGATTGCTTGTGGGCATATAGATGGGCCACACTTGAAGGTTATTTTATTCCTTCCGCTGCAGTTAATTTGAGTTGTTCGACCATTGAGGTAATTAATTGCAAGCTTTGACCCTAAGATCGCTACTCTGATAATAGAGGTATTTGTTTATTTCTTAGTCAATCATGTGTATGAAATGATATTTTATCTATGGTGACACTATTGCACTAGCGTGATCCTAGATTACTGCTTTATACACGAGGGTTCGGATTTGCAAATTGGGTCCGACAGAGCCCTGTGTGGAGCCCGTGTTTAAGTTTGGGTTAGGTTGAAACCTGCACTAGATTTATTACTTTCTTTTAACATTAGTTTTTATTTCATTATATTAAATTACGCTTTTACATCTACTTACTATATTTAAATGTCAAATTTTGCTTACACTAAAATAATCCTATTATGTGTGTGTTGTTGTTACCTTGCATTAATATTACATTTTCCGTGTAATTTGTTGTGTACTCCATGTACCCTCTTGCTCCATACATGGCTATTCATAGAACAAGTTATTTGTTGGCGATGAGGAGTATGACGGATAGGCCGTTGCTCAAGTTGATTGCATGTGGCAGATTGGCTGGATCTACTACTACTTCTTCCGCTTTTGTTTCTTCTGCTGCGTTAATAATATTTGGCCTATGGGCCAGTGATGTATACTTTTTCCACAAGGCCGGTACTCTTTATTTACCGAGTAGAAGTTTATGGATGGTATTTATTTTCGTTAACTATAGTATTAACTAGTTAATCCTCGTTTAGTATGATTTACACAGAGAAGACAAGGCACAGCTTCATGCAGGGCGCTCAAGACGGTGGAGACAGCCTGGCTTCAACAGGCACACGTGAAGGCACGGTATCTACTACAGTAGCTCAGAGCCACTCCCATGGCTGCATGTAGAGCTGGGCATCGGGCCGGGCTTTTGGGCCAGCCCGGCACGGCCGGCCCGGCACGGCCCAAGCACGCGACGCGGCACGACACGTGGCGGGCCGTGCCGCCCGGCACGAGCAGCGGGGCCGGGCTGGGCCTGGACGGCCGGACGCGGTGGGCGACGCGGCGCGGCACGGCGAATCGTGCGTGCGCCCGGGCGGCACGGCACGGCCAGCCGGCCGGCACGGGCGGGCACGGTCGGCACGGCGGCACGGTCGGCACGGCGGTCGGCGTCGATCTTGGAGAAGACGGCGCGGATGACACAATCACACTTCACACAAGCAAGCATACACCGACATTAACACACATGAAAGCATACACAAACACATGACCACCGTCGGCGTCGATCTTGTCGTGTGCCGCCGCAACACCGTCGGCGGGAGGAGGAGGCGCCGGGTGAGGAGGAGGCGGCCGTCGGGGAGGTCGGGAAGGCCGAAGCGCCGAAGGAGCGGGCGGACGGCGGCAGCGTGGGAGGGAGGCCGGGAGGGTGGAGGCGCGGGGGGGACGGAGGCGCGGGAAGGGGCGGCGGTGGAGGCGGCGGGAGCCGGGCGCGGTGGGGAGTCTGGGGAGGCGGGAGGCGATGGGGCGGGAGGGGGCGGTGGGGGCGGCGGAGGGGCGGTTGGGGAGCCGGGAGGAGGGCGGCGGGGAGGCGGGAGAGGCGGCGGGGGCAGGCGGGGGGAGACAGGAGAGGAAGGAGCGGGGCGCTGAGGGGCGGCCGGGGCGGTGGAGGGGCGGTGGGGAGAGGGAGACCAGAGGGGCGCCGGCGGGGGACTGGGAGGCGGAGAGGAGCGAGGAGGGCGCGGGGGAGGCGGGCGGGGGGGAGGCGGAGAGGGCGAGGAGGCGCGGGCTGCCGGTGGCTCGCTCAGTGCGCCTGCCCTCGGGCGGGCGGAGGAGGGGCGGCGACGGAAGGCGGAGGGGCTGGGGGCGGGCGGGCGGGCGGGCGGGGAGGCGGGAGGTGGAGGAAGGCGAGGAGAGCGAGAAGTGGGAGAGTGGAGAGGCGAGAGGAGACGCTGAGGCGAGGGACCGAGGGATCGAGGAGCCGCCCCTGGTGTCGCCCTCGTCCGTGAGTGGGGTGGGTGGGGCCGGGGAAAAGGTGATCTTGATGGCGCTGGCGCCACCCCTAAGCGCACGCTGAGATCGAGGAGCGGCATGGACGCGTGGCGGCACGACAGATTGGTGTGACGGTGGAAAAAAAGAGGAGGAGGGCGCCGGATGGCTTGAAAAAAAGTGAATTCCACGGGAAAAAAAGCTAAAAGAGCTGAACGGTCGGATTCTACGCATAGCGTTCACATAACGTTAAGATTTAATGTTTATAAAATCACTTGCTCACCTGCGGTTTCTTCACGTAGTTTTATTGCTTGACTGGCTCACCGCGCTTAACCATTCTGAGCTCCATTTCTTCACTCCGCCGCATTTCTTCCTAGAGTTTCTTATTTATTTCTTCTCATATCACAAGTTTATTTCCTATATTTTCTGTATTTGTATTCTTTATTTAGTTATTTGTTACTTCTTATTTTACAAGCATATTTATTGTATTTGTATTTCTTATTTGTTAACTAATCATCATGTTACCAAGAAGTCACAGTACCAGGGAACACTCAAGCAGTATGCAGAGGAATCGAAGCTCAAAAAGGACAGCGGGACGACTTAGTGTAAGCTCTGCGCTCGTTCCCCTAGTCCTCCTCCGCCCCCTGTTGATGCTCGTCAGCTCTCGCCAAGCATGGGAGATTACGGCATGGATGACCGTCATATGGACGGTACAGAGGGCTACGAGGAGTACCAGGGCGGTCCAGAGTCAATGGGGACAACGAATCCGAGTCCGTATGGTCTCGCACGAAGGCGGATTGCTGGAAGCACATGACCTGGAGCCAGGAAATCCGAGACGGTGAAACGGTAGATATCGCAACTTGTAATTATTGTAATGCTAAATTAAGTGCTCGTACAGCTGTAGGGACAGGACACTTGAACCGCCACTACAAGGCATGCTTACGCAAGATGGCGGCACAGGGCCGAGGCCGAGGGGGAGGAGGAGTACAAACACAGCTAAACTTCGAGGCTGATGGCTCTGTAAGTACTTGGGTATACAACCCGCTTAATGCCCGTGAAGAAATTGCTAGATATATTGTTTCAGAAGACCAGCCGATTAGGATGGGTGAAAGTCGCGCATTCGAAAGAATGATCCAACGCGGCTTTTGCCCACAGTACCAACATGTTAGTAGGAGAACTACTACATCCGATATTTTACGGATGTATCAAAAGGAATTGGTAGAGTTAAAACAATTATTCCAACAAGTTCAGTATTCTTTTGCCATAACATCAGATATTTGGACATCATCCCACCAAAGAAGTGCATACCTTAGTGTTGTAGCCCATTATTTAGATGATAATTATAAACTAAATAAGAGAGTTATAGGATTTAAAGTAATAAATGAATCGCACACGGGAGAGGTTATTGCCGAACGTATACTACATGTACTAGATGATTTTAAGATAGATAATAAAATTACTTCTATAACTCTTGATAACGCATCGGCAAACACAACCGCTATGAACATCCTCACCCCAAAATTACAAACATATATTGGTGGTTATGTCCTCCACCAGAGATGTGTATGCCATATCTTGAATCTTGTTGTTCAAGATGGTATGCAAGTAATTGGTCCATATCCGCACGAAGATCCGTGATGCTATTCGTTACCTCACAAGTTCTCCACAAGTGATAGCCGACTTCTGGATTCGGCATCTAATGGTAAAGAGCCAAGAAAATTTGGTCTTGACATGAAGGTGAGGTGGAACTCAACATATATTATGTTAAAAAAGTTACAAGGCTACGAAAATGTCATATCCGTTTTGTCAATGTTAATTCTCAAAATAATGAATTGTAGTTACTAATACAGATTAGCGATTGCTAATCATTTTCGAGAGTTTTAAAACCTTTTATAAAGCAACAAAGGTTTTATCCGGTATTTATTATCCTACCTCCGCTTAGTTATAGAGTTTATTTGGTTAATTGCAGATAGAATTGCTAAATCTAGGGACGACGCTCTTTTAAGTCATGCCGTCGTTGCAATGGAAGAAAAATTTGTTAAATATTTTGGTTCTCTTTCACACTTATATTGTTTTGCTATTATTTTTGATCCTACAAAAAAGTTGGCAGGTTTACAGATAGGTATGGAGGGGATAGGTGAATGTCTTGGCCTAGATTATTCAGAAGCTTTCGCACATGTGAAAGAGGAGCTTTTTCGTGTTTTCCGTTTGTATCATGATAAGTTTGGTAGCGGCGGAAGATCGGAGGCCTCACGCAGACGCAAACATGGAAAGACAAGCATGGCATCACACTTGTGGAAGAAGCTAAAGGCAAGTCTACTTCTTCGTCCTCCCGGTCTCGAGCGGCCTCCAAGTGGAATTGCCCTGGAGTTGAACCACTATTTGGAGCATGATTTTGCAAACATTGATCCTGATCTTCCTGATGGAGGCAAGATAGACTTGCTCGAGTGGTGGAAGAACAACAAGCGGATCTTTCTGTCTTTGTCACATTTCGCACGAGATGTTCTCTTGGTGCGTGTCCACCGTCTCTTGAGCGACATTCAAGATGCGGTAGGGAGAATAATAGAGAGAAGATCATCCTTACGCCAAAGATGGTGGAGGCAATCACATGTGCCAAAGACGGGAATTAGCCAAAGAGCGGGAACAACATCAACGGAGGATCCCAAATCGATAAAGTATCTTGACCTAGACATTGCCGAGTAGATATTATCTATGCATCTTGTAATAGTTAGTATATACATATGTTGTTACTGTACTCTTTTCCTTACTCGGAAACCCCACTGGGCGTAAGGTTTTAACGAGGCAAGAACATTGTATTTCTAAAATATCAAAGAAATTCCACTTTTCCCGAAATATTTATGTCATTGCGTGCCCATGTGTTTATGCAATTAATTGATTATTTTAACTAGTTTTAAGCGAGACGGCACGAGAAAAGGAAGATGACGATCGTCGCCGCCTTCGCGATAGTAATTTCGGTGGGCTTGGGGCACGGCACGAACGCCGCACGGTGGGCTTTGGGCCGTGCTTGGGCTGGCCGAAGAGGCAGCGGGCCGACGCGGCAAGCACGATGTCATGATCGGGCGAGCCGGCGCGGCACGCGGCGACGAGCACGATGGGCTTGGGCCGTGCCGACGCAACACGGCCCAAGTCCCACTCTAACTGCATGGCGCGGTTGTGAGATGGACGATAATGGCTGATGGTGGGCCCACACAGCGGTGTGCGAGAGATGGTGCATTTTCCAAAATACATTTCTGCAGGAAGAAAATGGGAGAGAAGATGGGTTCGGAGGGACGACGAGCAGGGTGGAATGGGCCAAAAGAGTAACGGGCGGGGCTGATGATAACGGATTCTGCCTGGGAAGGATTTTGGAATTTTAAAACTTTCCTGAATTGATTTAATCCCAAAAATGTATTTGAGCTCAGGAAAATAACAAACTAAGTTCAAAATTTTTGAAGCTTTTTGGAGAGGCATTATAGATTTTGTAGAATTCAAATAAAATATTTCAGGTTTTTTTGTTAAGTTTAATTTATTTACGAAAATTCATTTCCAGCTGCTGAAAATAAGGAAAACCTTTATCAAGGGCTGACAATTTTGAAAATTTAGAAAAATGAAGAAATGATGATTTAAATATATGTTATATTAAAATTGGAAATTTTGGGATGTTACAAAGTTTGACTTTTAATTTTTAGTTATCCCTTTTATATTTTTGTAGCACTTTGAACTTTTCCTCAGTATTTAAGATTGTGTGGTTGCCTGGAAAATCTTGTGGGCAGCAATACGACATATTGAAAAGTTTGTCTAATTAATTATAGCGAACATGATTTTACAGTGGAAAATGACAGACAAATAACCAGCCTGTTTTTACCAACCCCAGTAATTCACTTAGTTGAGAAGATTATGCATTCTTTTTTACAGTAGCATATGGCTTTTGGTCCTAGTATGAGTGTACATATGAACGAGCCGAAAGCCAATAAGCCGCTTTTAAAAGACTATCCCGATGAACCGTTTTGAAACAGTGGCAAAAAAACCGTTCTATTTATTTATTCGTGGAAAATTATAAATTATAAGATATAAGCTAAAAAGAATCCTGTTAATCGGTGAGGTAGTTATTACAAGGGCCAATCAGCGTAGCCAACTTGTTTCAGGAATGATTAATTATGCAAAAATCATCGAGCACCTGGAATAGTTTCTTTCCACTAAGCTAGTGTTTGCACTCTACGTGGCAACGAGTAATATTTTATTAATTAGTGGAGAATAATTAATCAAGATCAGGCTTTAACCGGCCCATTTACGCTGGCCACTAAAATGTCATGATCTATATATCTAGATAGGCATATAGGTGAAATCCAATTTTCTCTTTAGTGCTTAACATAGTAAGACTCCAAATCTAAACAATTAGGTAAAGAACAATAAGACGCCGACTCAGTTAGGTGAAGAGGAGGCGCAACCAAAGTACTAAACAAGAAAATAACTATAGGTACCACCTGGTCACCATTAATGCCGCTTAAAAATGTCCATTAATCGACAGCGATGTCCTATCAGTTAGGTGCAAAAAGCAGTAATCCTTTTTCCATCAAGATTTCCAATGAAAAGCAAATTGAACGAATCGTCCCATATACTAAGGTTGTGATGAAAAAATATTATAGAACCAGCCGATTTAATTTTCTTAGGTGGTAAGAGGAAATAAGTATATATACACCATCAGTTTCACGATGTACAGTCTATTTTCTTGGAAAGTGTCATTTCACAATTTGTATTCAATGGAGGTCATGTTAGTATAATTAGAAAGCAGAACTTTTCAAATATTTACCAGAAAAATATACAAAATTATTCAGATATGCCCAGAGAAATTATGTTAATAGATCTATCTTCAAAAGTACTTCCGTATATATACGTGTCACACGGAAATGGTTGTTGCCGAAAACACTTCCATGTAAAATAGCCAGTATAGGTATCATAAAAAGTTCCAAATCAATAATCAACAAATATATGAACCTAGTATCAATACATACATACGAGACATACATACATACATACATACATATACATACATATATATATATATATATATATATATATACATATATATAGTATAAATAACAGAGGCACCATGGTGCCCAACCTCACGATTGAGACTTTCCATCCATGATTGATTCAATATGCTAAACCAATGACTTCCTTTCTAAATTGACGTCTTTTCGAATTAATGAATGTTAACGTGTTTGCCTGATATATTACACTTGCACACATCTAAAAGCAATCTAAAGATAGGGAGATTTGGTGCCCAGACACCATGTTGCCCCATTTCAACGTCCTATACACACACACATGCGCTCGCGCACGTACTCTCGAACTCTTTATACAGTTCATCTTACTTTAGTAAGTGTACATACACTACTACAGAGAGTGTTAACATAGACGGTTTCTGAACCGTCTATGTTTATGTGTCGGTAATAATAGCTAGTTATCACAGGCGGCTCCCATACCGTCTATGATAACTTGCAACACATACGGTTTTTCTGAAAAACCGTCGGTGATATTTCACTATCACAGACGGTTTTTTGTATTAACCACCTATGATATGCACGATATCACAGACGGTTTTTGTTATTAACCGTCTGTGATATGATGCATATCACAAATGGTTTGGTTTTCCAAACCATCTGTGATATTGTGTATATCACAGACGGTTCGGTGTTTCAAACCGTTTGTGATATATATGTGTTTCAAACCGTCTGTGATATATGGAACACCGAACCGTATGTGATAGCTATTTCAATAGTGATATTGATTGCTCTTTTTTGGCTAGCCTCAGGATATGCTAGCCATGCCATCTAAAAACAAGCAAGATCACGTATACATAAATCTTACAGATGAATGTAACAACACAAGTAGATCACATATATAGCATAACAATCGTTACACAAATCTCACAAATGAATTAAAGATCATGAATTGTTTGATTAAGCACAATTGAGTGATTACAATTGAATCCAATGATTCACATCTACTCACCATTGCTGGGGTGGAATTCTCCAGTCTTATTTATGACCTCTGCTAGCAAGAATTGGAAGATGTTTCCTCGAATTTCGACGAGTTTATCAAGATCAATTGCACTTTCGTCAAAACCCACACGCTGTCACTAGGAGTAATGTTAAGTCATTAATTAACATGTGTGTGTATATATATATATACATATATATAATGAGAAAATAATAATTATTGGAAGGTTGACAAACCTTTGGATCATTCATCTTAGTGTCCATGATTTGCTTCACATGGCGGCAAACATAGAATCAACATATGTTGCCTTGTAACTGCTAGTGGCAGTGCAAAAATAGAATTACATACATAGGTATTGTCAATTCTAGAGGCATTATAACGAAGTGTGGTATAGGATTGTTGTGTTGTAGCGGGTACCGAAAATTGCGTCCTCTGCCGTAGTGTGTCGCTGGATTACTTGTGTCTCCCCCCTGGGCAACATAAGTGCCCAGGAGAATGAACTTCCATTGCCCAGGAGATGCCTTAATATTCTTCGGTTGGGTCTTAGTGCCTCGCTTATGATATATTTTCGGCGTTGTCTCCATGGGAGCCGATGCAATAGGCTTCGAAACGGAGTGGTGGTGGAGCCACGGGAGCCGATGTGACAGGTCGAGTGATGTTCCTCTTGGGCCACTAGATGTGGGATCGTGGCATGGGCGAGTCGGCGATGTCCCTCTTGGGCCATTGGATGAATGTGTGGACGGCATTCCCTAATGTTGTAATCTCTTTGTTTGTGGGCTTCTCAAGAGGGACGGTCCTAAAAAAATCATTAATCATGTAATATCCTAAGCGTCGGTATGGCGTTAGTCGCTGGTTTTTCAGCAAATCGCGGGAAGGGAAAATTATTAATTGGAAAACAATAGAAAAGGAATAAAATATATTAAAAATTATTTTAAAATTCAGGCTTGGGCTGCCTGGGAGGTGGGCCAACCACCCTTGGGCCAGGGGCCCAAGGGGCGCCACCCTCCCCATGCTTGCACCCCACCCTAACACCTCCCCCTTTTCTTTTAACCCTAGGGGCCCTCTCCTCTCCCCATCCTGCCGCACCCCCCTGCCCTCTTCCTCCCCAGGTGGTTGCGCCCCCTCCCCAAGAAGGTCTCCCCCATTGCTGCCCTTGGAGAAGAAGAAGAAGGAGAAGGGAAAGAAGGAGAAGGAGAAGAAGGAAGGAGAAGGAAGGAGAAGAAGAAGAGGAGGAAAATTTTGGAGAATTTCTTCTGATTGGTAATTTTATCTCATCCCAAACCCTCTGTTCTTAGGAATAATTAGGGTTCTTGGCACGAATTATGATGAGAGATTATGGATTAATTGCCCGATTAGAGTTTAGTCGCGGGCTGATTTTAGATCTATTCGCGTAGCACATCTTGTCTCGCGGTTTCGATCTAGAAAACGAATTTTCCTGCGGGACTTCCCAAAAGGAAAATTGTAGAGGACTTCTATATGTATCTTTTGTATTTTTTTTAAACTTTTCTACTGTGGGATCTGGGAGATACCGAGTCAGTAATACGGCTGTCCAGCAGGCGGACAGATTGGTACAGTCCGACGGTAATCCGGGGTTTAAAAATAGTAAACGAATTTCTTGGCCTTGGCCGTAGTTGGGAAAGTTGTAGATAATTTATAATTTTAGCTGCTATGTAAATTTGGGAATTGTTAGGCCTCTGTGCTGTTGTGGGCACGCGTTTGAACGCGGCTGCCCAATCTGCCAGAGCAGAGTTCTTCCTCTGTTTTGGGCATTAAATTACTCCTAGCTATAATTAAAATAAAAATAGGTGTTCTCCATGAAAATTGTAGGTTTTTAAGTCATGAATCCAGAGAGGTATCATTTTCTGTATTTCGATCTATATTTCTAAAGATACGAAATTGTGAAGTAGCGCTGCTGCAGACGATAATTTGTTGAATTGTTGAGCGGAGAGTAGTTTGTGCGGGTTCAGGTTTCTAGCGACGTTTATAATTATTATGTCGTGCTTGTATGCTGTGGTTGTGTGCTGAGAGTTGTCTTATAGACAGGTGGTCTTGTCCCTGAGCGCTCTTGATCTCATTGTACCGCCCGTCGGATTGAGGCAAGTGAATGTAGCGGTGGTTGATACCGTTTAACTTGTTATCCCTTCTACTTGCAATTTACATTATTATCTTAATTTGATACATTATGCCATGATTTTATGATATTTTAATTGTGGAGGTGGTAGCAATTATTAATCAATTGAAATGTTGATAATTTTGCTAGTAGGCATGTGGAGTTCTTGTTTAATGTTATATTGTGGAACATGAAATTAATATGTGTTGGATGTAGAGATATTGAGAGCATGGTAATGCTCCTTATGGATGAATTAATGTGGTTTATGATTTATCATATCATTCATGTCATATCATGTCATTTGCATGTATGTATGTTGCCGCACATGCCGCGACCGTACTGGTACAACCTCTTCTTCCGCGGGAAGCAATTCCCTGCCCTGGAAAGAGTGAAGGAAGATAAGCATTCATATGCATTTGTTTGTTGTTTAAGTGACTGCATCCATATGCCATTTCGCATTCATATGCAATATGTGGTGGTGAAGATATGTTGTGGAAAGATTTATTTGCATTCATATGCAATATGTTGTGGTGAAGTTATTTTGTGGATTATTCAACTCCATAGTGGTAATGTGGAAATTTACAATTTCATTGTGGTGTTGTGGATTTGGTTCATGTGAACTATTTGTGGTATGAGGATTGTGGATGTGGTCGTGGAATGGGATTCGTCCCTTGTGTATGGTAAAGGTTGTGATTGTGGCATGAAATCCTTTTCTCATATTTGTATTAATTGTCGATAGCAAATGTGCATGTGACAAATAATAATGTATTGAAGTAAAATATACATTTGTTTTATTGCCTTTGGGAGTAGTAGTGGTTGAGGTTTAAAAGTAGTCAAACAAGATTTATTTGTTAATGCTTTACCGTCATTAATGGTGATTTGAGGTTGAGGATATAGACATGGTTAATTGTGAAAGATTTAATGTCGATGATTAATCTATTGTGGTTAGGGAAGATTAAATGTTTCTTTTGCACTTAATAGAGGATAAAATGACTGCATTCATATACCAATTAAGTATGAAATGGAAGAGATATTATTCATAGAAGTTTATGGTGGTTTAATAACTTTGAACATAAATTGTAATTGTGGATGTATGGAATTATAATGATGTTTAAATTGCTTGTAGTTTGAATAACATGTTAAACAGTTTGCTTGCTGAGATTTTTATCTCACTCTTGCTTCCCCCTCCCTACAGGTGGACTTTGAGCATGCATTGGGAAGGGTAGAGCTGGCACCATGATGCACTTGTATTATAATCTTAATGCTGAAATAAAGTTGAAAGAATTCTAGTCTTTTGCTTAGCTATCATATTGATGAATGTTTTGCCTTATTATTGTTAAACTTGGATTTGTTCCTTTGGATTATTATTGGTTATGATTAATGAATTGTTATCTTTATTCCATTTATCTTAGTTGTTTACGCTTCCGCTTATACTATCTTGCTTAGTATTGTTGCTAGTTTATATTTTTATAAATTGGCTAGTTGTAGAGTAGCATTAGTAGCATCCCAGGGCACTGTGGGTCCTGGGGTGTTACAAATCATGTCCAACTGAACCTTCATAAAACTGGTCTCTAGTTGGACACCGTGCACCAGCATCCCTAACAGACATGGATACGCTATCCCCCACCCAGCGTCAATGGAAATGGAGCCAACAAGTCTGACTCTGAGGATGCAAGGTGTGGCCTCCTACATAACGATACACGATGAGCTATGGCGTCCACCAGGTAGATCTATCTATGTAGCATTCTAAAGGGGTACATTACCTGGATGTCATCGATAGGTAAGTGGGCATTACTATGTTGAGTAATTGGCGTGGATGTGCAGCTACTCCGATGTTGAGGGGGATTGGGTACCGCATTAACGGGGGTGAGTTGCGATTGGTTGCGGACTTGTCTCTGTTCTTCCGTCAATGAATCTATCTCTCCTTCATGTGAGGCAGTATTCTCTTAAAGTGAGGCAGATAGCTATTCCTCAAGTTGTGAATGAAGCTCCTGTTTTATTTATTCATCGCGATAGGCCTTGGATCTCTTCCTACTCCTATATATCTTGGAGTCATTTGGGAATCCATGCCTCCAAGATACGTAAACCCCCAAGACTCGCTTGCGACCTGTGTGCTCTTTGTTTCCTAGGGCCTATGATAGTATATCTCTCGCCCTATATTCCTCAAAGGAGCCTCGGGAAGATTCGGTAATCAATGATTGCTGCAAGAGGCAATCATGTTATTTTTGAACCTATGAAGTTCAAGAGGTATTAACAACTATGTAGTTTAACATATCTTACCAGGTGTTGGGACACTTCCTCATATGCGCGGTTTTTGAAAGAGACACCCGAAGATGTTGTTGATGACCTCGCTCTTAACCAATTTTGGGCACGCTCGTTTGCGATCCCGGCAAATGGCGGGAGACCTCTAATCGGATTGCGACCTCATCCTACATCCTCCACTGCGAGATTTTACCCGCGTACCTAGCAGTGCCGGGTCTATGAGGGTGAGTATTTTGCGACTAGAGAGCCTTGTGCGCCACACTTTGTTGTTCAAATTTGGTCGTTGTCTTTATCTATAGAAAGGCCTCCCATGTTTCCAGTGACACAAAAGAATACCTCGTGAAGGGCATGAGATCTTTGGCCACGTACTGCATGACAAGGGTACTCTTGAAGTTCTTCCATGCTTTTCCCATCGTGAGGAGTGCTTGCCGTTGCACGAGTCCTGCACTTCTACTGGGATCTCGAACAAATTTGTTATTTCCGTCCATAGCTAATTTTTCTGATCCTTTACCAAATCTTTCCAGTTTGCTTTGGTGATGGGGACCCGTTGCCTTCCAATTATCCCGTAGGTAGTACGAAATGCTACCGTTACTTTTTTTGGTTGCAAAGGGATCCCATCCAGAGAGACCACCATGATGGTCATTCGGCCCTCTGGCCTTTTCGATACTCCTCGGCCATGCTTAGTCTTCCCGATCTTAGAACCGTGAGACCCAGATGACGACGATGATGACTGTGTGGACGTCATCTCTCTTATAAGAAAAAACTAACTACAGTGAGCTATGAGCGTAAACAAATTAAGTTCTATGAATCGAAATACACACACCAGTGTCTCAAGATCCCTTTGGAACAGTAACATGCCGTTTCAAATAGATCTTGTAGCTAACAAGTGAAGAATATATCATGAAATACTAAAGATCATAAAACAAAGTTCTATGAATCAAATTACACACACCAGTGTCTCAAGTTCATTGAACCTGACACACTGGAGTGTGTAACTTGCTTCATACTCTTTAAATGTCTATGTGGCATATATTATTGCTACAAGGTCTCTTTGAAATAGTAAAATGCCATTCCAAATAAATCTTGTAGCTAACAAGTGAAGCATATATCATGAAGTACTAAAGATCATAAAACAAAGTTCTATGAATCAAATTACACACACCAGTGTCTCAAGTTCATTGAACCTGACACACTGGAGTGTGTAACTTGCTTCATACTCTTTAAATGTCTATGTGGCATATATTATTGCTACAAGGTCCCTTTGGAACAGTAACATGCCATTCCAAATAGATCTTGTAGCGAACAAGTGAAACACATATCATGAAATACTAAAGGTCGTAAAACAAATTAGCCAACTACTGAAGATCGCAAAACAAATCAGCCAACTATTGAGACAGGCCACAAGATTGACAAATGACAGTAATAGTAACAATTTTGAGCTCAAAATCAAATATCCAATTTTAGTATTAGATTTTGTGGCTAACAAGTGAAGCATATATCATGAAGTACTAAAGATCATAAAACAAATTAGACAATTATTGATATTAGATCTTGTAGCTAGCAAGTGAAACATATATCATAAAGTACTATATATCATGATGTATTAGACCAGCATCATCATCGAGATAATATCCAAACCCACTGTGGGATTTGGGTTTCGTACCATAGGGAGGAGAGGAGGCGTCATGAGGGAGAGGCGGCCGATGTCGGGAGGGAGAGGCGGCTGGTGTCGGGAGGAGGCGGTGTGGGAGGGAGGCGAGTGGCGTCGGGAGGAGAGTTGACCGGTGTCGGGAGGAGAGGTGGCGTCGGGAGGAGGCACCCGGCGGAAGGAAGGAGGCGGCCGATGTCCGGGGGAGAGGCAACCGGTGTTAGCAGGGAAAGGCGGCGTCGCGCTCGAGTGAGCAGTCAGATCTAGCAAAACCTAGCAGGGGCGGCGGAGACGGAGTGCGTGAGTGAGGACTATGTGAGTAGAACCAATCCTTGAGGTATATTTATCAAGAAACTATCACAAACAGTTCTATTATGGAACCATCTATGATAATACTATCACAAACATTTCTTTTATTGAACAGTCTATGATATTCAACATATCACAGACGGTTGTATAAAAGAACCATTTGTGATAGTATTATCGCAGACGAATTGTTCCGATAAACTACCTGTGATAGTTTCCTATTCTTCATCTAGCCACAAGAAATGCATGCTGGCCATGCAATATGAGAAACACAAGCATAATCATAAATATAACTATTTCTTAATTACTGAATCAATTACAATTACAATGGAATATAGTTCCATAATTACATGTTGAGTTTCCTAATTATAATTACATTGCAACAATTTCCAAATAGGTGCTCGATGTGTGGGATCATTGATTACACTTGGCTATTTCCTTTTAAATAAAGCCCTTCACGATGATTGACACGCATATAGCTTACTTCATCGTCTTGCTCTTCCATGAGCCTGATGCCATTTCCGAATGGAGGCAACTCATCAAATTGATTGTGCTCTTCTTCATCCATGACATTCTCAACTCTGACAATCCTTCTTTTTCCATGAAGAACTACATGACGCTTCTTATTTGCCAGATCGGTTACATAAAATACTTGAACAACTTACCTCACGAGTACGAATGGTTCATCTTCATATCCTACACATTCAAGGTCAATGGTAGTGACGCCGTACTTTTCGACATTTACACCCCGTGGGAGTTAGACCCAACAATATTGAAATAGAGGAATCTTGAAAATTACGTAGTCAAGCTCCCAAATCTCCTCTACAAGCCCGTAGTATGAGCTTGGGCCAACAACACTGACGTGCACATCAAAGGTATCTATGCGGACACCTGAGTTCTACATATTCTCTTTCTATCTTGATCCGTTGTATAAAATATGTAGCCATTCATGTCGTATCCTTGCCATGTCACAATTGTAAATTTTAGCCCTTTTGCCAACCATTATAGTGTTTCACTTGATGATCTCCCAGTCAATCGCACCTTGAACCATTCGTTGAACTAATGGTTGTGTTGTCTCATAATCCAAACCTCTGTCTGGCCTGCGTTCTCTTGGTGTAGTATGTCCTTGTGCTCTTCAATATACTGGGTCACTTCAGTCATGTGCTTGTAAAACTGTGAAATGGGCTTGAGTATACGTATCTCGATCCAGAGTTATTACTTTCCTTCTGATAGTCCCGATACCCTCTAGCCTCCCCTCATGACGAGATAGAGGTACACCTATCAGATCAACCTGAGTCATGTAACTGATGCAGAATTCAATGACCTCTTTGGTTGTATAACCTTCGATGATGTTACCCTCCAGTCGAGATTGATTGCATACATAGGACTTGATAATTCCCATGTACCCCTTGAACGGGTACATATGACGTAGAAACACAGGGCTGCATATCTTTATCTCTTTCACAAGGTGGACAATGAGATGGACCATGATATCAAAAATTGACAGAGGGAAATGCATCTCTAGATGACATAGAGTCGTCACCACATTGGTCTGCAGAGCATCTAGTCCATTGGGATCGATGACCTTCTGAACAATTGCATTAAAGAAATAAGATAGCCTTATGATTGTCACTCGAACCTTGTTCGGCAAAATACTTCTATTGCAACAAGTAGCATTTGTGTCATTAGCACATGACAGTCACGAGACTTTATGCCAATTAATTTCAAATGTTCCATGGAAACAAGTTTCTTCATACTGGTGGAGTGACTGGATGGAACTTTCACACCATGCAAGCACTGGCATAGTTGAGTTCTCTCGAACTTAGACAGAGTGTAGTAAGTTGGGGGAAGGTACATCCGGCCTTTATCAGTCTCTATCGGTGCAAACTCAGACCTGATGTTCATAGCGACCAAGTCACACCTTGAGTTGACACCATCCTTTGTTTGTCAGGAATGCTCAGTAAGAGACCAATCAAACTGTCACATACATTCTGCTCTATGTACATGACATCAATGCAATTGCGAACTTCTAAGTGCTCCCAATAAGGCAAGTCCCTTTTCAAGCACAACGTCGATATCCTTGACTATATCATAGACTTCTTTCCCGCTAAAAGCCTTGATACTGAGTCATCCTCTTTTTCTTCGTCAAATTGTTTATTCATCTTGTAGTATGGGTGATACTTTGGAAGGAACGTACACACAGTTTTGCGCGAGTTGTTCAACCACACAATCTCGGTATAATCTAAATAGTGTGGATAGGCTTTGGCTCCTTTTGTACTCAACCCTAATAGGTTACCAAGGACAAAAAAATCATTAATGGTGCAGGACAACATGGTGTGCAGAGTGAAGTTCTCTCATTTGTCCGCATCCCATACATGTACCCCTTCGTTCCACAGTATCGCAATATCTTCCACCAATGATACTAGGTACACATCAATATCGTTCCCAGGTTGCTTTGGCCCTTGGATAAGTAGTGACATCAAAATATATTTCTGCTTCATACACAGTCAAGGAGGAAGGTTGTACATGCATAGAGTCACGGGCCAGGTGCTATGTCGGCTGCTCATGTTACCAAAAGGATTCATTCCATTTGTACTCAACCCAAACCTTATATTCATCGGTTCGACACCAAAGTCTACAAACATCCTATCAATGTTCCTCCACTGGGCAGAATCAGCAGCATGTCTTATCATTCCATCTTTCATACACAGCACAGAGTGCCAACGCACCAATCTTGCATCCTTTCGGTTTGCAAATAAATGCTTCAAATGGGGAATTAAGGAAGATATCACACACCTTAGCAAGAGGTCCTTGCTTCACCTCGATTCCCTTCCCACCATCGAAATCATTTTTACACTTGTATCGGGATGCTTTGCACACCGGACAAACATGTAAGCTAGCATACTCTTTACGATAGAGGATACAATCATTCAGACATGCATGTATTCTTTCTACTTCCATTCCCAATGAACAAAGAATCTTCTTGTCTTGGTAGGTGGTTCTCGGCAACATATTTCTCATTGCAAGCATGTCCGCTAGGAGACCTAACAATGCCGTGAAACTCTTGTTAGACCAACCATTGTTTGCCTTCAATTTCAGTAATTCTAGAATGGATGGCAACCTTGTGTATTGTGGCTTGCAGCCTGGGAACAAAGGTTTCTCTAAGTCCTCCATCAAGCCCTCGAATTTACCAAACTCTCTATCACTATAGTTTCCTTCTACATCACGTAGAATCTGATCTAGATTGTCATCCTGCGACCTATCCACATCGAAATCACAATCCACAACCGGCATATCGTTGTCTCCCTCGACGATGTCATAACTACCTTCTTGTGTAATCTTCTCTTCACCATGACTGGTCCAACATTCGTACCCCTTTCTGAAACCCCTTCAAATCAAGTGAGCTTCGATCTGCAATGAGTTGCTAAACATCTTTAGATTATCACAATCAATGAATGGACAATACATATATTCCATCTCCTTCTTCAACATATCCAGCTTGGCTGCTCTTCTAAAAGCATACATGCTATTAATGTACTGCTCACTCACACGGTTCTCAACGTACATCCAGCTTCGTTCCATCTACGCTACACATGTAACAAATAGGTGTCAAATTGGATTATTAGTGCTACTATAGCAAATCAGACTAGCTACTTAATTACACATATTTATATTAGGTAGCTAGCTAGCTAGCCACGTATTTATAAAACAATAATATTAAGCAAGAATCTATTGAGGTAAACTAGGAGTACTTACCCATTCTAAAATTGAGCAAAGTACCATTACTAGCTAGATCTAAACAAAAAACCTAGCATCATATCTTTCTATTACAAGACATATAAGTTATTAGAAGCAATTGAATACTAACCTCTAATCACCAAGAAGATGTATATAGATCTAAAAGCGATATGTTTTCACCAAACTCCCCAAAGACGGTCGCCTCGCTCCACCGATGCAGCGCAATGAAGACAGATTTGTGTCGAGACCACGTACGCCTGCTATTTAATAGCGCAGATTATCCCAGATGGTTTCAACCATAAACCGTCTGTGAGACGTCACTATCACAGACGGTTCTTATTAATAACCATCTGTGATGTCTGCAATATCAAAGATAGTTTTTATACGAACCGTCTGTGATGTCTGCAACTTTCACAGACGGTTATTAACACGAACTGTCTGTGATATCTCAATTATCATAGATTGTTCGTGTTAATAACCGTTTGTGAAAATATCACGACGGTTGTTAGTATAAACCATCGTGATAGTTTAAGCACGATGGTTCCCTATGAATCGTATGTGATGTAGCCGTCTAGTATAGTCTCTTTTGTAGTAGTGATATACACTTTGCATTCATCGGGAAAACCAACAAATGTATAGCCGTTCTTTATGAGGTTACTAAAGATGGTTTGATTAATTAACCAAGCCCATCTTTATAAAATTTAAATTATTAATCCCATCTTTATATGGAAACTAACGTTTGCGATCCGTTCACTACATGGAGGCGCCCGGCCACGGGGGCGGGGGGCGGGCGGCCGCCTGGGCCCCAAAACCGAGGGCCTCCATTTCCGATGATATTGCAGAAATGTTTGATATGAATTTTTAAGGTAATATCTATAAACTCTTTGATATGAATTTTTCTTTAATACATAATGTATTTTAAGTGTTTGTTGGTAAAATTATATATATATATATATATATATATATATATATATATATATATATGCGTATGTATGTAGATTTATATTTAGATATTTATACTAGGGCCTCTATTCCTAGTTTCGTCCCGGGCCCCTAAAATCCCAGGACCGGCCCTGCATGGAGGTATATGTTTATCTGATCATGCAAGTGGTGATTTTATATATGGAAAGTACTCTCACCTTTCTGGTATCCATTCATCTTTTTGGACAACAGCGTAAATAAACCAGCCGCCAATTGAAGCCAGCAATCTACTTGAATTGGTTCATTTTGGCTTGGACAAATCGTCATAATTGATGCTAGTAAAAAGTGCAAGATCTACTTTTCTGTAGTAATTCAACAAAGTATCGTGATTGACAGCAACAGACAACTCCATACTTGACTTGGTGTTGACTTCGGTGGGTTTCGGCTATATCTCGAACAAAATTCACTCTTAAAACATTTCCACTGTCCTTTTACATGTATACAAGGTTTTAATATGATTTTTTCCATTTACATTTCTTAGTAGCTGATCCAAGCGCGATGAGATTTAACAATCTAGTGTTTTCAACTAATTTTTGTTTCTTTTGACATTATGCTGTCATAAGAAGATTTTAAGTTTTGTAGTTCGTTAATATATGTCCAGTGTACCATTTGGAGGTTTTAGATCTTATTTGAACTAAAATTTCATCTTTCTTATCATTACATTCTCAATTTAATTAATTTTTTGCCCGCAGTTTTTCAATCTTTCGTGTTTTTGTATCTTCACTTTCAAGTTCAGTGCCTTTTATTCCCGTGATTACTTAAAGTTTCATACTATACTGGAAAATTATAGTTTTAAAACTATATTTATGAGGGGAGATAAAAAATCAGATACCTGTTAGTTCATCCTGGACATTGTAAAGTGACAAATGTTTTATATCATTTCTTTAACTCTTTTCTCGTAATGGTTTTGCATGTACGGCTCCATGAAATAACCTAATTCGGTCGAGTGGACGTGCTAATCCATTATAGAGTAAGTTGCACTAAAACCAAACAAGTGAGAAAAACATCGATCTAACTAAGCTCGTAAAATTTAGATGGGCAAGATGGTTTTAGATTGATTCTAAAATATCGCGGCAATCAAAACAACTCTTAAGCTAGAAATCGGAGGAATCAAGAAATATATACCAAATCCACCTTAAGAAGAGAAAAAAAATCAAATAAGAATACACAAGAGACATGGTAAGCAACTTAATTTGATCTTTTATTGCGACTTACTGAGGAAGGATTACAGCCACTCACTTGGGAGGACAAAGCGACTAGGCAACATACAAACAAGTGCTCTCATCCTCTCAAGATCTCTCTCTCTCTCTCATGATATCACTTCTCTCCATCACTTTGTCACCATCTCTCAAACCCTAACTTCTGCTTATATAATAGAGGCTCAGATGAAACCCTAAAACCAGCCACTTAATGGATACTATTCACTATGCCTTTGGGAAAACCTAAAAACCCAATAACATAATGGGTTTTCAACTCAATACAATTACACACATATTTTAAAGCACCTTCTTTATGCTTAGCTCTAATAACTTGAATCCGAGCCACGCCAGCCCTACGCGCCCACGCCAGCCCGTATGCCACCTCAGCCGCCTCCCTGGTCCATGGACCTAGTCCACCAAAAGCCGGGCCCACTTGTCAGCCTCTGCTAGAGATTTTAAAAAATCCAGCTGACGTCAGCATTACGTCATGAAAACCCTTTTTCTGTAAAAAATAATTCAGACGAAATTCTAAATCCCTAACGACATCATAATCCAATTTTTCAAGACAAAATAATTCGGAAAATCTCCATTATCAATTTCTTTAGAATTCAAACATCCAAAAGCATGTTCTCCTTCATCCTAGCTCCGATTGGACTTGTTCAAATTTTTTAATTCCTCTAAAATCCTAAACTACCCATTTCTATACTCATTTAAATTTTTTAATTTTATTTGAGTTTTGTTTGAATTTATTTGCTTTGGTTCTTCATATAGATTGCGACGATTACGGAGAGTACGATTTTGACGACTCATGACATTAAACTTCGAGCAAGGTAATTTACACCTTTGATCATGTTGCTCCTAGTAATTTATATTATTTATGTTGTTTTTAAATTATTATGCATGCATACTTTTATTCAAACATAGTTTAAATCTAATTTAAACTTTAGTTACACCAAATTCCTTTATATATGGCCAAATTTGACATTGAACATCAACATACCTTGTCACCTTAGATAAAACTCTAGTTAATACACTAGTATGGACTAGAGAAATTTTGTATCAAATGCTTAGACCTACTTAGATATAATTTTTGTTTTGGGACAACCTTTTCCACATAAAATGATAAGCCTTTGAAATGTAGTCTTGACTTCAGTGAGTCAAGAAAGACTAAGAATTATTTCAAAATAGAATATAAAAACTTGATTTTGACTTAGGCAAATGGTTAGATGGTGGGTGCTTGCTGGCATGTATTGTTGTTTGGTGACACAATGTTGTTTGCCAGGCACAAGGGGTACGTGGTTGGTGCCTAAGGCACAATGACCGGTCGGTGAGCTACTACTACAAAGCCCTTTTATACTACCACAAGGCTAGTATGGGACAACCCTGGCTGACTAATTTGAAAGTCCCAATTTGAGTCTGGTTGTAGGTTGAAAGTGAGTGTGGCGTATGCCATGTGAAGTCTCACTCGACTCAAGAGGGGGTCCCGGTCTGGTGGATTCCTTACTGGGGTGAAACCTTAGTGTTGGCTTAGCCAGGTTGAAGGCTTTGCATTGTAAATGCCTTGTTACGATTTTCTTAGTCGCACGCCTTCGGAAGCGTGTAATGGCCAACATTATAAGATAATCATATCTTATGGGTAAAGCTGTACAACCTCTACAGAGTATATAATCTATCCTGAATAGCAATGCCCATGGTCATGGGCAAGCTGAGTAAAGTTTTTCATAGATTAGACTTTGTTTTCAAAATAGTTTTACAAAATGCTTATGGATGGATGATATCCATATGAGATCTTTTTGATGAAAGATGGTCCAGGTGAGATACCTGTGGATAGGTTAGTGTTTGGTTGGAGCCTGCACTAACGATATTATTTTGTTAAAATCTTGTTTCTATCTATTGTATCAAATTCAGCTTTTGAATCAACTTACAATATTTACTTCAATTCTGCTTTTTCGCTCAATTAACCTTACTATGCTTTCCTTTGTCAATCCTTATGCATCCAGTAACTCTGTTAAGCCTCTTAGTGTAACTTGTGGAGTACTTTATGTGCTCAGGTTGCTCAATTCATCATTTTGAGAGGACGACTTGACTTGGTGAGGATCGAACCGAGTAGGCCATGTCTTCTTGTCGTTTGCACTGGGCGGGCTCAGTGGGCTTCTTCCGCTTTGGTTTTATCTTTCGCTGCTTATATTTAATTTTGATTTATGGACCATTGATATAAACTTTGTGTAACACTCTAGGACCCATATTACCCTAGGATGCTACTAAAACCACTCCACAACTAGCAAATTTGCAAGATAAATTAAACTGGCAACAATTACTAAACAAGATAGTATAAGCGGAAGCATAAACAACTAAGGAATAACAAGATAGTGATAGCAATTCACTATTTAAAACATCTTCCAACATTTTAGTCTAAAACATAGTTCACAAGTTTAACATTATTAAGATAATATAAACAAAGCTATGCAAAGGTCTAGAATCCTGTCAACTTTATTACAGTATAAAAAAATGATTCACGTGCATCAGTGTGGTGCCGCTCTACCCTTCCCATGCATGCTCAAAGTCCACCTGTAGGGAGGGGAAACAAGGGTGAGATAAAATCTCAGCAAGCAAACTGTTTAACAGGCTATTCAAACTATAATTCCATACAACCACAACCACAATTCATGTCCACAATTATTAAACCACCACAAACTTGCATGAATCATACCTCTACAATTTCAGATTTAATTGGCATATGAATGCAGTCATTTTATCCACAATTAAATGCAAATGAAACATTTACTCTTTCACAATTAACAATGTTTATATCCTCAACCTCAAATCATCATCAATGATGGTAAAGCATTAACAAATAATTCTTGTTTGACTACTTTAAAATCTCAACCACTTTCACCACCAAAAACAATAAAACATATGTATGATGTACTTCAATACTTTATTATTTCTCACATCGACAATTGCTATCAACAATTAATACAAGAGGAAAGAATCTCATGCCACAATCACAACCCTTACCGTACGCAAGAGACGAACCCCATTCCACGACCACATCCACATACCTTATACCGCAAATAGCTCACATGAGCTAATTCCACATTACAACTATGAAGTTGAATATTCCATAAAAATAACTTCACCACAATATATTGCATATGTATGCAACTGATCTTTCCACAATGCAATGCATATGAATGCTTTCATGCAATGCTCCACATCACTCTTTCCGCGCGGGATAGGAGCTGCATCGTATTACGGCAATATACGATGCTCCCAACGGGATAAGAGGTGCATCGTATCTGACAATATACGATCTTGTCTTGGTACTGATCGTGGCTAGGTGCGGCGACATCCACATATGCAAATGACATGATATGATATGATAATCAATAATCACATTAATCCATCCTCAAAGGAGCATTATCATGCTCACAATATATCCACATCCACAAGTTCACCACATGTTTATTTTCATATTCCACATTTGCACATTAAGCAAAAATTCCACATGACTACTAGCAGTTTATCAACATATCAATTGATCAATACTTGATATCATCACCACATTTAAAATATTATGCAATCATGGCATAATGTATCAAATTACGATAATAATGCAAATTGCAAGTAGAAGGAATAACGAGTCAAACGGTAACAACCACCGCTACGTTTACTTGCCTCAATCCGACGAAGCGAAGTAAATCAAGAGCGCTCAGGGACAAAACCACCTATCCAAAAGGCAACTCTCAGCACACAGCTACATCATACAAACACGACTAAAATATTAAAGACGTCGCTAGAACCTCGAACCCGCACAAACTCCTCTGCGGTCAACAATTCAGCAAATTACCCTCTGCAGCAGTGCTGATTAACATTTTCATATCTTTAAAAATATTGATCCAATTACAGCAAATGATACCTCTCTGGATTCATCACTTAAAATCCTACAATTTTCATGTAGAATACATATTTTTAGTTTGATCACAGCTAGGTGTAATTTAATGCCCAAAATAGAGAAAGATCTCTGTTCTGGCAGACTGGACAGTAGCAATCAATTGCGTCCCAGCAACAGTACAGGGGTCTACAAATTCTGAATTTTCTACAATAGCTAGATTACCAGATTCTCTACAACTTTCTAAATTACGGCCATGATCATAAAAATCATTTACTACTTCAAATTCACAGTTTAATGTCGGTCATGCCAATCTGCTGCTTTGTAACTCCGGATCCCACTTTCAAAAATTCTGAACAAAATACAGGAGATGCTTATGGTAGTCCTCTACAACTTTCCTTTTGGGAGGGTCCACAGGAAAAATCGTTTACTAGGTCGCAACTACGCAAACAGATGCGCTGTGCGAATCAATCTACAGGCAGACAGCAGGTAATCTCTAATCGGGCAATTAATCTATAACCCCCCTTCAAAATCCGTGCCAAGAACCCTAATTATTCTCAAAAAAAGAGGGTTTGGGATGGGAAAAAAATACCTAGATGGTGGATCACCCCTTTTTTTCCTCCTCTTCTTCTTCTCCTTCTCCTTCCTTCTTCCTTCTTCTCCTTCCTTCTCCTTTCTTCTCCTTCCAATGGCAGCAGCACTTGGGGCAACAACCTTGGGAGGGGCGGCCACCGGGGGAGAAAGGGAGGATGGGGTGGCGGCTAGGTGTGGGGAAAAGGGGAGGGTGGGGGTCTAGGGTTAAATGGGGGAAGGGTGGGGTGCGGCTTGGGGGTGGGTCGCCACCCCTTGGGCCTTGGCCCAAGGGCGGTTGGCCCACTCTCCAGGCAGCCCATTCTAAAATTTTAAAATAATTTTTAATATATTTTATTCCTTTTCCAATGTTCTACAATTTTATTTTTCCTTTCCCGCGATTTGTCGAAAAACCGGCGACTCCGCGATTGTTTTAAAAACTTACGTTGTAACGACATTTGCGATATTACACTTTGGCCATGAGGCCCATATTCAATTACATAAAGTTGGTTATTATGCATGATATTTGTCCTTGTTTTCCACTGTATGCACTAGCTGATCCTGGACTAGTGCGATTAACACTGAGGGTTTCAGAGTTGTTGCTCCAGGATCCGACAGTTTAAGAGCTATGTGAGTTTTCTTTACAAATTTTGAGTAATGTTTTCTATGCATTACCCCTACTGCATATTTTTTGTAAAAGATTGTGAGGTTGCATCGTGAAGATGCAACACAAGTTAGTGATGACTTGTATGCACTATCGTGTGGTCCAAATAAGAGACTCAGGATTTTTTTAGCATGTAATGTGAATGGTGTTTGTTATCACACGATCGATCATGAGAAACATAGAAAGACACGTAATAGTGGGATCATGACTAAGGGTACACATAATCAAGAATACATTGATATCTATGGTTCCCTTATGGAAATTATTGAGCTGCAATATAACTCTGATGAAAAAGTCAATCGATCAGTTGATTTATTTCGATGTGAGTGGTACTGTTTGCAAGGCAAGAAGACAAGAATTATGAATGATGGGTACTTCACAAGCATCAATATTACAGGTTGATGGTATAAAAATAAACCTTTTATTTTGGCAACTCAAGCAATAAAGGTATTTTATTTGCAGGACACAAAATTAGGTAAAAATTGGGGAGTTGTGCAAAATTTTGGCCATAGGCATTTGTATGATATGAATGAAATTGACATTGCAAATTGAAGTATTGGTACATGCTATGAAGGGGGGTTAGTGATATTGGTCATGTGAGTGTGCTTGAATTGTGTGCAGACTAATTCTTATGGCTATTTAGGTTCTATTGAAGCTGTAACCTTCAAATATTTACATTCAAATTCATCTATAATTTGATTTTGAATCTCATTAATGTAATATTACGCTGGACATTTTTGTGTTGGATAAGTCTACCGAGCCTTTTGTTGTATTGAATTGCTTGGAGTTGATTACTCATGAACCTTGTTTATGAATAAATTCATTATATCATGGAGAGAACTATTCTAGTAATTGTGAGAGTGCACTATCAAAGGTGCAATGAAGGGAGCATAATGCTGCTCAATTCGAGCATAATGCAGAAGGCCAGCAACGTGGGCTCAACTCCTAGTACACTGGTCCTGCTTCAATTATGGGCATATTGCCAAATTCTACCTTTTCAACCCATTCGAAAGAAAATTGTTCATGTCTTTGACCTAGCCCAAGTACTCCTGGCGTTATGGTTGCCTTCTACAAGGAACCCATCGCATTCCTATATGTACTACTCGCATGCTCCAAACACCACGATTCCACGAATTCTCCTCCTCCAATGGCCAATTTTGAATTCTCGATCCTCACCGCTTTATCCCGAATGGTCCCCAGCTCGAGGAGGCGATGATCATCTTCACCATGTAGATGTCGTGTTTGCTGGGAGTCCTCCTCAAACTCATGAGGAGTTCGCCATTGCAATCATTGTTCCAAAGGTGCAAGGGGGTCAGATTGTTGACACTTTGGCAGAGGTAAGAGATTTTCTTTAGGGTGATCTAGGAGTACTATTGTAAGCTGTTCCTCACATCCCCTAGGTCTCAGATTGTTTCAGTTCAATTCAGCTCTCCAAAGGGATATTTTGATCTTTGTTAATCCTCATCAGTTTGGACCGCATCATTCGGTAAGCTTTGCTAAGCATGATGAAGGTGTCAATTGGCGTGCTTCCCCCTTCAACCATCTAGGGTGGTTCATGTTCCTGGGCTTCCCCTAGACTACCTGTATTTCCACTTCATTTCTCATGTTGCTTCCTCCTTTGGTATACTCTTGCATTGGCATGAAAATGATTGAATTAAAGGCCGAGTTGTTTTCAAGGGCCTTACCCAGGACTTAGATTCTATTCTGCAGCAGCTGGTAATCAAGAAGGGTAATTCCTTTAGGGGACAGGGACAATCTTGGACAGTTCTAGTGTTCATCTTAAATACCTAGTTTCCATATGCTTTTCCAGCAGATGAGGAGCCATTTATGCATGTCATGCAGCTACAATAGTAGCCCCCACAACCTCAGGGTCATAAAGAATAAAGGCCTAAAATAGCAGAAAACTCCAAATAAATCCCAGAAAATTCCTAAAAATTCTAGAAAATGCAACTCAATAAAAATAAAATAAACTCATTTTGACCTCAATTACACATAAATTTTATTAGACTTTACTATGACTATTCAGGGCCTTGGCTCTCCTAGCTAATTATCAATTAAATTTTATTAGCCCAAATAAAAGAGGGAAATTAAATTCTAGAAATATCCATTAAATTCCAAATAAATCAAAGAAATTTTTTGGGATGTCATAGTCATCTTCCGACGGTACTATGACTATACAGGGCCTTAGCTCTCCTAGCTAATTATCGATCTCCTATGCCTCACCGTGATGCAGCTCTAGAGTCCTACAACCATCACCGACAAGCAAGCCGTTACATAGCATCGCACAATACACAAAATTATCAATTGGCACAGCTGATGAGTGAAGTAGACTTACCTTCAAAGCTTTGATCCTGAAAGCATCACAAAGCCACATAGCCATCCCATGGTTCACAATGTACCAAGTGCATCTCTTAACCTCAAGGGTCTTTATTCAAACCTTGCTTTCTATGGTTCTTGTGCATCTTGCACCTTGCTTGAGTCCAACGATCACACCCATATCCTTGACCATTTGGACCTTGGTTCTCCATAACCAAGTTTAGGTCCTTCTCACCGTTGACCATTGTTGATTCCAAGCCACTTGCACAATAATAGACCAAGCAACTATTTTTGGGCATATGTTCTTTACAACTTGACCCACATTACTCGATAAATACACCATGCAACACAACACATCAACCCCATGGTTCCCAATCCATGACATGAACCCAAAGCACCTCAAATACACACACGTTGTGCATTGGTACATTGGTCTGACCACCCTCCATGGCCGGTTTGACCGCCACCACTTCACTCATAAAATAGCTCTTTGAAAAATAGCTATTGCTATCAAATCTCTAGTCGGTCCAACCACTTCTCCAATGCCGTAGGACCATTGCCCACAACCTTAGTCTAACCAGAAATGCCTCTCTCCGGAATAAAGGTACAACCCACTCTAGGATGGACACACCTCTCCCCACATTTTGGTCCGACCATGCACCTCACTTGTCTCAACATCGGTCTAACCACCATGCATCGACCGGTCAGACCGCTTATGCCCAACGGTCTGACCATTCCGATATATCAGTCAGACAGGTTCTAGGCTGATGGCAACTTCAAACCTTGCAACTCCTCAAAACCAAACTAGAATTCTGACAACATGCAAACCGAAGCCAATTACTCATGATAAACTATGGAGTGGCCTGCACATGGTCTAACATAATATTAAGTAAAATAAGGAAAACTGAAAAAATGAACTCCAAAGTATTTTGAATTCAAAATAATTGACCTCCTCTTTTGAAGTTTTCAAATTTATGTCTTTGGATGCTTTTAAATTTGAAAATTTTGGACATGTTTCATTATTTTTCTGAATATTTTGAAAATTACTAAAAATTCTTAGGAATTTAGAATTTTTGATAAGTTTTTGGACATCTACAAAATTTTGCGAATGTTACACTATACCAATGGTAGAACATACAGGAAAATTAATGGACGCTAGCAGAGATTGAGCCACATGGACAAATAGCTTTGATGGAATTTGCAAAGAAGTTGAGCAGCGTGCTTGAGACGTCATGTAAAAAATACAATAATGTAACCAAGCCTTTCGAATTTTTGCTGAGCAACCTACTGAAAGTATAGCATTTCAAGCACATGTTTTCCAAG
Organism: Bonia amplexicaulis; assembly: GCA_036346245.1. Classification (NCBI taxonomy): domain Eukaryota; kingdom Viridiplantae; phylum Streptophyta; class Magnoliopsida; order Poales; family Poaceae; genus Bonia; species Bonia amplexicaulis. Next base: position 3,166,774 of record CM070744.1, read on the forward strand.
AATGCAACAATGACTTCAAGAACACAATAATGTGGAACATATATTAGAATTTCATATAGTACAAAAACATTGTTTACAAATGCGTAATACACATATAGGTCGGGCAACAGTAAATTCTATAAGTACATATTACATAGAAGCTTATATAGGAAATACAATTTCCTAAACAAACATCTATGTCTTCATGGTAATCCATCGGATTGAACCCACTTTTCATTCAGTTACAACTAGGATAGTTTACACGTTGGCACCGATGGTCAATTTTATCACCAGGATCATCCTTTCCATTTGTGCTGGCAATTAAATTTCTCATTTCCTTCTGTTGCAAATCCTCAAATGGTACATCCGATGCTATATTCCTTGACACAATGGTGGATGAGCTGATAAGAAACATCCCAACAATTACTAACACAATGATCTTCATTTATTCTTGAGATCTTGCAACACTTGCCTACAAATGAACATAAGTTTGCATGACAAATTCATTTCTGAATGACATGACAGAAAGTGTGATGAGATCAATATATACTTACTGAATGTTGAAGCACTTGAAGTTAACTTGAGGCTTTGTTCACATACAGTTCTGTTAATTGTGGTATGGAGTTCAAAATGGTAACGTGTGGTATTTATAGGAGGTAAAAGCAGTACTATTTCATATAAGCTGGTTTCGTCAGCTATGTTTGTGGTGGGAAATGGGTTCTTGACTAATTAAAGAGCGTAGACAACTTGAAGTGGGCGAAATATTTGTCCCTTAAGGAATGATGGAGTTATATATACATATATATATATATACACACATATGTATATATGTATATGTATATGTATATGTATATGTGTATATGTATATATATGTATGTATGTATATGTGTATGTGTATATGTATATATGTATATGTGTATATGTGTATATGTGTATATGTATATGTATGACAGTTTTATAGTGGAGATATTTCATCATTTACCACTGTAAAGATGTGCATTTCAAGGTTTGCCACTCCGTATCTCACGATATATGGGTCCTGGGACCACATATCGATGAGACATTAGTGACAAATCCTGAAATGGCACACTTTTGACGGTGGGAAATAATATATATCAGTGTCCAGCATTGATACAAGAACAATATCATAATATTTAACATGTTGGAGGAGTAATTTTCGATTGTCATGTCAAAATAGTTCAACGACATGAACCAAGCTTGTTCCCAACAACAAATAGCCCCCTTCTTAGTTTAAGGTTTAAAAATATACTACAAATAACTGTTTGTGACTTATATCCTTGGAAGGTGGTTTTTGTTCTCATATAGGATTTTTGATGCACACACTGGTGTTTAACTCTTCACATTTGTGGCAAGTGAATGCTCTTTCGATCTACAGATCTAGCCTTCTCATTTACTTTAGAATATATGGGAGTACTGCTAGTTTAATATTACAGTTCTCACGACATTTATTTAGAAATATTTTTTCAGAAGTACATAATACAAACTTAAAATGGAGCAGACACTATACTAAATATATTACGCATAGCAAGCCCTTAGGACATACATGAACTTACACCAAAACTGTCTTCAAATTTCCATGATAGCACGTACTGTTAGTTTGCTCCAAGAACTTGTGTGCTTTTCTGATAACTCTGGGACATTGCTCGGCAAGGATAGCTCCCAAGTGGACACACATGGTCCATGACGACGTCACCAACAGGGGCACACCTTCCATTAATATTGGTCAGTTTGCGCATGTCCTTCCATGATGAAGGTGCATATTCTTGTACCTTCCATGTTACTTGGAATACAGGTGCATGAATTGGTAAAAAACACTGCGATGATCACCAACACAATGATCTTCATTTAATTTACTTCTTGCAGGACCTACAAATGAACATATGTCAGTCTTTGTATCACATCTTGGAGAGGACCTACAAATAATCATATGACACATGGTAAATGTTGTTGATGATAGCATAGGTATTCTTCATTCATGCACATAAAATTGGATATATTCACCAAACAGGGATATAGTTGAAGTTCCTACTCAAAACTTTTCATACAACTTCTTTTGGTAGCAGAAAATGCGATATGATGATGTGCTATTAATAGGAGCTAAAAGTGGTACTGTTGCTCTTTCATTATTCAATTTGATTCTCCTAACATGAAAACTTGATTCTCCACCAATTAAAGATAACAGACAACTGGAAGTGGGTAAAATTTTTTGCACTTGACATAAGATGGGTTTACATAAATTGGTAGACTTTATCATGTTTCCAGACACATTAGCAATGAGTATTAACTAGCTTGCCCAACGTTTTACACAGCAAAGTGAAAGAAAAACAATTATTTGTAAAAAGAAATTGAATGTGCACTTTTCAGTTGTCTTGTCAAATAATGTTGTGACAAAATATTTTAATAATAAAATACAAACGTTAATTATAAATTATAATTATAGAGTTACTTCTTTGGTCAGAAAAAAATTCTGCAAGATATGTACGCGTTGAAATTTTTTAAAGTTAATGCGACATAATTATAATATATTAAAAAGTAATATGTAATATTATACTTTAGTTCACCTTAGGAATTACTGTGAATCCAAACTTTGGACAACATGTATGGCACCCATTATTTCTCTTGTTTTGCACAAACTTCACTCCAGTCTTCATTCTTTTTCTCTTGGGAGTTGAAAACCACAATTATTCTGAAAAATAATAAAATCTAACTACAATGATATATTAATTTATTGTGCAAATTTTATGGAATATACAATAGAAGTATTCCGGCAAAACTGGCATATATATAAAGCTTATGCGGGAGAAAAAAATTAATGCATTTTATATTGAAATCACGATAGGGAAAGATGAATAATACACACTTATCAGTATGTGGCACTAATACCGATTAATACATCTAATATTTGGGACAATCTTGTGGTCATTGTTTTGCTGATATATGATGGTCTACTGCAGCAGCTACATGAAATTTACTATATATCACATCACCCAATCAATCCTACTAGGCTTGGAGAAACTATGAAACAGCTAGAAAGATATAAGTATGCAGCTGGGATCAAGTAACTGTTTGTACCAAACAAGTAGTCAAACTGGTGTAGACCATTTTGTCATCGATCGGTAGTCAAACTTACCAATAGAAAATGGAGATGAGGAGCAGTCGATCACAAGGAAGAGACATGAAGTTTTTATACTGGTAAGGACCCTCTGTGGGGAGTAACAACCCTAATCCTTTCTTATCACTATAATGACCAACTGCTTACAATGGGATCCTGGTCATCGGTTATGACCAATGAAACAGGAAATATACCCTAATTGCTATGACAGTACAATTAGAGGAGAATGAGGATATCTAGTTTAAATGTTTCAATGAGGTTCTGATTGCCGTTGGGATTTCCTACGAATATTTGGAATGGACATATGAAAATTATATCTCTAGATTTATCTCGAATAGTACTTTTATCATATTAATTTTTTTTAGATTTCATAAACATGTTACAATATAAAGTAGTTGTCAAATACCTATTTTAATTTGGGGACCCTGTTGATGTTGAAAATGTCACTCTTTTGTGACTGGTGGGAGTAATTGCTATGCATCATGCATGCATTTGAAACTGGTCAAAATTGTTTATCTGCAGCTTTAGGTACCATAAGAATGTAAGATCCTACAATTCGGTGGGAATACTTTGGTCCTAATTCAAGTAGTATTTTAATTAAAAGGAACTATATAAAATATTGTTTGAGATCTTTATATCATTAGTATCATGGTTTCTATGTATGATCTCTACCATGATTTTCTGTTACAATCCTAGGATTCATATTTGGAAACTAGGACTTTACAGCTGCCTGTACTGCTCCTTCCAATCATGCCTGTGTGGCCTGGCACTGGCATGAACAAGACCAAATTTAGAACTAAAACAACCAGTTTACTGGCATGGCCCATGTATTTAATGAGTTGCATGCTCTAACCAGTTTACCCTAAAGGTAAAGCTCATGTGAAAAGATGAGCAACATATTTCAACACTTCTCATGTCTAGTCTAACTCCATCAGACCAAAGACATGGACTTGAAAATGGCCATATTTATTATTTTCAATTATTGCATTACCCTGGTCCTAAACTTAGGATCGCTTAACTCTGATACTATGTTGAGTTGATGCACCAATCAATTCACCTAAATGCTTAACTTGACAAGGAAAGGTTATCAAATAAACTCTCGTCCACATGTAGTGTGTGCTTGGTGTCCTATAGTAATAATTACTTATTAATGAAAGAACATGGAAATGCAGATAAAGATCTAGATCTTTGCAGAACTAATTAATATCATCGTATATCTGTTTACACAGTTGCGATATGAGTGGAATACTCTTGCATGTCGGATTTGAAGACATTAATAGCATGGTTGCAATAAAAATCAATTCTTAAAAGTGGTACAGAATATTTACAGCAAATTAAAAGCCTTTTCTCTTGGGGTGAAAAAGGGATCTAGTTAGTGAGAAGTTACATTGAATACTGGACTATTTATTCTAAACTTTTAGTATTCATGCTGTAGTATACATTATTGCTGTTTATGCTAAATGCGTGCAGTTTTTTACACAGATATGTGAAACAAATTTCACTGGATTTATCTGGGAAATTTTCACAGGTCATATCACATAGTGGGAAAACCTTTTCCACCATCATGTTTTGACAAGACAATTGAAAATCACTCCCAATATGTCATTAATAAAATTGCAAGTTGTTTTTCAATTGGTGATATGACAACTCAAAAGAGTCCTTTCCCAAGTAAATCTTCAATTAAGTTTGTTGTGACCTGAACAGGAAAAGAAGTGTATCCATTTAACTTAGGTTTAAAGTCATGATGGATGTATGTTTCACCCCACCTACATTTGCCCACACAATCTTTAATTAGTGGAGAATCCATTTTCCAGAGCAGTAATTATATATCAACAAATTAAAAGGCAAAACAACCACTTTTATCCCCTATAAGTAGCTTATCACATCACATTCTGTTCAACGAAGCAAAGTTGCACAAAAACCACTCAGTTCAACCAATTTGATCATAATTCACTTCAGTAAGTACTGCCGGTTTCATTTTGTAGACTTATGTTTTATTGCAATTTTGTTATTTATGTGTACCACTTGTCTTGTCTTTCATGAAATTAAGTCACAATGAAGCTCGGCGTATTCATCGTTGTTGGGCTGATTTTTATCAACTTGTGCACCTGCATGCCAAGGAACATGGCGAAGGATAGATCTTACAGTACAATTGTCAAGGAAATGCGCAATCTGATGTCCGGCACTGATGGAAGGAACGGGCCTCCTAGCAATGATCACCAGTGCCCCCGTGAAACCTACCCCAATTGTCAAGGAACGTCTCAGAGCACTCAACAAACAGAACAAGATGTTGGAGGAAATTGAAGTAATCTATTTCATAATGGTGTATGAAGATGAATTAAGGGATATGATCAGCACTTCTTGCTATGTAGATGGAGTTTTTTGGCTTAACATAAGAAGTTTTTGTACGCCAAAGTTGTCTGTGTTATATCAATGTTTATGTATATAGCGATCTAGATGTACTACACTTTTGTCGAGTTCAGCAATTTGTAAACGGTGTCGCTTGTCATCTTGTAACTTGTCCATGTCTGCATAGTGATATATATATATATATATATATATATATATATATATATACGTGGTTCTTGTTGTGTGCGAATACGCTGTTGGGGTTCTCAGCAGTGTCTTGATTGATTGTGCGGTGGATCAAGGGTATCGACATATTTCCACAAAATGTGGTGTGTTGTTAAGACATGTTGCTTCGTCTATGCTGCTCAATCATGTCGAAAGGTGGTTGTTGAAAGGAATCACTACAAAAGATCTATTTTCCATTTCATTATTTGCTCTACTTTGTTTGTGTTTTACTTATGACAGATAGATCACATAAATTTTGCTTCCTCACAGTTCTTTTGTTGCCTGATTGTTCAGTAATTATGACAGATGTCCATATCCTTTGTCACTAGTCACCGGTTGCGTACACAATTCCATAATTCTGTATATACATTGCTCCTGATTACTAGCATTCCTTTTTTTTCTAAGACAATGCCACCCATGCACGCAATTCACTACATCCATTCACTGCCTATTGCCACCCGTGTGTAGGGTTCTCGAGGTCTATTCAGGCATATATATGTATGCCCCTCAAGCAGCTTGGTAGCTAACTAGTGACGTCTTATCCAAACACAATTCTAGATCACCCTCTACGGTCCATCACCAAATAAGCATTATTATCCTATCATGTAGAATCACCTGTGTTTTTTTAGAATCTAGTAGAAAATATTATCCTATCATGTAGAATCCGCATGCAAAGTTTTAATCAGCTGAGTTATTTTTCATTGCATCGACATAGTCCAGTGTATTGACTATTGAGTCGACTTCAACAGTCCAACAGAGACCATCGACCGGTTCACAAGATGCTAGAAGATGCTAGAAGCCGTCCTTGGACAATGGACTTAATTCATAAAATTTTGTTAGACAAACACATTTTTTTGTTATCCAGTTAGCATTGAACTCAACAGATTAATGTTACTTAGCTAAAACTGGCTGTAGTAACATGAGTTTAGCGAAATACTTATGAAACTGATTTGTCACAAACTCTAAATTTGGAGCTTTGAATGAACTAGATAAAACTTTCATGGTTTTATACTGAACTAACCAAACATGATTTTGGGTGGTAGTTAGCCCCTAAATCTAACTTAACATAATCTCATGAAACGTGGAGGTTCTTTAGGTCGGGCCGAATCCTTTCCGTTTGGGCCCAGCGTTCCTCAGGCTTAGCATACGAAGCCCACAAGGCAACAGCACTGTTACACAGACACCTCACTACAAAAGACCTCGCTCAGCTAGACACGTCGCTTCTGAACTCATCATTGCCTCTCTTAGCTGGTGTAGGACATATGGAGGCGATCAGAAACATATTCTAAATAGTCAAAAGAACAATGGGAGTACAACATGATTCAAGATGTCACTAGGCCGGTCTGACCACAGGCTTTAGACCTGTAACATCCTGAAAACTTAGAGGAACTGTATAATAAAATATTATGAAATATTCTGTAGCACATTACGTTGAGTTGGGTTTTTGAAAGTATTTTTCTGAAGAACTTCGAGGAAGAGCCCACCAGTTTAACTAATAGAGAATTCTAAATTTAAACTCGAATCTGAAAAGATGATCCATAGAAAACTTCAAAAGTAACATAAGTAGGCTTTCAAGGAACCAAAGACAGTTTAAAATTTGAAGTAGAAGTGGCAGAAATGCCTGATGAAAGCTTTTAGAAATAAGTAGGGCAAGCTTAGATATATATATATATATATATGTATATCTATATGTATATGTATATATATATATATATATGCATGCTTTTACGCAAAGTAAATATATATCCAATTATAAAAGAAAAGAGGAGAAAAATAAAAAGGAAAAAAGGAAAGTAGTCAGTTATAGGCCTAAGAATATTAAATGAAATAACCACTTTGTGGGGAAATAATTCTCTTAAGCCCAAAAATGTCTCTGGGGATTTCGGAAATTTCTAGATTTTTGGTGGTAATTTAGTATTTTCGAATTATATTATGCCCTCTGTCATTTCGGAAATTCAAAATCAAAATAAAGCCCCAACCCCACCCCGGCCGACGCGTGGGCCGGACCGGATCCGCCGTCGCCCCCGGATCCGCCTCCCTCTCCCTCGGCCGACAGCGTCCGGTCCGGATGACGCCGTCCCACCCGGCGCCATCTCGCCACCGCGGATCCTCTCCCGCCCCTCTCTCACGGCCGGCGGGCCCGCCGTCAGCGCCTTTCCTCCCTCCTCCTCTCTCGCCTTGCGGACCCCCCTCTCTCCGGCTTCGCCGTGTTTTGGTCGGGCCGCACGACATGCGCACGCGAATCCCGCGGGGCAGGGCGTGGGTGGACACTCGATGGCGCCGCCCTCGAATCTTGCCGGTGTGCTCGCCGCCCGTGGTCGCCGCTGACGCCGCCGCCCGCCCATGCCGCCCGACGTGCGCCCCTGCCCCCTCACAATTACCCGCGCCCGCTCGGCTATACAACCCCCAAGCCACCCCATGGTCATCGCCTCGGTCCCCTCTGCCTCCCACCGAGCACAATCGAAACCAAACCCGCGAAATCGCCGTGAGCCGTCTCCTTCCCTAGCGCCGGCGCCAATCCGGCAACTTGGACCATTAGGGGCCAATTGCCCACCCACCATCTTGGGATCATCACAAAGGTGCCCCGGTCTTCCCGGGCCCTCGTCGCTTGTAGGCGCCCTCGCGAGTCCCTCTCGGACCGCCTTGCCGCTCGCCGTGACTACTCTCCGCGATCCCGACCCTCCCGTAGCTGCCAAAGCTCCACCGCAGCACCGACAGCGTTTTGGTGCTCTCCGGACCTCTCGGGCCTCCCTCACCGGCGACGACCGTCGCCTCCCGGCCTCGGACCGCCTGCTCCACCCCGCACCCCCTTAAGAGGTAAAAGCACCCCTTAGGGGTGAGATCTGTTGCTAGCCCTAGCTAGCGGCGCTGACCCTCTTTCCCCGGCTCCCTCGGCTCGTTCGAGCCCCGCTCACGCAGCGTCTTGAGGTGAGCCATTTCTTTAAAACCGTCGGTGACGGTGGGCCTCACACCGCCGGCGATCACATGTGTCTTGACCGCGCCTCCGGGTCTCGCTGTCGGGGCAGGCGGGGCGGGCGTGAGCCACTGCCGCCCGGGCCCCATCGTGTCAAGACCCGCTGAAGCGATCCAGCGATGGGCCCCATGTCGAATTTATTAATTTTAAGATTTATTTAAACCGAAGGTATTCAAATGTGTATAACTTATTCATTTTAGCTCCAAATTTAGTGAAACCAATTTCTAAATTCCTTTAAAATCAAGGGCTACCAATGGAACTAGAACCAACCTTTTTGAAGCTTGTTCAAATTTTTATTGTGTTATTTGATTGTTGTGACGATTTTTATCTAAATTTTCGCGCGTATAAAACGTAGTTTTCGAGGCCCAAGAAGAGGAAGCTGCTGCTGCTATAGACTCCAACACCCCGAACCCCGACCTTTGCATCCAAGGCGAGTCAATGCTTTGATCATTTTGAGCCTATGTTTTCAATACAGTATTTTGGTTTAAGTATTATAAATTGCATGCTTATATTTATGTTGCAATACATGTTAATTTCAGATTCTAGATATATGCCCATGTTCTCTTGGTTTAGTATATATCCTTTGTAATACTTTTGGCTATGTGATCCTTGTCACCCTAGTAAAAGTAATAATGCTACAACTTCTTTGAAACTAAGTCTATAATTACAAATGCCATGCTTAGAGTTGTTTAGGTAAACAAGAGGGTGAGAGCACCCTAGCATATCTTACAAACTCAAGAAAATGATGTTGGGCAGTCATTGTGATGATGACTGGTGTATGTTGGGAATAAGCATTTTTGTTCCAAAAGAACCCGCATCTTGAATTATCCGGGCGGATGGTTGAGGTGTGAGTGTTGAATGGTGCCGTGATAGCACAGTTGTGATAAAGTGGTGCCGTGATAGCACAAGGGATCGTGATAGAACCGCCTAGATAACCATTAAGGACTGAATCTTGTGATGACCTCCACGGTACAACATGTACAACCACATCTTTGGCAAAGTGTAGGCGGGGCTAACTAATTTGCATGGACTTAGTAAGAGTTGCGTCGGTGTGAACACGGGCGGGTAGAGGATGGCCACATCCTCCGACGTGATGGCGCAAGAGGGGGCTTCTGGAAGGGTGGTCGTACCCGGAGGAAGTGGAAACCTTAGCGGTCGTAACTCTGCTAGAAAAATACATCGTAAAAGCTCTGTGATAGTCTACTCAACCGCACGGCTAAGGAATCGTGTGGGGCAATGAGCAGATCTATCTCATGTGGGTAAAGTGTACACACTCTGTAGAGTCAAAACTATTCGAATAGCCGTGCCCACGGTTATGGACGGACATGGAAACTTAACTTGATATAGTTCTGTTTCAAAAACTTTGAAAAGGTGGGAATGAAAAAAGTGGAGGGCAGAGAAAGGCCCTTATTTGAATTGTCCTGGGTGTCGTCCCAGTGGTAATGTAAGCGACTATACGCTGAAGGCATGGTATGAGGAGCAGAGACCATGTAAATGGTGGATGGTCTCTGATTCGATAAAAATAAATGTATATGCCATTGAGTATCATGTTTAAAAATTTCAACTGGCTAGGTCCTAGGGAACTTTAAGTACTATAGTTCAAAAGACACATTTCAGCAAATAAAATAACCTGAGCCTTTCCTTGTTAAAAGCCTTGCATACTACCTACTGCATTCTGTGTGTTGACTCGCTGAGCACGGTGGTTAGTGTGCTCACTCTCGCAATACCAACAATCCAGATTCGGGAGCTCAAGATCTGTATGCCTTCGAGGAAGCACCTGTTGCAGAAGGAGGAGACCACGCCGAGGGTTAGGACGAATAATCCGTGCTTAGAACCTTAGGCATCTAGACTAAGGTGTGGCATCATCCAGATATTGCTAGAACCCTATTAATATTTGTATGACCACTTTTGCCCTCAGTCTTTGCTTGTGGATTAAAGGCCTACTTTGTATCACTTCCGCTGCCGGACTTTTGTAATGTAAATAGTTGGCCTGCTTGGCCCTACTGTAACAACTGCGCCTTTGTGAAGGCCTAACTTCCCCTTTGCTATGTAATAATATTATGGCTTGTGTGATTTCCGCGATGTATGAAATGATTCAAGAATGTATCGTGTGCATTATCTCTTGATCCGAGGAATAATGCGATGAAGGCCTGACAGATTCGGATTGCCAAATCCGGTCCAGCAGAGTCGGTATCGAGCATCTGACGTAGGGTAAAACCTTAGTTGGTCGTTAGTATTTAGGCTAGTGTATATTGAAAAATGTATCAAATGAATTTCTTAAAAACATAGCGTAATAATTCCTACCGCACCCTTCCTAGCTCTACTCTGTTCTACTTTTCAGTTGCTATTTTGAAAATTACTAACGATATTATTTAATTACAGATGGCAGGAGTTGCAGACGTTGGACACTGGGACTTCTTCGCTCACGGAGTGCGTGAGGGAGAGTTTGCGGATATACTCTGCAAACTACTCCACTACTTGGGCTACAAGGACGCGCCCATCTACCACGGTCGGAGGACCAGGATAGGAGGAGACGAGTCCTGGTTGGTGGAGATCTTCATCTACCCCCGGCGCGAGGGAGACCAGTCTCACGTGTTTCAGACTACCCACCGGAGGAGCCTGGTGGCAGCAGCACTACAGGATGCCGCTCGTCTGGCCGCGGCCCGACTTTGCGACATCCACGCGACGCTGGTGCTAGAGTCTCCTTTCACCTACCACCCTCTGCGGACAGGGCACGCCAGGTTCGTCGGGGTGACAGAGTTGGAGGACGACCCGAGGCTTACCCACCAGGTGGACCTCACTCGGGTCATGGGTATAGCCCATGTGGTGGCTCAGGAGGAGATCACCGCACTTCGGGAGCGCCTCCTCGCACGCCACATCGAGGTGGACTCCTTGCGAGCAGCTCGCCTAGTGTGGCGGGCCTTGGCGAGAGGCCAAGGCGAGGCGGCCGCCCTTGCCTTTCGACTCTCGGCAGACACCTACACCGACTCCAGTTCCAGCACCTCCGCCGTGTTCAGGGACTCCGCACGAGCTCACAACACGCAGGCGTGCGGCCCCGAACCTCGATCCGCTCTGCCGAGGAGAGACTCGACGTAGCCGTTCACGCTCCCACTCCGACACCGACCGTCGAGTTTAGTGGTAGCGGTCCCGTTCGATGTCGGACTATACCCCTCGGTCCAGTATTGGCGACATGGAGGAGTAGGCAGTATGTGAGTCAGTTAGTACAATGCTTGCTGGTGTTTGGCTAGTGTTAGCAAGCACACACCCCGTCCTACTAGTAGTAGCAAGTGCCCGTGTTCTAGTTCCGTATGTTTAATTATGAATGCCAAGTATGTGTATGTTTCTAAAGCCCAACATGGCTTGTGAAGCCATAAAAAGCTGGCTATATGTGTGTTGTCTATGTTTAATGAAAACGGCCTTGTGTTCTAAAATAATTCTGTTGTTGGTGTTGGCTTTGGTTCTTTTGTATGATGACTTTGGGATGTAGTCTTATGGGGTTAAAACAAAAATTTGATAAAATACTAAAATACCTGCAGATGGCCAGCCATAGAGTCACTGCGCTGGTAGTGCGAACCCTGGACGTCAGACGGAGTAGACATGACCATGAAGCACAACACGTGGGAAGAGGTAGAGGCCCAAGTCAGGGGGTAAATCTCCCACCCCCACCGGCTAACCCATCCATGGCGCAAGTAATGGCCCAGCAAACGCAAATACTTCAGGCTATCTTCGCAGGCCAGCAGACCCACACCAATGTTCACGCCTCCGACCTAGGTGATTTCATCAGGACCCGGCCCCGGCCCCTCACCTTCGCCGGGGCAGATGAGCCCCTAGAGGCGGAAGATTGGCTGCGGGACACAGAAAGGAAGCTTCGTTTGGCCAAATCTGCGGAGGATGACCAAGTGCTCTTTGCGACCCATCAACTCCAAGGGGCCGCGGCTGCCTGGTGGGAGAATTATTTGGCCACCAAAGGGTATGAGGATACCCCTACCGGAGCTAGCGCAGCAACTATAACATGGACAGAATTCAAGACGGCCTTTAAAGCCAATTTCATCCCGACTGGAGTGATGCGAATAAAGAAGAACGAGTTCAGAACTTTGAAGCAGGGTGGCCTGTCAGTCAATGAGTATCTCACCAAGTTTAATCAGCTGGCCCGCTACGCCCCCAAGGATGTGGCCTATGAAGAGGAGAAAATTGATCGGTTCTTCGAAGGGATGAATGAAGAACTCCGTGTGCAGCTCATCACGCAGGACTTCCCCAGTTTTCACCAGCTGGTGAATAAGGCGTTGGTCCTGGAAAATGAGAAGAAGAACCTAGAGACTAGTCGCAAGCGGAGCGAGTTGTTCCGCGACCACAGGGGAGGTTCATTCAGAGGTTCTTCAACAATTCCCCCTTTTCTGGGACAACTCCATCTCAGAGCCCAAACCCAGCACCTCGTCCAGGTGGTAGCACGTTCCAGACTCCTCGCCCCTCGGGCGGGGCTACGAGGGCAAATCCTCGACCTCCTTCAATTGCTTCAGCTGTGGGAGAAGGGGCATTCGCCTATCGCTGCCCCGGCCGCACCACTCGGTGAAGTTCAATTTGGGCACTACCCCGTCCGAGGCCAAGCTTGGCGCCCGCCAGGGGGAATCAGGCCCCTTAGTCCAACAGGGCTGCGTCAACTCCAAATCGTGGAAGGATTAATCATGTCACCGCGGAAGAAGCTGAGGAGGATGCTGGAGTCCTACTGGGTACGTTCTCTGTCAAGACACTACCGGCACGTGTCCTTTTTGATTCTGGGGCATCGCATTCATTTATAGCAAAAGGGTATGTGGATAAACTTAGACTACCTGTCCACCTGTTGAAGAAAGCATTGATGCTTAGCTTACCGTGAGGATGATTACGCCACCTTAGTGTGTCCGGGGTAGAAATTGTCATGGAAAGGTTTATATTCCTAGCGATTTAGTCGTGCTAACCTCCCGGACCTTGGATATTATACTAGGGATGGACCGTTGATAGACACCAAGGAATATTAGATTGTGCCTTGAGGCAAGTTAAGTTGACCAAGTGCCCACGACTGACCATTGTGGTGAAGGTGGACCGACCGTATTGATGGGGCCAAGAAATATATTATTGTGAAGATGTACCGCTGGAAGGAATGATGGTGGTACAAGACCACTACTACAGAAAAGGTCATCACAGACGGTTCAAAAACGTCATCACGACGGTTTTGTGAACCGTCTGAATTTATGGGTTAGTAATAATACAAGATAATCACGCAGCGGCTTTTGAACCGCTCGTGGTGCAATATCACGAGCGGTTCTTAACTAAAACCGTCAGCGATAGTTATAATCACGAGCGGTTTTAATTAAGAACCGTCGCGATTTCTAAATATCGAGCGATTTTTAGTTAAGAACCGTCTGTGATATTATATCCACGACGGTTCTTAACTAAAACCGTCGTGATATTTATAATCATAGACGGTTCTTAATTAAAACCGTGCGTGATTATAACTATCCGACGGTTTTAATTAAGAACCGTTGTGATATTCTCTTCTACTCTAAACATATTTACATTTATTGGCTAGCCTCGGGAAATGCTAACCATGCCTTCGAAATAAGCGGATCAACATGTACATGTATACATCCAATTCACATCTCAATTCATTTCACAAACATAAAACATCCATTTTATTAAGATTAGAGCCTACCATTACAATATCTCAAAACAACGAGCAGGTTACACAACAAGAATAGAGAAAAGCAAAGATCATCTATGCCTTCTACTTGCAACGCATGAGTCGCACGGTTGTACGAGCTAGTTGCTTCTGCGATGTCTTGCCTTAGTAGACTTATCGTCGTCTGCAAGGAGGAGGATAGCAAGGAAGAGGAGAATAGCAAGGAGGAAGAGAACAACAAGGAGGAGGACAACAAGGAAGAGGAGACCAGCAAGGAGGGGGAGAATAGTAAGGAGGAGGACAGCAAGGAAGGGGAGAACAGTAAGGAGGAGGACAGCAAGGAAGAGGAGACCAGCAAGGAGGCTGGTTTTGGTTATATTTATAGGGAGGGAGGGAGGCGGAGCTACGATCCGTGGGGTGAGGATTGGTCGATTTCTATTGGCTATGATTGGGTCGAGTAGGATCGACGGGCCACAGATATCACGAGCACGGTTCTATATATAGAACCGTCTGTGATGAATGAATATCACGAGACGGTTCGATATATAGAACCGTCTGTGAATTAAAGCATAAAATTTTATATACCGATGCAATATAAACAACTAGTCTGAAAAGATAAAATAGAAAAATTTTATATGGCTTATATATACTCATTTGAAAGATTTCGACGAGATCTACAACTTTTCAGTTGAAGCAAAATCCAAATTCCTAAAGGAAGACCAAGAAAAAAAGGCAAAAACAGACATCAAAAACTTGCAGCGAGTTTAGGTCCAAAGATGGCCGATTTTGGAGGTCTTGGAGGGCGACTAGCGCGAGCTGGTCATTATTTTGGATCGGGCTCGTCGTTAGCTTTCCAACGAGTACAAGAACGTCGAAACGGACACCGTATGCAAAAGTTATGCCCGTTTCTTGAAGGTGTCTCAAAACTGAATCATACTCGGACTTAAGCGGGAAAATATGAAATTTTGAGGAATTGCAAGGCGGAAACATATCACGACGGTTTTATTATAAAACCGTCGTGATACTAGAATATCACGACGGTTTATAATAAAACCGTCGTGATATTCAAATATCGCGACGGTTTTATAATAAAAGCGTGCGTGATAATCTGAATATCACGCAGCGGTTTATATTATTAAACCGTGCAGTGATATTCGATATCACTGACCGTTCAGCGGTAAGAACCGTCTATGATACTTCTTTTCCCGCCACAAATACCACGACGGTCTCCAAATGAAACCGTCTATAATAGTATACATCACAGCGGTTTCACAAAACCGTCGTGATTTAGCGTCTAGTATTAGGCTTTCTGTAGTAGTGGACTATGCTGAAGTCTTCCCTGAGGAACTGCCCGGTATGCCACAAGTAGAGATCTCGAGTTTGTTATCAACTTGAAGCCTGGTGCTGCCCCTATCTCCAAGAGACCATACCGGATGACCGTAGATGAGTTAGAAGAATTGAAGAGGCAGCTTCATGAACTACAGGACAAAGATTTTATCAGGCCGAGTTCCTCACCTTGGGGATCCCGAGTGATCTTTGTAAAGAAGAAGGATGGCACCGCTAGGATGTGTGTAGATTATCGGGCTTTAAATGAAGTAACCATCAAGAATAAGTACCCACTGCCTAGGATCGATGACCTATTTGATCAACTTGGGGGAGCCACAATATTCTCCAAGATTGATTTGAGGTCGGTTACCACCAACGAAGATTAGGCGGAAGACATTCAAGAAGGCGCCTTCACCACTAGATATGGGTTTGTCGAGTTCTGATTATGTCCTTTGGGTTGACCAATGCCCACGCTTATTTCATGAATCTCATGAACAAGGTCTTCATGGATTACTGGATAAGTTTGTGGTGGTATTCATCGATGATATTCTCATCTACTCCAAAACCATGACGAGCATGCTAAGCATCTACGCTTGGTACTAGAAAGACTAAAGGAACATCAACTCTATGCCAAATTCAGCAAGTGTGAGTTACGGTTGCGGGACATCGACTTCACGGGGCATATTGTGTGCGCAAAAGGAGTGTCTGTTGACCCGCCAAAATTGCTGCGATGGCGGATGGCAGCAGCCTACCTCGATCGAGGTGAGGAGCTTTCTCGGATTAGCGGATACTACAGGCGGTTTATTGAGGGGTTCTCCCGGTGCCCGACCGATGACTCGATTGCTCAAGAAAGCGCAGCATTTGGTGGACCAAGGCATGTGAAGGAGTTTTCAAGAATTGAAGAAGAGATTGACTTCCACCCGGTCTTGGTTACGCCTGATGTACGTCGGGACTTTGAAGTGTCTTGCGATCGTCACATCAAGGGCTTGGGGTGTCTTGATGCAAGGAGGCAAGGTTGTGGCGTATGCATCCGTGCGACTTCCCTCACGAAGCCAACTACCCAACCCATGACTTGGAATTAGCTTCCGTGGTACATGCTCTGAAGATCTGGAGGTATTATCTCATTGGCAATCATTGTGATATCTACACAGACCACAAGAGCCTCAAGTATTTCTTCACCCAGTCACACCTTAACTTGAGGCAAAGAAGGTGGCTAGAGCTGATCAAAGATTATGACATGAGTGTCCACTACCACCCTGGAAAAGCCAACGTAGTGGCAGACGCTCTGAGCCGGAAGGCCTACTGCAATAACCTTATGGTTCAGGAACACCAACCTGAACTATATAAAGAGTGACGACCACGAACCTAGGGATTGTAGAAGAAGGATCCCTAACATACGGAAGATCAAACAAGTATTGAGGAAATGATAGAAGCTGCACAGAAAGGAGACCCGACGGTTGTGAAGTTGAAGAAATCGATGGAAGAAGGGAAGGCCCCTAAAATGAATCTGGATCATCACGGAATTCTAAAGTACGGAAATCGTATTTTCGTACCCCCCCAAAAGGACCTTAAGAATCTGATGCTCGGAAGCACATAGTTCCATATTCCCTTCATCACGGGAGTACAAAATGTACCAAGATATGAAGCGGTATTCGGTGGCGGTATGAAAAGGACATTGCTAAGCACGTCGCTTTGTTGTGATGTCTGTCAAAGAGTGAAGGTTTGAGCACCAAAGGCGGCAGATTGCTGCGACCCTTGAAGATACCCCAATGGAAATGGGAGGAAGTCGGCATGAACTTCATCACGGATTCCATGAACAGTCGCTATGACTCGATCCGGGTCATCATTGACAGATTAACCAAGGTTGCCCACTTCATCCCGTCAAGACAACGTACAAGGAGATAAGCTAGCCGAGTCAGTACATGTCCCGCATAGTAAGCCTTCACGAGTACCAAAGCGGTGTGTCGGATCGAGGTTCTCAATTTACCTCACATTTTGGGCAAGTCTACATGAAGCTCTGGGTACCCATTTAGATTTCAGCACTGCCTACCATCCTCAGACAGACGGACAAACAGAAAGAGTAAATCAAATCCTAGAAGATATGCTTCGGGCATGTGCATTAGACTTCTCAAAGGAATGGGATAAATGTCTGCCCTATGCCGAGTTTGCCTACAACAACAGCTATCAGTCCAGCCTGAAGATGTCCCCCTTTGAAGCTTTATACGGCAGAAAATGTCGGACCCCACTCCATTGGTCCGAGGTGGGAGAAAACTACGTGTTTGGTCCCGAAACTCTAAGGCAAGCAGAAGAAAAAGTTCGTCTGATTAGGGATCGGTTCTTGGCACCCAATCCAGCGTAAGAGCTACTGCGATAAAAGGAGGAGACCCCTAAGTTTTGAAGTTGGAGATCACGTGTACTGATAAAAGGAGGAGACCAAGTATCCCTAGGAAAGATTAAGGATTAATATTTACCAAAAACAAAAACATAATATATCTTTAGTGCAACTTTCACAAATAATTAAAATAATCTGTTGGAACCAAATAACCCAATTCATCCAATATAGTTCGAGAATTCTTGACATTCTAGTTATGCTCCACACATCCCTATAACGATAACATTTCAAGTAATAATGCATATATTCCTAGTTACTATTATCACGAAACTTCTGCAAGTCATTATTACATTAAATTAGTTTCACTCACAAAAATGTTACTAAAAAATCATTTATGCACTACATCTTTTCCCTAGCTTGACACTCATGCCTTACCAACTTTTTTTGTGAGCTACACCTCTCATTCAGACCGAAGAGGTCATCACAACAAGATCTTTAATATTTTTTTCCTTTATAAAACAGAGCCATTAAAATTGATAGGAACGGGGTCCCGATCTTCCAACAGGTTCTGGATATGTTCGATTTGGTGGAGGCGCGACACAAATCGATCCGGCTTCCTAACAACACGTTCCGAACCCCGCAATCGCAGCACCACGTCTCCTCAGGTTATCAACCGTGCGCAGCCCGGTTGACCTCGCCAAGAAGGCTAATCCTCGCCTGTGAATCGAAGAACACAAGCAAGAACAAGGAAGATCACAACTGAATTGCAAATGTATTGATTTAGCACTCAAAAATTGGGGTCTCACAAACCGATGAACGGTGAAACTGTTCAAAGACAGAATTAATCTAAGCAAAACCCAACCCTAATGGTGGGGGTGGCGGCTGTATATAAAGGAGTAAGGGGCATGCAAAACCCCTGGACGCGTCCTTAATGGACTCCAACACGATACAAAGCCGAACGGCCCAAAAGACGGTGGCGCACCACCCTAACAAATTCTGAATGCTCAATTGTTTCAATGATTCCTATTGACTCAGAAGGAATTTTGACATGGGACTAGAGCCATTGGAAAGGTCGTCTTCTCCGCTTTCCATACATATGTGGAACGTCCAAAACGGAGTCCGGATGCGATCTGGGCGTCCATTTTAGTGCGGCCTAGTCCTGGACTCCGAATTGGATTCGAGGTCGGATTGAGTTGGATATCCAACGTGATTCGACCGCCCTTGCTGGCCTTGTGCGCCTCGTAGCCCTTCTCCAAGTACTTCCTGATCCTCTCCATAGTTCCTAATCATAATTAAATCATTAGGTAGCAATCGATTCTCAAACGAACAAAAAGAAGTACTTAGGAACGAGCTCACTGTAAATTCAATTGTCGGTGTGAGCTCTAGTGATTGGTCCTTGAATATCAAGTGGAGGAGTGTTGTGTATATCCGAAGAAGTGATGTCCTCATCATCCTCCCCCTCTTGAAGCGGAGTTGTCCTCAACTCAGCCTCATCTTATTCTCCCAAGTATGGCTTCAAATCTGAAATGTTAAAGGTGGGACTAACCCCAAACCCGGGAGGCAACTCAAGTTTATATGTATTATCATTTATCTTCTCAACTATCTTAAAAGGGCCAGCAGCTCTAGGCATCAATTTTGACTTTCTTAACTTAGGAAATCTATCCTTTCGCAAGTGCAACCAAACAAAATCATCCGGTTCAAATTTAACTTCCTTTCTACCTTTACTACCAGTAATCCTATATTTTTCATTCATCTTTTCAATGTTTGCCTTAGTAGTCTCATGCATTTTGATAATAAAATCAGCACGGTCCTTAGCATCATTATGAACTCTCTCACTAGTAGGCAAAGGTAAAATATCAATAGGGCACGGGATTGAATCCATACACTACACGAAAAGGACTTACCTTGGTGGTTGAGTGTTCCGCCGATTATATGCGAACTCAACATATGGCAAACACTCTTCCCACGACTTCAAATTTTTCTTCAAAACAGCTCTCAACATGGTAGACAATGTGGTTCACCACCTCTTTTGGCCATCGGTTTGTGGGTGACATGTGGTGAGAACAATAGCTTTGTACCCAACTTGTTCCATAGAGTACACCAAAAGTGACTCAAGAACTTGGCATCACGATATGAAACAATAGTAGAAGGCATACCATGCAAACGAACTATCTCTTTGAAAATGAGGTCAGCAATATGAACGACATCATCGGTTTTATGACATGGTATAAAGTGAGCTATCTTAGAAAAGCGATCCACAACAACAAAAATGCTATCCTCCCCTCTTAGTCTGGGCAATCCTAAAACAAAGTCCATAGAAATATATGCCCACGGAATAGAAGGAACAGGATGTGGCATATATAAACGATGTGGATTCAAGCGAGACTTAGCTTTTGACATGTAGTGCAGCGAGCCACAAACCGCTCAACATCTCGCCTCATCTTTGGCCAAAAGAAGTGTGTGGCCAGAACGCCCTCTGTCTTCTTAGCACCAAAATGTCCCATCAAACCGCCTCCATGCGCCTCCTGCAACAACAAAAGACAAACGGATCCAATTGGAATGCATAGGCGGTTAGCTCTAAACAAAAAACCATCATTGATCATGAATTTATTCCATGCTTGTCCCTCTTTACAATGCAACAAACATCCTTAAAATCAACATCAAAAGCATATTGTTCTTTAATAGTTTCAAGACCAAAAATGCGACAATCAAGTTGAGACAACATGGTATAGCGTCGAGACAAAGCATCAGCAATCACATTATCCTTCCCTTTCTTGTGTTTAATGACATAAGGAAAAGATTCAATAAATTCAACCCACTTAGCATGTCTACGATTCTAATTGGTTTGACTATGAATATGCTTAAGTGATTCATGATCGGAATGAATGACAAATTCTTTAGGCCATAAATAGTGTTGCCACGTCTCTAAAGAACGAACAAGAGCATATAATTCTTTATCATACGTGGAATAATTAAGAACAGGACCATTCAATTTTTCGCTAAAGTAGGCAACAGGTTTGCCTTCTTGCATCAAAACACCACCAATACCAATTCCGCTAGCATCACATTCCAGCTCAAAAGTCTTACCAAAATCCGGAAGTTGGAGCAATGGTGCGTGTGTAAGCTTGTTCTTCAAAAGATTAAAGGACTCCTCTTGTGATGGTCCCCAATGGAACACAACTCCCTTCTTTGTCAACTCAATCAATGGTGTCGCAATGGTGCTGAATTCTTTGACAAAGCGGCGATAAAATCCTGCAAGGCCAAGAAAACTCCGCACTTGGGAGACTGTCGTGGGTGTGGGCCAACTCCATATCGCCTCCGCCTTGGCTCTATCAACCTCAATTCCCTGTGGAGTCACAACATAGCCAAGAAAAGAGACTTGATCCGTGCAAAAGGTGCACTTCTCAAGGTTACCAAACAAACGTGCATCTCTCAAAGCATTAAAAACAGCACGTAAGTGAGTCGAATGTTCATCCATGGACTTGCTATAAATCAAGATATCATAAAAGTAAACGACCACAAATTTGCCAATGAAAGGACGTAAAACCAAAAGGCATGACTAACCACTCATACAAGCCGAACTTAGTTTTAAAAGCGGTTTCCATTCATCGCCAAGTTTCATTCTTATTTAGTGGTATCCACTACATAAGTCAATCTTTGTGAAAATTATAGCACCACAAACTCATCAAGCATGTCGTCTAGCCTTGGAATAGGATGACGATACCTTATAGTAATGTTGTTAATGGCTCTACAATCTACACACATACGCCAAGAACCATCTTTTTGGGAACCAAAAGAACAGAACAACACAAGGACTAAGGCTCTCACGTACGTACCCACGGTCCAAAAGGTCTTGAACTTGGCGCTGAATCTCCTTAGTCTCTTCGGGATTGGTCCTGTACGTCGCACGGTTTGGCAAGCTCGCTCCAGGGATCAAATCAATCTGGTGCTCAATCCCTCAAATGGGTGGATGTCCTGGAGGTATCTCATCAGGGAAAATATCTCTAAACTCCTGTAAAGGTTAGTGACGGGAGCGAGGCAAAGTGCAAGGCATATTATCAAGAGAAAATAAAGCATCTTTGCACACAAAAGTATAGCATGTATCATTAACATCATCAATTGCAACAAGGTCTGATTTTGTGGCAAGCATAACAAATTTTTCAAATGGATTACTTGCTGTTTTCAGATTTATCATGTTCCTTTGGATCATTAGCGTGACTCTCGCCCTATCGGCCTCTATAATCTCAGTGGGGTCAAGGCGATAAAGTAACTTTCTTTCCCTTATGCATAAAAGTGTATGTGTTACTACTACCATGGTGTAAAGCATCATTATCAAATTCCCAAGGTCGACCAATAAAGAGAGCATGCTTGCATGGGAACCACATCACAATCAACATGATCAACATAAGCACCAATGGAAAAATGGACTCGGCATGTTTGCGTTACCTTAGCTTTTCCAGAGTCATTTAACCATTGAATATGGTATGGATGTGGATGCGGTCGCGTGGTCAAGCCAAGCTTCTTGACCAAATCAGAACTCACCAAGTTGTTGCAACTTCCTCCATCAATGATGACATATGCACGCCGATTCTTGATTGCAAAGAAGGTCTGAAACAAATTATGGCGTTGAAGTTTATCGGGTTGTTGTACCTGCGTGTTGAGGACTCGCTGCACAATGATGCTCCGTAGCGTCGCTGTGGACGCCCCACCAAGGGCGAGGTCGTCACCACCACCACCATTGTCGTCCGAGGCAGCAGCAACATCATCATCCTCCTCGACATCCGAAGTGCTGATGTAGCCTCCATCTTTTGTGGTGATGTATGCCCGTTGGCTAGGGCAATTCTTCTGCACATGACCAAGCCCATGGCAACGGTGGCACTGAATGCTGGAGGAGCGGCCCGTTGAAGCCACGGAAGAAGAACTCTTGGTTGGGCCCTGCAATGAATTTTTTGTAGAATCTGCAAGGTGTGTCGTGGAAGGTGGCTTCTGTGGCGCTGCTGCCATCTTGTTCACAGGTGGTGGAGGAGTCCCGTCGATGTAGTCGTTCGCGGCGTGTAGAAGGGTCGTCCGGTCGTGCCTTAGTTGATTACGTGCGTCCCCGCAATTCTTTTCGCAAGCATAGCAAGGTGGAACAAGCGGTTGTGATGGTAAATTCTTTATAATCAACAATGTCACGAATTTCATGCAGTAACCCCGTAGAAACGACAAATCTTATCCTCCGTGTCCTCAACAACCCCACAATGCACCATACCCTTTTGAAGCTCGGCATAATAGTCTTGAACAGAACTATCACCTTGTTCTAAGCGCTGCAATTTTTTCTCAATTCAAGTTTATATGAGGGAGGAACAAAAGCGATTACGCATAGCTTCTTTTAACCGCTCCCATGTATCGGGTTGTAAGCGCATGGTGCGAGTTCATTCCACCGGATAATAGCAAAGTCCTTAAACTCACTAGTAGCTTGTCTAACTCTATGTTGCTCAGGAACTAAGTGAGAGTTAAACTTCTGCTCTACCATCATCTCCCAATCAAGATATATTTCAACATCATAAAGACCAGAAAAAGATGGAATGGAAAACTTGACTTTAGCAAAAGGGTCGTCGTTACCATGACGGTTCTGGTTATTACTTTCCATACCATGTCGGTCGCCCGCCGATCAATGTTGCCATCTGCATCATACTCTGTGGCTTCATCATGATGATGGCCGTCATTGACAGGTGGCAGGTGTGCCTCCAATGTGCTAAAAATTCGGTGGGGAAATTTCGGAGCTCGAGTACTACACTTTCCAGGCCGAATTTGGGCAAAATAAATTCGCGGAACCCGACAAAGTTGGGGAGATTCAGATGTAAAATTTAATTTCACCCAATTTCAAAAAAAAATCGCCTGATTTCAAGTCCGTATGCGAAAGTTATGGCCGTTTGAACTAGGACCTCCGAGTTATGGTTGTTGTGGAGGCCGAAACGAAAATCGGGTAGAGGCAATTGGTGGCAATTAGGCGCGGAAGCTCGGGAAAAGGTGGGGGATGGTCTTTGGGAGATCACCAGATGCGATGGATGACTCAAGCAGAGGGTGGGATATGGGTGGGAAAACAAAATTGACTGCTAGGGTTTGCATGAAGGTAGCGGAAGCAAGACAATCCGGCTAGGGTTTGTATGAGAGGTAGCGGAAGCAAGACAACCCGAAACAAAACACGATCTAAACCAGCAACACAACTCGACTAAGGACACAAATTCAACACTACGGACTCTAAAATCAAATTATGCAAAAGGCTAAACGAGATCTAGGATAGGAAATAACCTATGACTACAATTTTTTGTAGGGCTTTTTCTTGGACTCTAGGATGAAAACGGAAACAACAAGGTGGGGTAAATTCGAACACGGAGGAACATCCGAAGCTCGATTACCACTTGATTGGAGCAGGGTCCCGATCTTCCAACAGTTCGGATATGTTCGATTTGGTGGGCGTGATACAAATCGATCGACTTCCGAACAACACGTTCGAACCCCACAATCGCAGCACCACGTCTCCTCAGGTTATCAAACGTGCGCAGCCCGGTTGACCTCGCCAAGAAGGCTAATCCTCGCCTGCGAATCGAAGAACACAAGCAAGAACAAGGAAGATCACAACTGAATTGCAGATGTATTGATTTAGCACTTTCGAAGTTGGGGTCTCACAAGCCGATGAGCAATGAAACTGTTCAAAGATAGAATTAATCTAAGCAAAACCCAACCCTAATGGTGGGGGTAGCAGCTGTATATAAAGGAGTAAGGGGCGTGCAAAACCCCTGGACGCGTCCTTAATGGACTCCAACACAATACAAAGCGAGCGGCCCAAAAGACGGTGGCGCAGCACCCTGACAGATTCCGAACGCTCAATTGTTTCGACGATTCCCGTTGACTCAGAAGGAATTTTGACATGGGACCAGAGAAATTGGAAAGGTCGTCTTCTCAGCTTTCTATACATATGTGGAACATCCAAAATAGAGTCCGGATACGATCTGGGCGTCCGTTTTAGTGCGGCCTGGTCCTGGACTCCGAATTGGATTCGAAGTCGGATTGAGTTGGATATCCAACGTGATTCGACCGCCCTTGCTGGCCTTGTGCGCCTCGTAGCCCTTCTCCAAGTACTTCCTGATCCTCTCCATGGTTCCTAATCATAATTAAATCATTAGGTAGCAATCGATTCTCAAATGAACAAAAAGAAGTACTTAGGAACGAGCTCACCTGTAAATTCAATTATCGGGCGCGAACTCTAGTGATTGGTCCTTGAATATCAAGTGGAGGAGTGTTGTGTATATCCGAAGAAGTGATGTCCTCATCAAAAATCCAGGATGCAAGATACACCAAAACACATAGGTTTAAAACCACCACTAAAAAATGACCTTGCTAATTGACAACATTTATATGCAGCAAAAATAGTTGAACAATTGGAAAAACTGTAATTCTTCATGGCACCAAAATATCCAATGAAAACTCATTACCAGCATTAAAACCAATCAACCACTAAAAATTCATGGAGAACCAATAACTCACCTATAGAATAAAAGTGACCAACAAAAAATCACATCCAACATCTATATCTAAGGTTATTCAAGAAAATCTCATCACTCATCATATACCATGCACTGTGGCACAATATGGTCATACCCATAGCCACAACCATGACCTCTACCTCTCAGCACCATTGTCCAACTCAATTACACAATGAGAAGTCGTGACGTAACAGAATGATGGAGCGAGGCGAGCCTCACCAGCGACGGCGGAACTCCTTGAGTGACGAGGCTCAGAGTGACAGCTCACCGGTCAGCATCGGAGATGACGATTTGGTTTGGCGGCGCACGAGTTTGGCAGGCAGCGGCGGAGATCCAGCGACAATAGCGCTTGAGCGTGGAGAGGCAGCGATGCTCAGCTGTGGTGTGTGGAACTTGAGGGAGGCGGTACGGCTTTATAGTGCGGACACCGAGCTGACCACGGCGTGCACATCATGGATGCCGAGGCCGTGCTAGACGAGGAGTCCGGCTCGAAGACGACGATGAACAGTGCATTGTTGTCAGATTAATGACATGTGGCAGTACGGGGGAGTAGACGGCTGAGGCAGATAGCACCGATGAACAATAATTGATGGCCTCGATGCTTGACATGTGTCAATCAGACGACGGATGAAGAGGGTAGGACGGACGGTTCGGATGTGGGCGGTCGATGGCTAACGCGTGGCACGGCGGGAAAACTTCAAAAAGGTTTTGGATGTTACACAATACAGGCCACAGAAATACAAAGCAACAAAATAATGACAATACCCTTACACGTTTCCCAAATCAATCATTCTCCTCCATTACCGGACAGACAACACCACTGTCCTGGTGCAAAAAACGTTATAGCTTTCACCTCACAAGTCCTACCACAACAAATCTTATAATTCTAGAACCTACACAAATTCTTAATTAAATTATTTAACAACCCATTCTTGCTAAGTATATAATGTAATCAACCTTACTTAAATTGCTATGTAGAGAATGAGGAAGAGTTTATGCCTGATGATGCTTATTTTGCTCCCGATACCAGCGAATACGACGATCGGTCATTCTAGGGCCTAATTCTTATTGGTTGCCTATGGGCTCTGGTGAAATACTGCTATACTCTTTTGGTTTATTTACTTGTCTTCCGCTGTGATTTACTCTTGATACTTATATGTATCTGACCGATCGGTCCTATATTGTAAACTTTATATACATAGCTGATGTAATTATCCCTTTTGTTGTAAATTAATTATATACGACGTGTATGGATGTTATTTCAATGTTGTGATTATGTGTATTAGCCACCGATCATGGGACTAGTACAGAATACATAAGAGAATTTTAGGTATTCAACAACCGAGGTCCCTACAGCTTCGGATGGGATGGCCTGCAGGGTGGAATGGGCCAAAAGAGTAGCTGGCCGGGCCGAAGCTAACGGATTCTTCGTGCAAAGGATTTTTGATTTTAAAACTTTTCTTAATTGATTTAATCCAAAAATGCACTTGACCTCAAGAAAATAAAAAACTAAGGTAAAAATTTTTGAAACCTTTTGGAGAGGCATTAAATATTTTTACAACAAAATAAAATATTTTCGGTTTTTTTATCAAGATTGATTTATTTACAAAAATCATTTTCTACTGCTGAAAATTAGGAAAACATTTATTAAGTGCTGAAATTTGTTGAAAATTTAGAAAAATGAAGAAATAATGATTTAAACATATCCTAGATTAATTGGAAATTTTGAGATTTTTGACTTTTAATTCTTAGTTATCCCTTTTATATTTTTGAAGCACTTTAAAATTTTCCTCAGTGTTTAAGATTGTGTGGTTGCCTGGAAAATGTTGTGGGAAACAGTATGCCATATTGAAAATTTGCCAAATTAATGATAGCGAACCTGATTTTACAGTGGAAAATGACAGCCAAATAACCAGCCTGCTTTTTACCGTCTCGAGTAATTCACATTAGTTGAGAATATTTTAACCTGAAGATCGATGAGGTAGTTACAAGGGCCAATCAGCGTAGCCAACTTGTTGCAGGAATGGTTAATTATGCAAAAAAAATCGAGCACCTGGAATAGTTTAATTTCTTCCCACTAAGGTAGTGGTTTGAAATTTACGTGGCAGCGAGTAATATTTTATTAATTAGTGGGGGATAATTAATCAAGGTCAGGCTTTAACCGGCCCATTTACAAAGGCCACTAAAAATGTCATGGTCGATCTAGATAAGCATATATAGGTGAAATCCAATTTTATATTACTGCATAACATAGTAAGATTCCTAATCTAAACAATTAGGTAATGAACAATAGGGCCTTGACTACGAGGCCTGTTCTTTTCAACTTCTAAAAGCGCTTTTACTTTTCTCTGAACTAACTTTTAAGCGGAGTATTTTTTTAAGATAGGGTCTACTAGTTAATTGTAGTACATACTTTATTGACTTCATTTATATTAGCAAAAACCGCATGTGAGTTTCTGTTACTCTTTAATCTCTCGTATAAACAACCCAAAAATCACAAGCCGCAGCCAAAAAGAACATACCCTCAATTAGGTCAATAGGAGGCGCAACCAAAGTACTAAACAACAAATTAACTATTGGTATAGCTCCTGGTCACCATTATTGCCACTTAAAAATGGCCATTAATCGACAAGGATGTCCTGTCAGTTAGGTGCGAAAACGCAGTAATCCGTTTCCCATAAAAGTTTTCCAATGAAAAGCAAATTAAACGAATCGTCCCGTATACTATGGTTGGGATGAAAAAATATTATAGAAGCAGCCGATTTAATTTTATTAAGTGATAAAAGGAAATAAGTGATATATACTCCATCCATTTCACGATGTATAGTCTATTTTCATGGAAGTGTCATTTCACAATTTGTCATCAATAGAGGACATCAAGAATGTAATACAATATCCTCAAACTTTTCAAATATTTACCACAAAAATAGACAAAAATTATTCAGATTTGTCACAGGGAAATTATGTTATTATATATATAGTATAAATAATAGGGGCATAATGATGTCCAGGCTCTATGATTGATTAAGCATACTAAACTAATGACTTCCTTTCCAAATTGACGTCTTTTTGAATTAATGAATGTTAATGGGTTTACTTGATATATTACGGTTATGCATATAAAAGCAATCCAAAAGTAAGGAGGCTTGGTGCCCGAACACCGTAGTGCCCCATTTCATCATATATATATATATATATATATATATATATATATATATATATATATATATATATATATATATATATATATATATATATATATATATATATATATATATATATATATATATATATATATATGAGTGCTCCTTGGTACCCGAGCACCATAGTCTAAAATAGGTATGTATCGTGTACGAAAAATTTTAAAATTTCTTGGATATCAAATTTAACTAGTGTACTAACTAGTTCAAACAAGTTTGAACTAAATTTCGAATTGTAGTTGCTTTTTTTATGATAGTTTGATTGTAGATATGTGCTGATTATATATATAAATCAGCAAAGTAAAAAGCATGTGCTTCTTGGTGCCCGGGCACCATAGTCCAAAATAGGTACGTATCATGTGCGAAAAATTTTAAAATTTTTGGATGCCAAGTTTAACTAGTTTACTAACTAGTTCAAATAAGTTTAAACTAAATTTCGAATTGTTGTTACCTTTTTTTATGGTAGTTTGATTGTAGATATATGCTGATTATATATATAAATCAGCAAAGTATGTGATCTAAATTCCTTCAAAACTTTGAATTTGAGAATATTTTTTTAAACTTATACGTTTCATTTGAATTGTTATAGATGAGTGTAAACACTAAAACTGATTTAGATTATGTGGCTCCCATGGAGGTGAGTGGAATCCCATCCCACTTAAACAGTTTTGCAGAAAACCCCTTGCTCTTTTCACAAAACCCATCAAGTCCACCCAAGCATGTAGGAATGGGATTTTGTGAAAAGCGCAAGGAGTTTTCTGAAAACATTTAAGTGGGATGGGGTTCTCACCCACCTTCATCTGAGTCATACAATCTAGTTTAGACGGAACACATCACCATTAGCATCTTAGCACTGAAATTACCATTATATATATATATATGTGTGTGTGTGTATATATATCTTTACTATTATAAAAATTTGAGTTGGTGGTCGACGGTCCGTTCTTCCTCCTCTCTTCTCAGCCGTTCGATCAAAGATCAGCCGTCCAGATCCGTATATAGGTAATTCTTCCGCTCCTCATAGAATGATAAATTTTAAAACATGTAGTATGATAAATTTTACAAATCCGTAGCATACGGACATTCAACTAGTATATGTGTGTGTGTGTATGTATATATATATATATATATATATATATATATATATATATATATATATATATATATATATATATATATATATATATATATAGGTGATTTTACGTACTCCCGATCTCTTCATACGGTTCGGCTTACTTTAGTAAGTGTACATACACACACTTCATTCATCAGGGGAAACCAACAAATGTATAGCCGTTCTTTATGAGGTTACTAAAGATGGTTTGATTGATTTACTAACCCCATCTTTATCAGATATAAAATATTAATCCCATCTTTATATGGGAACTAACATTTGGAACAGTCCGTTCACTACATGGAGTTATATGTTTATCTTATCATGCAAGTGGTGATTTTATATATGGTAAGTACTGTCACCTTTTCTGGAATCCATGCGTCTTTTCCGACAACAGCATAAATAAATCAGCGGCCAATTGAAGCCAGCTATCTAATTGGTTCGTTTTGGCGTGGACAAATCGTGATAATGCATCTAATTGGTTAATTTTGGTTTGGACAAATCGTCATAATGCATGCTAGTAATAAGTGCAAGATCTACTTTTCTTTAGTGATTCAACAAAGTATCGTGATTGACAGCAACAGACAACTCCATACTTGACTTGGTGTTGACTTCGGTGGATTTCGGCTAGATCTCGAACAAAATTCACTTTTAAACTTTTCCATTGTCCTTTTGCATGTATACATGGTTTTAATATGATTGTTTCCATTTATATTTCTTAATAGCTGATCCAAGCGCGATGAGATTTAACAATCTAGTGTTTTCAACTAATTTTTGTTTCTTTGGACATTATGCTGTCTTAAATTGAAGATTTTAAGTTCTGTAGTTCGTTAATATATGTCCAGTGTACCATTTGGAGGTTTTAAGTCTTATTTTAACTAAATTTTCATCTTTCTTATGATTACATTCTCAGTTTAATTATTTGTTTCCCGCAGTTTTCAATCTTTCGTGTTTTTGTATCTCCACTTTCAAGTTCAGTGCCTTTTATTCCCGTGATTACTTAAAGTTTCATACTATACTGGAAAATTATAGTTTTAAATCTCGATTTATCTGGGGAGATAAAAAAAATCAGATACCTGTTAGTTCATCCTGGACATTATCAAGTGACAAATATTTTATATCATTTCTTTAACTCCTTGCCCGTAATTGATTTTGCCTGTACGGCTCCATGAAATAACCTGCTTCCGTCGTGTGGACGTTCATGCGAGCATAACGACGGCCACATAGCGCGGCACGCTGCTAGAGGGAGGTGCAACGGGAGCAAGGAGGAGCGATCTAGCGCACGAGACTAAGGTAAATTATAGTGTTATTTTATGTACCTTTCAGTAACATTTGGATCTAAGGTAAATATTAGTGGCATACACTTTATTTTTGAGAGTCATCTGATTAAGTGCAAGGTAGACATTAATTTAAACCTCAATGTTTTTAGTTAAATATTTTAGACCTTCTATTCAAATTGTTTCCCTTAATAATTAATCACTATATAAAAAGGGGTCTCATGATTTTTAAGGTGCATAAATAATGCTTGTTATCATTGATTGGCTTAATCTTGCATTAATTATTCTCGTAATAAATATATTTCTAATTTCTTGTTTGACATGCAATTTGATCAGTGACTAAAGCTCTAATATTTTAATTGGCATAAACTTCTGTTACAATTCATAATAAATTTTTTATTCTCATTTTTATTTATAAATCATGTTTTATCATATTGCTCACTTGAATATTTGTTAAACATGAAATTCAAATTTGGCCATATGTTGAAAGGACACTAGTGACATACATGGATTAATTGTCATTTATTTAGTTGGGCCCACAAGTCATAGGAGAGAGGAAGACACAGACGGTAATGGCAGACATCACAGACGGTTCTTAATAAGAACCGTCTGTGATGCTTCTAAGTGTTTTGTATTAAAAACCGTATGTCATAATGATGTTATCATAGACGGCTTGTATTAAAAATCATCTGCGATATGTTTCCCGCCTCACAATCCTCCAAAATTTCATAATCTCTCGCCTGAGTCCGAGTAGGATTCCGTTCCGAGATATCTTTAGTAAAACGGGCATAACTTTTGCATACGGTGTCCGTTTTCGACGTTCGATACTTGTTGGAAAGCTAACGACGAGCCTGATCCCAAAAAAATGACTTGGTTGTGCTTGTCACCCTCTAAGACCCTCAAAATCGGCCATCTTTAGTCCTAAATTTGCGTTACAAGTTTTTGGTTTCTATTTTTGCCCTTTTTCTTGGTCTTCCCTTCGGAATTTGGATTTTGCTTCAGCTGAAAAGTTGTAGATCTCATTGAAACCTTTCAAATCAGTATATATAAGGCATATAAAACTTTTCTATTTTATCTTTTGAGACTAGTTGTTTATATTGCACAGGTATATAAAACTTTGTGCTCTAATTCACGGACAGTTGGTATATAGAACCGTCTATGATATTCATTCATTATGGAAGGTTCTAGCTACCAACCGTCTGTGATAGAGAGTATCACAGATGGTTTGTATGTAGAACCATCTATGATAATTTGACCGCTGGGCCCATCGATCCTCCCCAACCCAGTCCTAGCCAATAGAAATCCACCAATCCTCACCCCACGGATCGTAGCTCCACCTCTCCGTCCCATGCCAAAATTTTTGCACTTCCGCCTTTCGCTCCCCTATAAATAATCACCCAAACACAGCCTCCTTGTCGTTCTCCTCCTCCTTGACCCTTACCATAATAGCCTGCACAAAGTAGACGACGCACAAGTCTACGAGAGGGAAGACACTGCAGAAGCAACTAGGTACCAAGGTGACGCTCAATCAACGCCGACGATGGTGGGCGTCAAAGACATCCAGCTCATGCGCTACATTAGGGGCGAGAAGGCCTAGGCATAGAGGATCTTTGCTTTTTCTCTGTTTTTGTTGTGTTAGCTAGATGGGTAACTTACTCGTTGTTTTGGGATATTGTAATGGTAGGCTCTAATCTTAATAAAAATGGAATGTGTATTGTGTTTCTTACTGTATTTGCTTGTTTTTAGATGGCATAGTTAACATTTCCTAAGGCTAGCCAAAAAAAGAAAACAATTAGGTATAGAATGAACTATCACAGACGATTTTGTGATATAAACTGTCTGTGAAGGATTATCACAGATGGCTCAAACCAAAAACCATCTGTAATACTAGCACATCACAGATGGTTCTATCTACCAACCATCTATGATGAAAAATATCACAGACGGTTCTAGCTACCAACCATCTGTGATACTCATCCATTACAGACGGTTGGTAGCTAGAACGGTTTTTGATTTGAGCCGTCTGTAATAGTGTTCTTCATATACTGGTTCTAGGTACAAACCGTCTAAGTTGTGATTATCACAGACGGCTCACAAACCGTCAGTGATAATCTCCAATTATCATTGACTCATAAATTCAGACGGTTCAAAAAATCGTCTATGATGACGGTTCCGAACCGTCTATAATGACCCGTTTTGTAGTAGTGCACAACAAAGGCCGTGCGGTGCAGCGGGGCTAGGCCAGCTTAGCGTGGCGTGTAGATGGTGTGGGGTGCAGGCTAGGCGCAGCGCGCTCGGGTTGGCACCAGGCACACCAGAGATAAGTGGGGTGGGGCCCGCTGACAGTGAAAGAACGGGAGGTAGTAAAGAAAAGAGGAGACAATGGCTAGAAACACATGGGATTTGGGATTTTTTATTTTTAAATTCTATTTTTGGATTTGAATTTGAAATTTTCTTGATTTGATTTTTAAATTATCGGTTCTTGATTTTAGATTTTATTTTTGGTACTTGAATTGCTTGGCAAAAACCAATTCAAAAAATTCCAGGAAAGATTCGAATAATACCGAAAAGCAATAAAAGATTTCAAATTCATCACAATTTCACATTCTCATACTTTTCGGATGTTACAATTCTTGAGATCTGGCAACACTTGCCTACAAATGAACATAAGTTTGCATGCCTAATTCATTTCCAAATGACATGATAGGAAGTGCGATGGGATCAATATATAGTTACTGAATGTTGAAGCACTTGAAATTAACTTGAGGCTATGTTCACATACAGTTTTGTTAATTGTGGAATGGAGTTCAAAATGGCAACAAGTGTTATTTATATGAGGTAAAGGAGTACTAATTCTGTAATACCCCAGAAGCGATTCGAGAGATAATCGATTAATTGGAGGGAAGGACCATATAGAAAATAATTAAACAAGAATTTTAGAGGGGGTTTCTGAAAAATCCTGGCAACTTGGGCCTGGGCCTTGGCCCATGTGGAGGCCGGCCAAAAGGGGGGAGGCGCCCCTCCCCCCAACCCTAGTCGCCACCCCCTTTGCCCCCTCCTTCTCCCTTGGCCGCCACCCCCTTTCCTCCCTACGCCTCCACCTCTCCCCCATTGCTGTCCCTTGGTGCTAGGGGAAAGCGAGAAGGAAGGAAGAAGAAGAGAGGGAAGGAGAAGAAAGGAAAGAGGAGGAAGAAGGGGAAGAAGACGGGTGATCCCAAGGGATTCCCTAGGTAACTCTCTCTTATCCCAAATCCCTCTGATTTTGCTGTAATTAGGGTTCTTAGCCTAAGAATTGGCGGGGATTAGCAATTAGATTCTCCGATTAGGAATTCCTGCTGTCTGTCTGCAGATCAATCCACGCAGCGTGACTGTTTGCGCAGTTTAGACCCACGAAAGTATTTTTCCTACGGGTCTGCCCAAAAGGAAAATTGTAGAGGACGACGAGGCCTACCTACTGTATGTTTTTAAGAATTGTTGGCCAGGGGATTTGGGAGTAGCAGGGTCGGGAACATCGCTGTCATCGGGGTGCGCATCGCGGCGGATCTTGTTCGGTGTGATTTAGGAGTAGTAGATGATTTTTATGTTTTTGGTCACAATATATAAAAATGTAGGGAATTCAGTAATCTAACTACTGTATAAAAACATAATTTTTAGAGCCTTACACTGTGGTTGGAATGCGTTAGAATCTGGCTGCCTAGATTACCAGAACAGAGAACGCCCTCTGTTTTGCGTGTTAAGTTACACCTTGATAGTAATGAAATAAAAATAAGTGATCTTCATGAAAAGTGAAGGTATTTAAGTGAGGAATCCAAAAATATATCTGTCTTTGTAAATGGTTTAATAATCTTAAAGATACAAAAAAATTAAGCAGTGCTGTTGTAGTGGGCAGAGTGTAAAACCATTAAGCGGAGAGGGAATTGCAGGTTTTGGGCGTAGAGGCATTTACTTCTCATTTGTGAATATTATATTATTGTTTTATTCTAAGTGGTGCCTTATGAGTAGGTGGCTTCGCTCCTGATCGTGCTTGATCCCTTCGCTCCTTCGGTAAAGGCAAGTATAGTGATGATTTACATTGATATAGTGGAATGTCAATGTTTAATTTATATTATGAGCAATTGTATTCATGGTTGTGATGAAGGCATAACCAGTAATGTTCATGGTTGTTTGTGAGTTATGGAATTCATGAATATTCCTTGTGCAAAGTTGTTATGGATGCATGTTTTTATTAAAATGAGATCTTCATACATATACATCATATTTGAAGTGACAGTATGGGCAATTGGTTCCTGTACCAGATGGTATAGGCATGGATATGCATTGACGGATGCGCACTTTGCATTACCGGTAAAATGCAAAAGAGAAAGAGATAAATATAGTTTTGATCATATTGCATAGCATATGTTTTGAAGTGACAGTTGGATGTTCTTATGGAATGGTACACATGTATGCATATCATGTGTTGATATATGTTCTTATGGAATGGTGCACATGTATGCATATCATGTGTTGATAAGTAACTGTTGGATGTTCTTATGAAATGATGTACATGTATGCATAGCATGTGTTTACAAGTAACTGTTGGATGTTCTTATAGAATGATGTACATGTATCCTGTTGTTACCATTTATTATATTTGCTGAGTCGTTGGACTCACCCTTGTTGTTTGTTGTGTTTGAGGTACCCTTATGAGATCGGCATGCATGGGAAAAAGGAAGGATTAGTCTGGTTGTACTTTGCACGATCAACCCATACTGGAAAGAAAGGAAGAAATTAAATAGTAGAAGAATTGAATTACTTTAAGTATCTTTATGATCATTTCTCGCTGAAAATTAAGGTGTAATAAATTACTAGAGTGTTTATGGTGTTCCTGTTCTTTATCTAGATGCTAGTTCTATGAATGTCCTAGTAACTTATAGTCAATTTTGTTTAGTCTTGGTCGAAATACCTATTGGATATCTATTCTTATTAATTCTGCTTGTTAAACCCTCTGACATAGATAACTATACAGGGAAAGTTCTGCCGAAATTTTGTGAGACGTTTTTGTTTAAGGTTCTGCTGAAATTTTGTGAGACGTTTTTAGTTTATCCTTGTTATGTTACTGATTTTGTAGCATTCTAGGTTATTGTTTGGCTGGGGTGTTACAGTTGGTATCAGAGCGGGCTGTAGGTCCGTGATTAACGAAATATTAATTTTGACACACTAAGCACTGTAGGGAGAATGGGGTTTGCATTGCATCTACGTTTCCATCGATTATCATAGTTGAATATATGCTTAATGTTTGACTTTGTACTTGTTGTGAGATGATCTTTTGTACCTATGATTTGACTATATGATTGTTATATGTGATGATTGTTGATGTCGAGATATAGAGATCGTGGTGTGGGCATAGCCATGGCCAAGTTATAGCACTATTGGTGGTATTGAATTGGTGAAGGATCTTTCCTTGGGCAACTTAATTTTAGAGGTTAGGAATGAGTTCTTTAGAAAAGTTTCTCTCTTCTTTGAGTTGAATTTGGTCAGTTCTTATCATGTGGTGGAGGATGAACTTATCTTGGGTTCGTGGTTCATTGCAGTTATGAGTTTTCGATTGGTCTCTACCTGTTCTTTAAAGCAATTATTGTTTTTCGGACTATTGAGACGCTTTTGCTACTTGAGAATATTGTTGATTTACAAGGTTGGTCCCTTCGTGGGAGTTTTATCTTGTTGTGAAACATGACTCATTTGTTCGCTTGGTATTTTTATTAATGAAAGTTTTATGTTGCAAATTCATTAACATGGGAAAGCCTTGGACCTTTGCATTTATTTGGATTATTTCGCGTGTTGAAGTTTAATTCCTCTCCTTTCTGAAAGGGAGTGTTAAAATCCTTTGTAGTGTTTTGCTATGCTTAAGTGGGAGATGGTAATTATATAAATTAATTCATAAGGTATGAATTAATAAGTTGAGATGTTAGTGTGGTCAATAATTAATTTCAACTAGCATCCTCGAAAGTGTAGTTGATTAACTTGATGTCGCCTTGTAATAGTTTTTGAAGAATTGTGATTAAGAATTTGTCTATACATGATTGGAACTCATGGAGTTTTGAGGAGTGTGCAAAAGAATTAGAATGATTGTTTAAATTTCTATCCGATTGGATAAATTGAACTATTTTTGTCTTCGGTAATTAATCTGACCGTTCGGGATGATTAAGTAAGGATGTCTTGGAATATTGCCTTAGTAATATTAACATTTAATCTGCCCTTTATTTATATACTATATGCATGTATAGCTACTAGGTTCATCTATCTTTCACCATGCTAAATTATTGAAATATGTATAAAGAAGTAGAGGAAGGTTGATGTATTGACTTGTGAAACTTTGTCTTATAGAGCTTATACCATTGAAGTTTGAAGATATTTCATTCTAATGGATAAACATAAGGTGGAATGTTGAATCTATGCTCGTAACGGTATTTTTGAGATTACCATGTTCTAGTACACTATTAAGATAAAGTAAACATTTACGAGATAGCTAGACAAAAGACTAGAATCACTTTGTCTTTATTACATCATAAATCTATGATCCAAGTGCATTAAGGTGGTGCCGCTCTACCCTTCCCATGCATGCTCAATGATCACCTGTAAGGGGGGAAAACAAGGGTGAGATAAAAATCTCAGCAAGCAAACTATTTAACAAGCTAATTAAACTACAACAGTTTAATCATCAACATTTAATTTCCACAATAACCACGTTTATATCCTCAACCTCAATTCACCACCAACAACGGTAAAACAATAGCAAATAAACCTTGTTTGACTACTTTAAAACCTCAACCACTACCACCACCAAAGACAATAAAACATATGTATGTTTTACTTCACTACTTTATTATTTCTCACATCCACAACTGCTATCAACAATTACTACAAGAGAAAAGAATCTCATGCCACAGTCACAACCCCTACTATACCACAAGGGACGAACCCCATTCCACAACCACATCCACATTCCTCATACCAAAAGTAGCTCACATGAGCCAATTCCACATTCCAATCCCTTCAAATTCCGTGCCATAAACCCTAATTACTCTAAAAATAGAGGGGTTTGGGATTAGGGAAAATTACCTAGAGGATCCCTTGGGATCATTCCTCTTCTTCCCTCCTCTTCTTCTCCTCCTTCCCTTCTTCTTTGTTCTCTTCCCTTTCTTCTCTTCCCTTTCTTTTTCTCCTTGGCATCAATGACAGCAGCTTGTGGGGGGAGTGGGAGGTGCAAATCTGAGAGGGGTGCGGCCAAGGGGTGGAGGAAGGGGTGGCGGCTGTGGGGAGAGGGAAGAGTGGCTAGGTCAAAAGGGAGGGTAGGGAGAGGAGGTGCAGCCACCCTTGGGGCGGTCGGCCCACTCCCCAAGCAGCCTACTCAGAGGTTTTTATTTATTTATTTTATTCATTTTATGCTATTCCACAATTTTTATTTTTCTCTTCCCGCGATTTACCGAAAAATCGGCGACTCCTGGATTAATTTAAAGCTGACACTGAAATGATGTTCAGAGTATTACAAGTTTATAAAGGGATATGAGGATATGATGATTCTTGTTAAGAGTGTATTATTTTGATGTTAGTATGATTGTTAGTATGTGGTTTTGATGATAATGTTGAATGTTCTATAAATAAAAGAATTTGATAACTTCTATGATACTATTTAAATCAAAAGTTTTGAGATTTATGTCGTGATCTTTTCGACCTCATGATTTATGTGGCAGCTGAAATTGTTTTGAGCAAAGTGACACATTGAGAGGTTTTATTAGTTCTTAAGGGAATAATGTGTTGTGGTCTTCAAATCTCTTTTGTTGGAATGGTCAAGGTAATACTGTAATCAAAGAAAGTTATTCTCCTTGTTAAAGGAAAGATTGTGCTAAAAGTATTTGAGGTTGGAGCCAAGTTGTGTAACTTTTAGAGGTCTACTGACTTCTTATTTTCGCCGCATAAGAGTTTCTTGAGTTTAAATGACAATGTTGTATTCTTATTTGTTGATATTTGATATTTCTTCTTGAGGGGCATGTGCCTTCAACTGTGATCTTATCTTTTGTTTTCCAAGATCATTGCTATTTCCCTTAGTCTGGTGGCTATTGCGAATGGTAACATCTTCCCATGTACTGAAATTTACTTCTTTTTGCCTCTTGTAAGAAATGGATATGTATGGCAACTGGTTGGTGTGGTTATGTGATTGGTTTTGGTGAGATTGTGGGTGTCAAGTTTTGAGATTCATGGAGTGATAAATTGATTCCTTGGAATAATTCTTGGTGAAGATTTGATTTAAAGAACATGTTTGTCTCTGGAGTTAACATGTTACATTGTTGCAACTAGAAGAACCCATAATAAATTGTGATTCAAGAATGTTTCGTTCATTTTGATGGAACATTAGAATTATCAAAAGTATGAGAACCTTGAACAATTTTATTAGAGTATCATGATTGGGTACTTTGCAAGGTTTAGTAGGAGGATTATGGTGGTGTAGTTAATGAGATTATAATTACGAAGAAGTCTAACCGTTATAGGAATTATTGGGATTGTAGGGATTGTTGAATTATGGCCATGTATGTCTTGGCTTCAGTGAGTAACCCTTCAGGAGTTAGAATCTTCCTAAAGATAATTAGGTTGATAATATATTTTCATGTGGTTTTTAATGATTGAGCATGTCTGATTGTGGGAATTTTAGTAGCTCTGGAGATGAAAAATTTTGGTTTGGTGTTCTATGCTGGAACAAATGGATGATGTTGTGTAACACCCCAGCCAAACAATGGCCTGAAATGCTACCAAACTAACAACATAATAAAACTATGCTAAGGCATTCTATAAAATTTCGTGAGAGCCTCCTTTGTTTATTGATAAAATGAAGTTCTAACAATATTATCAAAAGGTATGAATAACCGCAAGCAAAGTAATTTGGCTACTAAGCAGAAACATCTATAAAACTTAAGTAAAGCACGGAAGCAATATGAAGAAGTTCTAATCCATTATTACATCTTAATCGGAAGGTCATAATCAAATACCACTTGAACTAATCAACAAATAATAATTAGAGTTCTCTATCTTCTCCATGGTGAATATTTCGTGCAAGTGCAACAATACTAATCCATCTTTATTCCCATGCATGTCGACCTCGTGAAGGTACCTAAAATAAACAAACAACAACAACAAAACAACGGCAAGAGTGAGTCAATGACTCGGCAAGTATAATCAGTAACAAATGCAAGCATGAACATTAACTCTCAAGTTAAACATTTTACATATGAATTTCATGCTATGCATTATGATCAAAGGCTCCTCTTTCTCATCTCTTTCGCATTTTACCGTGTCGCGGAGTGTGCATCCGTCAATGCACACCCATGCAGTACCCTCGGTGCAGGGACCAATGCCCACACTCCGCAAGTGTGGGGACCTCGATCTTGATCACCGCATGATCAAGACTTCAACAATTCTCAATATGATGCATATGTGAATGTATCAAAAGATAACGAGCATTCACCATACTACGCATCAACCAATCTCATAAATGCCATAATGTAAACAGAACATAAATAGCATTCTCAATTCATCACTTACTCATACTCACAATTTAAACAGTCATGATTCAACCATCATCCAAACAATTCAACAAATCCATAAACTCACAGATTTTCACATCACAAATATACTTGCCTCAACCGCGAGAAAATGAAGAACACGTAGAAGGCACAACCCGGAATCCGCTCTCCTCCTGAATATTTAATTAATAATTACCAACATGACAGTAGCGGGTTTCTAGATATAAAATAACAGCAACCCCAATTAACCCAACAATTTATCTCAATTAAATCCCCAACTCCCTCGGCCAAATCTGCCCAACCACAGACAGCCGACTTCCAAAAATTATAACTTTCAGTACGTAACTCCAAATTAAGCGTTCTTGGATTCTCTGTAAAGATAATTAAATTATCTACAAAAACTTAGTTGGGGAGACTCTCTGATTCTGCCATTAACTAGCCGATCCAAACCCTTTTCTAAAGCATCCAAATTCACGTCGGACTCTCTGGACAGCGCACTAAAACAGGCATAACTTTCGCCCAGAAATTCGGAATCCGGACTTCTTTACCTCTATTGAAAGCTAAAAACTTATCTACAACTTTCTCAATTTTAAGGACTCCTGAATCGCAACTATTTCCGTCGCACAAACCGATCTACTAAACTCTGTCCAGAACTACCCCGATCTGCAGAACAGTAACACTAGAAAATTCATAACTTTCGCTACACAAATCCGAATCACGTGTTCTTGTACTCCCTGGAAAGATAATTAAACCCTCTACAACTTTCTAGAAGGGTCCAGACCTGAATCCCGACGAAACTAGATCAAAACTACCGAGAAACAACTACCGTCCCAGCAGCCCAGAAAACCGACGAATCTAACGATTAAAACCAATCTAGAGACTACCGGGATTACCCTTGACGACACGACGGCGAACACGTCGACGAACACGATGAACACGGTGACGAACACGGCGACGAACACGCCCGCGATCTCCTCCTCTCTTTCCTCCGGATCCACGCGGTACAGCGACGA
Source organism: Bonia amplexicaulis (assembly GCA_036346245.1). Taxonomy (NCBI): domain Eukaryota; kingdom Viridiplantae; phylum Streptophyta; class Magnoliopsida; order Poales; family Poaceae; genus Bonia; species Bonia amplexicaulis. Next base: position 3,208,435 of record CM070744.1, read on the forward strand.
GCGTCGGCGACGGCGCACCGGGAGGAGGCGACGATGATGAAGACGACGGCGGCGCACCGGAAGAAGACGTCGGGGCAGCACGGGGCGGCTGCTGGGGTGGAGGTGCAGGGGTGGAGGCGCAGGGGTGGGGGCTGCCTAGGGTTTTAAGGGTGGCCTCCCTCCCTCTTGGGCCAAGAAAAACCCACAGGCCAAGGCCTAGGCCCAGGTTGTCTTAAATTTTCATAAAACCCTCAAAACTCTTATAAATTTAATTATTTCACAAAGTCCTCTCTCTATTAATTAAACAATTAATTAAACAATTTCCGGGGTATTACATTCTACCCCTTAAAGCAATTAGACCCCAATTCTAACCGCAACCTCAACGAAAACAAAACAACCAACTAGCAATTAACTAGCACCCGGCGTGAACAACGCCGGTACTACTCAGCATGCGAGACTCCAACTCCCAAGTTGCTTCTCTCTCGGTGCTGCGACCAAAGCGCTTTGACATACTAAATACTTTTTCTAATTGCTTGCACCTCGCACATAGGTTCTTGAAGATCCAAGTGGTTTGCCAACCTCCCGATCCTTGCTCCTTACATCTGCATAACTTTTCGACCCTCTGCAGCCAATGATTCGACTCACCAAGGCCACTCGTTGAACTTACGCCCCTACAACACTTGAATTGTGTAGCTTTAATTCTTGAATGGTGGCTGGTCTTACTCGTTGGTCAACGGTTTAATGAAGCCCACGCTCGGATCTTTCAAGTTCTCCTCGATACCGAGTCATACAAAGCGCTGTATCCCACACTAGAACCCAAGGTAGTCCTAGTGATACACAAACCCTAAAACTTTGCAATTAACAAAAGCGATTAAATACACATCGGGTTATCATTCCCTTTAGTACCAACCCACACAATCACACACATATATCTCATGTTTCCATTCTCAATCGATCTCTTTACCTTAGCAATGAGCACCCCCTTAAACACGGGCACACCACAGGGGTCAAGGTAAACCCACTCTTTCACACACAGAATACAACTGAAAATAAGGGATTCTTATTGCAATCACGCATCACCCACTCCCCACCAAAGGGTCAAATCATAAAAGAAAATCGAGGATTCAACCTAAGAACCTCTCCACCTTCCAAGTAGGTGGTTTGCAAACAAACAACACATACGTCAAAGGGGAATCACTCAAATATCAAACCCGTCCTTTTTTTCTTTTAGGAATAAACTTCCTCTTGAATCACGAGGTTCCAAATCATCCCATACCCTACTAGCTCAATTCTCTTAATTTGGCAACATCAACTCTATGTTCAAACCGAGTGCATCCAACACACTTTTGTAGAGGGACTCTACTATTCTCACAATAACATACTCTAGTCAACTCCTCTACCCACATGTTACTTTAACGAATAATTTCCAATGCACCTCATCGTTATTTTTCACCCACCAACACTTCACCACAAATCTTAAGGACAATCAACATGAATTTCTCACTCACATACCCATTTACTACATCCAAAGGATACTATCAAGGAACATCATAATATTCGAATCCACTCCTTCCACTATTCTCACGCATAACATTAGCCTCCAAGGTTCTAGCATAGATCACCAACCAAAATTTCCCATCTCTAAGGCTTCTATACATATACTTCGATATATTTAATACAAAGACTCTTAAATTCAGTGACTAAAATTTCCACAATCAACCACACTCAATCCTTCACAACCATATGAAACATATTCTCAACTTGATTATCTGTAGAAAGATTCTAACTCCTAGAGGGTTACTTTCTGAAGCCAAGTCATACATGGCCATAATTTTCAACAATCCTTACTATCCCAACAATTTAACAATCATAATTCATCCCACTAATCCTTGCAAAGTACCCAATCATGATGCTCCACTAAAATTGATCAAGATTCCCATACTTACAATAATTATAACGTTCCAACAAAATGAGCGTAACACTCATGAACCATAACTAGGTTCTTCTAGTTGCGACAATATAACTAGTTAGCCCCAAGGACAACATCTTCTTTTAAATCAAATCCTCACCGAGAATTATTCGACAGAATCAATTTATCACTCCATGAATCTCAAACGACTTGACACCCACAATTCCACCAAAATCGATCACATAACCACACTAACCAGTTGCCATACACCTCTTAAAGGTCTTTGCAACCCAAACTGCTTACCCCTTTCTTGGAGAAGCAAAAGAAGGAAATTTCAGCACAAAGTCCATCTGCAATAAACACAAGACCAAGGAAAACAAAGATCTTGGACAACAAAGGATAAGACCACAGCTGAAGGCGCATGCCTCCTCGAGACGAAAACATCAAATCTCAACCAATACGAATACAGTATTGTCATTTGAGCTCGAAACTCTTAGCGGCGAAAATAAGAAGTCAAACACACTTCACAAAGATTGCACAACTTGACTTCAACCTTCAAAACTTTTATCAAACTTTTCCTTTTAACAAAGAGAACAACCTTCTTTGAATACGGTATCACCTTAACAATTCCAAACAAAGAAGAGTTGAAGACCACAACACATTAATTCTTTAAGAACTAATTAAAATCCCTCAACATGACACTTTGCTTAAAACAATTTCAGCTACCACATAAATCATGAGATCAAAGATCGCATACACACTATCAAAACTTTTGATTTAAATAGTACCAAGGAATTTATTCAAATTCTTCTATTTAATGAACCTTCAACATTACCATCATAACCACAAATGGACCAACATACTAACATCGAATAATACATTCTTAACAAGCATCATCATATCCTCAACTCCTTCATAAACTTTTCCAAAAGAAACATAAGAAATCATTGCATCATGTTTCTAATATCTAAGTAAGGTTGCAACTACTTGATCTAGGAGAACCTAGTGCATAAGCCACATAAATAGAACAAAGCTCTTAAACAAGATGATACTAGAACAAGATAATCTCGAAATCATGCTAGTATAAATTTCTTACTAGATTTCATATATTCCATTCTTTATTGGTGCTCAACTCTAACTTAGCACCAATTGATTGTACTCTATTCACTATTGGCAATAATTGATTATTATTCGGTCATAACAACATTCATGATCCTAACTCCATTTTACAATTCTAAGACATTCATGAGCATAGATTTTGTATCCTACCTTACATTCAGAAATTAGAATGGAAATGACTTTAAACTTCAATGATACCATTTCGTAAGACAAGTTTCTACAAGTCAATGCATCAACCTTCATCTATTCCTTTATCGTATTTCAACAATCTAGCATGGTAAAGATAGATGAAACTAGCAATTGTGCATGCTCATAAAGCATCTAAATAAAAGACATATTAAGGGTCAATATTACCAAGGTAATATTCTAACACCTCCTTACTTAATCATTCCAAACGGTCGGATTAATTACTAAAGACACGATAATTCAATTTATCCAATCATGATAGACATTTTAACAATCATAATAATCATTCGGTTCTTATTACACACTCCTCAATAACTCCATGAGTTACTATCATGAGTAAACAAATTCTTAATCATAGTTCTTTTAAAAACTATTACAGGGCAATATCAAATTAAACAACTACACTTCCAAGGATACTAGTAAAAAATTTAATTATACACTATGCTAACTATCAACCTGATAATTCAACCATATGAATTAGTTTATACGACTACCACCTTCCACTTAAGCATAGCAAAACAACATAAATGATTTTAACACTCTCTTTCAAAAGGAAAATGAACAATAAACTTCAACGCTCGAGGTAAAGAGAAACATAGATCCAAAGCTTTCACATAACAATGAGTTTTACAACTCAAAATTCGCACTAATAAAAGAAAACACCAAGCGAACAATGAGCCATGATTACAACAAGACAAACTCCCGAAGGAACTAACCTTACAAATCAACAAAAAGCACGGTAGCAAAGTATCTCAAGAGTCCAGGAAGAAACAATAAGCGCTTCAAGGAATGGTAGAGACCAATTGCATACCCTCAACTGCAAGAACCACAATCTCAAAAGAAATTCATTAACTCCAATCAGCCAAGAATTGGCGAAATCAACAAGGATAATAACAACTTTTCTAATAAATTCACCGCAACACCGCAATTAAGTTACACGAGGTAGCTACATTGCTAATCCTCATACTACAAACAATGATATAATCGGCAATACCAAGGTAGCACATCACAACATCTACATCATATCATTGACTATTCTCGGTCATAACAGATCATAGGAGCAAATCATAATCATACAAGATTATCAATAAGCATACAAGATTATCTCATAATGTAAATCATCAATATAACATGTCAAAAGCATAAATGCAATGCTTGACCCATCCCATCCTCTCATGCACCAAGTGTCAATTTAATAGTTTAATTACCACGGACCTAAAGCCCGCTCGATACCAATCAGTAACACCCGGCCAAACAATGGCACGAAATGCTACCAAACTAACAACATAATAAAACTATGCTAAGGCATTCTATAAAATTTCGGCATAGCCTCCTTTGTTTATTGATAAAAATGAAGTTCTAACAATATTATCAAAAGGTATGAATAACATAAGCAAAGTAATTTGGCTACTAAGCGAAACATCTATAAAACTTAAGTAAAGCACGGAAGCAATATGAAGAAGTTCTAATCCATTATTACATCTTAATCGGAAGGTCATAATCAAATACCACTTGAACTAATCAACAAATAATAATTAGAGTTCTCTATCTTCTCCATGGTGAATATTTCGTGCAAGTGCAACAATACTAATCCTCTTTATTCCCATGCATGCTTGACCTCGTGAAGGTACCTAAAATAAACAAACAACAACAACAAAACAACAGCAAGAGTGAGTCAATGACTCGCAAGTATAAGCTGTAACAAATGCAAGCATGAACATTAACTCTCAAGTTAAACATTTTACATATGAATTTCATGCTATGCATTATGATCAAAGGCTCCTCTTTCTCATCTCTTTCGCATTTTACGTGTAATGCGGTGTGCATCCGTCAATGCACACCATGCACTACCCTCGTGCAGGGGACCAGTGCCCACACTCCAAGTGTGGGGACCTCGATCTTGATCACCGCATGATCAAGACTTCAACAATTCTCAATATGATGCATATGTGAATGTATCAAAGATAACGAGCATTCACCATACTACGCATCAACCAATCTCATAAATGCCATAATGTAAACAGAACATAAATAGCATTCTCAATTCATCACTTACTCATACTCACAATTTAAACAGTCATGATTCAACCATCATCCAAACAATTCAACAAATCCATAAACTCACAGATTTTCACATCACAAATATACTTGCCTCAACCGCGAGAAAATGAAGAACACGTGAAGGCACAACCCGGAATCCGCTCTCCTCCTGAATATTTAATTAATAATTACTAACATGACAGTAGCGGGTTTCTAGATATAAAATAACAGCAACCCCAATTAACCCAACAATTTATCTCAATTAAATCCCTAACTCCCCTCGGCCAAATCTGCCCAACCACAGACAGCCGACTTCCAAAAATCATAACTCTCAGTACGTAACTCCAATTAAGCGTTCTTGGACTCTCTGTAAAGACAATTAAATTATCTACAAAAACTTAGTTGGGGAGACTCTCTGATTCTGCCATTAACTAGCCGATCCAAACCCTTTTCTAAAGCATCCAAATTCACGTCGGACTCTCTGGACAGCGCACTTAAACAGGCATAACTTTCGTCCAGAAATTCGGAATCCGGACTTCTTTACCTCTATTGAAAGCTAAGAAACTTATCTACAACTTTCTCAATTTTAAGGACTCCTGAATCGCAACTATTTCCGTCGCACAAACCGATCTACTAAACTCTGTCCAGAACTACCCGATCTGCAGAACAGTAACACTAGAAAATTCATAACTTTCGCTACACAAATCCGAATCACGTGTTCTTGTACTCCCTGGAAAGATAATTAAACCCTCTACAACTTTCTAGAAGGGGTCCAGACCTGAATCCCGACGAAACTAGATCAAAGTCGCCGATAAACAACTACCGTCCCAGCAGCCTAGAAAACCGACGAATCTAACTTGATTAAAAACCAATCTAGAGACTACCAGGGATTACCCTTGACGACACGACGACGAACACGTCGACGAACACGACGAACACGGCGACGAACACGACGAACACAGCGGCGAACACGCCCGCGATCTCCTCCTCTCTTTCCTCCGGATCCACGCAGTGCAGCGACGAACGTCGGCGGCGGCGCACCGGGAGAGGCGACGACGATGAAGACGACGGCGGCGCACGGGAAGAAGACGTCGGGGCAGCAGGCGGCGGCTGCGGGGTGGAGGCGCGAGGGTGGGCGCAGGGGGGGCTGCCTAGGGTTTTAAGAGGTGGCCTCCCTCCCTCTTGGGCCAAGAAAAACCCACATGGGCCAAGGCCTAGGCCCAGGTTGTCTTAAATTTTCATAAAACCCCTCAAAACTCTTATAAATTTAATTATTTCACAAAAGTCCCTCTCTCTATTAATTAAACAATTAATTAAACAATTTCCGGGGTATTACATGTTGTGTGGGGATAGTGGAACAAATGGATTCTAAATAGTGTGACGTGCCTTGATAGTATCCTTTGGGTGTAGTAAATGAGTGTGTGTGCTGAGAATTTCAAGTTGATTATCCTTAAAGGATTGTGGTGAAATGTTGTGGGTGAAAACAATGATGTGATGCATTGGAAAGTATTTATCAAAGTAACCCTGTTGGTAGAGAAGTTGGCTAGAGTATGTTATTGTGAGGCAGTAGAGTCTCTCTACAAATGTGTGGTGGATGCACTCGGATTGAGCATAGTGTTGATGTTGCCAACTTAAGAGAAATGAGTTAGTGTGGAGTGGGATGATTTGGAATCTTGCGAATCAAGAGAAAGTTTATTCCTAAAAGGAAAAAAACAATATTTTCTCGGGTAGTAAAATGCTTTCTTGATTCTTGTTTGAGCTATGTGATGGTAGCAAAAGTCTTTTGTGGTTTGAGTTGACTTTATGTTGGTATGTGTGGTTTTTCCGGTTCAGGAAAACAAAGGAAGAGTTTGGCATTGGTTTGATTCTCCTTTGATTTATATGTTATTTATTTGCAAACTACCTACATGGAATGTGGATATGTTCTCATGTTGAATCCTTTATTTTCAGTTGGATTCTGTTTGTAAAAGAGGTTATTTAGAATGAGCTCCTTGTTAAGGTAAAGAGATCGATTGAGATTTGGAACAAGAGTTTAGGTTGTTGTGCAAGTTGTGTGGGTTCGTACCAAAGAGAATGATAACCCGAGTTATATTTAATCGCATATGTTAGTTGTGAGGATTTGGAGGTTGGTGTATCTGTAACACCCCAGCCAAACAATGGCCTGAAATGCTACCAAACTAACAACATAATAAAACTATGCTAAGGCATTCTATAAAATTTCGTGAGCCTCCTTTGTTTATTGATAAAAATGAAGTTCTAACAATATTATCAAAGGTATGAATAACCGCAAGCAAAGTAATTTGGCTACTAAGCGAAACATCTATAAAACTTAAGTAAAGCACGGAAGCAATATGAAGAAGTTCTAATCCATTATTACATCTTAATCGGAAGGTCATAATCAAATACCACTTGAACTAATCAACAAATAATAATTAGAGTTCTCTATCTTCTCCATGGTGAATATTTCGTGCAAGTGCAACAATACTAATCCTCTTTATTCCCATGCATGTTGACCTCGTGAAGGTACCTAAAATAAACAAACAACAACAACAAAACAACGAAGAGTGAGTCCAATGACTCGCAAGTATAATCGTAACAAATGCAAGCATGAACATTAACTCTCAAGTTAAACATTTTACATATGAATTTCATGCTATGCATTATGATCAAAAGCTCCTCTTTCTCATCTCTTTCGCATTTTACCGGGTAATGCGGTGTGCATCCGTCAATGCACACCATGCACTGTACCCTCGGTGCGGGACCAATGCCCACACTCCGCAAGTGTAGGGACCTCGATGCTTGATCACCGCATGATCAAGACTTCAACAATTCTCAATATGATGCATATATGTGAATGTATCAAAGATAACGAGCATTCACCATACTACGCATCAACCAATCTCATAAATGCCATAATGTAAACAGAACATAAATAGCATTCTCAATTCATCACTTACTCATACTCACAATTTAAACAGTCATGATTCAACCATCATCCAAACAATTCAACAAATCCATAAACACACAGATTTTCACATCACAAATATACTTGCCTCAACCGCGAAAATGAAGAACACGTAGAAGGCACAACCCGGAATCCGCTCTCCTCCTGAATATTTAATTAATAATTACCAACATGACAGTAGCGGGTTTCTAGATACAAAATATCAGCAACCCCAAATTAACCCAACAATTTATCTCAATTAAATCCCCAACTCCCCTCGGCCAAATCTGCCCAACCACAGACAGCCGACTTCCAAAAATCATAACTTTCAGTACGTAACTCCAAATTAAGCGTTCTTAGACTCTCTGGAAAGATAATTAAATTATCTACACAAACTTAGTTGGGGAGACTCTCTGATTCTGCAATTAACTAGCCGATCCAAACCCTTTTCTAAAGCATCCAAATTCACGTCGGACTCTCTGGACAGCGCACTAAAACAGGCATAACTTTCGCCCAGAAATTCGGAATCCGGACTTCTTTACCTCTATTGAAAGCTAAGAAACTTATATACAACTTTCTCAATTTTAAGGACTCCTGAATCGCAACTATTTCCGTCGCACAAACCGATCTACTAAACTCTGTCCAGAACTACCCCGATCTGCAGAACAGTAACACTAGAAAATTCATAACTTTCGCTACACAAATCCGAATCACGTTTTCTTGTACTCCCTGAAAAGATAATTAAACCCTCTACAACTTTCTAGAAGGGGTCCAGACCTGAATCCCGACGAAACTAGATCAAAACTGCCGAGAAACAACTACCATCCCAGCAGCCCAGAAAACCGACGAATCTAACTTGATTAAAAACCAATCTAGAGACTACCAGGGATTACCCTTGACGACACGACGACGAACACGTCGACGAACACGGCGACGAACACGCCCGCGATCTCCTCCTCTCTTTCCTCCGGATCCACGCGGTACAGCGACGAGCGTCGTGACGGCGCACCGGGAGGAGGCGACGACGATGAAGACGGCGGCGCGACCGGGAAGAAGACGTCGGGCAGCACGGGCGGCGGCTGCTGGGGTGGGCGCAGGGGTGGAGGCGCAGGGGTGGGGGCTGCCTAGGGTTTTAAGAGGTGGCCTCCCTCCCTCTTGGGCCAAGAAAAACCCACAGGCCAAGGCCTAGGCCCGGGTTGTCTTAAATTTTCATAAAACCCTCAAAACTCTTATAAATTTAATTATTTCACAAAGTCCTCTCTATTAATTAAACAATTAATTAAACAATTTCCGGGTATTACATTCTACCCCTTAAACAAATTAGACCCGAATTCTAACGCAACCTCAACGAGAAAACAAAACAACCAACTAGCAATTAACTAGCACCGACGTGAACAACGCCGGGTATCTGCCATGCATGCGAGACTCCAACTCCTAGTTGCTTCTCTCTCGGTCTGCTGCGACCAAAGCGCTTTGACATACTAAATATTTTTTTTTCTAATTGCTTGCACCTCGCACATAGGTTCTTGAAGATCTAAGTGGTTTGCCAACCTCCCGATCCTTGCTCCTTACATCTGCATAACTTTTCACCGCTCAGGCGTGACAGTTCGACTCACCAAGGCCACTCGTTGAACTTACGCCCTACAACACTTGAATTGTGTAGCTTTAATTCTTGAATGGTGGTGGTCTTACTCGTTGGTCAACGGTTTTAATGAAGCCCACGCTCCAGATCTTTCAAGTTCTCCCTCGATACCGAGTCATACAAAGCGTTGTGTATCCCACACTAGAACCCAAGGTAGTCCTAGTGATACACAAACCCCTAAAACTTCGCAATTAACAAAAGCGATTAAATACACATCGGGTTATCATTCCCTTTAGTACCAACCCACACAATCTGCACAGCACATATATCTCATGTTTCCATTCTCAATCGATCTCTTTACCTTAGCAATGAGCACCCCCTTAAACACGGGCACACCACGGGGTCAAGGTAAACCCACTCTTTCACACAGAATACAACTGAAAATAAGGGATTCTTATTGCAATCACGCATCACCTACTCCCCACCAAAGGGTCAAATCATAAAAGAAAATCGAGGATTCAACATAAGAACCTCTCCACCTTCCAAGTAGGTGGTTTGCAAACAAACAACACATACGTCAAAGGGGAATCACTCAAATGTCAAACCCGTCCATTTTTTTTCCTAAACCGAAAAACCACACAAGCCAACAAAAGTCAACTCAAACCACAAAGACTTTTCTCTCATCACGTAGCTCAAACAAGAATCGGGAGCATTTTACTACCGATTTTTTATTAAACTTCCTCTTGAATCACGAGGTTCCAAATTATCCCATACCATACTAGCTCAATTCTCTTAAATTGGCAACATCAACTCTATGTTCAAACCGAGTGCATCCAACACACTTTTGTAGAGGGACTCTACTATTCTCATAATAACATACTCTAGTCAACTCCTCTTCCCACATGTTACTTTAACGAATAATTTCCAATGCACCTCATCGTTATTTTTCACCCACCAACACTTCACCACAAATCTTAAGGACAATCAACATGAATTTCTCGGCTCACATACCCATTTACTACATCCAAAGGATACTATCAAGGAACATCATAATATTCGAATCCACTCCTTCCACTATTCTCACGCAATAACATTAGCCTCCAAGGTTCTAGCATAGATCACCAACCAAAATTTCCCATCTCTAAGGCTTCTATACATATACTTGATATATTTAATACAAAGACTCTTAAATTCATGACTAAAATTTTCGCAATCAACCATACTCAATCATTAACAACCATATGAAACATATTCTCAACTTGATTATCTCAGAAAGATTCTAACTCCTAGAGGGTTACTCAACGAGCTAAGTTATACATGGCAAAATTCAACAATCCTTACTATCCCAATAATTCCCACAACAGTTGGGCTTCTTCACAATTATAAACTCATTAACTACACCATCATAATCATTCTAATAATCCTTGCAAAGTACCCCATCATGATGCTCCAATAAAATTGATCAAGATTCCCATACTTTCAATAATTCCAACGTTCCAGTAAATGAACGTAACACTCATGAACCACAGCTAGGTTCTTCTAGTTGCAACAATAAAACTATTTAGCCCCAAGGACAACATCTTCTTTAAATCAAATCCTCATCGAGAATTATTCAACAGAACAATTTATCACTCCAAGAATCTCAAGTATCTTGATACCCACAATCTCACCCAGACTAATCACAAAACCACACCAACCAGTTGCCATACACATCTTAAAGGTCTTTGCAACCCAAACTGCGTACCCCTTTCTTGGAGAAGCAAAAGAAGAAAATTTCAGCACAATGTCCATCTGCAATAAACACAAAACCAAGAAAACAAAGATCTTGGACAACAAAGGATAAGACCACAGCTGAAGGCGCATGCCTCCTCGAGACGAAAACATCAAATCTCAACCAATACGAATACAGTATTGTCATTTGAGCTCCAGAAACTCTTAAGCAGCGAAAATAAGAAGTCAAACACACTTCACAAAGATTGCACAACTTGACTTCAACCTTCAAAACTTTTATCAAACTTTTCCTTTTAACAAAGAGAACAACCTTCTTTGAATACGGTATCACCTTAACAATTCCAACAAAGAAGAGTTGAAGACCACAACACATTAATTCTTTAAGAACTAATTAAAATCCCTCAACACGACACTTTGCTTAAAACAATTTCAGCTACCACATAAATCATGAGATCAAAGATCGCATACACACTATCAAAACTTTTGATTTAAATAGTACCAAGGAATTTATTCAAATTCTTCTATTTAATGAACCTTCAACATTACCATCATAACCACAAATGGACCAACATACTAACATCAGAATAATACATTCTTAACAAGCATCATCATATCCTCAACTCCCTTCATAAACTTTTCCAAAAGAAACATAAGAAATCATTGCATCATGTTTCTAATATCTAAGTAAGGTTGCAACTACTTGATCTAGGAGAACCTAGTGCATAAGCCACATAAATAGAACAAAGCTCTTAAACAAGATGATACTAGAACAAGATAATCTCGAAATCATGCTAGTATAAATTTCTTACTAGATTTCATATATTCCATTCTTTATTGGTGCTCAACTCTAACTTAGCACCAATTGATTGTACTCTATTCACTATTGGCAATAATTGATTATTATTCGGTCATAACAACATTCATGATCCTAACTCCATTTTACAATTATAAGACATTCATGAGCATAGATTTTGTATCCTACCTTACATTCAGAAATTAGAATGGAAATGACTTTAAACTTCAATGATACCATTTCGTAAGACAAGTTTCTACAAGTCAATGCATCAACCTTCATCTATTCCTTTATCGTATTTCAACAATCTAGCATGGTAAAAGATAGATGAAACTAGCAATTGTGCATGCTCATAAAGCATCTAAATAAAAGACATATTAAGGGTCAATATTACCAAGGTAATATTCTAACACCTCCTTACTTAATCATTCCAAACGGTCGGATTAATTACTAAAGACACAGATAATTCAATTTATCCAATCATGATAGACATTTTAACAATCATAATAATCATTCCGGTTCTTATTACACTCCTCAATAACTCCATGAGTTACTATCATGAGTAAACAAATTCTTAATCATAGTTCTTCTAAAAACTATTACGGGCAATATCAAATTAAACAACTACACTTCCAAGGATACTAGTAAAAATTTAATTATACACTATGCTAACATATCAACCGATAATTCAACCTTATGAATTAGTTTATACGACTACCACCTTCCACTTAAGCATAGCAAAACAACATAAATGATTTTAACACTCTCTTTCAAAAGGAAAATGAACAATAAACTTCAACGCTCGAGGTAAAGAGAAAACATAGATCCAAAGCTTTCACATAACAATGAGTTTTACAACTCAAAATTCGCACTAATAAAAGAAAACACCAAGCGAACAATGAGCCATGATTCGCAACAAGACAAACTCCACGAAGGAACTAACCTTACAAATCAACAAAAAGCACGGTAGCAAAGTATCTCGGTGAGTCCTAAAGAAACAATAATCGCTTCAAGGAACAGTGAGACCAATTGCATACCCTCAACTGCAAGAACCACAATCTCAAAAGAAATTCATTAACTCCAATCAGCCAAGAATTGGCGAAATCAACAAGGATAATAACAACTTTTCTAATAAATTCACCCATAACACCGCAATTAAGTTACACGAGGTAGCTACATTGCTAATCCTCATACTACAAACAATGATATAATCGGCAATACCAAGGTAGCACATCACAACATCTACATCATATCATTGACTATTCTCGGTCATAATATCATAGGAGCAAATCATAATCATACAAGATTATCAATAAGCATACAAGATTATCTCATAATGTAAATTATCAATATAACATGTCAAAAGCATAAATGCAATGCTTGACCCATCCCATCCCACTGTGCACCGGTGTGTCAATTTAATAGTTTAATTACCACGGACCTAAAGCCCGCTCGATACCAATCTGTAACACCCGGCCAAACAATGGCACGAAATGCTACCAAACTAACAACATAATAAAACTATGCTAAGGCATTCTATAAAATTTTAGCGAGCCTCCTTTGTTTATTGATAAAATGAAGTTCTAACAATATGTAATACCCGAAAATGATTAGAGATAGTCTATTAATTGGAGGAGGGACCTTTAGAAAAGAATTAAATAATAGTTTTAGTGGGGGATTTCTGAAAATTTACGGCAACTGGGCTGGGCTTTGGCCTGTGGAATCGACCACGAGGGGAGGGCTCCCCCTCCCCCAACCCTAGCTGCTCCCACCCCTCCCCTTGCGCCTCCCTTGCCTTGGGGCAGCCGCCACCCTCCCTCATTGTGCCCCTCCCTCCAGCAGCGCTCCTCCCTCTCCTCCATTGTTGGTGAAGAAGATTCCGGTGCTACCGATTGAGCGGAGAAAGGAGATCAAGCGCAGCACGACGATTGGATCCGGAGGAAGGAAGAATAGAAGGAAAAGAGGAAAAGAGAAGAGGTGAAATTTGGGAGGAGATCTTCGTGTTCTTCATCCATTCGTCAAGGGTAATCCTTGTTTCCCATTAGAATAATATTCTTTGATCTTGATAGCAATTTTCGTCAGTCTGGACTGCTAGGACAGAATGTGGTAGACGGCGGTTTTGGGTTAGATCCGTGGAGATTCAGGTCTGGACCCCTCCTAGAGAATTGTAGAGGACGAAATTATCTTTTCATGAAGTCCTAGAACGTGTGATTCCGAGTTGCGTAGCAAAAGTTATGATTTTTCTAAGTTGACTGTTTTGCATCTCGGAGGGTTTCCCGACGGGTTTCGGTAGATCGATTTTAGAAATTTGTAAACGGGATAATCAGAGGATCTTCGTATTAGGAAAGTTGTAGATAATTTTCTTAGCTTTCCAGAAAGGTCAAGAAGTCCAAATTCCAATTTTTGTGGTGGAAGTTACGGCGTTTTAGTGCGCTGTCCCGAGATAAATACAGATTGAGGAAAACTGGTTGGATCGGGTGAAGATGGCCGAATCTGGAAGGCTCTCCAAATAGGTTTAGTTAGATAATTTAATTATCTTTCCATAGAATCTGAGAACGCCTCATTTGAACCTTTGTATCAAAAGTTATGAAGTTTTCAAGGTGACTGTCTGTAGAAGTCACGGGTTGGCCGAGGGAAGATTTGAGTTTGGGTCAAGTTAAATATGTTGGGTTAGTTTAAGGGTGTTGTTATTTTTATCTAAAGACCCACTACTGTTGTCTTAGCAAATATTATAATTATTATTCAGAAGGAGGACGGATTCCGGGTTGCACCTTCTACTCATCCTCCGTTTTCGTGGTTAAGGCAAGTATAATGATGGTTTATGATTGATGGTGTGGATTATTGATGTTTGATGAATTGTTGATGTTTGATGAATGGATGATATTTGATCAAAATTGTGAGTGTATGTGTTCATGATATGATAATGATATGTTGATATCGTTTATGGTCGATTGCATTTGAAAGTGATTATGAGAATTTATGATGCATGGATATGGTGAATGCAATTTTTATTTTATTGAGACATTCACATATATGCATCATGCCGATATATTGAAGTCTTGGTCACGAGATGACCAGCGCGAGGTCCCCGTCATGTTGATGTCATGACGGGCTAAAGGTCCCCATACTTGTGGAGTATGGGCAATTGGTCCTCTACCGGATGGTACGGGCATGTGTGTGCATTGACGGATGCACACCGCGTCACCGTAAAATGCGAAAGAGAAGAGATAAAGAGATTTTGATCATATTGCGTAGCATGTTTCAATATATGATTGATGGATAAATTTGTGAGATGATGTTCATGATTGTTCTTGTTATGCTTATTATATTTCTTGAGTCTTTGTACTCACTCTTCTTTGTCGTTGTTGTTTGTTGATTGTTTTAGGTACTTTCATGAGGACAAGATGCATGGGAATAAAGGAGGATTAGCGTTGTTGCACTTTCACGAATTATCCACCATAGAAGAAATAGAGAACTTTCGACATTAATTATTCTTTTGCTAGAGTGGTAATTGTTTTATGACTGCTAGGTCTAAAATGTAATAAAGGTTTAGAACTTTTATATTGCTTCCGCTTTGGTTAAGCTTGATAGTAGTTTTATTTATTACTAATTACAATGCTTATGATTATTTATACCTCTTGATTATAATTGTTAGCACTCAGTTTTAGTCAATAAACAAAGGAGACTCACCAAATTTTGTAGTAAGCAACTAGTTAGATTTGTTTTATGGTTAGTTTAGTAGCATTTCGAGCCAATGTTTGGTGGGGTGTTACACAATATTATCAAAAGGTATGAATAACATAAGCAAAGTAATTTGGCTACTAAGCGTAAACATCTATAAAACTTAAGTAAAGCACGGAAGCAATATGAAGAAGTTCTAATCCATTATTACATCTTAATCAAGGTCATAATCAAATACCACTTGAACTAATCAACAAATAATAATTAGAGTTCTCTATCTTCTCCATGGTGAATATTTCGTGCAAGTGCAACAATACTAATCCTCTTTATTCCCATGCATGTCGACCTCGTGAAGGTACCTAAAATAAACAAACAACAACAACAAAACAACACAAGAGTGAGTCCAATGACTCGACAAGTATAATCTGTAACAAATGCAAGCATGAACATTAACTCTCAAGTTAAACATTTTACATATGAATTTCATGCTATGCATTATGATCAAAAGCTCCTCTTTCTCATCTCTTTCGCATTTCTGGGTAATGACGCGGTGTGCATCCGTCAATGCACACCCATGCCTGTGACCCTCAGTGGGACCAATTGCCCACACTCCGGTGTGGGATCTCGATGCTTGATCACCGCATGATCAAGACTTCAACAATTCTCAATATGATGCATATATGTGAATGTATCAAAGATAACGAGCATTCACCATACTACGCATCAACCAATCTCATAAATGCCATAATGTAAACAGAACATAAATAGCATTCTCAATTCATCACTTACTCATACTCACAATTTAAACAGTCATGATTCAACCATCATCCAAACAATTCAACAAATCCATAAACACACAGATTTTCACATCACAAATATACTTGCCTCAACCGCGAGAAAATGAAGAACACGTAGAAGGCACAACCCCCGGAATCCGCTCTCCTCCTGAATATTTAATTAATAATTACCAACATGACAGTAGCGGGTTTCTAGATATAAAATAACAGCAACCCCAATTAACCCAACAATTTATCTCAATTAAATCCCCAACTCCCTCGGCCAAATCTGCCCATCCACAGACAGCCGACTTCCAAAAATCATAACTTTCAGTACATAACTCCAATTAAGCGTTCTTGGACTCTCTGGAAAGATAATTAAATTATCTACACAAACTTAGTTGGGGAGACTCTCTGATTCTGCAATTAACTAGCCAATCCAAACCCTTTTCTAAAGCATCCAAATTCACGTCGGACTCTCTGGACAGCGCACTAAAACAGGCATAACTTTCGCCCAGAAATTCGGAATCCGGACTTCTTTACCTCTATTGAAAGCTAAGAAATTTATCTACAACTTTCTCAATTTTAAGGACTCCTGAATCGCAACTATTTCCGTCGCACAAACCGATCTACTAAACTCTGTCCAGAACTACCCGATCTGCAGAACAGTAACACTAGAAAATTCATAACTTTCGCTACACAAATTCGAATCACGTTTTCTTGTACTCCTGGAAGATAATTAAACCCTCTACAACTTTCTAGAAGGGTCCAGACCTGAATCCGACGAAACTAGATCAAAACCGCCGAGAAACAACTACCGTCCCAGCAGCCCAGAAAACCGACGAATCTAACTTGATTAAAACCAATCTAGAGACTACCAGGATTACCCTTGACGACACGACGATGAACACGTCGGCGAACACGACGAACACGGCGACGAACACGCCCGCGATCTCCTCCTCTCTTTCCTCCGGATCCACGCGGTACAGCGACGAACATCAGCGACGGGGGGAGAGCGGATTCCGGGGGTTGTGCCTTCTACGTGTTCTTCATTTTCTCGCGGTTGAGGCAAGTATATTTGTGATGTGAAAATCTATGTGTTTATGGATTTGTTGAATTGTTTGGATGATGGTTGAATCATGACTGTTTAAATTGTGAGTATGAGTAAGTGATGAATTGAGAATGCTATTTATGTTCTGTTTACATTATGGCATTTATGAGATTGGTTGATGCGTAGTATGGTGAATGCTCGTTATCTTTTGATACATTCACATATATGCATCATATTGAGAATTGTTGAAGTCTTGATCATGCGGTGATCAAGCATCGAGGTCCCCACACTTGCGGAGTATGGGCAATTGGTCCCTGTACCAGATGGTACATGAATGGGTGTGCATCGACGGATGCGCACTTTGCATTACCGGTAAAATACAAAAGAGAACGAGATAAAGATATTGTTGATCATATTACATAGCATATGTTTTGAAGTGACACTTGGATGTTCTTATGGAATGGTGCACATGTATGCATATCATGTGGTGATATATGTTCTTATGGAATGGTGCACATGTATGCATATCATGTGTTGATAGGTAACTGTTGGATGTTTTAGTGAAATGATGTACATGTATGCACAGCATGTGTTTACAAGTAACTGTTGGATGTTCTTATGGAATAATGTACATGTATGCTATTGTTACCATTTATTATATTTGTTGAGTCGTTGGACTCATCCTTGTTGTTTGTTGTGTTTTAGGTACCCTTATGAGATCGACATGCGTGGGAAAAGGAAGGATTAGTCTGGTTGCACTTTGCATGATCAACCCATAATGGAAAGAAAGGAAGAAATTAAATAGTAGAAGAATTGAATTACTTTAAGTATCTTTATGATCATTGCTCGCTAAAAATTAAACTGTAATAAATTACTAGAGTATTTATGGTGTTCCTGTTCTTTATCTAGATGCTAGTTCTGTGAACATCCTAGTAATCTATAGTCAATTTTGTTTAGTCTTGGTCGAAATACCTGTTGGATATCTATTCTTATTAATTCTGCTTGTTGAACCCTCTGGCATAGATAACTATACAAGGAAGGTTCTGCCGAAATTTTGTGAGACGTTTTTAGTTTATCCTTGTTACGTTACTAGTTTGGTAGCATTCCAGATCATTGTTTGGCTGGGGTGTTATAAATTCATATAAGTTGGTTTCATTAGATATTTTTGTGGTGGGAAATTGGTTCGCCACTAATTAAAGAGCAAAGATAACTTAAAGTGGGAGAAATACTTGTCCCTTAAAGAATGAAGGAGTAGTATATATATTGGATTTTTTCTCTGTGGGGACCCTGGGCATTGAATACCCAAAATCCTCATATGTGTTCCGTACTAGTCCCATGATTAGTGGCTAATACACATATTCATAAGATTGAGTTCATATCCATACACATCGCACATAATTAATTTACAAAAAAAAGAATAAGTACATAAGTGATGTATATAAAGTTTACAACGTAGGGCTGACCGGCCAAATAAATATAAGTATGAAAAGTAAATCGTAGCAGAAGACAAGTAAGTAAGCAAAAGAGTCCAGTGGTATGCCACACACTACCACACATGGGGTCATCACAGATGGTTCATAACCCATATCAAAGACGATTTCTGAATTGTCTGATTTATTACATCAATGATAATATGTGGTTATCACAAATGGCTCCTAACCATCTGTGATATTGACATATCACAGATAGCTAATACAAAAATTTGTCTATGATGGTCTATGTATCACAGACGATTTTGTGTTAGAAACTGTCTGTGATAATTCTTTGTATAGCTAAATTTTTTTCTATTTTTTGGCTAGCCTTAGGAAATACTAGCCATGACCTCTAAAAACAAGCAAGTAGACTACAGATAAATGACAGATAAGTGAATTACAACTCAAAGTGAGAGATCATGTGGAGATGATCCCATCTTTATGATGAGTAATTGACCCTTGGTTGAAGGAAAATTGAGTTTGTTTTGGGCTTTTATTGCAAATTCTTAGCTCTGGCCATAGTCTAAGTCGTGTACGACTTTGTCCGTGCCCGTACGACCACTTGGGAGCTGGTCGGAAGCCAGAATTAACGCGTACGACTACTCTGCGGGTCTCTCGGTGATTTTGACCGTGGTCGGAAGGCGATCGACCATGTTGGGCGCAATCGGAAGTTTCTCGGAAGTTTGGTCATGGTCGAGAGCCACCGAGGAGCGTCGACCACGTTGGTGGGAATCGGAAGCCGGTAGCGGAGTATTTAGTACAAAGACCGTGGTCGAAAGGCTATACGACCACGTTGCGGAGCCCTCGAAAGATTTGACCGTGGTCGGCACTCGGCGCTAGGGTTTACGACCACGTTGTGGGATCGGAGCCTCGACCACGTTGGGCGGTCGGGCGTTCGACCACTTTGGCCGTGGTCGGTGGGCGTATCGACCACATTGCGGGAAAGGAGCCACGACCACGTTGTGGTCTTGGTCATCGACCACGTTGTGGTCTCGCACGTTCGATTACGTTGTGCGCCGGGCTCGACCACGTTGTGGCGGTCGGTTTCGACCACGTTGTCGGGAGAATGACCGTGGTCGTATGAGTTCATTCAAATCGGTCGTATGGGTGCATATGATGTCCGATTGAGGTGGAACCTGGTCGTATGGGTTCTGGTAATGTTGTGGACCTTGTGGAGTGATTGGTTCATCATTTTCACAGGTCCAGATGAAATCTAATTTCTGTGGAAAAGAGTTGAGCTCTGTTGGAGCTGAACAGGTTGTGTTTTCCTGTATAGATCAGTGCTATGTGATGTTTCTGTGTCTGTGTTGGTTGCAGGTACTGGAGACTTGTCTTGGTGAAGCTTTGGATAGTCGGGACTAGACATGGGAGATGTTGAGGTCCAGAACGACGTGGAAAAGCTGAGGAGGACGTGTCTGCCAGGTGGGCTGACAGCATGGACAGCAAGGCGGTGGAGGAAGCTTCCTGGAAGGCAGCGGAGGGGCATTTTGGAGAAATGTCAAAGCTGCGGGGGAAGCTGTCCACCGAAAGCTCTTGTGACCACTGGAGAAGCTCTGTGAGAGCTCGTGGAGTTGGTGGCGCTAACGGGCAAGCGGTGGGCCGTTGCACGAGAGGAACGGGTAAAGCATGAAGGCACGCAAAGCTTAACCACTCGGTTAGCGGGTTGTCTCTGTGTGGAGACCCGTTAGTGAGACTATAAATAGAGAGGTTAGGTCTCAGGAGCAAAGTGAGGTTGTCCCCCGAGTTGCTCTGAGCTTTTCTTTCTATTTGCGTGAGTTGTCTCTGGGTAGAGCTGGATGCTCATGTACCTCCGATGGAGTGGCTGTAGAAACCTCCATGTGCAATAGAAAAGATTGGATACATCTCTCTGTATCTTTCTCTGTTTTTGTTCTTGAGATGATTTGTTTGATCCATTTGCCTTCTCTTTGTTCTTACTGTTATATTTGTTTTCCTTGAGAGTTGGCTTGTGTTCTTTGCTCAGAACTGGGAAGTTGGCTTAAGGTTGTTTGCCAAGACTATTCCGAGAGCATAGATCAAATCGGAAGAAAATCAACTTCGGAAGTTGTCTTTGAAATCCTCTGTTCTGATTTTCGACTTTGCTTTCCTTGTCGACCAACGCTTAGATCTCTCTTTTTCTTGAGAAAATTACTTCTAGAGATCTCCTACTAGCTAGTATTCAAGTTTCATGCGCTTTGGATCTCCGAGTAGAAAGTTCTTCAAATTTTTGCTCTGCGGTGTCGCACGCCTGCAACGCATATTCTTGTGCAATTTCGTTTTCGGTCTAACGACCACGTTTTTACTTGTCGGATCGATAGGCGTTCTCGTCTTGTCGATCGGTTCCCTCGATTAAGATCACTTTGGTCGGTGGTTTCTTCACCTTACGGTTCGTTCGACCGCCTCTCTGCCTGCTCTGATTTTCTCTGGTGTGTCTTAGACCACGGAATAGCTTTCGATCACAGCCGTTTTGCCGTGCTGTGTTTTCTGTTTCGACCACGGCTGAGACCTCGCCGAAGTCTGCTCTGGGGTGTTTCGATCACGGGTGGTTCTCTCGACCGTTTCTCTGGTCGCTTTCGGCTGTGACCAGTGAGTTTTCTTTTCTGTTTCTCTCTCATTTCTTCAGTGAGCAACCAATCTTCTTCTTCACAGCTCTTTAGCTATCGGAGAAAAGATTGGTGTATATTTGTGGGAGAATTTTTAAGGCACCATTCACCCCCCCTCTGGTTGCCAGTTCGGTCCTTCAATTGGTATCAGAGCCGGTTAGCTCTTCTTCATAGATCTTAACCGGTCTCAAAGAGCCATGGCAACAGACAAGTATTCCACCAAGCGCCTATTTTCGATGGCTGGATTACCCTTCGAAGAGCCAAATGGAAACATATATTCGTGCTCGGGGTATGCTATTTGGCGGAAGGTGAAAATACAATTTGTTGTTCTGCCGATGAGAACATCAATGCCGGGAACATGGCTGATGTTGAGGCAAATGCAAAGGCAAGGAACATCATCATACAGGGATTGAGCAGAAGCGAATTTGATCGCATCTCTCACCTGTCGTCCGCTCACGACATCTGGGTGACCCTCGATGCATACCATGAGGCACCTCCCGGATCAAGACGGTTCGACAGGGATCGGTTCAGCGAATCTGACAAATTCGAGATGCTTCTTTGGAGAGTCCCTTGACGAGTGCTTTTCACGTTTTCACAAGATTTTGAGCAATCTCCGGCGGTCGGTCTCACATACTCCGACTCGGATAACGCTCGACGAGATGCTTTCCGACTCGATCTTAGGGTTTGGGAAATGAAGGTGACCACCATCAAGGACACCACGGACCTCGACCACGACTCTTGATGCGCTTTACTCGCGCCTCAAGACTCACGAGATTGACATAGTCTCTCGTCGGTCAAGTCTCGATCGATGGCTTTAGTCACTGATCCCACTGCTGCTTCTGGTTCTTCTGCCGATTCTCTTTGTGGGTTCTCCCTAGCCGCTCTCTGTGACGTAACTGATGATCAGTTAGAGGAGCTAGAGGATGAACAGCTGGCTCTCCTAGCTCGGAAGTTCTCCCATGCTTACAAGAGAAGGAGGACGGAAAAGAAGAGGACCATGATTTGCTTTGAGTGTGGTGGCCCCAACCACATTCGAGCAAAATGCCCCAAGCCGGGAAGGGCAAAAGCGACTACGGCGGTTCGGGAAAGAACGACTACCCCGACAAGAACCGCAACACGAAGCCCTCGAAGACCGTCCAAGGCAAGAAGAAGTACCGTGACTTTGGGAAGGCCAAAAAGCTTTTCCACCGCGTCCTCTCCGCGTTCGACGACCTCGACCTCAGTGAGGTGGAGGGATGGAGCGACGACGACGGGACGGGTGATCAAGACCCCAAGAGCGGCGAAGACTTCTCGGCATGTGCTTCATGGCCCTCGAGTGCGAGCGACAATGAAATGTACTCGACTCGGATGAGGTATGCCCCACCTATGACCAGCTCAATCATGCTTTTCTTAAGCTAGGTGGATTTCATGCTAGAGCTAAGGCTAGGTGTCTTGAGTTAGAGAAGAAGTAGCTAGATTGTCACGAGCTTACTTCACTTACATACGCTTCCTCTCGTGACGAATGTGATACATGCCACCCTTGATTGGTGATATGGAGAAGCTAAGGACTTCATATGATAGTGTGACCTCTGAGCTAGATATTCTTAAGGTGGATAATGTTAGCGCTGAACTAGAGATGTCTAGGATTGTTTTTCCTTCATCTACCGTTGAGACTACTTCTTGCACCTCATGTGAGGATAAGGATAATGCTTTTAGAGGTCTTTATACATTGCTTCTCGATCTGCCCGAGACTTGTGAAAGTTGTAACAATTTGAAGATGAACCTAAAGCAGGCGGATCATAAAATTGTTTGAATTACAAGCTTTTCTACTTGAGCCTCTTGCTTCATGTGTGAATTGTCCTAAAGCGATCACGAGCTTGAATCTGTTTCCAAACAGTTTCAAGAAATGATTGATCATGATAAGAAGTTGGCTCAGTTTGCTTCTAAGGACCCTGTTAGCTCACCATGCATTAGTTGTAACAAACTAAAATCTAACTTGATTGCATTGGATGAGAAATGTGTGAAGCTAACTAAGGACCTACTAGAGAAGCCACCTTGTGCTTGTAATGTGATTGTGAAGAAGGGGGAGAAGCCCCCGGGTAAGGTAGAGACGCCTAGCGATGCGAACCAATCACTAGCAGTGGGGCTGTCCCTTCTCGTCGGTACCGTGCGTGCACAAGCCGCCTTCCTCTGCTGTTGGCTGCTCTCCTGCTTACCTTACCTTCTGCTTTCTCCTCCCCTTGCTCTTCTTGCACCTCTCTCTTTCGGGAGTGTCGGTGCCTTATGAACACTCTCGAGAAATTTGTAGGAGGCAAGAAGGATCTCAATCTTATTCTAGACCAATCAAAAATTTGCAAGTTCAAACAGGGTCTAGGATATAATGTCCGTGAGGATGTGAGAAAACATCCACCGTGCGTGCTCGGACCCATAGCGCGAGGTGTGATCGAGGTCAAGCCCAAGAACAAGAAAGTTCAATTTAGATCGCGGGCTTTGTCCAAGGGATTTCGACGACAAGGTGATTTCACTGCGACTTGACCTCTCGGAAGCGGCCATCTCATGCTACTTCACCCCTCGGAGGCGGTATCATTGCACCTTCGTCGAAGGATGGGCATCTGAATGACCAATGCTTCAAGCGCCAATATCGCGCGAAGAGACCGTCTTGAGTCTCTTAGGCGTATTCGTGGTCGCCCCGGACCTTGAGTGCACCTAAGACCAACACGAGGTCTAGGTTTGCTCTTGTTGGTAGCTTTGGGCAGACCGGGACTTGGTTTTCGAGTCTTCATTTTTGTCCTCGTGCTTCCTCTGGTCGTGACTTCCGCCGTCACGAGGGTAGATCTCGTTTCCATCGAGATAGCTACCCGCGGCGTGATCGGCGTCTTTGCCGGTGCTCCGACTCGCTCTCCGTAGTAGTCGGACCCGGAATGACTGTGTCTGCACATAGACCTTCCGCTTTTTGCGACGGAGGCGTGGGGTAGTTAGAGGTCGATCGTGTGTGACTACTTCTTACGCTCGACGTGTGACTCGGTATTGGGTGCCAAAATCTATGTTGATTTATCCCGATCGAGACTTTGCTCTCTTGTTGACTCGGGTTCGCGGGCGAGGAAGGAAAGGTTTGGCTTGTAGACTCGGGTGTTCACGACACATGACCGGAGATTCCGTTGGTTTTCTTCCTTGCCCGAGCTCCGGTGATGAGACGATCACCTTGGAGCGCCTCTTACAGGCGAGTCATCGCCAAAGGTACAGTCTTGCATTAATGATTCATTTGTTTTAAAAGATGTTGCCTTGGTTAGTAAGTGCGGTACAATTTGCTTTCGGTCTCTCGACTTACTGATGGCGATTTCGAGGTGAGTTTAAGAAAACAAGCGCAAAATTCTTGATTCTTGGTGATCCGATTTGCGGGATTTCTCGTTTTGGGAGGATCTTTCGTGCTGATTTTTCCGAGTCTTCGGTGATCCTCTCCGTTGTTTGCTTGCTTACGAGTCCCGCGATCTTTCCTTCGGCATAGGAGACTTGGTCATATTGGTTTGACCATTTGACCCGAGTTAGCGACCACGATCTCATTCGTGGTTTGCCAAAACTCAAGATGGTCAAAGATCTAGTTTGTGCTCCATGCTTGAAGCGGCAAGATGATTGCCGCTTCTCATCCTCCGGTCCACGCATTACTATGACCGATGCAGGACAGGCTGCTCCATATGGATACGGTTGGACCGGCTGAGTCTGATCGGCGGGAGGGAAGTGGTACGTTCTTGTTGTGGTCGATGACTATTCGAGGTACTCTTGGGTGTTTTCTTAGCCTCGAAGGATGAGACGTTTACACATTTTGAGGTCTTTTCAAGTGAGCTTCTGCTGAGCTTCGGGTGCCTTACGAGCGATCCGCAATGACAATGGCACGGAGTTCAAGAATTCCTACTTTGAGAGTTTCGTGGTGAGACAGTGTAGAGCACCGTTCTCTTCTCCATCGTCCCTCGCCAGAATGGCGTTGTGGAGAGAAAGAACCGTACCTTGGTCGAGATGGCGGGCGATGCTTGATGAGTACTCTACACCGCGGAAGTTTTGGTGAGGCTATAGCCACCGCGTGCCATGTTTCCAATCGAGTTTTCTTGGGCACACTTGCACCGCACTTCTTATGAGTTGAGATACGGCGAAAGCCTAGTGTTTCTCATTTTCGTGTGTTTGGTTGCAAGTGTTTTATTAGAAGTCCGGAACCTAGATAAGTTCGAGTCACGTTCTTGTGATGGACTTTTACGGGCTACTCGACTTCTTGGCGGGCCTATAGGGTCCGGCTGCGAGTCTAGCAAAATGATAGAAACACAGTGAGGTAACTTTCGATGAGGCGGTCAGGGACTAGGCCCGATATCTCGAGTTCACTAGAGCAGTCCGAGACCATCTTTGTGGATGATGAGGATGATGGAGATGAGGGTTGTCTACCCGATCCAGTCCCTTCTCCACCTCTTGAGGTGCCTTCTTCCACCGCACCTCGAGGCGACCGACCCTTACCTTACGCTTCTTCGGAGCTAGTGGTTCTGTTCCTACCCGTCGTGTAACGAGGTAGAGGCCACTTCTTCATCTCATTCGGTCCTCCAAGACATATCCAAAAATCTCATCCTTCCGAAAGCGATGATTGGAGATCTATTTGAGCGAGTCACACGTTCCAAGTCTCGGCGTGTCACTTTTCATCTCCACTCGCCTTCGTAGCTTCCTTTGAGCCCAAGGACATTTGCCATGCTTTATCGGCGAGTCTTGGGTCAACGCCATGCATGAGGAGCTAGAGAGTTTCGAGAGAAACAAGGTCTGGACGCTTGTTGAGCCCCCTCGAGATCATAATATCATTGGAACTAAGTGGGTGTTCAAGAATAAGCAGAGCGAGGATGGGGTAGTCATTGAAACAAGGCTAGACGGTTGCTCGGGGGTACTCCTGTGTTGAGGGTCCGGATTTCGAGGAGACCTTTGCCCCTGTTGCTAGACTTGAGGCCATTAGAATTCTGCTTGCCTTTGCAGCTTCTAAGGGTTTCAAGCTTTACCGAGATGGACGTCAAGGCGCCTTTCTCAATGGCTTCATTGAGGAAGAAGTCTATGTCGAACGACCTCCGGTTTCGAGAACCCCAAATACCCTAGTCATGTCTTCAAGCTTTCCAAAGCATTGTATGGACTTAAGCAAGCCCCTAGAGCTTGGTATGAGAGGCTTAAGTCCTATCTTTTGAGGCATGATTTTGAGATGGGTAAAGTTGACAAGACCTTGTTCATTCGCCGGCTTAGCAATGACCTTCCTTCGCCAAATTTATGTCGATGACATTATCTTTGGCGGCTCTTCCCATGCTCTAGTTTCACAGTTCTCGGATGTCATGAGCACCGAGTTTGAGATGAGCATGATGGGTGAGTTGACTTTCTTCCTCGGCTTCCAAATCAAGCGAGACTCGGGAGGGTACCTTCTTGCATCAAGGCAAGTACACCGTGATCTCTGAGACGTTTGACATGAGTGATGGAAAGCGGTGTCGACTCAAATGGCTTCTACTGCCACACTTGACCCGAGATGAGGACGGCGAGCAGTTGATCAAAAGAGTTCGAAGTATGATTGGCTCTCTCTTGTACCTCGCGCCTCGAGACCGGACATACACTTTTCTGTGTCTTTGTGCCCGTTTGAGCTTCTCCTCGCGTGTCTCACCGCCAAAGCGGAAGCGCATCTTCGGTACCTTGAGCTACCATTGACTATGGTATCGGTACTCTTCCTCATCTGTCTATCCCTTAGAGCCTTTTCGGATGCGAGACTTTCTTTGGTGTAGGATAGATAGGAAGAGCACTTCGGCACCTGCCGGTTCATTGGCACTTCTCTCGTTTCACGGTCTTGAGGAAGGGTCCGGTGTTACACATCCACCGCAGAGGCCGAGCACGTTGTCTGCAGCCGATTCTTTGTAGCCAAGTGCTGGATGGTCTCGACTCTGCGGGACTTTGGGTTAGCTATCGATCGTGTTCCGCTCTTTTGCGATAACACGTCTGCGATTAACATTGCTAAGAACCCGATGCGGCACTCTCGGACCAAGCACATCGATATCGAATATCACTTTCTTGAGACCATGTAGAGAAGGGTGACATCGTGCTCGGTTTGTGAGAGTGACCACCGGTTGGTGATATCTTCACCAAGCCTTTGGATAGCACGAGGTTTTCACTCTGCTGGGAGAGCTTGGGGTGGTTTGTCCTTACGGACTATTGTGAGGGAGCTTTGGGATTTAATGCTTTATCATATTATTTATGCTTCGTATCCTTACTATTGCATCACATTTTGGGTGCATTGGGTTTAGTCCTTCTAGCATAGGTTAGAGTGTGTCTCTTCTTTGAGTGCTTAGACTTCTTGCTCTTATCTTGTGCTTTCGGGATAGTTGTTTCTTATCTCACTAGGTTGAGCTCACTCACTTCTTTTAGGTTCTAGCGAGGTTGGGCCACCCTCGGGTGAGCAGTGCGTGTTTGCTCTCTAGTGTGTGTTTTACTCGACAATTGTTGTCACAGGAGTCATATGGGGTAGATAGGAGTTAGTCTGAGTCATTAGTATTCTCTATCTTATCTATGCTTTAAGGACTGCCTATTTTCGTGATTTATTTGCCAGCTTCTTGTTTATTGCTTTGGTTGTGGGGAGTTCATTTGGGAACTTCGGAGCTTAATTTTGACTTAACTCAACTTGAACTAAAAGCGCATCACATGTTGAAGGGGAGTGGATTTTCGCATTGCATTCGCATTGTAATATAACCACATTGAGCCTTGATTATTATCCGGTTATGACATGCTTTCAATGCTTTACACATTGCCATGATTTGTGCTCCATTGCTAATCTGATCATGACTTTATATGTGTAGTCAAGTCTTTGTCATGATAGGTTAATCAAAATGCCAAATTTGACCTAATTCATGTCTTGTTCATATTTGAGACTAGTCAGCTTTGTGTTATCTTTTTATGGTTCTTGCCATGTCAAATAGGCTGAGTTGAGTCTTGAATCTTAGTTGAGCAATAGATTGAGCTATCTGGTTTCTTGATGACACATAAGTTAGTACAATCTATTAAAAGCAAAAGATCTCTTTTGTGCGAAAAACCGATCTCACCAATTCCTTCTCATGAGACTGCTTGCCATTGCACAAGGCATGAACTCAGGGGAGATTTGGATGACCAAGATCATTTCCTTAAGCTTCTCGCTTGGAATGATCGCATAAGGCTTGAGGTCTAGCACATGACAAAAATATGATTGAAAACAATCATGAGATCTCTAAAAGGAAAATTTATGTCAAATGTGCTCAAATTAAAAAAAAAATATTCAATGTACTCAAACAATTGTATCATTCTTGAACAAATAGCACTCTAGTTGGCTCAACACTAGCTTCTTGATTCCATTTAGCTTATTGACATGGCTTGCATCATTTGTGGATATCATTAGCTAGACTAAAATCTTGTTTGACTTGACTTGCTAAGCACTTCAATTAAAATTCAGATTATACCTTATTTTGCTTAGCTTCACTTTACATACATAGTCATGATCTTTATAGCATATTTGTATATTATGGCTTGGTGTAATACTTTTTGGTCATTTTGGATAATTCTCATGGCTCTGCATACTTTGAATAATCCAATCAGCCATTCCATCCATCATTATGACTTATTCTCTCTCTTGCATTCTTGATGTGTTTATTGCCAAAAGGGGGAGAATAGATTAAAAAAAAAAGAAAATTTCTCAAATTCTGGAAACTTGCTAGAGCTTTGGAGATCAATTTTTCTCTTTATTTTATTGCTCTAGTGTTCTCTCTGTTGACATGGTCATAATTTCATTTTCATTCCTGGACCATGTCAGCTTTTACAAACTCAACTTCTTATTTTTCGGTGTTTGTCAATATACTCATCAAGGGGGAGATTGAGAGATCATGTGGAGATGATCCCATCTTTATGATGAGTAATTGACCCTTGGTTGAAGGAAAATTGAGTTTGTTTTGGGCTTTTATTGCAAATTCTTAGCTCTGGCCATAGTCTAAGTCGTGTACGACTTTGTCCGTGCCCGTACGACCACTTGGGAGCTGGTCGGAAGCCAGAATTAACGCGTACGACTACTCTGCGGGTCTCTCGGTGATTTTGACCGTGGTCGGAGGCGTCTGACCATGTTGGGCGCAATCGGAAGTTTCTCGGGAAGTTTGGTCATGGTCGAGAGCCAGCCGAGGAGCGTACGACCACGTTGGTGGGAATCGGAAGCCAGCCGAGCGGAGTACGAGTACAAAGACCGTGGTCGAAAGGCTATACGACCACGTTGCGGAGCCCTCGAAAGATTTGACCGTGGTCGGCACTCGGCGCTAGGGTTTACGACCACGTTGTGGGATCGGAGCCTCGACCACGTTGGGCGGTCGGGCGTTCGACCACTTTGGCCGTGGTCGGTGGGCGTATCGACCACATTGCGGGAAAGGAGCCACGACCACGTTGTGGTCTTGGTCATCGACCACGTTGTGGTCTCGGGCGTTCGATTCGTTGTGCGCTCGGGCTCGACCACGTTGTGGCGGTCGGTTTCGACCACGTTGTCGGAGAATGACCGTGGTCGTATGAGTTTATTCAAATCGGTCGTATGGGTGCATATGATGTCCGATTGAGGTGGAACCTGGTCGTATGGGTTCTGGTAATGTTGTGGACCTTGTGGAGTGATTGGTTCATCATTTTCACAGGTCCAGATGAAATCTAATTTCTGTGGAAAAGACTTGAGCTCTGTTGGAGCCGAGCAGTTGTGTTTTCTGTATAGATCGGTGCTATGTGATGTTTACGTATGCGTGTTGGTTGCGGTGCGGAGACTTGTCTTGGTGAAGCTTTGGATAGTCGGGACTAGACATGGGAGATGTTGAGGTCGAGCGGCGTGGAAAAGGCGAGGAGGACGTGTCTGCCGGTGGGTCGACGGCATGGACAGCAAGGCGGTGGAGGAAGCTTCACGGAAGGCGCGGAGGGGCATTTTGGAGAAATGTCAAAGGCTGCGGGGAAGCGTCCACCGAAAGCTCTGTGACCCTTGGAGAAGCTCTGTGAGAGCTACGTGGAGTTGGTGGCGCTAACGGGCAAAGCGGTGGAGCCGTTGCACGAGAGGAGCGGGTAAAGCACCAAGGCACGCAAAGCTTAACCACTCGGTTAGCGGGTTGTCTCGTGTGGAGACCCGTTGGTGAGACTATAAATAGAGGTTAGGTCTCGGGAGCAAAGTGAGGTTGTCCCCGAGTTGCTCGAGCTTTTCTTTCTATTTGCGTGAGTTGTCTCGGGTAGAGCGGATGCTCATGTACCTCCGATGGAGTGGTCAGAGAAACCTCCATGTGCAATAGAAAAGATTGGATACATCTCTCGTATCTTTCTCTGTTTTTGTTCTTGAGATGATTTGTTTGATCCATTTGCCTTCTCTTTGTTCTTCTTGTTATATTTGTTTTCCTTGAGAGTTGGCTTGTGTTCTTTGCTCGGGCGGGAAGTTGGCTTAAGGTTGTTTGCCAAGACTATTCCGAGAGCATAGATCAAATCGGAAGAAAATCAACTTCGGAAGTTGTCACTTTGAAATCCTCTGTTCTGATTTTCGACTTTGCTTTCCTTGCCGACCAACGCTTAGATCTCTCTTTTCTTGAGAAAATTACTTCTAGAGATCTCCTACTAGCTAGTATTCAAGTTTCATGCGCTTTGGATCTCCGGTAGAAAGTTCTTCAAATTTTGCTCTGCGGTCGTGCGCTCGACAGCAGATATTCTTGTGCAATTTCCTTTTCGGTCTAACGACCACGTTTTTCTGTTGTCAGATGCGATAGGCGTTCTCGTGCTGTCGATCGGTTCCCTCGATTAAGATCACTTTGGTCGGGTGGTTTCTTCACCTTACGGTTCGTTCGACCGCCTCTCTGCCTGCTCTGATTTTCTCTGGTGTGTCTTAGACCACGGAATAGCTTTCGATCACAGCCGTTTTGCCGTGCTTTGTGTTTTCTGTTCGACCACGGTGAGACCTCGCCAAGTGCCGCTCAGGGTGTTTCGATCACGGGTGGTTCTCTCGACCGTTTCTCGGTCGCTTTGGTGTGACCGGTGAGTTTTCTTTTCTGTTTCTCTCTCATTTCTTCAGTGAGCAACCAATCTTCTTCTTCACAGCTCTTTAGCTATCGGAGAAAAGATTGGTGTATATTTGTGGGAGAATTTTTAAGGCACCATTCACCCCCCCTCTGGTTGCCAGTTCGGTCCTTCACAAAGTGAATTACGAAAGAATGTTCATGCATTGTCGCCAGAGTTACAATAAATTACAAATGAATCAAATATTTGAACATGTATTAATTAATGTCACCGGAGTGAAACTCTCTTGTTGAGTCAATGACCTGCGTCATCAATAAGGTGGAGAGATGTCCTCAAACATCCAAGAGTTCATTCAGATCGAATGTACTTGATTCGATTGTCATGCTCTGTCACTAGGAGTAAAGTATTAAGCATATATGTTTAAATTGATAATTAGAAAATAATTATTGTGCGATTGATAAACCTTTGGATCATTTGTCTTAGCACTCATGATTTATTGCATATGACAGCAAATGTAGAATGCACATAGGTTGCCTTGTAGGTGCTAGTGGCACTGCAAAAATAAAATTACATACATAGGTATAGTCAGTTCGAGAGGTATTATTATGAAGTGTGATATAGGATTATTATCTTGTAGCGAGTACTAAAAACCGTGTCGTGTGTTGCAGTGTGGTGCTCCATTCCTTGTGTCTCCCCCCACTGGCAACATAGGCTTTGAACGACCTACATGATTCTAAAAAGTTATCCTCGGCCATTGCAATGAAGGGAAGGCTACAATAGAGTTATCTATAGAAGAAGCGAGCATACACAGTCGAGTGTTTGTTGCACAAGGTGACATCATAGTCATTCTTGAGTAGGGAATCAAGGTATATTATCTTGTTTCACTTTGGTACAATGACTATAAGGATCCAATGTCACTGTAACATCTCAGGATCCACAATACCCTGGGATGCTACTAAGACTACTCCACAACTAGCGAATTTACAAGATAAATTAAACTAGCAACATTTAATTAACAGGTTTATATAAGCGGAAGCATAAACAACTAGGAAATAACAGAATAATGAGAACAATTTAATATTCATTATCAACTTAAACATGATAACCATGGAACGGTTCCAAATTAACATTAAAAAAATGAAACAACCATCCATAAGATAGCTAAGCAAAACTAGAGTTATTTCGACTTTATTTCAGCATTAAAACAAAATCCATGTGCATCAATGTGGTGCTACTCTACCCTTCCCAATGCATGCTCAAACACCACCTGTAGGGAGAGGGAAACAAGGGTGAAATAAAAATCTCAGCAAGCAAACCGTTTAACAAGCTATTCAAACTACAAACAATTATACATCATCATTTATAATTCCGTACAACCACAACTATAATCCTTATACCACAAATAGCTCACATGAGCCAAATCCACACCACAACAATGAAATTGTAAATTCCACATTACAACTATGGAGTTGAATAATCCACAAAATAACTTCACCACAACATATTGCATATGAATGCAAATAAATCTTTCCACAACATATCTTCACCACAACATATTGCATATGAATGCAAAATGGCATATGGATGCAGTCATTCAAACAAGAAATAAATGCATATGAATGCTTATCTTCCTTCACTCTTTCCAGGGCAGGGAATTGCTTCCCGCGGGAGAAGAGGTTGTACCGGTACGGTCGCGGCTAGGTGCGGCGACATACATACATACAAATGACATGATATGACATGACTGATATGATAATTCATGAGTCACATTAATTCATCCACCAGGAGCATTATCATGCTCTCAACATAACCACATCCACCACAAATAAATTTCATGTCCCTCAATATAACATTAAGTAGGAAATCCATATGTCAGATCAATACTTGCTACCATCTCCACAATTAAAATATCATGCAATCATGGCATAATGTATCAAATTATGATAATAATGTAAATTGCAAGTAGAAGGAATAACAAGTTAAACGGTAGCAACCGTCGCTACATTCACTTGCTTCAAACCGACGAAGCGAAGCAAAACAATCAAGAACGCTCAGGGACAAGACCACATATCCAAAAGACATCTCTCAGCATCAAGCCACAGCATACAAACACGACAAAAATAATTATAAGCGTCGCTAAACCCCGAACCCGCACAAACTCTCCTCCGCTCAGCAAAACAGCAAAAACCCTTCTGCAGCAGCGCTGCTTCACAATTTTGTATCTTTAAAAATAATTAACCAATTATAGCAAATGATACCTCTCTGGATTTATGACTTAAAATCCTACAATTTTCATGTAGAATACCTATTTTTATTCGGATCATAGCTATATGTAATTTAATGCCCTACACAGAGGAAACTCTCTGATCTGGCAGACTGGACAGAGAAACTAAATCACGTCCCCATGACAGCACATGGGTCTACAAATTCTACAAATTACACAACAACTATATCTCTGAATTATCTACAACTTTCACAATTACGATCATAACCATAAAAATCATCTACTATTTTTAAAACCCACATCACCGTCGGACTATACCAATTTGTCCGCCTGACGGACAGCGGTATTACCGACTCCGTATCTCCCAGATCCCACAGCCAAATAATCCGAAAACAATACAGGAGACGCATATGGAAATCCTCTACAACTTTCCTTTTGGGAAGACACGCAGGAAAAATCTTTTACTAGGTCAAATCCGCGAGGACAGATGCGCTGCGCGAATCAATCTACAGATAGACAACAGCTAATCTCTAATCGGGCAATTAATCTATGAACTACCATCAAAATCCGTGCCAAGAACCATAATTGTTCATAAAAACAGAGGGTTTGGGATAGGGGAAAATTACCAAGATGAAGATTTTCCCCACTTTTTTCCTCCTCTTCTTCTTCTTTCTTCTCCTCTCCTTCTCCTTTCTTCTTCCCTTCCTTCTCTTTCTTCTCCTCTAATGGCAGCAGCACTTGGGGCACCAATGGCAGCAATAGGGGAGGGAGGTGCCCAAGGGGTGGGGGCGGCCAAGGGGTGGGGAGGGTGGAGGGCCAAGGAGGGGTTTATAAAGGGGTCTTTGGGGTTTGGGAGGGGTACGGCCCCATTTGGGTGGCTGGCCCAAAACGGCCGCCCACCCTCCGGACAGCCCAAAATATCTAAATTAATTATTTTAATTAATTAATTAATTAATTTATTTATTTTATTCCTTTTACACTATTCCACATTTTATACTTTTCCCTTCCCGCGATTTATCGAAAAACCGGCGACTCCGCGATTATGTTAGAACTTACACCGAAACGACGATCAGGATATTACAAATAGTTATCAAGCGAGCATCAAGATGGCTCCTTTTGAGGCTTTTGTGATATTAACCGTCTGTATTGTAAGTTATCACTGACAACGTTGGAGTCGTCTGTGATAACCACCTATTATCACTGACACATAAACACAGACGGTTGAGGAACCGTCTGTGATGACCTTTTCTGTAGTAGTCTAAGTGTCTATATATATAGAAGAATATTATCACAGGTGGTTTTTCAAAAATAACCATCTATGATATCAGACATATCACAGACGGGTGAAATAAAAATTGTCTGTGATGTATCATAGATGGCTTTTCACACAAACCGGCTGTGATAAGTACACACATCATAGACAGATTTTATTACGAACTATCTGTGATGTATTATACATGGTCTGTAAAACATCATTTGTGATAAGTAGGTCATCACTGGTAGTTCTTATCATCGGTTGCAATATAGACAGTCACGCTATTAAAACCGTCTGAGATAACTACACTACGGCTTAACACTGATGGATTCTGTAGAACCATCTGTGATGATGCATCTTGTATGACCTTCTCTATAGTAGAGACCATAGGCCATAGGCAACCAACAATGATTAGGCCCTAGAATAACCCATCATCATATTTCCCTGTGCTGGGAGCAAAGTAAGCATCATCGGGTATATTATTTTCCTCATTCTCTGAACAACAACAATTTAAGCAAAGTTGAGTACATTGTGTACTTAACAAGACTTTTAGTGTATCGCAACATATATATAAATGAAAGGCTAACAATGAATGCTACAAGTTATTTTTAGCATGAAACAAGTTTGTATTTGCAATATCGATAAGTAGTAATTTGCGATGGAATTGTAAAGAGCAGTTGACATGTAATGAAATAGCATTTATATAACTTTAATATGAGTAAATCATAGCAATTTACATCCCTTCTCGGCTGTTAACATCTTATCCCATCCACGAGCATGGCACATGCAACACATACATCTTAACCCATCATTTCCAATGAAACCGTTTTGTTAAAAATAAAAGCAATACCCATTGTGGCTGTATTCAAGCATGCTATGACCACAATCATGGCTATTTAAATAGTTTTAACACTCTTAAGAGGTTGTACAACTTTATCCACATGAAATAATCAAATACATTGTCGACCACTACACGCTTCCGTAGGCGTGCGATGATGTGATGATCATAAAACCTTTACATCACCTAGTCCTAACCTTGCACAAGCCTGATGAATGACAAACCTTACCTCGGGGATGATTGGTGAGGCATTCATTGTTATATTAGTAAGCTTTGGTCCCAATACCTCGGTGAAGGAGCTCGACGAAACATCCACCAAGTATGCCCTCACTACTTGACCTACCAAAATGCAAGATTAATCCTAGATAATTTAGTATTCAACTAAAGCAAAGTTCATATAGCACATGTCGTTATACGGTTAGACATAGATGTACGGCAATAGCGTTTGGTCCTTAATTGACCCAGGCAAGAATCTCTCCCTATCTACATATGAGATAACCTCTCATATTTTACAGTTTATCATATAACTCACCCACATCTAAATATAGGTTTTTAATTTTATCTAAATATAGGTTTTTAATTTTATTTTAACCAAACTAAGAGAGGTTCCCCTCCGGTCCAACATTTCAAAATCCACACGCAAGTTTTTTCGAATGCTCGAACTTAGTGAAAACTAACACGTGACTAAGCATCTAGACCATATACTCAATATAATATAACTAAATTGATATTAGATACTATGTAAAACATGACCTAATGGCTACAATAGTGGGGATATCAAATTTGCAAGGAGGATCAAGGCATAAAGTGGATATAACTACCGATACCAATAATATAACGACTTTAATGAATCTATCATGAATGTGTAATAGATTCTACAAAAATATACAATAATTGAAATATTAGTATCAACATGGTCAAAGGGGGTACTTGCCTTGCTCTGGTTGTGTAACACCCCAGGACCCACAATGCCCTGTGATGCTACTAAAACTACTCTACAACTAGCCAATTTACAAGATAACATAAACTGCCATCAATTAAGTAAACAAGATAATACAAGCGGAAGCATAAACTGTAATACCCCGAAAACGATTCGAGAGATAGTCTATTAATTGGAGGGAGGGACTTTTTCGAAAGGAATTAAAATAACCAGTCTTAGGGGGAGTTTTCTGAAAAATTAGGACAACCTGGGCCTGGGCCTTGGCCCAGGTGGGATTTTTCTGGCCCAAGAGGGGAGCCCCCTCCCAACCCTAAAGCCCTCCCCCTTGCGCCTCCACCCCATGCGCCTCCACCCCATTGCAGCCGCGCCCTGCTTGCCACGCCGCCCAGCGCCGCCCTGCTGCTGCGCCGCCCGTGTTTCCCTGCAGTGCCGCGCCGCCCCGGTGTTTCCCTGCAGCGCCGCGCCGCCCCGGTGTCTCCCTGCAGCGCCGCCTCCTCTCCGTTGCGCCGTGGGATCGGGAGACCAAGGAAGAAGAAGGGAAAGGAGGAGATCGCGGTGTGTTCGTCGAGTTCGTCGTGTTCGTCGATGTGTTCATCGTCGTGTCGTCAAGGGTAATCCTGCTAATCTCTAGATGAGTTTTTAATCGAGTTAGATTCGTCGGTTTTCGGGCTGCTTGGGACGAAGTTATTAGTCGGCAGTTTTGGGGTAGATTCATCGATTCAGGTCTGGACTCCTTCTAGAAAATTGTAGAGGACGTGATTATCTTTCCAGGAAGTATAAGAACACGTGATTCAGATTTGTGTAGCGAAAGTTATGAATTTTCTAGTGCTGCTATTCTGCAGATCGGGGTAGTTCTGGAAAGATTTTAGTAGATCGGTTTGTGCGACGGGAATTGTGGCGATTCAGGAGTACTTAAAATTGGGAAAGTTGTAGACAAGTTTCTTATCTTTCCAGAGAGGTAAAAAGTCCGGATTCCGAGTTTCGGGTGGAAGTTATGATCGTTTTAGTGCGCTGTCCGAGAGTCCGACGTGATTGTTGATGTTTTAGAAAAGGGTTTGGTTCGGGTAGAAAACAGCAGAATCTGGAAGGCTCCCCAACTAAGTTTATTTAGATAATTTAATTATCTTTCTAGAGAGTCTGAGAACGCTTAAGTTGGAATTACTTGAAGTTATGAATTTTTGAAGTCGGCTGTCTGTGGATGGCAGATTTGGCCGAGGGGAGTTGGGGATTTATTTGAGATAAATTGTTGGGTAATTGGGGTTGCTGATATTTTGTATCTAGAAACCCGTTACTGTTATGTTAGTAATTATTAATTAATTATTCAGGAGGAGAGCGGATTCCGGGGGTTTCGCCTTCTGCGCGTTCTTCATTTTCTCGCGGTTGAGGCAAGTATATTTATGATGTAAAAATCTGTATGTTTATGGATTTCTTGAATTGTTTGGATGATGGTTGAGTCATGATTGTTTAAATTGTGAGTATGAGTAAGTGATGAATTGAGAATGCTATTTATGTTCTGTTTACATTATGGCATTTATGAGATTGGTTGATGCGTAGTATGGTGAATGCACGTTATCTTGTTGATACATTCACATATATGCATCATATTGAGAATTGTTGAAGTCTTGGTCATGTGGTGATCAAGCATCGAGGTCCCCACACTTGCGGAGTGTGGGCAATTGGTCCCCATGCTGGAGGGTACAGGCATGGGTGTGCATTGACGGATGCACACTCCGCATTACCGGTAAAATACGAAAGAGATGAGAAAAAGGAGCTTTGATCATATTGCATAGCATGATGTGCTTATGTTAAATGTTGAACTTGTCAGTTAATGATCATGTTTGTTTGATGTTGATATACTTGCTGAGTCGTTGGACTCACTCTTGCTGTTTGTTTATTTGTTTTAGGTACCAATGTGAGAATGGCATGCATGGGATCAAAAAGGGATTAGCTTCGTTGCACGTGCACTATTCATGCTTTACAAAATAAAGACAGTCAATAAATT
Organism: Bonia amplexicaulis; assembly: GCA_036346245.1. Taxonomy (NCBI): domain Eukaryota; kingdom Viridiplantae; phylum Streptophyta; class Magnoliopsida; order Poales; family Poaceae; genus Bonia; species Bonia amplexicaulis. Next base: position 3,247,562 of record CM070744.1, read on the forward strand.
CTATTGGTTAGCTAGCTTGATAGTCTTTGGTTATTATTCATCATGTTAAATGTAATAAAGGCTTGGAACCATTTGATATTATTTCCGTTCACTAATATAGAATTATTTGCTATTCACGCTTATTGGAACTGCTATCTAGTTAATAAACAAAGGAGGTTATGCTGAAATTTTTAGGTAATTTATGTTGGATGTTTTATATTGTGGATAGTTAGTAGCATTTCGTGCCTATGTTAGGTCGGGTGTTACATTGGTATCAGAGCGCGCTTTAGGTCCGTGGTAATTAAACTATTAAATTGACACACTGGTGCACAGTAGGATGGGATGGGTCAAGCAATGCATTTATGCTTTTGACATGTTATATTGATGATTTACATTATGAGATAATCTTGTATGCTTATTGATAATCTTGTATGATTATGATTTGCTCCTATGATTATTATGGACCGAGAATAGTCAATGATATGATGTAGATGTTGTGATGTGATACCTTGGCATTGCCAGATTATATCATTGTTTGTAGTATGAGGATTAGCAATGTAGTTACCTCAGGTAACTTAATTGCAGGTGTTGCGGGTGAGTTTCTTAGAAAAGTGGTTATTATCCTTAAGTTGATTTCGGCCAATTCTTGCCTGATTGCAGTTAATGAATTTCTTTTGAGATTGTGGTTCTTGCAGTTGAGGGTATGCAATTGGTTTCTACCTGTTCCTTGAAGTAGTTATTGTTTCTTTCCGGACTACTGAGATACTTTGCTACCTGTGCTTATTGTTGATTTGTAAGGTTAGTTCCTTCGTGGGACTTTTATCTTGTTGTGAATCATGACTTATTGGTTCGCTTGGTATTTTCTCTTGTTAATGCAAGTTTTGAGTTGCAAAACTCATTGATATGTGAAAGTCTTGGATCTATGTATTTCTTTTAGATTGTTTCGAGCATTGAAGTTTGTCTTTCCTCTTCTTTTTGAAAGAGAGTGTTAAAATCCTATATAGTGTTTTGCTATGCTTAAGTGGAAGGAGGTAATCATATAAACTAATTCATAAGGTATGAATTATCAAGTTGAGGTGTTAGCGTAGTGGATAATTAATTTCTTTTTACTAGTATCCTTGGAAGTGTAGTTGTTTAATTTGATATTGCTCTGTAATAGTTTTAGAAGAACTATGATTAAAAGTTTGTGTATGCATGATAGTAACTCATGGTATTATTGAGGAGTGTGCAAAGAGAATTAGAATGATTATTATGATTGTTTGAATTCTATCACGTTGGATAAATTGAATTATCTAAGGGGGTGATGGAATATTGCCTTGCTAATATTAACATTTAATATGTCTTTTAATTAGAAACTTTATGAGCATGCACAATTGCTAGTTTCATCTATCTTTTATCATGTTAGATTGTTGAAATATGTATAAAGAAATAGATGAAGGTTGATGTATAGACTTGCAGAATCTAGTCTTACAAAGCTGGTATTATTGAAGATTAAAGTCATTCCTGTTCTAATTTCTGAATGTAAGGTAGGATACAGAATCTATGCTCATGATTGTTTTATGATTGTAAAATGAAGTTAGGATCATGAATGCCGTTGTGATAAAATAATAATCAATTATTGCCAGTAATGACTAGAGTACAATTAATTTGTGCTAAATTAGAGTTGAGCATCCACAAGAATTGAATATACGAAATCTAGTAAGAGATTTATGCTAGAATGTTTTGTAAGATTGTCATGTTCTAGTATCATCTTGTTTAAGAGCTTTGTTCTATTTATGTGGCTTATGCACTAGGTTCTCCTAGATTAAGTAGTTGCAATCTTATTTAGATATTTGAAACATAATGAAGTGATTTCTTATGTTTCTTTTGGAAAAGTTTATGAAGGGAGTTGAGGATAAGATGATGCTTGTTAAGAATGTACTATTCTGATGTTAGTATGTTGGTCAATTTGTGGTTATGATGGTAATGTTGAAGGTTCATTAAATAGAAGAATTTGAATAAATTCCATGGTACTATTTAAATCAAAAGTTTTGATAGTGTGTATGCGATCTTTGATCTCATGACTTATGTGGTAGCTGAAATTGTTTTAAGCAAAGTGTCGTGTTGAGGGGTTTTATTAGTTCTTAAAGAATTAATGTGTTGTGGTCTTCAACTCTTCTTTGTTGGAATTGTTAAGGTGATACCGTAATCAAAGAAGGTTGTTCTATTTGTGAAAAGGAAAAAGTTTGATAAAAGTTTTAGAGGTTGAAGTCAAGTTGTGTAATCCTTGTGAAGTGTGTTTGACTTCTTATTTTCGCCGCTTAAGAGTTTCTTGAGCTCAAATGATAATAATGTATTCGTATTGGTTGAGATTTGATGTTTTCTTCTCAAGGAGGCATGCGCCTTCAGCTGTGGTCTTAATGTTTGTTGTACAAGATCTTTGGTTTTTCCCTTGGTCTAGTGTTTATTGCGATTGGTAACACCTTCCCATGTGTTGAATTTACTTCTTCTTGCCACTTCTAAGAAAAGGGGTAACCGATTTGGGTTACGAGCCCTTTTAGGTTATGTATGGCAACTGGATGGTGTGGTTGTGTGATTGGTTTGGTGGAATTTTGGGTGTCTAGTTGTTTGAGATTCATGGAGTGATAAATTGATTTTGTCGAATAATTCTCGGTGAGGATTTGATTTAAAGAAGATGTTGTCCTTGGGGTTAACTAGTTATACTGTTGCAACTAGAAGAACCTAGTCGTGGTTCATGAGTGTTACGTTCATTTTGCTGGAACGTTAGAATTATTGCAAGTATGGGAATCTTGATCAATTTTATTGGAGCATCATGATTGGGTACTTTGCAAGGATTAGTAGGATGATTATGATGGTGTAGTTAATGAGTTTATAACTGTGAAGAAGTCCAACCGTTACAGGAATTATTGGGATAGTAAGGATTATTGAAAATTATTGCCATGTATGACTTGGCTTCAGAAAATAACCCTCCAGGAGTTAGAATCTTCCTACAGATAATCAGGTAGAGATTATGTTTTCATGTGGTTGCGAAGGGTTGAGCATGGTTGATTGTGGAGATGTTAGTCACCGAATTCGAGAGCCTTGTGTCAAATATATCAAGTACATATATATAATAGCCCTAGAGATGGAAAATTTGGGTGGATGTTCTATACTAGAACCTTGGAGGCTAATGATGTGGTGTGAAAATAGTGAAAGGAGTGGATTCTGAATATTATGGTGTTCCTTGATAGTATCCTTTGGATGTAGTAAAATGAGTGTGTGAGCTGAGAATTTCAAGTTGATTATCCTTAAGGGATTGTGGTGAAGTGATGGTGGATGCAAATAACGATGAGGTGCAATGGAAATTATTCGTTAAAGTAACATGTGGGTAGAGGAGTTGACTAGAGTATGTTATTATGAGAATAGTAGAGTCCCTCTACAAAAGTGTGTAGGAAGCACTCGGTTTGAACATAGAGTTGTTGTTGCCAATTTAAGAGAATTGAGCTAGTATGGTATGGGATGATTTGGAACCTCGTGATTCAAGAGGAAGTTTATTCATAAAAGAAAAAAAATTCGGTAGTAAAATGCTCTCTGATTCTTGTTTGAGCTACGTGATGAGAGAAAAGTCTTTTGTGGTTTGAGTTGACTTTTTGTTGGCTTGTGTGGTTTTTCCGGTTTAGGGAAAAAAAATAATGGACGGGTTTGACATTTGAGTGATTCCCTTTGACGTATGTGTTGTTTATTTGCAAACCACCTACTTGGAAGGTGGAGAGGTTCTTATGTTGAATCCTCAATTTTCTTTATGATTTCACCCTTTGGTGGGGAGTGGGTGATGCGTGATTGCAATAAGAATCCCTTATTTTCGGTTGTATTCGTGTGTAAAAGAGTTTGTTTACCTTGAGCACTTTTGTGCATCCATAGTTAAAAGAAGTACTCATTACTAAGGTAAAAAGAACGATTGAGAGTGCAAAGCACAAGATTTATGTGTTGTGCAGATTGTGTGGGTTGATACTAAAGGGAATGATAACCCGATGTGTATTTAATCACTTTTGTTAATTGCGAAGTTTTAGGGTTTGTGTATCACTAGGACTACCTTGGGTTCTAGCGTGGGATACACAGCTTGTACGCGACCCGTATCGAGGAGAACTTGAAAGATCCGGAGTGTGGGTTTCATTAAAGCTGTTGACCAACGAGTAAGACCACCACCATTCAAGAATTAAAGTTGCACCATTCAAGTGTTTTTGGTGCGTAAATTGAACGAGTGACCTTGGCGAGGCAGAGTCTGTTGGCTGCCCAGAGCGGGCTGAAAAGTTATGCAGATGTGAGGAGCAAGGATCGGGAAGTTGGCAAACCACTTGGATCTTCTAGAACCTATGCGCGAGGTGCAAGCATTTAGAAAAAAAAAATCGCCGAAGTGCTTTGGTCGCAGCAGATCGAGAGAGAAGCAACTTGGGAGTTGGAGTCTCGCATGCGCGAAAGCAAGATGCCGCGTTGATCACGTCGGTGCGTGTTCATTGCTAGTTGGTTGTTTTGGTTTCCATTAGTGTAAGCACGGAAAGAATTGGGGTCGAATTCATTTAAGGGGTAGAATGTAATACCCAAAACGATTCGAGAGATAGTCTATTAATTGGAGGAAGGGACCTTTTCCAAAAGAATTAAAATAACCAGTCTTAGGGGGAGTTTTCTGAAAAATTAGGACAACCTGGGCCTGGGCCTTGGCCTAGGTGGGATTTTTCTGGCCCAAGAGGGAGCCCCTCCCAACCCTAAAGCCCTCCCCTTGCGCCTCCACCCCCATGCGCCCACCCCATTGAAGCCGCCGCCTGCTGCTGCCACGCCGCCCAGCCGCCGCCTGCTGCTGCGCCGCCCGGTGTCTCCTGCGCGCCGCCTCCTCTCCGTTGCGCCGTGGGATCGGGAGACCAAGGAAGAAGAAGGGAAAGGAGGAGATCGCGAGTGTGTTTGTCGAGTTCGTCGTGTTCCTCGACGTGTTCGTCGTCGTGTCGTCAAGGGTAATCCCTGCTAATCTCTAGATGAGTTTTTAATCGAGTTAGATTCGTCGGTTTTCTGGGCTGCCGGGACAGAAGTTATTAGTCGGCAGTTTTGGGGTAGATTCGTCAGGATTCAGGTCTGAACCCCTTCTAGAAAATTGTAGAGGACGTGATTATCTTTCCAGGAAGTATAAGAACACGTATTCGGATTTGTGTAGCGAAAGTTATGAATTTTCTAGTGCTGCTGTTCTGCAGATCGGGGTAGTTCTGGACAGATTTTAGTAGATCGGTTTGTGCGATGGGAATTGTGGCGATTCAGGAGTCCTTCAAATTGGGAAAGTTGTAGACAAGTTTCTTAGCTTTCCAGAGAGGTAAAGAAGTCCGGATTCCGAGTTTCTGGGTGGATGTTATGATCGTTTTAGTGCGCTGTCCAGAGAGTCCGACGTGATTGTTGATGTTTTAGAAAAGGGTTTGGTTCGGGTAGAAAACGGCCGAATCTGGAAGGCTCCCCAACTAAGTGTATTTAGATAATTTAATTATCTTTCCAGAAAGTCTAATAACTCTTAATTTGGATTTACGTACTGGAAGTTATAAATTTTTAAAGTCGGCTGTCTGTAGATGGGCAGATTTGGCCGAGGGGAGTTGGGGATTTATTTGAGATAAATTGTTGGGGTAATTGGGGTTGCTGATATTTTGTATCTAGAAACCCGTTACTGTTATGTTAGTAATTATTAATTAATTATTCAGGAGGAGAGCGGATTCCGGGGGTTTCGCCTTCTGCGCGTTCTTCATTTTCTCGCGGTTGAGGCAAGTATATTTATGATGTGAAAATCTGTATGTTTATGGATTTCTTGAATTGTTTGGATGATGGTTGAGTCATGATTGTTTAAATTGTGAGTATGAGTAAGTGATGAATTGAGAATGCTATTTATGTTCTGTTTACATTATGGCATTTATGAGATTGGTTGATGCGTAGTGTGGTGAATGCACGTTATCTTGTTGATACATTCACATATATGCATCATATTGAGAATTGTTGAAGTCTTGGTCATGTGGTGATCAAGCATCGAGGTCCCCACACTTGCGGAGTGTGGGCAATTGGTCCCTGTACCAAAGGGTACAGGCATGGGTGTGCATTGACGGATGCACACCGCGCGTCACGTAAAATACTGAAGAGATGAGAAAAGGAGCTTTGATCATATTGCATAGCATGATGTGCTTATGTTAAATGTTGAACTTGTCAGTTAATGATCATGTTTGTTTGATGTTGATATACTTGCTGAGTCGTTGGACTCACTCTTCTTTGTTGTTTATTTGTTTTAGGTACCAATGTGAGAATGGCATGCATGGGATCAAAAAGGGATTAGCTTCGTTGCACGTGCACTATTCATGCTTTACAAAATAAAGACAGTCAATAAATTCTATTGGTTAGCTAGCTTGATAGTCTTTGGTTATTATTCATCATGTTAAATGTAATAAAGGCTTGGAACCATTTGATATTATTTCCGTTCACTAATTTAGAATTATTTGCTATTCACGCTTATTGGAACTGCTATCTAGTTAATAAACAAAGGAGGTTATGCTGAAATTTTTAGGTAATTTATGTTGGATGTTTTTATATTGTGGATAGTTAGTAGCATTTCAGGCCTATGTTAGGCTGGGGTGTTACATAAACAATTAAGAGATAACAGAAAAGTAATAACAATTCAATAATCATAATCAATTATAACAAATTATCTATAGGAACGGTACACAAATTTAATATAAGAAGAAACACTTGTCAATAAGATAGCTAAACAAAGACTAGATTTCTTTCAACTTTATTTCAGCATTAAGATTATAATACAAGTGCATCTGTGCGGTGCCGCTCTACCCTTCCCAATGCATGCTCAAAGTCCACACAGTGCGAGGGGAAGCAAGAGTGAGATAAAATCTCAACAAGCAAACTGCTTAATAAGTTATTCCAACTACAAGCAATTTAAACATCATCATTATAATTCCATACATCCACAATTACAATTTATGTTCATAAATATTAAACCACCATAAACTTTCATGAATCATACCTCTTAAATTTCCGATTTAAATGGCATAAGAATGCAGTCATTTTATCCACAACTAAATGCAAATGAAACATTTAATCTACCACAACTACAATAGATTAATCATCAATATTTAATCTTCCGTGATTACAATGTTATATCCTCAACTTCAAATCACCATCAAAGACAATTAAACATATGTATGATCATCTCACTACTTTATTAATTCTCACATCCACAATTGCTATCATTAATTAATACAAGTGGAAAGAATCTTATGCCACATCCACAACTCTTACCATACACAAGGGACGAACCTCATTCCACGACCACATCCACAATCCTCATACCACAAATAGCTCAAATGAGCCAATTCCATATTACAACTAGAAAGTTGTATATTCCACAAAATAACATCACCACAATATATATTGCACATGTATGCAAATGAATCTTTCCACAATGCAATGCATTTGAATGCTTCATGCTATGCTCCACATCACTCTTGCCATGGCAGGAATTGTAGTTCATCGTATTACGGCAATATACGATGCTTCCGCGGGCGAAGAGGTGCCTCTATTACGGCAATATACGATGCTGTACCGGTACGGTCGCGGCTATGTGCGGCGACATCCACAATGCAAATGTCATGACATGTTATGAGTGATATGATAATCATAAACCACAAGAATTTAACCACGAAGATCAACAACTTAATCATCATGAATACTTCCCCATAACCCACCTGCATCTCATTAAGCACAATACCAATGTTTCATAAGATCATTACCACATAATCCACATTTGGTTCACCAAGTTCATAATTCATTGATCTATAGGGAATTCTACCACATAGACCACAACATAATCATCAAGAATGCTATCACCACAACCACAAGTATTCACTAAGAATACTACCACTTAGACCACAATATGCTCGTAAAGTTTTCTACCTCACAACTATGTTAGTTCATCAAGAATGATTCCGCGTATCCACAATTAAACCATCAAGATCATAAATAATTGAATTCTTAAAATACTACCACATGGACCACATTAAGGAAGCATGTAACAATGACATAGCACCTCAAATTAAGAGAATTAATTAATGTGAATGTAGAATAATTAACGAGTTAAACAGTAGCACAACCGCTACGTTTACTTGCCTCTATCGTTGAAGCGAAGCAATCACGTGCATTCAGGAGCAAAACCGCCTATCCAAAAGTACCTCTCAGCACAATACAATAGCAATGAAAACGCGTCTTAAGAAGTAAAGATATCGCTAGAACCCCGAACCCACACATAATCCTCTCCGCTTAACGATTCTTCAATCTACCCACTACAACAGCGCTGCTTAATATTTTTGTATCTTTAACAATATTAAGCCATTTATAGCAAATGATATATTTCTGGATTCCTCACTTAAATACCTTCACTTTTGATGTAGATCACATATTTTTATTTTGATCCTAGCATGGTGTAACTTAATGCGCAAAACAGAGGACGTTCTCTGTTTTGGCATTCTGGGCAGCCAGATTCTAACGCGTCCCAACCACAGCATATGGCTCTAAAAATTATGATTTTTATACAGCAGTTATACTACTGAATTCCCTACATTTTTCTCAATTGCAACCAAAAACATAAAAATCATTTACTACTCCTAAATCACACTTGAACAGCAATCTGTCCCAATCTGCAACCCTGACGGACAGCGAGGTTCCCGACCCTGCTACGCCCAGATCCCGTGGCCAAAAATTCTGAAAACAATACAGTAGATGGGTCTAGACGTCCTCCACGATTTTCCTTTTGGAAAGACCCACAGGAAAAATCGTTTCATAGGTCTAAACTGCGCAAACAGAAGCGCTGTGTGAATTGATCTACAGACAGACAACAGGAAATCCCTAATCGGGGAATCTATTTGCTAATCCCCCAACAATTCTTAGGCTAAGAACCCTAAATACAGAAATAACAGAGAGATTTAAGATGAGGGAGAGTTACCTTGGGGATCCCCTTGGGATCACCCATCTTCTTCCCTTTCTTCTTCCTCCTTCATTTCTTCCCCTTCCCTCCCTTCTTCTTCCTTCCTTCTCGCTTTCTCCTAGCACCAAGGGACAACAATGGGGGAGAGGTGGAGGCGCAGGGAGGAGGTGGGGGGTGGCCAGGTGGGGAAAAAGGAGAGAGGGACAAGGAGGGGTTTTAAAGGGGTGCTAGGGTTTGGGAGGGTGCGGCCCCCTTGTCAAGCTAGCCCAAAGCGGCTAGCCCACCCCTCCGGATAGCCCAAAATATCCAAATTAACTATTTTAATTTATTTTTTTTAATTTTGGTAAATTCTGCAATTTAATTTTCACCTCCCGCGATTTACCGAAAAATCGGGAAACTCCACGATTATTTTAGAAACCTAAGCCGAATCGACGATCAGGATATTTTAGAGGTGGCAAAGCAATGGAGTGTCTCGGGGTTGTAGTGGCATAGGCGAAGGAATCTAGGAGAGGGTGATAGGGTAGCCAGAGCTTCGTCGGTGCCCTTCTTCCACAAAGAGCGCCATGGATGGCTATGGCAAAAGCTAGGCAACAATGGTGTATTTCCAAATCTAGGGACTAACAGGAGTTTAACGAGGAGGTTGGTGATGACGGAAAGGCACCGGAGTGGACAGATGACGTGGAGCAGTGGCACTAGATAGGTGTTCATGGTAAGGAATCTCCACGGTAAGGGTGATCTACGGATGACAATTACATTAGCTCAAGGGTTGATCAATGATACTCTGAGGGAGAGGAATTAGGCTAGATCTCACTGGAGAGGCAATAGCTTAAATCGGATGAATGCCTACACAAATCATGAAATAAGTTGAGGGGAAATACTCTACGGGATGTGGAATACAAAGTGATATAGTTAGAAATGTGAGAGGTTCACTAGAGAGCTAGGAACGACGATGCTAGCGTGGAGGCTATGGCGAATGCGCTTGCCAGTGTTGAGGAAGACACGTGCGTTCCTGATGAAATGAGGAGCTACAAGTGTGGCTTTTCATAGAAATGGGGTGAAGGAGAGATGGGGAAGACTTTGATGCAGTCAAGGGGGCTTTGTAGGCTCGAGATAGATGGGAATGGCTCGGGAGTTCTCGTGAGCTCGGTGGGAATAGCGGCTCGGGTTCCCTTGCTCGGAGTGCAAGGCACAGAAGAAGACAAGGGGGAAGAGATGCATCATGTCGATGCAACTTTTGGTGTAGGCAACAAAGTAGAAGTTGTGGGTGGTGTCAAAATCACGGCATTGCCATGGCGGAGTCAAGGCAGCATAAGATGGACGAAGACTACGGACACGTGGGTCTAGCGTGTCGTGAGAGGAGAAGCAACGTCCGACGGTGGAGTCTGGTTCCACTCGTCAACGATGGGATTTTAAATGGATAGAGAGAATACACATTTCCAAGAATACGCCGCATGATGGAAAGCGGAAATGGTTAAGAAAGCGTATTCGGTTCGGTGATAGCTTTGTGGAATTTTAAACATAGCAAATGAGCATAAAAATTATGTAAATTTTGTGGAGGCTTCTGACATAGCGCAAAATATTGTGTAATGTTTCCAAGATTTTATATCTCTTGGAGTTTTCTCAAAAATTCTTTGAATGCCTCTATTTTTATTAAAAAGCACTATTTTGATTTGGTGAATTTTAGAGACTTGCTCAAATATGTTCAACTTTTTATATCCAATGTCATGAACTTATGTTTGAATTTTGTAAATGGTTTCTACTATGAATTCTCCTGTGCCACTTTATGGATCATCTTTCCAGATTCAATTTTGACTTCAAATTGAATTATATCCACTGTACATTTCCTTTCCAAAATTCGTGTTTACAAGTTAGTTTCCAAAGGAACTCCAATCAAAAGCCAAGAAAATAGGATGCAAGCAAAAAGTTTTAAATTTTACTCATTTTTGAATTCCTTAGAATTTACTATGTTACAATCTCCATTTCATATGACAGCTTTATAGTGCGTTTGGTAAGCGTAAATAATATATCTCAACTTTTTGAGCATTGATACAAGAACAATATCACAATATTTAACATGTTACAGCCGTAATTTTCAAGTGTCATGTCAAAATAGTTCAACGACATGAACCAGTGTTGCTCCCAACAAATTGCCCATTTGTTAGTTCAAAGTTTATAAATATACTTCAAATAATAGTATGTGACTTACATCCTTGGAAGGTGGTTTTTGCTATCATATAGGATTTTTGGTACACACACTAGTGTTTAACTCTTCACATTTCTGCACTACTACAAAAGAGGCTAAACTGGACGCTTACATCACAGACGGTTCCTGGAATAACCGTCTGTGATATTTTTATAGACGGTTTGATACACGAACCGTCTGTGAAGTATCAAAGACGGTTCTAGATAAGAACCGTCTGCGATGTCGGTCATTATCACAAACGGTTATCCATATGTCTCTGCACTGCCACAAGAGCTTCCTCCGCTTTGTGCACATTGCAGAGAAGAACGAGGCTAAGGGCAGTTTCCCTTTCCTGAGTGGCAATGAGACACCTCCGTCAGCATGGATGATGAGGTCTAGCTGACAGATGGAAGCGAGTCGAGGAAGGAGAGCAGGGCGTGAGCGGTGGAGCTGCTCCAGACGTAAATTGTTGGCCGCCTGTGTAAGGTTATGGCCGAACAACGCATGATAGATAGATGAGAGGAAGGAGATCAAAAGAATTTTAAATGCCATTATTCATAAATGTGGTGAAGAAGATGAGGAAGAGGACAATTTAGAAGAGATTCTATTTGTGGTATCAAGGAATTGTACACTGTGCTGCATATAAAACCAGAATGGTGTGGAAGTTTAAGGGTCGCTTGCATCGGAATATTAACAAGCGGGCGTGCGAACATTGAAGTGACACAAACGGTTCGTATTCCAAACCGTTTCTGCTATTAATATCACAGACGGTTCGTATTCCAAACCGACTCTGTTATGTGACTTATCACAGATGTTTTTAAGTTTAGAACCGTCAGTGATATTGACATGACAGACGACACTTAAATAGAACCGTCTGTAATAAGCCTTTATATATAATCCCCCACTAGGGTTTTGCGCGTACACTGTAGTTATTAGCAATACCAACCAAGCACAGAGACTTAGTCGCTCTCCCGATCGAGCCTCGCCGCCGTCCGTAGAGCCCATCAACGTCCGCCTCGTCAATGCTCGAGCCCGCTGGCGCCTCGTCACGCCGAGCTCCTCTAACAGCTAGAATCCTCGGTGAGTCCATCTTCAATTTCGGTTATTTAGATGCAGTTGAGATGTCTATTTGTGTTATTGTTGTAAGTAATGTTGTATATCTAAGTAATGGCCATCGATCTGTAAGTAATGTTGTATATCTAGGCACTACTACAAAAGAGGCTAAACTGGACGGCTACATCACAGACGGTTCATACGGAAACCGTCTGTGATATTTTCACAGACGGTTTATAATAGAAACCGCTCGTGAAAATCTAGACAACATAGACGGTTCGCTTTAAGAACCGTCGTCAAATCACGAGGGTTCGTAAACGAACCGTCTGCGTGATAAGCGAGATAATGAGACGGTTCGCTTTAAGAACCGTCAGGAATTCACGACGGTTCTTAAACGAACCGTCTGTGATAAGCGAGATAACACGATGGTTAATTTTAATAACCGTCGTGGTAATCGATCGATAACCAATAATTGGTGTATACCCTGGATTTCGATCTCACTTGTCCATTCTCTCCACATCGAATGACAGGCACCATTCCTCCCACTGCTCGGCCCTTATTAATAACTCCCCATCTACATTTCCACCGGTACTAGTCACGTGTGAGTTCATCCACTAGCTAGCTTTCCCGCATGCATCCGATCCTCCGCCGTGAGCTAGCGCCTCCGTCACAGACGGCGGGTCACTGACAACACACTCTTGCCGTAGTAAGTGTCGTAAGTGTGTCTTTTCAGCCGCACCGCCGTGTCATGAAGGGTTCGTTAGCTTGTTATCCTGTAATAGATCTGAATGTGTGTTGTTGTGTTTCCGTGTGCATTTGCTTGTTTTCAAAGGGCATGTAACAAAAAAATTTGGACACCGTCGGAGAAGACGAGTATCACAGACGGTTGTTACTGATGAACCGTCTGTGATACTAAAGTATCATAGACGGTCTGTATTAAAAACCGTCTGCGATAATCTGGAATTAACACAGACGGTTTTTTATTACAAACCGTCTGTCATAGTAACAACCAATCAAATTCGTACAGAGACAGGGGATCACAAAATAAAAGGCAAATTTATTAATTTCAATTCGAGGCAAATTTATTACAAATGTCGCAGAGATAAAGAGATTGCCAGATTCTAATCTTCTGGGCTTCGTACGCTTCTTCTTCGACTTTGGGACATGGAGGAGCGCCCGATGAGTTCTCGAACGCCGTTAAGATTGTCCTTGTCCTCAGCACTTCCTCCTCCAGCATTGGTAAATGATCAGTAGCGTACGTCATAAGCTCGTAGAGGATAGCATGATAAGATTCCTCAGAATCTGCCGTTTCTGCTTGGGCGGCAATGCTATCCATCAATCTCTCCATTGCCACAAATGGTTCCTCCGCTTTGTGCACATTGTAGAGAAGAACGAGGTTAAGCGCGGTTTCCCTTTCCTGAGCAGCAAGAAAACACCTCCGTCGACGGCGGATGATGAGGTCGGTGACGGATGGAAGCGAGTCGAGGAGGAGAGCGGGCGTGAGCGGAGGAGCTGCTCTAGACGTGGATTATTGGCCGCCTGTGTCAGATTACGGTCGAACAACTCATGATGGATAGATGAGAGGAAGGAGATGAGCAGCAGAACAGTACTAGAATCCATATTAATTGGTAGCTAGTAAGAACAGTACGTAGGAGATGTATGTGATGACAAGAACAACACAAATGAGAGTGCACATATGTAGAAGACCCTGGCGCGCATATTTAACCTTCAGCACAGATGGTTCATATACCAAAGAGACGCTTCGTATAACGAAGGAGATACGTTACACGAAACACAAGAGATACATTCGACTTTTCATTATCACAATGGTTATCGCAGACGGTTTTAATAAACAACCGTCGTGTTGTCAAAGTCATGAGACGGTTTTGAATAAACAACCGCTCGTGAAAAGTCGGTTATCGCAGACGGTTTTGAATAAGCAAATGTCGTGAAAAGTCGGTTATCACACACGGTTGTTTATTAAGAACCGCTCGAGATAAACGACTTTTCGCGCACGGTTTTAATATAAAACCGTCTGTGAATTATCACAGATGGTTTGCAATAAAAACCCGTCGGTGATAATGCCACAAAGTATTTAATGCGCTGCTCAGGCCGCCTCGTCTTCATTTCGATCCGGATCTATAGCCACTCACAGACTTCGCTCACGCGAGCCTAAGCGATTTCGTGCCGATTAATTTGGTGGGAAGAGAAAGAGATTGAGCTTTGAAGATTCATTCATACTTTTCCTGGTAGCTCTAGATATGGTTAGTAAGGAAATTTATTTTTTCTCTAATTGCATTACAATTTAGATCTAAGTAATTGGTGAGTGTTATTGAAAATGCTTAATTTGCAAAATTATTGGTTATATAAGAGCTATTGTGTTTATAATATGAATTGAGCCGTGAGTGAAGATAATACATGTGGCGGTATATATATTTAGTAATAATTAGTTAATCTAATTTTTAATACTGAGTTGTTATATATGTACGTAACGTAGGACCGAAGCTGGATGTATGCCGCGAGCCGTGTGAGTGAAGAGTATATTAATGGCGTCTGCTTACAAGAGCCGCGAGGAGGATATGTTGAATAAGGGGTGGAATATATATCGTCCATGCGCTGACTGCGAGAATTTAAAGATGTTTAAGAACCGAGGGCAAATTGAAGCGCACTTGATTCGGAGGGGTTTCAAAAAGGGTTATACGTGTTGGACCAGTCATGGCGAAGTGAATGATCATATGCCGCCGGATGACATCGCCAGTGAAGTGAATGATATGCCGCCGGATGACATCGCCGGTGAAGTGAATGACATGCCGCCGGATGATGATACTGATAGGTTGCACGATGATAATCTGGATCAGATGCTTCGCGATGTAGAAGAGAACTATGATCAGAGAGAGTATGTTAAATTCCGGGGCTTGATGGAGGACTCGGAGAAACCTTTGTTCACGTGCTGCAAGTACACGAGGTTGTCGGCCGTGCTTGAACTGTTGAAATTGAGGGCGTGCAATGGTTGGTCCGACAAGAGTTTCACTGCGCTAGGTCTTTTAGCGGACATGCTTCCGGAGGGAAATGAGCTGCCTAAAACCACGTATAAAGCCAAGAAGGTTCTTTGTCCGTTGGGAATGGAAGTAGAAAGAATGCATGCATGTCCGAACGACTGTATCTTATACCGTAAAGAGTATGCAAACATGCATGTATGTCCAGTGTGCAACGCATACCGATACAAACGTAACAATCAATCAGATGACGGCGAGGGAACAGAGGCGAAGAAAGGACCTCCTGCTAAGGTGGCATGGTATTTTCCTATAATTCCCCGTTTGAAAAGGTTTTTTGCAAATCCAAAGGAGGCAAATCTGCTGCTTGGCACTCGGAGGAGTGCAAGAAGGATGGAATGCTAAGACACATTGTTGATTCCGTCGGTGGAGAAACCTCGATAGGAGTTTCGCAGACTTTGGTGCAGAACCAAGGAATATAAGGTTTGGACTGAGTACAGATGGAATGAATCCTTTCAGTAGCATGAGCAGCCGACATAGCACATGGCCCATGACTCTCTGCATCTATAACCTTCCTCCTTGGTTGTGTATGAAGCGAAAGTATATTTTGCTGTCGATACTTATCCAAGGGCCAAAGCAACCAGGGAATGATATCGATGTGTACCTAGCACCGTTGGTAGAAGATCTAAAAGTCTTGTGGAACGAAGGGTACAGGTATGGGATGCATACAACGAGAGAATTTCACTTTGCGCTCCTTATTGTTCTGCACCAGAACGATTATCCTGCCCTTGCTAACCTATGGGGCCAGAGTACAAAAGGTGCCAAAGCTTGTACCCACTGTTTAGATGATACCGAGAGTGTGTGGCTGAGACACTCACGCAAAACGGTCTACATGCGTCACCGCCGGTTCCTTCGGAGGGCTCACCCATACCGCAAGATGAAGAAACAATTTGACGGAGAGAAGGAAGACGGTTCAGCTCCAAGGCATTTAAGGGGACACGAGGTTTATGATATGGTTAAGGATTTAGATGTTGTCCTCGGAAAGGGACGTAAAATGAGGGCTCATGAGAAGAACATCTGGAAGAAGAGATCAATATTTTGGGACTTACCTTATTGGAAGTTCCTAGATGTTCGACACTGCATCGACGTCATGCATGTAGAAAAGAATGTATGTGACAGCTTGATTGGTCTCTTACTGAACATTCGTGACAAAACAAAGGACGGCGTCAACGCACGGCTTGACTTGGCTGATATGGACATCGTGCCCGAGTTAGCACCGACAAGAATGATAATGGATGAACGTACCTTCCCCTGCGTGTTACAAGGATCGTCCAAGGCCGAGAGAATGAATCGTGCGGTGCTTGCATGGTGTGAAAGTTCCGTCTCGTTACTCCGAACGTGAAGAAACTTGTTTCGATGCAAGATTTGAAGTTAAATGGCATGAAGTCTCATGATTGTATGTGCTGATGACACAGATGCTCCCTATTGCAATTAGAAATATTTTGCCGATCAAAGTACGAGAGACAATCATGAGGTTATGTTATTTCTTTAACACAATTGCCCAGAAGGTCATCGATCCGGAAGGACTAGAAGCTCTACAGGACGAGGTGGTGGTGACTCTATGTCATCTTGAAATGTATTTCCCTCCTTCGTTTTTTGATATCATGGTACATCTCATTGTTCACATTCGTGGGAGTTAAAATGTGCGGGCCCGTATTCCTCGTAGCATGTACCCATTTGAGAGGTTCATGGAATTCTCAAGTCCCACGACGGAATCGATCTCGGCGAGGGCGCATTGTCGAAGGTTATGCAAGCGAAGAGGTCATTGAGTTTTGTGTCGATTATATGGCTCAGACTCAACCGATAGGTGTGCCTCAATCTCGTCATGAGGGGAGGCTGAAGGGTATCGGAACTATCGGAAGGAAAACAATCACTTCAGATATGGACACGTATACTCAAGCCCATTTTACGGTCTTGCAACACATGACTGAAGTGGCGCCTTATGTCGACCAGCACAAGAATGTGCTTCGGCAACAAAATCCGGAGCGGCCGGATGTTTGGATCAGGAGGCAACATAATAGTCAGTTCAACCAATGGTTGAAGGAGCAAATCGCTAGGAGCTTGCCAAGTGAGACGCCGACATGGTTGGCAAAGGGCCAACATTTACAGCCAGACATGGCAAGGATATGACATAAATGGGTGCACATTCTATACGCAGTCTCAGGATGTAAAGAGCACAAACCAGAACAGCGGTGTCTGCATAGATGCGTTCAGTACCGATGGGTCGAGAAACTCGTACTATGGGTTCATAGAAGAGATTTGGGAGCTCGACTACGTGGTTTTCAAGATCCCCTTATTTCGCTGCCGTTGGGTGCATCTCCCACATGTGAAGGTTGACAAGTACGGTGTCACTACCGTGGACCTCCAACGTGTCGGGTACAAAGACGAACCATTCGTGCTCGCCAACCAAGTTGTTCAAGTTTTCTATGTAACCGACCCGGCAAATAAGAAACACCATGTAGTTCTTCATGGCAAGCTGTTGGTGGTTGATCATGAATGCAGCTGGTTGGTATTTGTCTGAAGAAATACAGTCGGCTTATCTCAGACGATTCTACACGTATAACCATCTGTGATATAAATATCTCAGACGGTTATAAACTTATAACTGTCTGTGATAGTATAATATCGCAGACGGTTGCAATTTATAACCGTCTGTGATATTTAGTATCACAGACGGTTCTAAAATGAGAACCGTCTGTGATAATCCTTATTATATATCCCCCCGCTAGGGTTTTGCGCCTACTATAGTTATTGGCAAACCAACACTTAGACGCTCTAGCCAGATCCCGATCGAGCCCATCGTCGCCGCCGCCGTCCGAGGCCGCCGCTGCCCTCCTCCCGAGCCCTCGCCGTCCTCCCGAGGCCGCCGCCGCCCTCCCGACCGAGCCTCGCCGCGCCGTCCTCCCCGAGGCCGCCGCCGTCCTCCCGCCGAGCCCTCGCCATCGCTGTCCTCCCGAGGCCGCCGCCGCCCTCCCGAGCCGCCGACGTCCTCCCGAGCCGCCGACGTCCTCCCCGAGCCGTCGCCTCCCGAGCCTTGCCCTGTTTCTTCGTGTTCTTGACTTGACTATTTCTAGACAGCTTTGAGTACCGTCTGGCAAGGAGTGTTCTTGATCTTTGATTTCTATCTCGAGAGTTCAAATAATTGTTATGTTGTATATCTCTTGTGGGTTCAAAATGCATGCTCTGTGATGAACTAGTCCTATACTGATTGTGACTCTAATAGAAGAATCAGATTTGAGCTCTATTGATTGGCTTCACCGGTGAGTTGTAGTTTGTTGTCCGATGTTAAGTTGATCTGTTTCACCGCAAATGAATTTGTAGAGTATCTCGTAGTTTCGGTTCTATTCTGCTCATGTCGATTCTTATTCACGGTGATATCCTGCTCGTTTGATTCAATTTATCATTGTTATATATCAACGCTTGTTGTGGATGATCGAAATAAACTTATTCTCGTGAATGATTCAATAGCATTCTATTCATTTACCTTTGCATGTGAACATTTCAACCGATATCTTCGAGCTAGATTCTGTCTTTAAGAAAAGTTATAGAGCTCAAGTCTTGATTTTAACTATTAGATCATTTGTGAAGAGTATAGACATTGCATGAGAAGGCCAAGATTTTAAGATCTTGAAGTAACTCGCTCGAGAGCAATCCTAAAACAATTAAATTGTTATTTGTTAGATTTAATTGTTCTTTTAAGAGGTCAGATGGTTATGTTATTTTCAGCATATCTATATTCTTTGAATATTTATATGAGTATGAATGGCGTTTGGAGTTAAAATATTTATATTCGTAAATGCCTCCTCTCGTGCACATCACCCCTCTTGAAAAATCTCCTCTGCACATCACCCCTCCCTCTACTCCTCTCCTCTCTTCCATTTCAATATGATCACTTTCTTATTTTATCCTTATAGACCCACCAATTGAGCAACATGTCATCCGCGCATTCTTCAACACCATCGCCGGAGGGCCGATTTACCATCACAGCGGTCGATGCATCTGGGGTCCCTCTCCTTCCTCACAAAGCAGTAAGCGCATTCCGAACATTGATTGGAATAGTTGCACAAGAGCGAATTTAGATCACATTCAATTCGTGGAAGAACGTTCCTGAGACTCGAAACGTGAGTGGGACTGAAATTTTGGCATCGCTCGAGATCCCGAAGAATACCAAGACGCCGCAACGACAAACCTACCTAGCGTGCAAAGCATGGAAGAACTTCAAGAGCACGCTTGTCAAGAAATACGTGGAGACGGACGAAACGCCTATTCATAAATACCCATTCCTGGAACCACAATGGGAAGAGTTCAAGGCGATGAAGACAACTGAAGATTTCAAAAGTACAAGTATGGCGATAAGGCCCTCCAAGCAAAAACACACACCCCACGGACTTGGCACACTGGGTATGCGGGTAAAATCCATGATGGAGGACGGAGGATGACTTGGCAGCCCAACAGGACATCGCCCCGCCATTTTCCAATATCCCGGATGAGCGCGCTCGAAATTGGATTAGAGCAAGGTCATCTACAACGACAGCGGGGGACGTCTCCTTTCGAAACTCTGCAGACCAGCAAGTGTCCCAGCGTCTGGTAAGATATCAATCGAAGTGCGTAGCTTGTAATGACTCCAGAACTTCATACGAATTGAAATGACATGTCGTGCTCTTGCAGGAAGAGCTGAGTTTTGAATCTACCGTGGGATCATTCCATGGAGCAAGGGAGAATGATATGCTCTCCGTGGCCCTGGGAAACAAGGAGCACCCGGGCCGTACGAGAGGCCTTGGGCTTTACGTTCCTTGGAAACATGGTTTCCAAGATGACTCCGAAATGTATCGGCGTAGGAAGAGAACCAAAGCCGAGCTACGACAAGAGTTCAAGGCAACTCTTAGAGAGGAGATAATGGGTGAGTTGGCTGATGTAATCAGAGATGAGGTGCGGAAACAAACAGAAAGTCAGCAGCCCGTCGCTCCCGTGGTAGCTAGCCCGCATAACCGTCCGAGTAGTTGCGCGTCCAATCCGACGGAAAGCGTGGCCAGATTTCCTGTGGACAACATCCAGGTAAAAATTATTATCTCTCCAATGCTTGCTCCATTCATAGACCTATTGGAGTAGCTAATTTTGTATCGTTATGTAGGAGCCTCGGCGTGCGGGCTCCAAGTGAGATGTGCCTCCGCTTCCTTTGTACGCTTGGGGCCGTGCATATCGGTCAGTATCGGGCCGGGGTGCAGTAAACCTTTAGCACCAGGCTACGCAAAAGTTAATGTGGATGGTGTGCATGCCAATTTTGAGGTCGTCTCGCTACCGAATGCCCCCAACGACGAGATCGTGACTCTAGGGCAGGCCATTGGAACATTCATCCAGTGGCCCAAATGCGACATCTCCCTAGAGGCTTCTTCACCGGTGGCTGCACCGTAAGGCAGACGAACCGAGCTACAAGCGTCGGTGTTATCTCCACAACGGCAGCACGAACCAGAGCTAGCGATGGTGCTATCTCCACAACGGCAAAGACGAACCGAGCTAGCGATGGTGCTATCTCCACAACGGCAAAGACGAACCGAGCTAGCGCCGGTGCTATCTCCACGGTGCTATTGTCACCAAAGCAACTTGCGCGTCTCGAACCATTACGGTCATCTACCATAAAGTCGACCTACGATCGAGGCGTTGGCAAGGGCAAATCAAAGATGGAGGATGATGACGATCCCGCACTGCCATTGTCCCGCAAATTGCTAAGCGAGCCGATGATATTCCCGCAAGAGCAACTCGTAACCCTAGGACTTGGTTGCCAAACATTACACAATTGGTATATGCAACAGTCCAATAGGCCAGAGGCAAAACGACGCTCGGTATCATCGTCAAAATCAATCGGAATATTTCCAACGAAAGTTCGTGATTGTGTCTTCGTGGTGACCTTTGACGATATATTTGATCTTTTCACGCTCAACGCCTCGACGCCTCACTCATTCGATGCCGGACGCCGTAAGTCCGTACAATTACG
Source organism: Bonia amplexicaulis (assembly GCA_036346245.1). Taxonomy (NCBI): domain Eukaryota; kingdom Viridiplantae; phylum Streptophyta; class Magnoliopsida; order Poales; family Poaceae; genus Bonia; species Bonia amplexicaulis. The sequence goes on from CM070744.1 coordinate 3,268,807, forward strand.
ATCTCTGCTCACATCATACCGATATATGTCATAATTTGTTGCTTCTCGTGCATATATATAGATTCATGCCGACCAAGCTAGATCATCGAAATTACCAATTGGTTTCTGGACCCACGCTTGGTCGCCATTGATACCATCAACGAGGATGCATCCTTCGTCGAGAGCTATATTACAACAACACTGGCGGCTCACCGCGATAAGGATTTTGTTCTTATGCCATACAATGAGAACTTCCATTGATTTTAATTGTAATTATACCAAAATAGAACAAGGCTATATACCTTGATTCTTTAAGTAAGAACAAATCTAAGTACACAGCTATCGTCGAAATACTCGATAGGTAAGTACATTGTACATTGTACTCTTTTTCCTTCCGAATGACTAATCTAACTTTTTCGAATAACGAAGGTCGTCACGCATACATTCAACAAACACGTGGCTCGACGACGGGGCCAAGCCCTTGAAACATTCTCGCAATTTTCGGTATTCACTAGCTACACATTAATTAATCCTATACAACACTTAGCGATAATGCCTTTTGATTTAACACATTCTATTTTTGCGGTGCCACCGGCGAGAGCCGGGCAACACGTGTGGATACTACGTGTGCCATCATATGAGACTACTCCTCGATTCCTCGAAGATCGCAATTCTAAGGTTTGTCAATCTTCCCACATTCATTTCATACTTGTCACGTTATATATGTAAGCGTTGATTTTCCTATCGACAGGCTGCGCCCATCCCTACATGTGCATTGAAACAGCTGGACTTTGCAAAAATTCGAGGAGAGTTCGCTTGGTTTTTGTGGAGTAAAGTTATCAAATCCAATGGAGAGTTCCATCACAGCCTTGTAATTGTGAATTTGTTAATGGATATTAATATCATTTCAATTAATTCATTTGCGAAATGGATGCTTTATGTTTGTGAATGAAATGTGATGTGAATGAAGTGTGATATGTTTGTCAAATGAATTGAGATCTGAATTGTATGTATACATATACCTGTTCATCTGCTTGTTTCAGAGGGCATGGCTAGCATTTCCAGAGGCTAGCCAATAAAAAGAATTAGATTTAGGGGTAGAAAGGAACATCACGGCGGTTTGTAGCTACAAACCGTCGTGATGTTGAAATATCATGACGGTTTGTAGCTACAAACCGTCGTGATATTCAACATCACGACGGTTGTCTCTACAAACCGCTCGTGATATTTCAACATCACGACGGTTGTTCGACAACCGCCTCGTGATAACCTTCGATTATCACGACCCATAAATTCAGACGGTTCACAAAACCGTCTGTGATGACGTTTTTGAACCGTCTGTGATGACCTTTTCTGTAGTAGTGAGGAAAGAATAGGCACTTGAAAATAATGCTTTTACTTAGTAGAGCCCTGTGATGTTTTATGTTTGTGAAATGAAGTGTGGTGTGAATTGGATGTTTTATGTTTGTGAAATGAATTATGATGTGAATTGAATGTTTATGTTTGTGAAATGAATTGAGATGTGAATTGTATATATATATGTACATGTTGATCTGCTTATTTCAGAGGGCATGGCTAGCATTTCCTGAGGCTAGCCAATAAAAAGAAATAATCTAGGGGTAGAAAAGAATATCATAGACGGTTTGTAACTAAGAACTGTATGTGATAGCTGATAATCACAGACGGTTTGTAAATGAAAACCGTCTGTGATTATTACCTATCATAGACGGTTTTTAGTTACAAACCGTCTGTGATATTTACACCATAGACGGTTCGAAAATCGTCTGTGATAACCTTCGATTATCACTGACCCATAAATTCAGACGGTTCAGAAAACCGTCTGTGATAACTTTTTTGAACCGTCTATAATGATGTTTTTGAACCGTCTGTAATACGGTTTTCTGTAGTAGTGCTGGCAAGTGAATGCTCTTTCGATCTAGCCTTCTCATTTACTAGGGAATATATGGGGAGTACTGCTAGTTTAATATTACAGTTCTCACGACATTTATTTAAAAATATTTTTTCAGAAGTACATACAATACAAACTTAAAACGGGGCAGACAATATAAACTAAATACATTACGCATAGCAAGCCCTAACGACATACATGATCTTACACCAACACTTTGTCTTCAAATTTCCATGATAGCACTGTCAGTTTCCTCCAAGAACTTGTGCGCTTTGCTGATAACTCTGGGACATTGCTCGGCAAGGATAGCTCCCAAGTGGACACGTATGGTCGAATGAATCACCAGCAGGGGCACTCCTTCCATTAATATTGGTCAGTTTGCGCATGTCCTTCCCTTGCATATTCTTGTACATTCCATTCCCTTGCATGTTGCTTGGAATACAGGTGCATGAATTGGTAAGAAACACCGAGATGATCACCAACGCAATGATCTTCATTTTCATTACTTCTTGCAGGACCTACAAATGAACATATGTCAGTCTTTGTACCACATCTTGGAGAGGACCTACAAATGATCATATGACACATGGTAAATGCTGTTGATGATAGCATATGTATTCATTCATGCACATAAAATTGGATATATTCACCAAACAAGGATATAGCAGAAGTTGCTACTCAAAGCTTTTCATTCACCTTCTTTTACTAGCAAAAAATGTGAAATGACGATGCGCTACTTATAGGAGATAAAAGTGGTACTGTTACATTTTAATTATTCAAAGTAATTCTCCTAACATGAAAACTTGATTCCCCACCAATTAAAGATAACAGACAGCTGGAAGTGGGTAAAATTTTTTCACTTGACATAAGATGGGTTTACATAAATTGGTAGACTTTATCATGTTTCCACACACTAGCAATGAGTATTAACTAGCTTAATTGCTCAACGATTTTCACAGCAAAGAGAAAGAAAAACTTTTTTTTGTAACAAGATATTTAATGTGTACTTTTCAGTTGTCTTGTCAAATAATGTTGTGATAAAATATTTTAATAATAAAATACATAGTTAATTATAAATTATAATTATAGAGTTACTTCTTTTGTCAGAAAAATTTCTGCAAGATATGTATGCGTTGGAATTTTTAAAAGTTAATGCGACATAATTATAATATATTTAAAACTAATAGGCAATATTATACTTTAGTTCATCTTGCGAATTAAAGTGAGTCCAAACATTGGACAATATTTATGGCACTCGTTATTTCTCTTGTTTTGCGCAAACTTCACTCCAGTATTCATTCTTTTTCTCTTGGGAGTTGAAAACCACCTTTATTCTGTAGAAAATTATAAAATCTAACTAATATGATATATTAATGTATTGTGCAATTTTATTGAATATACATTAGAAGTATTCTGGCAAAAGTGGCATACAAAGCTTATCTGTAGAAAAAAATTAAGGCATTTTCTGTTGAAATCACAATAGGGAAGATGAATAATGACACACTTATCAGTATGTGACACTAGTATCAATTAATAACCTGAAATTTGGGACAATCTTGCTGTCATTATTTTTCTGATTTATGATGATCTACTGCTGCAGCTAAACGAAATTTACTACGGGTGAGTTCTTTTGAGCTGTGGCTTATAGTTTATGGCTGTTGTTTTTGAATTCTGGTCTGTTCACAAGAGGCAATACGTACAGGAAAATAGTCGCATGTGATTTTGGTCAGTATAACTGAATTCAGTACACTTTTTACTACAATTAACCTTTGTACCTTACCTCAAAAAACGCATCATTTTTAAAAATCTACCGTAGCTACAGTAGATAAGCATATGTTGTAAGCAAAAACGAACCCGCCCTATAGATCACGTCATTCAATCAATCCTACTAGGCTTGGGGAAATTATGAAACAGCTATTGATGCATTTTAGGGACCATGATGATGTTGAAAACGTCACTCTTTTGTGACTGAAAGGGGGAACTGCTACCACATCATGCATGAATTTTAAACTGGTTAAAATTGTTAATAATCTGTAGGAAGGTTGTTGGGAACCTATCAGCAAATTTAGGTACCATAAGAATGTAAGATCCTACAATTCGGTGGGAGTACTTTGATCCCAATCCAAGTAGGATTTTAATTAGGAGGAACTATATAAATTATTGTTTGAGATCTTTTTATATTTAGTATCATGGTTTCGTGGTATGATCTTTACCATGATTCTCTGTTACAATCCTAGGATGCATATTTGGAAACTGAGACTTTACAGCTGCCTGTACTACTTCCAATCATGCCTGTGTGCCCTGGCACTGGCATGAACAAGACCAAAATTAGAACTAAAACAACTTGGCAACTGTATTTAGTGAGTTGCATGCTCTATCCGGTTTACTCAAAAGCTTAACTTTACGAGGAGAGGTGAGCAGTGTATTTGAACACTTCTCACGTCTAGGCTAACTCCATCAGGCCAAAGGCATGGACTCAAATGAGCCGTCTTTATTATTTTTTAATTATTTTTTTATCATTCTGAACTTAGGATCTCTTGGCTCTGATACTATATTGATTTATACCAACCAATTCACCTAAAATCTAAACTTGAAAAGGAAAGGTTATGAATTAAACTCTCGTCCTCATATGTTGTGTGCTTTGTGTCCTATAGTAATAATTACATAGCAATGAAAGAACTTGGAAATGCAGATGATGATCTAGATTTTTGCAGAACTAATTAATATCTTCATATATCTGTTTACACAATTGCGACATGAGTGGAATAGACTTGCATGTCGAATTGGAAAACAATAGTAGCATGGTTGCAATAAAAAATCAATTCCTAAAAGCTGTACAGTATATTTACAGCAAACTAGAAGCCTTTTCCCTTGGGGTGAAAAAGGATTTAATTAGATTTTAGCTAATATTTCCTGACTCTATTTTTAAAGAGTTCGGATGGATCGCTAGGGCCAAATAAGCAGGGGCGAAGCTAGAGCACGAAGGACCCGAGTGCACACTTCAATATACACATGCACACAGCGTATATTTGGGTTAGGGTGGTGCACGTATTTGAGCTAGGGTGGTGCACAAGAGGTAAAAATGAGCTGCTAATAACTTAACTGTTGATTTTACCCTGGTGCCGGTGCACTCGGGTCAACCCATGTGGCGTCGCCCCTGCAAATAAGGTATGAATAACAAGTATTGAGTGTGCTGCTAAGTGTTCCACAAATAATACACCAATGAGATATGTCCTTTCATGGTATAATTTTTCTGAATTTAAAAAAATCTATTTCTTTGAGAAGTTACTGTGAATACTGGACGATTTATTGTAAATTTTTAGTATTCATACTCTAGTATTGCTTCATGTTGATTATGCTAAATGCGTGCAGCTTTTTACTCACATGTGAAACAAATTTCGCTAGATTTATCTGGAAAATTACCATAGGTCCTATCACGAAGTGGAAAACCTTTTCCATCATCATGTTTTGACAAGACAATTGAAAATCACACCCAATATGTCATTAATAAAATTGCAAGTTGTTTTTCATTGGTGATATGACAACTCAAAAGACCAAGTAAATTTTCTAGTTTGTTGTGACCTAAACAGGAAAAGAAGTGTATTCATTCACCTTAGCTTTCGAGTGATGAAGGATGTATGTTTCACCCCACCTCCATTTGCCCACACAAGCTTTATTTAGTGGAGAATCCATTTTCCACAGCAGTAATTATGTTTTAGCAATTTAAAAGGCAAAACAACCACTTTTATCCCCTATAAGTAGCTTATCACATCACATTTTGTTCAACGAAAGAAAGTTGCACAAAAACCACTCAGTTCAACCATTTTGATCACAATTCACTTCAGTAAGTACTGCCGCTTTCATTTTGTAGACTTATATTTTATTGCAATTTTATTATTTATGTGTTCCATTTGTCTTGCCTTTCATGAAACTAAGTCACAATGAAGCTCGGCGTATTCATCGTTGTTGGGCTGATTTTTATCAACTCGTGCACCTGCATGCCAAGGAACATGGCGAAGGATAGATCTTACAGCACAACTGTGCCACATAGGGAAATGCGCAATCTGATGTCCGGCATTGATGGAAAGAACGGACCTCCTAGCAATGACCACCAGTGCCCACGTGGAATCTATCCCAATTGTCAAGGAATGTCTCAGAACACTCAAGAAACAGAACAACATGTTGGAGGAAATTGACGCAATCTATTTGATAATGGTGCATGAAGATGAATTAAGGGATATCAGCTCTTCTTGTTATGTAGGAGTTTGTTGGCATGTTAAACAGAAGACGAAGTTTCTGTATGCCAAAGTTGTCAGTGTTATATCAATGTTTCTGTGTATAGCGATCTAGATGTACTACACTTCGTCAAGTTCAACAATGTGTAAATGGTGTCGCTTGTCATCTTGTAACTTGTCCATGTCTTAATAGTGAATATATACGTGGCTCTTGTTGTCTGTGGAGACGCTGTTGGAGTTTCTCAGTAGTGTCATTATTGATTGTGCGGTGGATCAATGGTATCGACATATGTCCAGAAAGTGTGGTGTGTTGTTAAGACAGGTTGCTTCGTTTATGCAGATCAATCATATAGAAGGGTGGTTCTTGGAAAGAATCACTGCAAAAGATATATTTTCCATTTCGTTTTTTACTCTTCTTTATTTGTGTTTCTTATGACAGATAGATCACATAAATTTTGCTTCGTCATTTTTTTGTTGCCTAATTGTTCAGTAATCCTAGCAGTTGTCCATATCCTTTGCCAGTAGTCACCGGTTGCGTACACAATTCTATAATTATGTAACACCTCAGCTTAACAAAAGCCTAGAATGTTACACACAACTACAATTACTACCAACTTTAACCATCAAATACGAATTACCATCAATTAGACTTTCGTTATTATTCCACAAGATAATCATGAACAAAGATATGACAATAATAAAAGATTCAATAAATAACATTAAACGAGTTGAATCAATTATAAGTGTAATCAAAGGAAACTTTCATAAGTAGTAACAAGCTAATATTGTTTTGTTCTAAGGGAAACCGTTAATCAAAGCTAAGGTTTGCACGACTAATATTATTTATTCTAGCAAAGAATAAATAAATGCTAAGTGATGAGTGAAACATTGACAGTGCAAGGTTGATAATGCGCTACTCCCAGCCGATACATGTCGTCCTAAATGATTACCTAAAAATAACAACAAAAGTAAGGGTGACTCCAAAACTCAGCAAGTACAAACTAAAACACTAGGAACAACATCGTAACCATAACAAATATCAACATCCTCCATTATCTCTTTCTCATCTTTCTTTTTATTAATGCAATGCAATGCAATATGCATCTCCAAGCTTACACCGATATAGCTGAGGGAACGCTCATCAAGGTTCACTCACTTCCCTATATCCCGTGGAGGTGCATACCCCTATAGCTCTTACTCAAGGGAACTTTGGATTAGTCATATAGCTTTCTCACCGACCTAGCTCATGCACTTTGGACTAGCTATATAATATACTCACCACCTTGGCTAATATGCTTTTATCATGTCATGAGTGCAATAATTCATCATTTTACTACACACCACATTCTCATCATCGATTTATCTCATACTAAATAAGAGGTAATCAAATATTGCATGGTAAGAATAACAATGAGCAATTATCAACCATTCTCTACCACTCCATTATGCACTTGTCTTTTAACCTTGTGAAGCTGAACAATGGGTAGAAGACACTAACCCTGTAGCAACCTCACCTATAAAAAATACTCCATCTCAAGACATTTTGTAACAGTACAAAAAAAAAAAAACAAAACGATACAATCCACTCCCCAGTCCAACTATTTCCCCTCCACCGGACATTTCCCTTCTTCCATTCCGGTGTTCGAAACGTCATAACTATCAACTTGAGGATCCAAATGTAGTAAAACATACATATGTTTTATGAAAATTACATGAACTTTTCTACAACTTCTTAATTAGCTAGAAGTCTTGATTAATTCATATAACTCCCGTATTCTACCCCAAGGACAGTTATATTAATTTCTGGATAGAAAATTTAGTAGTTTAATACTTTTATTCTACGATAGGAAACACAGTGAACGATACTACCGTTGAAAACTATAGGAAATTCCCTACCATTCTGTAGTTATACCTAATAATTAATTCGGCTATTTCCTATGGCTAATCTACAGAATATCACAACTGCGTCTAGTAGCGACTAATTTTGGACAATAGACTTCTTAAAACGATAACTCATAAACTGCTCAACCAAATCACTTGATCTTACTCTATGAAAACTTCAGATAACTCTCCACAACTTTCTTAATATGGGAAAGCCATGAAACATGACTTAGCTCCCCTAAAACTTAATCACAAAACAAAACAACGATCTTGACGAATAACAATCCCAAAAATGCATCTTCAACAATTCCCATCTACTATGACCAAAACTGTCATGTCCCCAAAATCAATCAACTATGATCTAAGAACAGGACAACACACTGCTACAAAACAATTTATACTGGACATCTCATCACAGACGGTTCATATGGAGCTATCTGTGCTTTGATTATTACAAACGGTTCATGGCTAAAACCTTCTATGAAACTATCACAGATGGTTAGGTTTAAAAGTCATCTATGATGTACGCATTAACGCAGACAGTTCGTATAACAAACCATCTGTGATATGTGCATTATCACAGATGGTTCGTATAACAAACTGTCTCTGATACGTGCATTATCATAGACGGTTTGTATAACAAACCATCTCTGATATGTGTATTATCACAGACGGTTCGTATAACAAACCATCTCTGATAATGACATGTCACTGATCCGTGGCATATCCCCTAGGATTTCGATCTCACCCGTCCATTCTCTCCACATCGAATGGCAGACACCGGTTCCTCCCACCGCTCAGCCCTTATTAATTACTACCCATCTAACTTCCTACCGGTAGTCACGCGTGAGTTCATCTTGCATCCCCATCTACTCCACTAGCTAGCTTCCAGCATCCTCCCCACGACGACGCCGACTACCACCATGAGCTAGCGCCTCCGTTGTGACACCACGGTCGACTGCATAACACACTCTTGTCGTAAGTGTCGTAAGAGAGTCTTGTGTAGTCTCACCGTCCTGCCACAAAAGGTGGCACTACCGCCATCCGATGTATCCAGCTTGTTCCTCGATGATGCCGACTACCGTCATGAGCTAGCGCCTCCGTTGTGACACCACGGTCGACTGCACAACACACTCTTGTCGTAAGTGTCACAAGAGTGTCTTGTGCAGTCTCACCGTTGTGCCACAAAGGTGGCGCTACCGCCGCCTCTCCATTGCTGGTGATATTTGGTCGCCATCCGATGCATCCATCTTCTACTATCTGCCAGGATCACTGCTTCTTATATATTCTTGTCGTGTTAAAGAGTTGGGTTCATTATCTTGTTATACTGTAATGGTGGATGCTAATCTTAATGGAAATGGAATGTGCTGTTGTGTTTGCCACTGTATTTGCTTATTTTCAAAGGGCATAGGTAACATTATTTCTTGAGGCTAGCCAAAAAACAGAAAAAATTTAGGTATAGAATGAACTATCACAGACGGTTTGTGCTATAAACCATCTATGAAGGACTATCACAAACGGTTTGTGCTATAAACCGTCTATAAAGGGCTATCACAGACAATTCTATATACCAACCATCTGTGATACTCGCTAATCACAGACTGTTGATAATTAGAACCGTCTATGATGTGTAAGTATCACAGACAGTTTTTCGTTCTAGCCGTCTGTAATAGTTTTTTTCACAGACAGTTTTAGTTACAAACCGTTTGTGTTGTCTTTATCACAGACGGCTCACAAACCTCTGTGATAACCTCTGATTATCACTAACACATAAATACAGGCGGTTCAAAAAACCGTCTGTGATCACAGTTCCGAACCATCTGTGATAACTCTTTTTGTAGTAGTGACAAGGTTTGAAATGATCTTTTACCTACAACCAAACTTTAACGGCATGACAACGACGGTGACGAAGCAGAACCTCTATCCCTCCCTAACTTCTCCCCCGTCTGGCCGGCACCTTCCCCCTCCTGCTCCCACTCCCCAGATCTTCCCCTCTAGCCAACACATGGCGGCACGGCCAGTGCGCGACGGGGCACGGCAGTGGTGGCGGTGAGAGTGCGACGGTGCTAGGGTGGGGAGTGGCGGCTAGGGTTTTGATAGCCTCCCTTGCTCCCCACTCTCCTTATAGTATGCAATCTAGAGTCTATCCAAGCAATCGACTCGGTCAAGCCAGGAACCATTCCCCCTCTTTTCTCTCCCTCTCGTTTCCATACATCCTTTTTCATATTCGGTTGTAGGTCCTTACGAGGGTTTGGTTGCAAGATATTACAAGGAATTTTTTGGCATGTTAAACAGAAGAAGTTTTTGTATGCCGAAGCTGTCAGTGTTATTTCAATGTTTCTGTATATAGCGATCTAGATGCACTACACTTCGTCAAGTTCAACAATGTGTAAATGGTGTCGCTTGTCATCTTGTAAATTGTCCATGTCTGAATAGTGAATATATACGTGGTTCTTGTTGCGTGCGGGTACGCTGCATGTTGGGGTTTCTCAGTTGTGTCATGATTGATTGTGCGCTCGATCATGTTGGGGTTTCTCAGTCGTGTCATGATTGATTGTGCGCTCGATCAAGGGTATCGACATATGTCCACAAAGTGTGGTGTGTTGTTAAGACAGGTTGCTTCGTTTATGCAGATCAATAATATATAGAAAGGTGGTTTTTGGAAGGAATCACTAGAAAAGATCTATTTTCCATTTCGTTTTTTTTTTACTCTTCTTTGCTTGTGTTTCTTATGACAGATAGATCACATAAACTTTTCTTCTCACATTTTTTGTTGCCTGATTGTTCACTAGTCAACGGTTGCGTACACAATTCCAGAATTCTGTGTATACTACATTGGTGCTGATTACTAACATCCTTTTTTTCTAAGCCAATGCCTCCCATGCAATTCAATACATCCATTCACTGCCTATGGTCATCCGTGTGTAGGCTTCTCGAGGTCTGTTCTTGCATATATATGCCCTTCGAGCGGCTTGGTGTCTAGCTAGTGCCGTCTTATCCGAACACACGGTTCTAGATCACCCGCTACGGTCCATCATCAAATAAGCATTTGTGGTAGGCTGGTAATTACTTAACGCTACAAATCACCTGTGTTTTTGTGTTGAATCTAGTAGAAAATAATATTCCATCGAGTAGATCAATCCGCATGCAAAGTTTTAATCAGCCCAGTTTTTTTTTTTCAAAGCATCGACATGTTCCAGTGTATTGAGTCGATTTTAACAGTCCAAAAGAGACCATCGATCGGTTCAAAAGAAACTTGTCGTCACCCTTAGGATCCACTGGCTCCTGTATTTTGCTTGTCCTCGCTCCTACAGGGCATGTAACATTCAAGGTCCAAAATTCACTAAGCTCAACTAGTCATGTGACGGTCACAGAGACAGTCGCTTGAACTCTTATCCTTAGCTGTGCCTACAGAGATGCTATAAGCGGCCTTGGACAATGGACTTTATTCATAAAAATTTGTTAAACAAACACGTTTTTGTGATCTTTAATAGCACGGGTCTAAATTGTTATTTAGTTAGCATAGTGTTCAACAGATTAATGTTGTGTGGGACCGATAGCAGAGATCAGATATGGATGCATGATCTTTACCTCTTTTCAACTACAATAAAATCAACCCTCTTGAAAACAAAGGTCTCTTCACTTCAATAGCTAGAGAGCTAAGAATATAACATGCACAATAGAAACAATTCTCAAATAGAAGTCAAATGGTCAAGGAAACAACCAAGTTCTTGCGATTCAAGTTGTCACTAGTCCGGTCTAACCGCGGGCTTTAGAACGGTTTGACAGGGCTTGGGCGGTCGGACCACTGAGACAACACCGATAAGACCACTCCATCAGTCTGACCACAGCTTCAACACCAATCTGACCAAACCCTTGTTCTCAGACTTAACCTCTCGGGTCAAAACTCAAATGTCAAGAGTTTACCCAAATCTCATCCAAACATCTCCAATTTTGTACAAAACTTGTTCAATGGATTAGAAACCTAAACCAATCAAGAATCACAAGATTCATGGGCTCAGATTCACTAATCAGAAGCAAATCAAATCTCGATCTCATGAACACCCAAAACCCTAAAATCCAAATTAATTCTTGCTCAAGGAGATTCCAATCAAGAGGATGATCCAAATCTACTCCTACATATCATAGTAAGCAAATCTAAGCATGTATTCGGGATAAAACTATCTTCACCACAAAACCCAAATTTCAGCCAAGAACAAGCTAAACCGGACTTGATCTTGAATCTTGCTAGCTATGAAAGTGCCTCTTACTCATCATGGATTACAGCAAGATCAAGAGGGGAGAAAGAAACACCAAAACCCTAGATAAATTAAGATTTCAACATGTGTGCAAAGATGAGTAAGATTTAGATGAATTTTGATATTTATTGATACTTAGATATGAATATTTGTAGCTACTCCACAGCCAACTACAAAGCCCATGGATGACAAAAAGCTCAAGGCCAAGAGCTACACCCCATCTCCTAAAGTTTCTTTTTAAGAACCCTAACTCTCCTCCACTTAGCTTTCTAGAGAGCTAACCCTAACTCTCTCAACTCACCTCCTTATATACTGGAGGCTTACAAGAAACCCTAACCAGCCCTCCAGTTGGGTTTCATCCACTTACATGGCTTAACTCATTAACCCTCACCTCCATATATAGTGGAGGCTTACAAGAAACTCTTACCAACCCTCTAGTTTGGTTTCATCCACTTACATGGCTTAACTCGTTAAACTAACACATACAAGGTTTTACACTCACATATGCATGCTTATCAAAGAGCATACAATCATTAACACGTTAGTGAGTCAACATGTGGTCCACTTAACACTTGCAACACATCCTTGACCTAAACAATCACTCTTGTGCCTCCTATCGCCGTGGTTTGATCAACTCTCAACTTTTCGGTTTGTTGCAAAAAGACCATTTTGCCTCCTAAACCACCTTCCATGATGATTCGCGCTTCCTTTGCCTTGAGGCAGCCCTATGCTTCATCTTCAACTCCATGACTTCCCGCCAAGCCTCTCACGATTCTGGATCCCACAGAACCAAACTCGCTGACAAACGGGCCTAAGTCGCTTGGCATGCCAATGCCTCTCCATGCACCATGACGGCACCCGACTTTCCTGACCATTTTGGACCTCAACTTCGTGCTAAGCTTAGTTTTGATCCACCTCACCATGGCCTGTCATGTCTACCACTGGTAGCTTCTGCTCTAGTTCCTTGTCTTCCTAGCTTGTACCCACTCATCTAGCCCGAGTCATCTTCCGATAGCACCTTGATCGCTTTGGACCACAGCTCCCCTAGTTTAGTCCCAATCCCTTCCACCTCACTAGGATCTAGTGTCAAAGTCCTACAATTAACAACAACAAGCAAACCATCACAAAACATCGTACAACACAAAATAATCAATTGACACAATTGATGTGCCAAGAATCATTACCTTCCATCAAAACATCTCTGCATGCTTTTACACATTACCCATAGGGCCAAATGACTAACCGCCACGTCTTCATGTGTTTGGACTCCCCCGAATCATCTCTATATGCATCAGCCTCATCACTCGGTGCACTACATGCAACAACTCGCTTCTTTTGTCTTCTCTGTGCTTCCCACTTGAGCTACATAGTTTCACCCGGACTTACATGACCGCTCGAACCTCAGTTGCCTTGCCTAGTCCTGGTCCATTGCCATTCACCACTAATGTTCTCCATGCCACATACACATTCAAAGATCGAGCAACCATCTGTATCACATGTTCTATGCACTTGACTCACATTAGTCAAAACAATGTATCATACAACATACCACAATGAAAATATTATCATCCATACCATGCACGCACTCAACCATGCTCATAAACTGATCCTAACCCTAGGACCAAATCTCAAACCAAAATGTATAATTTCACTCTAACCGCCATTACCTAGCCCTTTAGACCGCCGGTGCTAGTCTAGCCGCTTAAGAGAACCAAAAAACACCTCTGAAATTTCAGTTAAACTTTATCTAATTTCAGCTTAGAACTCCAAATTGAGTGACACCTAGTGCAAAGATACCCTCAAACACACCTAAATGAGTGTTTGGTGTCAATTTTTCAAAAAGCATATGACCAGTTTGATCGCTCCATAGCCGCTGGTCAGACCACTGTTGCCAGGCCAGTCAAACTGATTAAAACCTAATAACAACTCTGGAAATTGTGAACTCTCAAAATCAAACTCAAACTCCAACAAGATTTGCATAACAAGGTCAAATACTCATCATACACCATAGGGTGACCTCCACACGGTCTTACAATTTCTCCCTTGATAAGTAATTTGACAAACAACTACAGTTGTGTAACCAAATATGGTCCATTTGAAAGAGAAAAAAGTGAACATGACCAAGGTAGCAAGAAGTGAAATGGTGCTAAGACTAAGGAAGAGCAAGTTTTCAATAAAAGCTTCAATCCACACCAAAAGCTTCTCAAAAGCCAAAATCATGCTCATGGTTCAAGAATAAAAGCAGTTGTTCACTATAACCGTTATCATAGTAAGACAAAGCATCAAAAGAGCACAAAAGCACTAATGAAATGCAATGAGCTTCCCTTCAATCCAATTCTCATTTATGGCTCAAGAGTCATTTTTCTCACTCAATAGATCATTTTTCTCTTTTTTAATCTCACAATGGTCATTTTCACGTTTTTAGTTCGGTTATAATTTGAATCAGTATTCTCCCCCTTTTAAGATTATTCTCAATATTCCTCCTTTTAGACTAAAACCAAAATTTGCATTAATCATTCTCCCCTTTTAGCAAAATAGTCATCAAGGAACAAGGGGCTATGCAAACTCACAAGAAACTCACAATTCTAATTCTCCCCCTTAAATGATGCATGCTAATATGTAAAGCACAAAGGTGCAAAAGAAAGAGCATGTATGCATGAATGAAAATACATAACCTAAAAGAGCTTTGAAAATTATTTAAAGTGAGGTCCAAATTTAAAAGATACCATCTGAAGCCATAGAATGCATACAAAACTATCTAGATCATGACGAGGCATATATAACCAATCTAGGAAAGATAGCTCAATGTAAAACATTCAAAGCAATTTCAAGATAGGCAAAACTTCAAAATTGGCAAATTTATCTAAATGTATCCAAATACATATCACCCAGCTTGACTAAATCCCAATATGTCACGAATAACTACTATCGCTACCAATTTTAACCAATAAACTAGTAATACTACCAATTAGACTTCAAGAACTAACCTTCAACAACATACTAATCATAAATTTTAGCAACACTATAAAACCATGAACTGAACCTAATATGAACCAACAATAATTAAGATGAATCGTAAATAAGTCTAAATTAAGTAAAGCACCAAGTAGCAATATTATGAACTATGAAGACTAAGGGAAACCATGAATTGTCAATTAAAAGCTATGGAAACTACTAAGTTGTTCATGTCCATAAGTGATAAGTTACTAGGTGAAGTGAAGAGCTATAATGTGCAATGTTCTATGTTCTACTTTCACCTAATGCATGTCACCTTCAACGTTTATCTAAAAACAACAAATAAACAAGCATGAGTCCATGACTCAACAAGTACAAAGCAACACAATAAATGAATCCATATCATTTTAACCATTTATAACTATTTACCATTAACTCAAATTTTCACATCTCGTTCTCACCATTTTTCATCCACATGTCTCAACATCTCATATCAATTTCTTTTAGTGGAATGCAATGGTCATGCTCATATCTGCTCTATAGCTTATACTAGTATAGCAGAGGGCACACCTATCGATGTCACTCTCTACCTCCATCTTGTGGAGGTGTCTACCGAAATAGGTCTTTCATCCATCCCGTGATGGTGCTTACTGAAGTAGATCTTTCTCAAGAGTACGATGAAATAGTCAAATAGCTTTACTCATAGCTATTGACTTTTTCACCACCCTAGCTTGTAATGCATATATCATGTCATGAATGCCATTTTCCATAATTTTACCACACATCACAATTATCATCACATTAATATCATATTGAACAAAAGATAATCAAAATTAATACATGACGTCAATAATTCAATAATAGTGAGCAATTATTAGTCATCATCTATCATTCTACTGAACACTTGCCTCTTTAGTTGCGAAAGTCGGTTTGATTAGGAGATGACAATACACCCAACGCAACTACTCCTTCAGTAATTACTCACTCTCAATATAGCCCATAGCAATGCAAGGCAACAAATAAATGGCAACACTCCTACACTATTTTCCCCCATTACTGGAGAATCAACCTTGTTGTCACTATATTAAAAACATCATAACTTTTAATAATTTAATTTAATAATTTAATTACCACGGACCTAACGCCCGCTCTGATACCAACTTTAACACCCCAGGACCCACATTACCCTGGGATGCCACTAAAACCACTCCACAACTAGCCAATTAACAAGATAACATAAACTAGCAATAAATCCTAAACAAGATTGGATAAGCGGAAGCATAAACAACTAAGAAAACATGATAGTGTTAACAATTCAATAATTTAAATCAACCTACAATAATTTAACCAAAGAATAGTTCACAAGTTTAACACCATTAAGTTAAAGTAATCTTTGACGAGGTAGCTAGGCAAAAGACTAGAATCACTTTGTCTTTATTACATCATAAATCTATGATCCAAGTGCATTATTATGGTGCCGCTCTACCCTTCCCATGCATGCTCAATGATCACCTGTAGGGGGGAAAAGCAAGGGTGAGATAAAAATCTCAGCAAGCAAACTGTTTAATAGGCTAATTAAACTACAACAGTTTAATCATCAACATTTTATTTTCCACAATTAACCACGTTTATATCATCAACCTCACATCACCGTCAACGATGGTAAAACATTATCAAATAAATCTTGTTTAACTACTTTAAAACCTCAACTGCTACCACTACCAAAGACAATAAAGCATAGTTATGTTTACCTCACTACTTTATTATTTCTCACATCCACAACTGCTATCAACAGTTACTACAAGAGAAAAAAATCTCATGTCACAATCACAACCCCTACCATACCACAAGGGACGAACCCCATTCCACGACCACAGCTACATTCATCATACCGCAAGTAACTCACATGAGCCAATTCCATATTACAACTATGAAGTTGTATTTGACTGCAAAATAACTTCACCACAATACATTGCATAGGTATGCAAATGATCTTTTCACAATGCAATGCACATGAATGCGTATACTCCACTGCACCCTTACCCAACAAGGTAAGAGTATGCATTGTACTACAGCAATGTACAATGATGTTCATGCTATGCTTCACTGCACCCTTTGCCAGTAGGATAAGAGTGTGCATCGTATTACGGTAATATACGATGATGTACCGGTACGGTCACGGCTAGGTGCGGCGATATCCACAAATGCAAATGTCATGACATGTTATGAATGATATGATAATCATAAGCCACAAGAATTTAACCACAAAGGTCAACAACTTAATCATCACTAATACTTCCTCATAACGCACCTGTGTCTCATTAAGCACATTACCAATGTTTCATAAGGTCATTGCCACATAACCCATATTCGGTTCACCAAGATCATAATCCATTGATCTACAGGGAATTCTACCACATAGACCACAACATAATCATCAAGAGTGCTACCACCACAACCACAAGTATTCACTAAGAATACTACAACCTAGACCACAATATACTCGTAAGGTATTCTACCCCACAACTATATTGGTTCATCAAGAACAATTCCGCATATCCATAATTAAACCATCAAGATCATAAACAATTGAATTCTTAAAATACTACTACATGGACCACATTAAGGAAGCATGTAACAATGACATAGCACCTCAAGTTAATAGAAATAATTAATATGAATGTAGGATAATTAACGAGTTAAACAGTAGCACAACCGCTACGTTTACTTGCCTCTACCGTTGAAGCGAAGCAATCACGTGTGTTTAGGAGCAAAACCACCTGTACAAAAGTATCTCTCAGCACAAAACAACAAAATGAAAACGCGTCTTAAGAAGTAAAGATGTTGCTAGAACCCCGAACCTACACATAATCCTCTCCGCTTAATGACTCTTCCATCTATCCACTACAGCAACGCTGCTTAATATTTTTGTATCTTTAACAATATTAAGACATTTACAGAAAATATATATTTCTGGATTCCTCACTTAATTACCTTCACTTTTCATGTATATCATATATTTTTATTTTGATCTTAGCAAGCTGTAACTTAATGCGTAAAACAGAGGACGTTCTCTGTTTTGGCAATCTGGGTAGCCAGATTCTAACACGTCCCAACCACAGTACAAGGATCTAAAAATTATGATTTTTATACAGTAGTTAGATTACTGAATACCCTACATTGTTCTAAATTGAGACTAAAAATAAAAATCATCTACTACCCCTAAATCACACTTGAACAACAATCTGTCCCAATTTGCACCCTTGACGGACAGCGAGGTTCCCGACCCTGCTACGCCCAGATCCCGCGGCTAAAAATTCTGAACAAAATACAGAAGATGGGTTTCGATGTCCTCTACAATTTTCCTTTTGGGAAGATCCGCGGAAAAAATTGTTTCATAGGTCTAAACAGCGCAAAACGACGTGCTGCGTGAATTGATCTAAGACAGACAGCACGAAATCCCTAATCGGAGAATCTAATTGCTAATCCCCCAACAATTCTTAGGCTAAGAACCCTAAATTCAGAAATAACAGAGGGATTTGAGATGAGGGAGAGTTACCTAGGGGATCCCTTGGGATCACCCCTCTTCTTTCCTCCTCTTCTTCTCCTCCTTCTCTTCTTCTTCCTTCTCTTTCTCCTTTGCACCAATGGACAGCAGCTGTGTGGGGAGTTGGAGGCGCAATCTAGGGAGGGGTGCGTCCAAGGGGTGGAGGAAGGGGTGGTGGCTAGGGGAAATAGGGGAGGTGCTAGGCTTTTGGGAGGGGGGGAGTGCGCCACCCTTGATCCGGAAGGCCCAAGGCGGTCGGCCCACTCCCTAGGCAGCCCACTTAGTGTTTTTAGTTATTTAATTATTTATTTTATTCATTTTACGCTATTTCACAATTTTTATTTTTCCCTTCCCGCGATTTACAGAAAAACCGATGACTCCGCGATTATTTTAAAAACCTACGCCATATCGACGATCAGGATATTGCATTATCACAGACAGTTTGTGAGCTGTCTATGATAAATACAACACAGACGGTATGTACCTAGAACCGTCTGCAAAGAACACTATCACAGATGGCTCGAACCAAAAATTATCTGTGATACTCTCACATCATAGACAGTTCTAGCTATCAACCGTATCTGATAGGTGAGTATCATAGACGGTTATTATATATAACCGTCTATGATACTTTCCCACCACAAACGGTTGGTAGATAGAACCGTCTGTGATGTGCGAGTATCATATACATTTTTTGGTTTGAGCCATCTGTGATAGTTCTTCATAGATGGTTTATATCACAAAATCGTCTGTGATAGTTCATTCTACACCTAAAGTTTTTTCTATTTTTGGCTAGCCTCAAGAAATGTTAGCTACACTCTTTCAAAATACGCAAATACAGTAGTAAACACAACAGCATATTCCATTTCTATTAAGATTAGGATCCACCATTACAGCAAAACACAAAAGGGTTTATATCCCACCCTTACCACGCACAAATGAGTTGGAGTAGTACTAGTGGTGTTGGTTCTTGGAGTAGGGAGAGGGGGATTAATAAGGGCGAGAGGTGGGAAGGAGACGGTGCCTGCCGTCCGATATGGAAGGAATGGACGCGTGAGATCAGAATCCTGGAAGATGTCGCGGATCGGTGAAATGGCGGGGAACTATGATAGACGGTTCGGATTACAAACCATCTGTGATAGAGACATCATAAACAATTCTTAACATAAACCATCTATGCTAACGGGAGATATCACAAATAGTTCTTATTAAAAACCGTCGATGATAATGGCCAGACGGTATATTACAATTCAAAGACAATATATCTGTGCAATGTAAATAGCTAGTCTCAAAAGATAAAATAGCAAAATTTTGTATGGCTTATATATGCTTGTTTGAAAGGTTTCGATGAGATCTACAACTTTGCAGTTGAGGCAAAACCCAAATTCCAAAAGAAAGACCAAGAAAAAAGGTAAACATAGAAACCCAAAACTTATGACGTAAATTCGGGGCCAAAGATGGCCGATTTTGGGGGTCTTAGAGGGCGACCCCTCTAACGAGTAAATGAACGTCGAAAACAGACACCATATGCAAAAGTTTTGCAAGTTTTACTAAAGGTGTCTCGGAACAGAATTAGAATATCCTACTCGGACTCAGGCGGAAATTTATGAAAGTTTAGAGGATTGCGAGGCGGGAAAATATCACAGACGGTTTTTTAATATAAACCGTCTATGATAACTTTATTATCAAAGATGGTTTTCAATACAAACCGTCTGGGAAGTATCACAGATGGTTTAAATAAAAAACCATCTGTGATACTTGATAGACGGTTTTCACCATGAACCGTCTATGATATTTCTCTTCACAGACAGTTTGAATTAAAACCATCTATGATTGTACTTAATACTGATGTTTTTGATTAACTGTCAATGATTAGGCATCTAGCATATCTTTGTTTTGTAGTAGTGATTCCGTTCCCCAATAGCATTAATTACGCACAGGCTCTCGAGCGGGATATTTTAGGATATTACAAAATACGAGTTAAGTTATGCCAAAAAGAGTAAATGAAGTCAATAAGCTATAATTGTATCCATCAAAGTAATAGAAGTTCAATTTTAACCAATAAAGCTCAAGCACTTAATTAAAGCCAAACATGAGTTGCCTCGTCACAGAAGGAACCATTTTACTACTTGCATGGAGGGGGAAGTAGCCAGCTTAATTGTCAGCCAAGTCATCTTCTTTTCAAGCTATAAGATGGCAGATGAGTAGGCTTACCTTATGTTATTTCCTATGATAGCTGTGTAACATCCTAGGACTCACAATGTCTTGGGATGCTGCAAAACTACTCTACAACTAGCCAATTTACAAGATAACATAAACTGACAACAATTATTAAACAAGATATTACAAGATAATACAAGCGAAAGCATAAACAACTAAGGAATGACAGAATATCAATAACAATTTAATATTCATAATCAACTTCAACATAATAACCAAAGGAACGGTTCCGAATTAAACATTAATGAGATGAAGCATTCATCGACAAGATAGCTAAGCAAAGACTAGAGTTCTTTCGACTTTATTTCAGCATTAAAACAAAATCCATGGGCATCAATGTGGTGCTGCTCTACCCTTCCCAATGCATGCTCAAAGTCCACCTGTAGGGAGGGGGAAACAAGGGTGAGATAAAAATCCCAGCAAGCAAACTGTTTAACAGGCTATTCAAACTACAAATAATTATACATCATCATTTATAATTTCATACAACTACAACCACAATTCATGTCCATAATTATTAATCACCGTAAACTTCCACAAATCGTACCTCTTCAATTACATATTTAATTGACACATGAATGCAGTCATTTTATCCACAATTAAATGCAAATGAAACATTTAATTTTCCACAACTACAATAGAATAATCATCAACATTTAATCTTCCACAAATAACAATGTTATAACCTCAACTTCAAATCACCATCAAAGACAATAAAACATATGTATGATCATCTCACTATTTTATTAATACTCACGTCCACAAATGCTATCAACAATTAATACAAGTGAAAAGAATCTCAAGCCACAACCACAACTCTTACCATACACAAGGGACGAATCCCATTCCACGACCACATCCACAATCATCATACCACAAATAGCTCACAAGAGCCAATTCCACATTACAACTAGAAAGTTGTATGTTCCACAAAATAACATCAGCACAATATGTTGCATATGTATGCAAATGATCTTTCCACAATGCAATATATATGAATGCTTCATGCTATGCTCCACATCACTCTTGCCAGGGCAGGAATTGTAGTTGCTTCCGCGGGCGAAGAGGTGCTTCGTATTACGGCAATATACGATGCTTCCGCGGGCGAAGAGGTGCTTCGTATTACGGCAATGTACGATGCTATACTGGTACGGTCGCGGCTAAGTGCGGCGACATCCACATATGCAAATGACATGATATAACATGAATGATATGATAATTCATTAATCACATTAATTCATCCACAAGGAGCATTATCATGCTCTCAACATATCCACATCCACCACATGTTATTTTCATGTTCCACATTATAACATTAAGTTAGAATTCCACATGTCTAGTAGCATAATATCAACATATCAATGGATAAATACTTACTAGCATCTCCACAATTAAAATATCATGCAATCATGGCATAATGTATCAAATTAAGATAATAATGTAGAATGAATAACAAATTAAACGGTAGCAACCACCGCTACGTTCACTTGTCTCAATAAGACAACAGAGATCAAGAACGCTGAGGGACAAGACCACCTGTCCATAAGACAACTCTCAGCACACAACCACAGCTGTAACACCCTAGCCAAACAATGGCCTGAAATGCTACCAAACTAACAACATAATAAAACTATGCTAAGGCATTCTATAAAATTACGGCAGAGCCTCCTTTGTTTATTGATAAAAATGAAGTTCTAACAATATTATCAAAAGGTATGAATAACCGCAAGCAAAGTAATTTGGCTACTAAGCAGAAACATCTATAAAACTTAAGTAAAGCACGGAAGCAATATGAAGAAGTTCTAATCCATTATTACATCTTAATCTGAAGGTCATAATCAAATACCACTTGAACCAATCAACAAATAATAATTAGAGTTCTCTATCTT
Source organism: Bonia amplexicaulis (assembly GCA_036346245.1). NCBI lineage: Eukaryota > Viridiplantae > Streptophyta > Magnoliopsida > Poales > Poaceae > Bonia > Bonia amplexicaulis. The sequence goes on from CM070744.1 coordinate 3,291,681, forward strand.
CTCCATGGTGAATATTTCGTGCAAGTGCAACAATACTAATCCCTCTTTATTCCCATGCATGCTGACCTCGTGAAGGTACCTAAAATAAACAAACAACAACAACAAAACAACAGCAAGAGTGAGTCCAATGACTCGTAAGTATAATCAGAACAAATGCAAGCATGAACATTAACTCTCAAGTTAAACATATTACATATGAATTTCATGCTATGCATTATGATCAAAAGCTCCTCTTTCTCATCTCTTTCGCATTTTACGTGACGCGGAGTGTGCATCCGTCAATGCACACCATGCCTGTACCTCGGCAGGGACCAATTGCCCACACCCGCAAGTGTGGGGACCTCGATGCTTGATCACCGCATGATCAAGACTTCAACAATTCTCAATATGATGCATATATGTGAATGTATCAAAAGATAACGAGCATTCACCATACTACGCATCAACCAATCTCATAAATGCCGTAATGTAAACAGAACATAAACAGCATTCTCAATTCATCACTTACTCATACTCACAATTTAAACAGTCATGATTCAACCATCATCCAAACAATTCAACAAATTCATAAACACACAGATTTTCACATCACAAATATACTTGCCTCAACCGCGAGAAAATGAAGAACACGTAGAAGGCACAACCCCCAGAATCCGCTCTCCTCCTGAATATTTAATTAATAATTACCAACATGACAGTAGCGGGTTTCTAGATATAAAATAACAGCAACCCCAATTAACCCAACAATTTATCTCAATTAAATCCCCAACTCCCCTCGGCCAAATCTGCCCAACCAAAGACAGCCGACTTCCAAAAATCATAACTTTCAGTACGTAACTCAAAATTAAGCGTTCTTGGACTCTCTGGAAAGATAATTAAATTATCTACAAAAACTTAGTTGGGGAGACCCTCTGATTCTGCCATTAACTAGCCGATCCAAACCCTTTTCTAAAGTATCCAAATTCACGTCGGACTCTCTGGACAGCGCACTAAAACAGGCATAACTTTCGCCCAGAAATTCGGAATCCGGACTTCTTTACCTCTATTGAAAGCTAAGAAACTTATCTACAACTTTCTTAATTTTAAGGACTCCTGAGTCGCAACTATTTCCGTCACACAAACCGATCTACTAAACTCTGTCCAGAACTACCCCGATCTGCAGAACAGTAACACTAGAAAATTCATAACGTTCGCTACACAAATCTGAATCACGTGTTCTTGTACTCCTGGAAAGATAATTAAACCCTCTACAACTTTCTAGAAGGGTCCAGACCTGAATCCCGACGAAACTAGATCAAAACCGCCGAGAAACAATTACCGTCCCAGCAGCCCAGAAAACCGACGAATCTAACTTGATTAAAACCAATCTAGAGACTACCAGGGATTACCCTTGACGACACGACGACGAACACGCCGACGAACACGACGAACACGGCGACGAACACCCCGCGATCTCCTCCTCTCTTCCTCCGGATCCACGCGGTACAGCGATTTAACGCCGGCGACGGCGCACCGGGGAGGAGACGACGACGATGAAGACGACGACGGCGCACCGGAAGAAGACGCCGGGCAGCACGGGCGGCGGCTGGGTGGAGGCGCAGGGGTGGAGCGCAGGGGTGGGGGCTGCCTAGGGTTTTAAGAGGTGGCCTCCCTCCCTCTTGGGCCAAGAAAACCCACCGGCCAAGGCCTAGGCCCAGGTTGTCTTAAATTTTCATAAAACCCTCAAAACTCTTATAAATTTAATTATTTCACAAAGTCCTCTCTCTATTAATTAAACAATTAATTAAACAATTTCCGGGGTATTACATTCTACCCCCCTTAAACAGAATTCGACCCCAATTCTAACCGCAACCTCAACAAAACAAAACAACCAACTAGCAATTAACTAGCACCGACGTGAACAACGCCGGTATCGCCACAAGATGCGAGACTCCAACTCCCAAGTTGCTTCTCTCTCGTCCGCTGCGACCAAAGCGCTTTGACATACTAAATATTTTTTTCTAATTGCTTGCACCTCGCACATAGGTTCTTGAAGATCCAAGTGGTTTGCCAACCTTCCGATCCTTGCTCCTTACATCTCGCATAACTTTTCACCGCCCGGGCAGCCAACAGATTCTGACTCACCAAGGCCACTCGTTGAACTTACGCCCCTACAACACTTCGAATTGTGTAGCTTTAATTCTTGAATGGTGGCTGGTCTTACTCGTTGGTCAACGGTTTTAATGAAGCCCACGCCCGGATCTTTCAAGTTCTCCTCGATACCGAAGTCATACAAAGCGCTGTATCCCACACTAGAACCCAAGGTAGTCCTAGTGATACACAAACCCCTAAAACTTCGCAATTAACAAAAGCGATTAAATACACATCGAGTTATCATTCCTTTAGTACCAACCCACACAATCTGCACAGCACATATATCTCATGTTTCCATTCTCAATCGATCTCTTTACCTTAGCAATGAGCACCCCTTAAACACGGGCACACCACAGGGGTCAAGGTAAACCCACTCTTTCACACACAGAATACAACTGAAAATAAGGGATTCTTATTGCAATCACGCATCACCCACTCCCCACCAAAGGGTCAAATCATAAAAGAAAATCGAGGATTCAACATAAGAACCTCTCCACCTTCCAAGTAGGTGGTTTGCAAACAAACAACACATACGTCAAAGGGGAATCACTCAAATGTCAAACCCGTCTATTTTTTTCCTAAACCGGAAAAACCACACAAGCCAACAAAAGTCAACTCAAACCACAAAAGACTTTTCTCTCATCACGTAGCTCAAACAAGAATCGGGAGCATTTTACTACCGATTTTTTTATTAAACTTCCTCTTGAATCACGAGGTTCCAAATTATCCCATACCATACTAGCTCAATTCTCTTAAATTGGCAACATCAACTCTATGTTCAAACCGAGTGCATCCAACACACTTTTGTAGAGGGACTCTACTATTCTCATAATAACATACTCTAGTCAACTCCTCTTCCCACATGTTACTTTAACGAATAATTTCCAATGCACCTCATCGTTATTTTTCATCCACCAACACTTCACCACAAATCTTAAGGACAATCAACATGAATTTCTCGGCTCACATACCCATTTACTACATCCAAAGGATACTATCAAGGAACATCATAATATTCGAATCCACTCCTTCCACTATTCTCACGCAATAACATTAGCCTCCAAGGTTCTAGCATAGATCACCAACCAAAATTTCCCATCTCTAAGGCTTCTATACATATACTTCGATATATTTAATACAAAGACTCTTAAATTCAGTGACTAAAATTTCCACAATCAACCATACTCAATCATTAACAACCATATGAAACATATTCTCAACTTGATTATCTCAGAAAGATTCTAACTCCTAGAGGGTTACTCAACGAGCTAAGTTATACATGGCAAAAATTCAACAATCCTTACTATCCCAATAATTCCCACAACGGTTGGGCTTCTTCACAATTATAAACTCATTAACTACACCATCATAATCATTCTAATAATCCTTGCAAAGTACCCCAACATGATGCTCCAATAAAATTGATCAAGATTCCCATACTTTCAATAATTCCAACGTTCCAAAGAAATGAACGTAACACTCATGAACCACAGCTAGGTTCTTCTAGTTGCAACAATAAAACTATTTAGCCCCAAGGACAACATCTTCTTTAAATCAAATCCTCATCGAGAATTATTCAACAGAACAATTTATCACTCCAAGAATCTCAAGTATCTTGATACCCACAATCTCACCCGGACTAATCACAAAACCACACCAACCAGTTGCCATACACATCTTAAAGGTCTTTGCAACTCAAACTGCACCCTTTCTTGGAGAAGCAAAGAAGAAAATTTCAGCACAATGTCCATCTGCAATAAACACAAAACCAAGAAAACAAAGATCTTGGACAACAAAGGATAAGACCACGGTGAAGGCGCATGCCTCCTCGAGACGAAAACATCAAATCTCAACCAATACGAATACAATATTGTCATTTGAGCTCCGAAACTCTTAAGCGTGAAAATAAGAAGTCAAACACACTTCACAAAGATTGCACAACTTGACTTCAACCTTCAAAACTTTTATCAAACTTTTCCTTTTAACAAAGAGAACAACCTTCTTTGAATACGGTATCACCTTAACAATTCCAACAAAAGAAGAGTTGAAGACCACAACACATTAATTCTTTAAGAACTAATTAAAATCCCTCAACACGACACTTTGCTTAAAACAATTTCAGCTACCACATAAATCATGAGATCAAAGATCGCACACACACTATCAAAACTTTTGATTTAAATAGTACCAAGGAATTTATTCAAATTCTTCTATTTAATGAACCTTCAACATTACCATCATAACCACAAATGGACCAACATACTAACATCGAATAATACATTCTTAACAAGCATCATCATATCCTCAACTCCTTCATAAACTTTTCCAAAAGAAACATAAGAAATCATTGCATCATGTTTCTAATATCTAAGTAAGGTTGCAACTACTTGATCTAGGAGAACCTAGTGCATAAGCCACATAAATAGAACAAAGCACTTAAACAAGATGATACTAGAACAAGATAATCTCGAAATCATGCTAGTATAAATTTCTTACTAGATTTCATATATTCCATTCTTTATTGGTGCTCAACTCTAACTTAGCACCAATTGATTGTACTCTATTCACTATTGGCAATAATTGATTATTATTCGGTCATAACAACATTCATGATCCTAACTCCATTTTACAATTATAAGACATTCATGAGCATAGATTTTGTATCCTACCTTACATTCAGAAATTAGAATGGAAATGACTTTAAACTTCAATGATACCACTTCGTAAGACAAGTTTCTACAAGTCAATGCATCAACCTTCATCTATTCCTTTATACGTATTTCAACAATCTAGCATGGTAAAAGATAGATGAAACTAGCAATTGTGCATGCTCATAAAGCATCTAAATAAAAGACATATTAAGGGTCAATATTACCAAGGTAATATTCTAACACCTCCTTACTTAATCATTCCAAACGGTCGGATTAATTGCTAAAGACACGATAATTCAATTTATCCAATCATGATAGACATTTTAACAATCATAATAATCATTCCGGTTCTTATTACACACTCCTCAATAACTCCATGAGTTACTATCATGAGTAAACAAATTCTTAATCATAGTTCTTCTAAAACTATTACGGGTAATATCAAATTAAACAACTACACTTCCAAGGATACTAGTAAAAATTTAATTATACACTATGCCAACATATCAACTGATAGTTCAACCTTATGAATTAGTTTATCGACTACCACCTTCCACTTAAGCATAGCAAAACAACATAAAGGATTTTAACACTCTCTTTCAAAAGGAAAATGAACAATAAACTTCAACGCCGAGGTAAAGAGAAAACATAGATCCAAAGCTTTCACATAACAATGAGTTTTGCAACTCAAAATTCGCATTAATAAAAGAAAACACCAAGCGAACAATGAGCCATGATTCGCAACAAGACAAACTCCCACGAAGGAACTAACCTTACAAATCAACAAAAAGCACGGTAGCAAAGTATCTCAAGAGTCCGGAAAGAAACAATAACGCTTCAAGGAAGGTGAGACCAATTGCATACCCTCAACTGCAAGAACCACAATCTCAAAAGAAATTCATTAACTGCAATCAGCCAAGAATTGGCCGAAATCAACTTAAGGATAATAACAACTTTTCTAATAAATTCACCCAACACCGCAATTAAGTTACCCGAGGTAGCTACATTGCTAATCCTCATACTACAAACAATGATATAATCGGCAATACCAAGGTAGCACATCACAACATCTACATCATATCATTGACTATTCGGTCATAACAATCATAGGAGCAAATCATAATCATACAAGATTATCAATAAGCATACAAGATTATCTCATAATGTAAATCATCAATATAACATGTCAAAAGCATAAATGCAATGCTTGACCCATCCCATCCTACTGTGCACCAGTGTGTCAATTTAATAGTTTAATTACCACGGACCTAAAGCCCGCTCTGATACCAACTGTAACACCCAAGCCAAACAATGGCCTGAAATGCTACCAAACTAACAACATAATAAAACTATGCTAAGGCATTCTATAAAATTTCGCAGAGCCTCCTTTGTTTATTGATAAAATGAAGTTCGAACAATATTATCAAAAGGTATGAATAACCGCAAGCAAAGTAATTTGGCTACTAAGCGAAACATCTATAAAACTTAAGTAAATCACGGAAGCAATATGAAGAAGTTCTAATCCATTATTACATCTTAATCAAGGTCATAATCAAATACCACTTGAACCAATCAACAAATAATAATTAGAGTTCTCTATCTTCTCCATGGTGAATATTTCGTGCAAGTGCAACAATACTAATCCTCTTTATTCCCATGCATGCCGACCTCGTGAAGGTACCTAAAATAAACAAACAACAACAACAAAACAACGAAGAGTGAGTCCAATGACTCGGCAAGTATAATCAGAACAAATGCAAGCATGAACATTAACTCTCAAGTTAAACATATTACATATGAATTTCATGCTATGCATTATGATCAAAAGCTCCTCTTTCTCATCTCTTTCGCATTTTACCGGTAATGCGGAGTGTGCATCCGTCAATACACACCCATGCACTGCACCCTCGGTGCAGGGGACCAATGCCCACACTCCGCAAGTGTGGGGACCTCGATGCTTGATCACCGCATGATCAAGACTTCAACAATTCTCAATATGATGCATATATGTGAATGTATCAAAGATAACGAGCATTCACCATACTACGCATCAACCAATCTCATAAATGCCGTAATGTAAATGAACATAAACAGCATTCTCAATTCATCACTTACTCATACTCACAATTTAAACAGTCATGATTCAACCATCATCCAAACAATTCAACAAATTCATAAACACACAGATTTTCACATCACAAATATACTTGCCTCAACCGCGAGAAAATGAAGAACACGTAGAAGGCACAACCCCCGGAATCCGCTCTCCTCCTGAATATTTAATTAATAATTACCATCATGACAGTAGCGGGTTTCTAGATATAAAATAACAGCAACCCCAATTAACCCAACAATTTATCTCAATTAAATCCCCAACTCCCCTCGGCCAAATCTGCCCAACCACAGACAGCCGACTTCCAAAAATCATAACTTTCAGTAAGTAACTCCAAATTAAGCGTTCTTGGACTCTCTGGAAATATAATTAAATTATCTACAAAAACTTAGTTGGGGAGACTCTCTGATTCTGCCATTAACTAGCCGATCCAAACCCTTTTCTAAAGCATCCAAATTCACGTCGGACTCTCTGGACAGCGCACTAAAACAGGCATAACTTTCGCCCAGAATTTCGGAATCCGGACTTCTTTACCTCTATTGAAAGCTAAGAAACTTATCTACAACTTTCTCAATTTTAAGGACTCCTGAATCGCAACTATTTCCGTCGCACAAACCGATCTACTAAACTCTGTCCAGAACTACCCCGATCTGCAGAACAGTAACACTAGAAAATTCATAACTTTCGCTACACAAATCTGAATCACGTGTTCTTGTACTCCCTGGAAAGATAATTAAACCCTCTACAACTTTCTAGAAGGGGTCCAGACCTGAATCCCAACGAAACTAGATCAAACCTGCCGAGAAACAATTACCGTCCCAGCAGCCCAGAAAACCGATGAATCTAACTTGATTAAAAACCAATCTAGAGACTACCAGGGATTACCCTTGACGACACGACGAAGAACACGTCGACGAACATGACGAACACGGCGACGAACACCCCCGCGATCTCCTCCTCTCTTTCCTCCGGATCCACGCGGTACAGCGACGAACGCCGGCGACGGCGCACCGGGGAGGAGACGACGACGATGAAGACGACGACGGCGCACGGGAAAAAGACGCCGGGCAGCACGGGCGGCGGCTGCTGGGGTGGAGGCGCAGGGGTGGAGGCGCAGGGGTGGGGGCTGCCTAGGGTTTTAAGAGGTGGCCTCCCTCCCTCTTGGGCCAAGAAAAACCCACAGGCCAAGGCCTAGGCCAGTTGTCTTAAATTTTCATAAACCCTCAAAACTCTTATAAATTTAATTATTTCACAAAAGTCCTCTCTATTAATTAAACAATTAATTAAACAATTTCCGGGGTATTACAACAGCATACAAGCGTGACATAAATATATAAAACATCGCTAGAAACCCGAACCCGCACAATCTCCTCTCCGCTCAACAATTCAACAAATTACTCTCTACAGCAAATGATACCTCTCTGGATTCACGACTTAAAAACCTACAATTTTAATGCAAAACACCTATTTTTATTTTAAAAACATCTTGGAGTATTTTAATGCCCAATACGAGGAAGAACTCGCTCGGCAGATTGGATAGCGAGATTCAAACACGTGCAACAACAAAGACAGAGGTCTAAAACTTCTGAAATTATACAGAATCTAGATATCTAAACTATTTACAACTCTCTAAATTACGGCCATGACCAGAAAATTCGTTTACTATTTTTAAACTCTGGATTACCGTCGGACTGTACCAATATGTCCGCCTGACGGACAGCGGTATTACCAACTCCGTATCTCCCAGATCCCATGGTAGACAAATCTGAAAAAAATACAAGAGACGTATCGGGAAGTCCTCTACAACTTTCCTTTTGGTAAGAACCACAGAAAAATTCGTTTTCTAGATCAAAGCCACGCGATAAGCACGCTGCATGAATCAATCTGAACGACAAAGATCTAATCTCTAATCGGGTAATTAATCTATTAACTACCTTCATAATCCGTGCCAAGAACCCTAATTATTCCTTAAAACAGAGGATTTGAGATGGAGAAAAATTACCTAGATGAAGATTTTCTCCACTTTTTTCCTCCTCTTCTTCTCCTTCTTCTTTCTCCTCTCCTTCTCCTTCCTTCTTCTCCTTCTCCTTCTTCTCCTTCTCCTCCAATGGATGGCAGCTTGTGGGGGGTGATGGAGGGGGTGGTGGCTGCGCCCAAGGGTGGAAAAAGGGGAAGGGCCAAGGAGGGGTTTATAAAGGGGTGCTAGGGTTTGGGAGGGGTGCGGGCCCCATTTGGGTGGTGGCCCAAAACAGCCGCCCACCCTCCGGACAGCCCAAAATATCTAAATTAATTATTTTATTTATTTATTTATTTATTTATTTATTTAATCCTTTTACACTATTCCACAATTTATACTTTTCCTTCCCACGATTCACCGAAAAATCGGCGACTCATGATTATTTTAGAACTTACATCGAAACGACGATCAGGATATTACATTCTCCCCACCTAAAAAGGATTCGTCCTCGAATCTCACTCCTCAGCCCACGAGATAAAGAACAATCAAGGAAAGAACAACAAAAAAATAGAACATCCCAAGGATAGGATGTCACGAGAGAACAACTACTGATTCCACCCGCCTCGAAGAACTCGGGTCCTTCTTCTGCATTTGAACTTCATGCTCCACGTCACCTCCTGCTCGGACTGATTCGACAAGAGGGCCTCCGCATATCTGGTGGCTCTCTTCCTCATGTCCAACTCTGAAGAGTCCACGACACACGCTGGTTAACGCCGAGCGCGCCGCAATTCTTTTGTCGGCTCCGAGCGGCCAACAGATCCTGCCGTTCTCGCATAATTATCAAGCCACTATCTAAAACCATCCTTTTTCTTAAAACATTTCCGCTATTTATTATAATCGGGATAATACATTGTACCCCTTTTTAATAATTCAACCACAGATTCTACTCATAATATTACTCGAAGCACAATCAATAACTGTTACAAATGTAACACAAACACAAGAAGAATGAAATATTCTCAAGCAACACACTAGCAATCAGCTTTCCTTCAAAGGACCACGGTCCAAATCAAAGGATTCACAACAAAACCATTCACACTCTCCAAATAGACATTTGGAGAATCCACACTGCACAAGCTAAGAGTGAAAATCACTCGATATACCAAAACAATCATTTTCTTTTCCTAACTAAAAAAAATACACCACAACATATAACAACTCAATTTGCAGATGACCTCTGCCATAAACACACAATTTAAACAAGAATCAAGTGATCATATTACTGCTCGAGATATTATTAATTTCCCAATCCATTCCTTTGAAATTTAACCCGTTGAACCAAGGATTTCCAAATCATCGCCCAACACACCAACTAGATGCCATACACCTCTTAAAAGACTTTGCAACCCAAATCAAATACCCCTTTCTTGGAGAGGCAAAAAGAAGTAAATTCCAGCACCAAGGAAGATGTTACCATTTGCAATAAACACAAGACCAGAAGAAATAGCAATAAATCTTGGACAACAAAAGATAAGATCACAGCTGAAGGCACATGCCTCCTCAAGAAGAAGAATATCAAATCTCAACCAATAAGAATACAGTATTGCCATTCGAGCTCAAGAAGCTCTTATGCGGCGAAAATATTGCCATTTGAGCTTGAGTAACTCTTATGCGGCGAGAAAGAAGTCAAACACACCTGAAAAAAGCACAACTTGACTTCAACCTCCAATACTTTTACCACACTCTTTCTTTTAATAAAGAGGATAACTTTCTTTGCTTACAGTATCACCTTGACAATTCCAACAGAGAGAATTGAAGACCACAACACATTAATCCCTTAAGAACTAATAAAACCTCTCAACATAACACTTTGCTTAAAACAATTTCAGCTACCACATAAGTCATGAGATCAAAAGATCGCGTACATAAATCTCAAAACTTTTGATTTAAATAGTATCATGAAAGCTATCAAATTCTTTTATTTATAGAACATTCAACATTATCATCACAACCACATATTGACCATCATTGTATCATCAAAACAATACATTCTTAACAAGCATCATCATATCCACAAATCCCTTCACAAACTTTTTCAAAAGAAACACAAGGAATCACTCTATCATGTTTCTATTATCTAAAAAAGATTGTAACTACTTGATCTGGGGAAAGCCTAGTGCATAAGCTACATAATAGAACAAACCTCTTAAACAAGATGATATTAGAACATGGCAATCTCACAAAACATGCTAGTATAAATCTCTTATTAGATTCCATATATTCCATTCTAATTGATGCTCAACTCTAATTTAGCACAAATTGATTGTACTCTAGTCATAACTGGCAATAATTGATTGTTATTTTATCATAACAACATTCATGATCCTATCTCCATTTTACAATCATAAAACAATCATGAGCATAGATTCAATCATTTCATCTTATGTTCAGTAATTAGAACGAAATAACTTCAAACTCCAATAATACCAGCTTTGTAAGACAAGATTCTACTAGTCAATACATCAACCTTCATCTACTTCTTTATACATGTTTTAACAAATTGGCATGATGAAAGATAGATGGAACTAGCAATTGTACATGCTCATAAAGTATCTAGTAAAGGACAGATTAAAGGTTAATATTACCAAGGCAGTATTCCAACACCTCCTTACTTAATAATTTTCAAACAGTCCAGTTAATTAGTAGAGACAAAAATAATTCAATTTATCCAACATGATAGAAATTTAAGCAATCACAATAATCATTCTAGTTCTTTTTGCACACTCCTTAATAACTCCATGAGTTCCAATCATATATAAACAAATTCTAAATCACAGTTCTTCCAGAAACTTTTACAAGGCAATATCAAATTAATCAACTACACTTCCAAGGATGCTAGTTAAAATTAATTATGCACCACGCTAACATCTCAACTCGATAATTCATACCTTATGAATTAGTTCATATGATTACCACCTTCCAATTAAGCATAGCAAAACACCACACAGGGTTTTAACACTCTCTTTCGGAAAGGAGTAGGAATAAACTTCAACACTCGAAATAATCCAAAAGAAATACATAGATCTAAGGCTTTAACATATTAATGAGTTTTGCAACTCAAAACTTTCATTGATAAAAGAAAATACCAAGCGATTCAATAAGCCATAATTCACAACAAGAGAAAACTCACACGAAGGGACCAACCTTTCAAGTCAACAATAAGCACATGTAGCAAAAGTATCTCATTAGTCCAAAAAGAAACAATAACTGCTTCAAGGAACAGGTAGAGATCAATTGCATACCCTCAACTGCAAGAACCACAAACTCAAAAGAAATTCATTAACTGCAATAGGCCAAGAATTGGCCGAAATCAACTTAAGGATAATAGCAACTTTTCTAAGAAACTCACCCGCAACAACTGCAATTAAGATACTCGAGGTAACTACATTGCTAAACCCCATGCTACAAACAGTGGTATAACTTGGCCATGCCAAGACACCAAATACAATCTCTATGTCTTATCATTGACAATTCTCACTCATACAGTCATAGGAGCAAATCATAATCACACAAGATTATATCATAATATAAATCATCAATACAACATGTCAAAAGCATAAATGCAATGCTTGACTCATCCCATCCTACTGTGCACCACTGTGTCAATTTAATAGTTTAATTACCATAGATCTAAAGCCCGCTCTAATACCAACTGTAACACCCCATGCCCCACATTACCCTGGGATGCTACTATTGTTGCTCTACAACTAGCCAATTTACAAGATAACATAAACTGGCAACAATTATTAAACAAGATATTACAAGATAATACAAGCGGAAGCATAAACAACTAAAGAATGACAGAATATCAATAACAATTTAATATTCATAATCAACTTCAACATAATAACCAAAGGAACGGTTCCGAATTAAGCACTAATGAGATGAAGCATTCACGACAAGATAGCTAAGCAAAGACTAGAGTTCTTTCGACTTTATTTCAGCATTAAAACAAAATCCATGGGCATCAATGTGGTGCTGCACTACCCTTCCCAATGCATGCTCAAAGTCCACCTGTAGGGAGGGGGAAACAATGGTGAGATAAAAATCTCAGCAAGCAAACCGTTTAACAGGCTATTCAAACTACAAACAATTATACATCATCATTTACAATTCCATACAACTACAACCACAATTCATGTCCATAATTATTAATCACCGTAAACTTCCATAAATCATACCTCTTCAATTACATATTTAATTGACATATGAATGTAGTCATTTTATCCACAATTAAATACAAATGAAACATTTAATCTTCCACAACTACAATAGATTAATCATCAACATTTAATCTTCCACAAATAACAATGTTATAACCTCAACTTCAAATCACCATCAAAGACAATAAAACATATGTATGATCATCTCACTATTTTATTAATACTCACATCCACAAATGCTATTAACAATTAATGCAATTGAAAAGAATCTCAAGCTATAACCACAACTCTTACCATACACAAGGGACGAATCCCATTCCACGACCACATCCACAATCATCATACCACAAATAGCTCACAAGAGCCAATTCCACATTACAACTAGAAAGTTGTATATTCCACAAAATAACATCACCACAATATGTTGCATATGTATGCAAATGATCTTTCCACAATGCAATGCATATGAATGCTTCATGCTATGCTCCACATCACTCTTGCTAGGGCAGGAATTGTAGTTCATCGTATTATGGCAATATACGATGCTTTCGTGGGCGAAGAGGTGCATCGTATTACGGCAATATACGATGCTGTACTAGTACGGTCACGGCTAAGTGCGGCGACATCCACATATGCAAATGACATGATATGACATGAATGATATGATAATTCATTAATCACATTAATTCATCCACAAGGAGCATTATCACGCTCTAAACATATTCACATCCAGCACATGTTATTTTCATGTTCCACATTATAACATTAAGAAAGAATTCCACATGTCTAATAGCATGATATCAACATATCAATGGATAAATACTTACTACCATCTCCACAATTAAAATATCATGCAATCATGGCATAACGTATCAAATTAAGATAATAATGTAAATTGCAAGTAGAAGGAATAACAAGTTAAACGGTAGCAACCACCGCTACGTTCACTTGCCTCAATCCGACGAAGCGAAGTACAACAGAGATCAAGAGCGCTCAGGGACAAGGCCACCTGTTTATATGACAACTCTCAGCACACAACCACAGCATACAAGCACGACATAAATATATAAAACATCGCTAGAAACCCGAACCCGCACAATCTCCTCTCCGCTCAACAATTCAACAAATTACTCTCTGCAGCAGCGCTGCTTCACTTTTTCATATCTTTAAAATAATGATCCAAATCCAGCAAATGATACCTCTCTGGATTCACAACTTAAAAACCTACGATTTTTATGCAGAACACCTATTTTTATTTTGAAAACATCTAGAAGTATTTTAATGCCCAATACAGAGGAAGAACTCTGTTCTGGCAGATTGGACAGCAGTATTCAAACGCGTGCCAACAACAGCACAGAGGTCTAAATCTTCTAAAATTTATACAAATTCTAGATCTCTAAATTATTTACAGCTTTCTCAATTATGGCCATGACCAGAAAATTCGTTTACTATTTTTCAACTCCGGATTACCGTCGGACTGTACCAATCTGTCCGCCTGACGGACAGCGGTATTACCGACTCCGTATCTCCCAGATCCCACGGTAGACAAATCTGAAAAAAATACAGGAGACGTACCTGGAAGTCCTCTACAACTTTTCTTTTGGGAAGACCCACAGGAAAATTAGTTTTCTAGATCAAAACCACGCGATAAGCCACACTGCGCGAATCAATCTACAGATAGACATCATCTAATCTCTAATCGGGTAATTAATCTATTAACTACCTTCATAATCCGTGCTAAGAACCCTAATTATTACTTAAAACAGAGGATTTGAGATGGAGAAAAATTACATAGATGAAGATTTTCCCCACTTTTTCCTCCTCTTCTTCTCCTTCTTCTTTCTCCTGTCCTTCTCCTTCCTTCTTCTCCTTCTCCTTCTTCTCCTTCTCCTCCAATGGATGGCAGCTTGTGGGGGTGATGGAGGGGGTGGTGGCTGCGCCCAAGGGTGGAAAAAGGGGAGGGGCCAAGGAGGGTTTGTAAAGGGTGCTATGGTTTGGGAGGGGTGCAGGGGCCCCATTTGGGCTGGATGGCCCAAAACGGCAGGCCCACCCCTCCGGAGAGCCCAAAATATCTAAATTATTATTTTAATTAATTAATTTATATATTTATTTATTTTATTCCTTTACACTATTCCACAATTTATACTTTTCCTTCCATGATTTACCGAAAACCGCGACTCCGCGATTATTTTAGAACTTACACCGAAACGACAATCAGGATATTACAAGCTGGGCCCTTTTGGCTGAACCAGTTAAGAACCACAACCAATACAAAAAAATCTCATATTGTTACACAGCGATTTTCAGAGACTCTCTGTACTCTCGTTAAGACTAAGGACGTTATATTTTTGGAGAGAGAGGGAGAGAGGCAGATTATGCAATTATCAATCTCTAGCATTTGGACCCATTCCCAACAACAAGCTGTGTGGTTTATGCAATTATCAATCGGACAAAGTACACGTTGATTAACATTGCGAAATTTCACATAAGAATTTCTAATATGTTCCAAGGGGTCTTATCCTACATTGTCATCGTTTACTACACGAAAATATTGCTCTTTTGCATCATCTGGCAAATGCACAGCAAAGTAACTCGAGTCATGATCTTACCTAGCCTTATGTGGGTAGATAAACCTACTTGAGCATCATTCCAAGTATTTCTGGTAATTGCTGGTACGCGTTAGTAGAGTACCTGCTTTGCTCATTTCATAATATTCAGTTTAGCAAAGTACGTAGTGCATATATATTGTTCTTTTCTTAGCCAAAAGAGTATCTTTTATGTATTTTCCCACGTTGAATATGCTAAAAACTTCCATACTGCCTATGGTCATATTGTAGTTCGTTGTTCTTGCCTATCCAAAATTGTTCCATTATGAAATATGAATTAGTCACACAAGTTAAGATTCTAGACCCACATGAATACTTGTGCCTTGTCACTATGAATGAATTCTCAGGCTAATTAAGATCTCCAAGAAGAATGAAGCTTATGGTGTGTGACATGCTCATGCTTGTTGAATTCTCTAAGTATACCTCCACATGCACGCTTGCTACACGGGATTATGTATCCCTTATGTGTACTATATTTCTATGTTATCAGCATGCGAAAAGTGGTTTGGCAGATGACTCTGTGTATGTGCGAGAATAAATGAAGGAAATAAAATGATGACCGTAAATGTAACATCATAAAAATCTAGGAAGTTCAAAAATGAGTAAAATTTAAAATTTTTACTTGTATCTTATCACTACACCATGGCATAGTATCAAGGGCAATAATCTGCCGGGAAAATTGGATTAGTGGCAAAACATGTGCTAGGCCCTGTTATCTGCTGGAAACAATTATTATCTAGAACAATTTATCTGCCAGCAATGTTTTAACGTTAACTACAATATATGTGCCCTAGAAAAACTCAACCAAGTCATCGTATATGCCAGGGATACTAGCCATCCCTTTGTGCATGCAACTGAAAATAAAAATGACTGAGACGCAAAGACCTTATCTCCAAATTCCCCAATCCTTCCCAACCGCCCTTTCCTTTGAAACCTCTCCTAGCACCTCCTGCTTTCCCCTTCTTCCCAGCGCCGCCTCATCTCCCTGGCCGCCCCACCTTCTCTCTTTTCTTCTCCCTTGCCTTATCTCTTCTCTACTCATTCCCCTTCTTCTCTACTTTTCCCCAAATCCCTCTGCTCAATCTGGCTCTTGTCTTGCCTCCCACCGGGCACTACTACTCCCTGCGCCACTGGCCGCCATGCCTTGCGCCTCTCCCAACCTCCGGTCCCATGTGACGCCACCCTAGGGTTCGGTCCCGACCACCGCCGCCTACCCGTCGGCCTCCTCTGGCCTGCGCCTCCCCTACACCCTCAGCTTCGACAGTCGACTCCCTATTACCGCCTCACTCAGCCTCCAGCCGTTGCACTGCCTCATGGCTCCCGCTCCTCCAAGCGCCACCGTCTCCATGCGCTGGCCTCCATGGCTTACCTTCTCCAACGTCTCCTCCTCCATGCACTGAACTTTAGTGACCCTCCCTCTTTACTACTCTCTATACTCCTACCCCTCTCGGTTATTGCCATTTACTCATTTATTTCCTTATGCTCTTGGTATACTTTTAGTCATTTTTGATTTGTGGATTTGATTTGTTGCTTGCTTGGTGATCAAAAGGATAGTGGTGGTGGCGTGCAACAATGTTTGCTACGACAGAGCTCGAGGCCTTCCCGTGCTAGTGGGGAGCACATGGTGGTTGTCGGGTGCACGTGCTTACTAGTGACGGCACGCCATCGCCACTATGGTCTCACCTAGGTATACTTCTTCCCCTCTACTCCTTTCCCACTTCCTCTCTACTCCCCTCCTCCCTTGAAATGTGATGGCTCGGTTATACTATTGTTGGATGCATCATTTGGGCATGTTGGTTCAGATGTGTGGTCCTATGAAGATGAGATATGCGGTCGAACTCGCTACGACTCAGGCCCTGGATTATGATGTTCCTTGCCTTAGCGTTCGCCTCAACATCAGGCATGTTTCCAGCGTTGATGTTTTCATCGGCAGGAACAACAAACCGGACCTTGACCTTACGCCAGATGGCATACCACTGAGCCTGCATGTATGTCTCCATTCGGCTCTTCCAGAAGGGGTAATCGATGCTATCAAAGATGGGAGGCTTGGTCGAGTACTTGTCCGTCACCATGGCTCTAGAGACCGGTTAAAATCTATGAAGAAGAGCTAATCGGCTCTGATACCAATTGTTGGATCGGAAATGGCAATAGAGGGAGGGTGAATGGTGCGTCTCAAAATCGCCCCCAAAGTATGCACAAAATTTCTTCTCCGTTAGCTATGTAAAAGCTATGAAGTAAGAAACTAAAATTCAGATTGCTGAGAGCAAGAAATCAGATAGAGAACCAGCCACGACAAAGAATCTGCAGTAATATATTACCACGGCAAAGAAACAGTAGAACAGACTTGCCACCACAAAGAAACTCGGCTCAAACGCTATCACGGCAAGAGACTGCAGACACGGTGAGAAAACAGCTCGAAATCTTGCCACGGCAGAACACTTTGCATAACTCGGCTGTCACGGCAAAGTAAATTCTGACTTTGATGCCAACAGATACTGCAGTTCAACAAGAAATGTGATTATCTAACTTGCTGGCCAAATGTATTTAGAGCATCATTAGCTGCCGACAGAAGCTGCAAGCACACAGATAAAAGAAAAAACAAAGCTGCACAAAGATCTTTTAGGACAGCAGCACAAAAGAAACATATGGACTGCAAAGAAAGAAAAAGCATCCAGTTGAAGCAGGTGTACTCAGAAGATGATTAGGGGAGCAGACCAAAAAGAAACAGCAAACATGATTTTTACTGCTGCCCAAGAACTATCTTTGCTGCCGAGAGATGAAGGAGAAACGGAAGTTTTATGGGCTGATTTAGCCAAACAAAAAACTGCCGCAAAGAGAGGAGCAGGCTGCCGAAAATACACAGCAAAACGGAAACAAGCTTTGTTTGATTTCCTTCACACGGGTGTACACAAGAAAGAGAGCCAACCGACAGCCAGAACAAAAAAGCAGAGAACAACCGAGACTAGGAAAACACAAAGAGATATTCTCGGAATGACCGGCAAGAAGACTTCGACCACAACACCCGAACACAAATAAAACTGGAAAACACTGAGACTAAACTGAGAAAAAACACAAACGAGCACAGGGACAACTCAAACGAAAGCAAAGAGAAGAAATCAACAAAACAAGAACCATAACAACAAAGGATAAACAACCATATTATTTCAACCAAAAAGGCAGAGACATGGATTGTTCTTACAGCCAACTCTTCTCCACAAAAGCACACAACCAAAAATCAAACTACAAGAACTTGCTCATACTGCCCCATACACATGAACACTGAAGGGAAAACAAGAACACATACTGGAGGCAAGAACTCAAGCCATCCTATCTACACTCACAACACACACATGGAGAGCAAAAGTGCAAAAACCCTCAAGTGGCTCTAAAGAACAACTTATAGCCTTCCACTAACGGGTCTCCTCTTTGCTTTATCCATTAACTTCCACCAACTCTGCGCTTTATCCATTAGCGCCAACCGAATCCGCTTCCGCAAGCCTGAGTCAATTTTCCCAAATTGCCCCTCATGCTCTTTCCCGGAAGCTTCCTACTCACACAACCGCAACCGGCACCTTGACTGTCTGGACCTCGACTCCTCCCTAAGCCAAGTCCCGATCCTCCTCGCCGTCGCCTAACGTGTGCACCTCCGGTAGCTCCAGCTCCGGTTCCTTGTCTTCCGACTCGCAACCACCTCAGTAGCCTCGATCATCTTCGATGTCTCCGACCGTCCGGACCTCAACACCTCCTGTGCCTAGTCCTGGTCCTCCCACGCCTCACCATGACCTAGCTCCGAAGTCCTGCAGTCATCTCAGACAAGAAACACATCAAATAGCACCACTCGACACATGTAAGCATAATAACATCAACAAATCATACTTACGCATAATAGAGTCCAAACCTATCGAATCATCAGAATATGCATCCTAATCCCATACGACCAAGTTTGACCAAGTCCGACCGAGCCCGTTACACCACGTAACGTCAAGGTCCGAACCAACTAACTCAAACTCGACTTTCCTAAACCGATGTCAATTACTCATCATACACACGGGATGACCTCCACATGGTCTCTCAGTGACAGTCCCCTTTCTCCCACTTCCCTGGCATCCATGATGGGGAGTATCTTCCAGAGTGCCTTGGTGCCAGGGTGGACGACCCTCGGTTGTCACACTAGATCCAGCTGACATAGGTGATGGCCGTCACCTACGCCCACGCCCTACAGGAGATTGGACAGCGGTGGACACTCTTAACTTCTAGCTACGAGCACTCGGATGTCCTCTACACCCAGCTCACCTGCTGCCACGCCGTCCTCCAAGTGGTAGAGCGTGAGAGATTGCTGTCGAGGCTGGGCTATAGCACCTCCGGTCTATGGCTACGCATCCCCTGTCCTTGCCACTATCAGTTCAAGCACCAGCACCAGTGCCCATGCTAGTACCTACCGCCACCCCTAGAGGCCCAGCATCAACTCAGTGCCAAGGACCCCGTACCTTGCTCACGGCACGAAAGAGCATGCGCCCACCACCCAAGAATGACCTCAAAGGACCCAGCAGGAAGCGTCGTCTCTCCAGTTCTTGTTCTCCTAGCGACAGCTCCAACCCCTCCTATTTCCATTCTCGCTCCCGTTCTCCTAGCATCAGTCGGAGCAGTTCCCACTCCTGCCTCTCAGGGGACTGCATCATCTATGGCAGGAGCCATTCCATGGAGTAGTAGTCTATTGTAGGTTAGGTAGCAGTGCTTGCTAGGTAGTCTTTTGAATTGCAAGCACTTCCTTCTCTCTAGTTGTAGCCCCCCTTATGTACCCAACTTAGTAGACATTGTGTACCTGGTGTCATGACTTGACGTAGCCTATATGCCATGTCTAGCATCATGTAACACTTAAACCATGTTGTAATGTACTATCATAGGCCTTATGCTTTTTATTGCATTGCTTCTTTTGTTTAATTGGTTTTCTACTATGCCAATAGAGGGCTAGTGAACCCTCATATATGATTTCTCCCTCTCTTCTGGCCCTAAAAGCCTTAGTTATTTCCATATGGCACGCAGGAAAGCTGCTGCCCATGGTAGGGGTCAAGCTTCAGGAACCCCAACCAGTGGAAGGGTTCAAACTCTAGGAACCCCAGCTCGTGGGAGAGGCCGTGGCCATGGTGAAAACTTGTTGCCACCACCACCAGGACCCTCGACCATAGCACAAGTGATGGTGCAACAAACACAAATCCTCCATACCATGTTTATCAGTCAACAAGCAGGGGTAGCCAACTGCAACTCAAAGCTAGCTGATTTCCTGAGGACCAGACCATTGATCTTCTCATCAGCCAATAAACCCCTAGAGGTAGAAGATTGGTTGCATGATACTGAGAAGAAGCTCAGACTTGCCCGTTGCACCGAAGAAGATAAGGTGGACTTCGTCACCCACCAACTGAAGGGTGCCGCAGCAGCGTGATGGGCAAACTACCTTGCTTGCCGCACAAAATAGAGTCCCCTGGGCAATAATTCAGAAGAAGAAGAGGAAGTAGAGACCCCAACAGCTAGCACTTAGCAAGGAGGTCAGTAAGAGGAGTAGGCAGCTGAAGAGGAAAACATCGAGGAAGAAAAATAGATGGCACCAGTCAAGTCTGTCATCACCTGGGCTAAATTCAAGGCTGCCTTTCGGTGGAACTTTGTGCCAATCATCCTAGCTTCCACCACTTGGTTAACAAGGCTCTTGTCCTAGAAATTTAGAGGAGAATCCTAGAAGCCAGCCGTAAAAGAAAGTGGACAGCTCAAAGACCCCAAGGTTGTTTCCGGTCCAAGCTAGTGTACTAGGGCATCCCCTCCTTCCGCCAAGTGGCAACGTCAGTGCCCAAGGCTCCAACTCAAGCACCACGCTCTAATGGAAGTGTAATCCATGTGCCCCGCCTCACAAGACAGTCCTCCTCGACCAATCCATCAACAAATCTCCACTTCTTCAGTTGCAAAGCAAAAGGGCATTTTGTCAACAAATGCCCAGACCGTCAAATCACCCCAGTGAAGCTCAATTTGGGAGCTACCCCATCCCGAGGCTAGTCTTCAGCGCCAAGCAAAGGCTATCATACGCCTTAAGCTTCATGAACGACATTGACTCCAAACTACGACCGTGTCAACCATGTCACTATAGAAAATGCCCACGATGCCTCCGGAGTACTCATGGGTATGTTCTTTGTTAAGTCAGTACATGCACAAGTTCTGTTTGATTTCGGGCCTTCACATTCTTTTATTTCTAGGAAGTTTGTTGAGAAGGTTAATTTGCCAATCTTTAAACTAAATAGATCTGTGGTACTTAGCTTACTGGAGGACCCCTAACTACTACTCTAGTAAGCCCCAAGGTAGAGGTCACTATGGAAGATTTTAGTTTCCTAGCAAACCTTTTGGTATTGCAATCTCAAACCTTGGACATCATCCTAGAGATGGACTGGTTAGCCAAATATCAAGGTATGATAGACTGTGCTAATAGGAAGGTAGTACTCACCAATTACCTTGGGCTAGCAATAAAGGTTAGTGTGGATTGCCCCTCCTTGGGTCGCGCAATCTATCATCTTGAAGAAAGGCCATTACAAAAAATGCTAGATTCCTCAATCTCCACACTCACCCCGCCCATATTAACTCCTCTTTAAAACCCCACTAAAACCAAAGCATCGCGCTGCGCTCAGCCGCTATAACTCACGAAGTTTCCCCGGCCTTTCCCCTTCCCTCCCTGAGCTATATAAATAAGCCTTTGGCACCAGTGCATCCCATGCCTCTCCCATCTCTTCTCTTTAGCACCCAAGTGCCTCCTTGTCGTAAGCTCGCCAAGTGGTCTTTCCTCGGCTAAGCATCTTCGCCACCAGGAGCACCATCAGACCAGGAGTCGACCACCACCACCGCCTACTTCATGCCACCGACCACCTCCATTCAACTCAGCCTCTGCATGAGGTATAAAAGAACCCCCAGCATTTTCTCTCTCTTGAACCCTTGAAGTAATTTAGCATGGGATAGCATTACTTGCTGACCCACTTAACTTTTGATCATTCCCTCTTGTCTTTGATGCAAATCGATAAATTCATGTTGTGTGGACAGGATGCTGGTAACCCACTCCAAGAATCAAATCATGCTAATTGGTGAGGCCTCTGGTTCTCAGTAACCTAGAGGCAAGGCAACCAATCCTCCACAACACAATCTGTTGCACCCATCCTCAGGTGCACCCACTTCATAGCAAATAGGTGCTCTTCAGGGTGCACTGCAAGCTAAAAATCTACATTTGGAAGTGGAAGTACCATCCCAGCTGCCCACGATAGTGCAAGTGCTCACCATGATTAAGCAAGGGTGATAGACCAACACCATCTTTCCATAGAAACTCATCCAGAACATGACCAACCTTGGCACCATAGCCGTGAAAGTTGGAGTTGTCGCAGCACAACCCTAGTCGATGATGGGCAAGTTCTTGCGGTAGAACCCTTGGGCGCTGATGATTGGCTTCTCTCCATTGAAAGCAATCTAACCACTGCCCAGTGTAGCATGGAGGAGAAGGTTTTCTATGCATCTTACCAACTTCAAGAAGCTGCGCCTACTTGGTTGGAGAATTACCAAGCCATACTCCTAGAGGGCCATGTCCTTACTTGGGCCACCTTCAAGGAAGCCTTCCATAATGCTAATGTTTCAATGGGTCTTATGGAGATCAAGAAGGAGTTCTACAACATCAGGTAAGGGAACATGTCCTTGATGGAGTTCCATCACTGCTTCAATTATCTCACTCAGTATGAAGCCTCCAAAATACCGAACAAGAGGAGGAAGGTCACTCTCTGTTGGGAGTGCCTTAATGAGGAAAAGAAGTGGTCCCTCTCTACCCACCATATCAGCAACTTTCAAACAATGGCCGGTAAGGCGATCCAAGTGGAGGATAGAACTCAGGCGGTCGTGGAGAGCCGCAAGCACAAGTGGATGGCGTAAAAATAAGAATACAACAGCTCACCAAAATCGAGCGTTTTGCAACCATGAAATGTACGTCCTTCCATACCACCACCCCTGAGGTATCAAGGGCAAGCTCCTCGCCCGCAACAAGCCTTGGTTCAGCCATATAATAGTGGAGGACTGCCGTCTGGGGGCAAAACCAGCCTACTACAATCACTTACATCAGTTGCGGTGAGCACGGACATCATGCTAATGAATGCCCACAAAAGAAGTCCTCGATGCATCATCCTCAGCCCCATAGTGTCCAAAAATGTCCCCAAGGCTTAACACAAGGTCAAGAAGTACTTCAAGCTTCCAAGATGGGTCAAGACTTCAGGCATGGCTATCTCAACCATACGACCACTAAGGAGGCCAACGAAGCACCCGATGTGGTGTTGAGTATGTTCCTTGTGCACTCAACACCAACACTGGTCTTATTTGATTTGAAAGCTTCTCATTCATTTGTATCTAAGAATATTTCCGTGCAACAAAATATAAATACCGCACTCCTAGAGATTGTCATGCTAATTTATTAAGTTGGGTCAGTTATGAAAGCAAAATATGGTTGTTTGGGAGTTAAGATGATGATCAATGGAGTAGAATTCAAAGCCAATTTTATTATAATAGATACCCCTGGGTTAGACATAATTCTTAAGATGGATTGGCTATCCAAACACAAAGGATTTATCGATTGTGCCAACCAAACCATTTCTCTTGTCAATTCTAGCGAAGGGCAAGTTGTTTTCTTCTTCGCTCATGCCGTATCCTTGCAGCAGCAGCCCATTCTCGATTCCATCTCAGTTCGAAAGCTTGGACATGTGCCTGTGGTATGTGAGTATCCTAATGTGTTTTTGGATAAATTACCGAGAATGTTATCAGACTGTCACATGAAATTTGTCAAAGATTTTATACCCAAAATAGCACCTATTTCCAAAAGACCGTTTATGTAATATCCTGAAAGAGATTTATCAGTTAAGCGATTTATTAAAGAGATGGACCTTAAGGGAAAGAATAAAATATCGAACCATTTGAGGGGTTTTCTGAATTTTTAGGACAACCTGAGCCTGGACCTTGACCTAGGTGGGAATTTTTGGCCCAAAGGGGGAGGGGAGGCGCCACCCCTCCTTACCCTAACCACCCCCCCTTTCTCCCCCTTGCGCCGCCACCCCTCCCTGCTCCTTGCGCCACCCCCTCCCTCTCTGCCTCCTTGCACCATCTCTCCTCCAGCAGCTCCTCCCCTCCCTCCCTCCATTGTTGGTGCAGAAGGCTTCCATTCGCGCTAATCGAGCGGAGGAAGGAGATCACTCGTTGCAAGGCAAATTGGATCCGGAGGAAGAGGAGAAAAAGAGGAAAAAGAGAAGAGGAGGAATTCGTGGGCTGTTCGTCGTGTTCTACAACGTTTTGTCAAGGGTAATCCCTGTTTTCCCCATTTAGAATAATATTTTGATCATGGTAGCAATGTCGGTAATCGGATCGTTAGAACAGATCGTGTTACCGCAGTTTTGGGTTAGATCCGTGGGGATTCAGGTCTGGACCTCTCCTAGAGAATTATCTTTCCATGAAGTGATAGAACACGTTATTCGGACCTGTGTAAAAGTTATGATTTTTCTAGTGTGACCGCTACGCGGATCGGGGATTTCTGACGAGTTCGGTAGATTAGTTTGGGCGACTGGAAAATGGAGAATCAGAAGATCTTCATATTAGGAAAGTTGTAGATATTTTTCTTAGCTTTCTAGAAAGGTCAAGAAATCCTGATTTTGACTCTCGGGGTGAAAGTTATGGCCATTTTAGTGCGCTGTCCAGAGAGGCCGTTGTGATTGCTGATGTTTTAGAAAGGGAATGGTGCGGGTAGAAAATGGCCGAATCTGGGAGGCTCACCACCTAAGTTTAGTTATATAATTTAATTATCTTTCCAGAAAGTCTGAGAACGCCCTATTGGACTTCTATACCAATAGTTATGAATTTTTGAATGTGACAGTCTGTAGAGGGGCAGAGATTGGCCGAGAGAAATTAAGGATTAAATCAAGCTAAACGTATTGGGTTAGTTTGGGGGTGTTGTTATTTTATCTAAAGACCCGTTACTGTTGTCTTAGCAATTATTATAATTATGATTCAGGAAGAGGACGGATCCCAGGGGCCGCACCTTCTGCTTATTCCCCGTTTTCTCGTGGTTAAGGCAAGTGTATTTGTGGTTCTAAAACTATAGTGTGGATTGTTTATGTTTGATGCTTTGAAGATGATTGTTCCAAATTATGGAAATGTGAGTTTATGATTATGTTAATGTTTGTTGGTATTGCTATGGTCAAATGCAATTGTAGTATTCATGAGAATTTATGATGCTTAGATATTGTGAATGCAAGTTTATTTATCGATATATTCACGTACATGCATCATGCTGATTTATTGAAGTCTTGGTCACGAGATGACCAAGCACCGAGGTCCCCGTCTTGTTGATGACATGACGGGCTAAGGTCCCCATACTTGTGGAGTATTAGCAATTGGTCCCTGTACCATATGAAACAGGCATGGGTGAGCATTGACGGATGCTTACTCCGCATTACCGGTAAAAATGCGAAAGAGAAGAGAAAAGGAGATTTTTTATCATCTTGCATATCATGGTTGTTCATATGATTAAAATGATGTTCAAGTTGTTCATGTTAGTATCTTTTAATACTTGCTGAGTCGTTGGATGCACTCTTGTTGTTGTTGTTTGTTGTTTGTTTTAGGTACCTTCATGAAATCAGCATGCAAGGGAATAAAGAAGGATTAGTGTTGTTGCACTTGCACGAATTATCCACCATGGAAGAAATAGAGAACTTTAAATATTATTTATTGATTAGCTCATGTGATATTTGATTTATGATTATCAGGTTTAAAATGTAATAATGGATTAGAACTCTTTATATTGCTTCCGCTTTAATTAAGTTTTATAGTTGTTTTGCTTAGTATTGATTACATTGCTTACGGTTAATTATATCTTTTGATTATACTTGTTGGAAGTTTAGTTTTATACAATAAACAAAGGAGACTCTGCCGAAATTTTGTAGAATGCAAATAGTTTAGCTTTGTTATGGTGTTAGTTTAGTGGCATTCTAGGCCATAATTTGGCTGGGGTGTTACAGTTGGTATCAGAGCGGGCTGTAGGTCCATGGTTAATGAAACATTAAACTTGACACACTAAGCACTGTAGGTGGGAATGGGATTTGCATTGTATCTACATTTCTGTCAATTATTATTGTTGATTGTGTACTTAATGTGTGACTCTGTGTTTGTTTGTATTATAGAGATGGCAAGGGGTTGGGGCCGTGGTCGTGGTCGTGGCCGGCAGGGTGTCGGACGAGGCCAGGCTGTGCCCCCGCCTGAGGTGCAAGTCTCTGTGGCCGGGGAGGCCAATTCTGTGGGTTCCGAGGAAGAGGTTGCTTCGGCGATTCAGGGGAACCAACCTCCTCCAGCTGCACCTAGGGTCGTACCTGTGGCAGTTCCAACAATGGTACCGGCGATGAGTGCTATGGGACTGCACCAGTGGAATGCATTGAGGTTGGACACCTTTGATGGTTTGGGCACGCCAGTTGATGCTGCTAACTGGCTGCGGCATATAGAGAGATATCTGGGAGTGTTGGGACTGACGTCCGAGCAGCAGGTGCAATTTGTGGCCTTTCAGCTGAAGGGGCAAGCAGATCTCTGGTGGGAGGGAGTCCTATCAGCCAGAACCACCGCTCATGGGCCAGCAACTTGGGAAGTATTTGTGGAGCACTTTAGGAAGAGGTTTTATCATGCATCATTTGTGGAAAGAATGGAGGTGTCGTTGAACAGCTACAAGCAGGGCAAGATGTCAGTGTCAGAGTGCGAAGTGGGTTTCAATAATTTAATCCGCTTTGTACCTTTTGTGGCTACCAATGATGTGGAGAAAGCCAAGAGGTTTCACAGAGGGCTCAGACAGGAGTTTCGCCAAGTGTTGGGAGCTTTGGAGCTTCGTGACTTTGGCTCCTTGGTGGAGCAAGCTAGGGGCATGGAGCTAAAGATGTAGCTTGGGGAAGGATTGCAGGGTACGGGTGGTAATGTGACTTCTGAGGGTTTGGAGAGCAGCCAGAAGAAGAGTTATGGTGGTAGTGGTTCATGGCGAGGCCTGTTCCCAAGAGGTTCAAGGGTCCGCAAAATTCATTCAAGTCCAGGTTCACCAAGCCCCAAGCATCATCTACCTTTCGTCCTTCAGCTAGTGCTCCTATGGTGCATCCGGTCCCAGGACAGGGGATGAAATGTTTCAAGGTGGAGATGGTCATCGTGCTTCAGAGTGTACTTGGTTTGGAGCTTGTCGGCATTGTGGTCAGTAGGGTCACAAGGCATTGGTGTGTAAGAGGAACCCCGCCAGCATTATTAAATGGTAACCAGTTCAAGCTTCGTCTTCAGCGCCAGCAGCTTCATCACGAGGATTGGTGCAGATGCTAGCAGTAGTTCCTACTCGAATGGCGCCTCCACCTCACTACCCTACTCCTGGAGGGATGCCACCGGGGTACTTCTGGCCGCCACCTCCTGCGGCATTCTTTCCAGCTGTGGCACCTTCAGCACCTCCTGCACCTCCTTCTGCGGTAGCACCGCCATACCTGGGTGTTGGAGCACCCGCCGCCCCAGCATCAGTCTCCTACGCCTTACCGACTGCTGAGTCGGCGGGTCGTCCTGATGTGGTGACAGGTATGCTTTTGGTGGACTCAGTGGAGGCTTACGTTTTACTTAATTCTAGGGCTACTTTTTCCTTTGCATCCTTAGAGTTTGCTAGTCGGGCCAAGATGAGTTTGTAGTTTATATCTCAGTCTGTTTTGGTCCATTCGCCTGGGGGAATTCTTTCCAGTTCCACAGTTTGTCCGGGTTGTGTGCTTACCATAGATGGGGAGGATTTTGTTGCTAATCTGATGGTTATGAAGATGGAGCCATTTGATGTTATTTTGGGAATGGATTGGTTGCATAGTTATCGTGCTGTCATATCATGTTTTTGGAAGATAGTAACTCTGCAAGCACCGTCAGGCCAAGAGATAGTATTCCAGGGTACTACTCCCTCTTTTTCACCTAGTTTGCTGGCTAGTCTATATCCTGGTAGTAGAGCAGTAAAGAGTGGATTTCTTTTATCCCTAGTGGAAAAGCAATAGATCGTGCTAGATGGCTGTTTTGGGTTAGATCCGTAGACATTCAGGTGTGGACCAATCCTAGAGAATTGTAGAGGACGTCATTATCTTTCCATGAAGTGCTAGAACGCGTTATTCGGATCTGTGTAGCAAAAGTTATGATTTTTCTAGTAGGACTGTTATGCAGAACGGGGGATTTCCTGACAGGTTTCGGTAGATTAGTTTGGGCGACTGGAAAACGGGAGAATCAGAAGATCTTCATATTAGGAAAGTTGTAGATACTTTTCTTACCTTTCCAGAAAGTTCAAGAAATCCTTATTTCGACTCTCGGGGGGGAAGTTATGGCCATTTTAGTGCGCTGTCCAGAGAGGCCGTTGTGATTGCTGATGTTTTAGAAAAGGGAATGGTGCGGTTAGAAAATTGCCGAATCTGGGAGGCTCACCAACTAAGTTTAGTTAGATAATTTAATTATATTTCCAGAAAGTCTGAGAACGCCCTATTGGACTTCTGTACCAATAGTTATGAATTTTTGAATGTGACTATCCGTAGAGGGGCAGAGATTGGCCGAGAGAAATTAGGGATTAAGTCAAGCTAAACGTATTGGGTTAGTTTGGGGTTGTTGTTATTTTATCTAAAGACCCGCTACTGTTGTCTTAGCAATTATTATAATTATGGTTCAGGAGTAGGACGGATCCCAGGGGCCGCACCTTCTGCTCATTCCACGTTTTCTCGTGGTTAAGGCAAGTATATTTGTGGTTCTAAAACTATAGTGTGGATTGTTTATGTTTGATGCTTTGAAAATGATTGTTCCAAATTATGGAAATGTGAGTTTATGATTATGTTAATGTTTGTTCGTATTGCTATGGTCAAATGCAATTGTAGTATTCATGAGAATTTATGATGCTTAGATATTGTGAATGCATGTTTATTTTTCTAGATATTGGACTCACTCTTGTTGTTGTTGTTTGTTTTAGGTACCTTCATGAAATCAGCATGCATGGGAATAAAGAAGGATTAGTGTTGTTGCACTTGCATGAATTATCCACCATGGAAGAAATAGAGAACTTTAAATATTATTTATTGATTAGCTCATGTGATATTTGATTTATGATTATCAGGTTTAAAATGTAATAATGGATTAGAACTCTTTTATATTGCTTCTGCGCTTTAATTAAGTTTTATAGTTGTTTTGCTTAGTATTGATTACATTGCTTACGGTTAATTATATCTTTTGATTATACTTGTTGGAGCTTCAGTTTTAGACAATAAACAAAGGAGACTCCGCCGAAATTTTGTAGAATGCAAATAGTTTAGCTTTGTTATGTTGTTAGTTTAGTAGCATTCTAGGCCATAATTTGGCTGGGGTGTTACAATTTCAAATGCCCCATGATAAGTTGGTTGAATTGAAGCAACAACTCAAGGAGCAGCTAGACAATGGATTTATCTATCATAGTTCATCACTATGGAGAAGCTCTGTGTTGTTCGTGTAGAATAAAGACGATAGTCTAAAGATATGTGTCGGCTATCGTCTACCATGGATTGTTGATCTATTTGATCAAATGAATGGTGTGTGTATCTTCTCCAAGATTGATCTAAGGCTAGGTTATTTCCATGTCAAGATTAAGTGGGAGGACATTCCAAAAACTGTATTCACCACCTGTTATAATTTGTATGAGTACAATGTAATGTCATTTGGACTTACCAATGCTCTTGCTAGCTTCATGAAACTTACAAATAAGATTTTAATGGAGTATTTGGATAAGTTCGTGGTGGTACTTACCAATGATATTCTTGTCTACTCTAAGAATGCAGAGGAGAACAAGCAACACTTGTGTACGGTACTCAAGAAACTTCAGGAATATCAACTATACACAAAGTTTAGCAAGTGCAAATTTGGCTAATGGATGTTGGTTTCTAGGCCATAATATTTTGAAGGAGGTGTTGCATGGATTCTAGCAAAGTACATGCCATACTAGCTTGGAGTCAGCCTCACACTGTTCCTAAAGTTCGGAGATTCCTCAGTCTAGCGAGATACTAGCACCGGTTCATCGAGAACTTCTCCAAAATTTCATGACCAATGGCCCAACTTCAGAAGAACGAGAAGAAGTTTGAGTGGCTAGTGGCCTATGAGGAGAGCTTTCAAGAATTAAAGAAGAGTCTCACAACAGCTCGAATGCTTGTATTGCCCGATATATACAAAAAGCTTTGTTGTGTATTGCAATGCATCTCTTCATGGTCTTGATCGTGTGTTGACGCAAGAGGGCAAAGTTATGGCATATGCCTCACATCAATTGTGCCCACATAGCCTTGATGGTGTGTTGAAATTGGCAGCTAGGGAGGCACAACACATGGTGCGGGAGCATGTCGTGGCGCTAGTGCGCGTGTGGCGCAGGCACGAGATGCACTGGCGTGGGAAGGTTGGCTCAGGCCATTCCAGGTCGTGCCAAGGGCCTATTGGGCTGAAAAATAGGCCAGGGCCCAGTGGACCAGGCCTAGATCCTTTTGTGGTGTTTCCTGATTTTTTTGGGATTTTTCAATTTGATTTTCTAATTAACATGCCAATTAAAATTTATGGCCATATTACTACCAATTAAAATTTGAATTTGGTTTTTCCTTGAACAATAACTCCGTACCATGCTATTTGAAGATTTGGTATGGTAATGGGACCTAATTCTTTTCCTTGAATTGTTTTTCTCATTTTTTTATTCTTTTCTTGCCTTTTTGCCATTAGTTTCTATTAAACACTTCTACTTAATTAATTTGGTTTTATATATTTTTTTAGCTTATGAGTATTTCCAATAAAATTTTTCCTTTGCGTTACAATTCAAGTTAGCTATGTTAATTATTATCCTTCTTCCTTATTATTTCTCACCTTTAAATTCTATTGTTTCCAATTTGGAGTTTGAATTCAAAAAGGCCAAAATAATCCAAATAACCAAGCAATTGCAACAAATTTTTTTAATTCTTCTTAAAATTTTAACACCAATCCATTTTGGGTAGTTACAAAGAAAACCTAGATTTGTTGCATGTCAGAGACTCATTATATTTAAACCTATCATGAGGACTGAATTAACATTCTTACATGTGGGACCTACTGGACACACAGAGAGAGATAGAGTGAGCGAAGGGCAGTGAGCAATGAATCAATGCTAAGGCTGGTCGATATGGGCTCAAGGTGCTATCGCAAGGCTTTCGAGGTTCGACTCGGTGACCAATGGTCACCGGAGTGGTGACAATCGGGCTCTTTGTGGCGGCACCACAGTTGCTACCATGAAAACAACCAAGAAAATTATGACCATTGGCTAAATTAGCTAGCGCGTGAGCAATGGAGGTCTTTAGGATGCCACTGAGAGCTTGGATGGGGCTGAGGTGGCCATAGACGTCTCGTCGACGGTGGCGCGATGGCGGCGGAGAGGAGGTCCACGACACGGTAGTTTTTGGTGATAGGAACACTGCAAGAAGGTGTGCGTGAGCTTGCATGCAAGAATGTGGTGGTATAAATAGAAGGAATCAAGCTAAGGCTCACCAGAGCAGTGTAATTGCGATGGCGGAGCTTGCTACCGGAGTTGGGGAAGAAAGCTTGGCTTCGGTGATTCACAGCATTGTGCAGCAATTAAGTGAGCATAGATCTCAGAGGGGAAGTGAGACATGTTATGACGTGGTTAGAGAGGGAAGGGGCTCACTGGAGATGTGAGAACACGGTGGGGGGCTCGCTGGTGTTGAGAATGACACTATCGTTCCTAGCGATTCAGGAAGCTAGACGCTTGGGGAATACATGAGAATGAACAAGGGGCAAGCCGAGGAGGAGATGGCATAGGGGAAGCTTAAATAGCATGGAGATTTTGTGGGGAGAGGGTGAGTGTCTTGTGTGGCTGTGGCAAGAAATTGCGAGCTCATGTGCTCGCTCCGCCACGTGCACAAAGGGAAGGCGACAAGAGGAAGCTTCAAGTGTCATGATGGTGATGCAGCGATAAGATGAGAAGAGGCCAGTTGTAGAGCTCACGTGCAAGGCATTGCGATCAGCCATGGCGCGGACCAGAGCTACGTGCGGTGAACAGCACGCACGGGCCAGGACGAGCCAGAGGCGACGAGGTGGCATGCAACGCCTGCGCATGGGTCCTAGGTCTAGGGTGCAGTGAGAGGGAGTGGGAGGAGCAAAGGTGGGGTCATGGGCGAGCACGTGGTGTGGCCATGGTGGTGTTCGACAAGGGCACGAGGTGGATGAAGGCATCTAACGCATGCGTCAGTCAGAGAGGGAAAGGTCCTGAAGGGTGCGATCTGGTCCCACTCGTCAGCAATATAAATTGAGTGAATGGAGAGAAGGCGTATTGTCAAAAATACGCCTTCGCAGAATCGAAAGTAGAAAAGGGTAAGTGAAGAAGGTGGTTTCAGTTTGCCTAACTGCTTTGTGGAATTTGTAAACATAGGGAACGAGCTCCAAAAATTATGAAAATTGTTATGATGATTCGTAACATAGGTATATACTTGTGTAATTTTTCCAGTATTTTATATTCTTCAATACTTTCTCCAAAATTCATTGAAGGTCATTGTTTTATTAAAAAGCACTATTTTGATTAGGAAGTTTTTAGAAACATGCTAAAAAATGTTCCAACTTTTATTTCCTGCAATATGAACTTATTTTTGAGTTTTTGGGATAATATATTGGTGAAGTTTCAAGAAATATTTTTTACTATAAATTCTCCTGCTTCACTTTATGGATCATGTTTTCATATTTGAATTTTAATTTAATTTTGAATTTCATTAATTGTATAATTTTTCCCAAGATTATTGTTTACAAGTTATTTTTGAAAAAAAAACTCCAATAGAAAGCTAGGAAAACAAGATACACGCAAAAATCTAAAATTTTACACATTTTTGAACTTCCTAAAATTTGAGATGTTACACTTTGCTACGGATTGCAATACTAACCAATCTTATGCCATTTCCTATGATAGCTAGGCCCTTGGGCTAAACATGTCAAGAACCACAACCAATAAAAAATAATCTCATATTGTTGCACAGCGATTTTTAGAGGCTTTCTCTGCACTCTCTTTAAGACTACGGACGCTATATTTTTAGTGAGAGAGGGAGACAGACAGATTATGAAATTGTCAATCTCTAGCATATGGACCCATTCCCAACATTGTGAAAATTTCACATATGAACTTCTAATAGGTTCCAAGGTGTCTTATCCTACATTGTCATCGTTTACTACAGGAAAATATTGCTCTTTTGCATCATCGTGCAAATGCACAGCAAACTAACTCAAGCATCTTGACACAAGACTTACCTAGCTAGTCTCATGTGGGTAGACAAGAATTGATCTCATCCGTCATTTCA
Source organism: Bonia amplexicaulis (assembly GCA_036346245.1). NCBI lineage: Eukaryota > Viridiplantae > Streptophyta > Magnoliopsida > Poales > Poaceae > Bonia > Bonia amplexicaulis. Next base: position 3,325,762 of record CM070744.1, read on the forward strand.
ATTTCACAAGATAAACTTTGCAACCCACTACGGCAAATTGTTTTGATTTACTGGATTATCAACAACAAATACGTCAAAAAGTATTTGACCAAACAGTTTCTGCTCCTCCTATAAATTGAGTATCACAGGCAGATAATGAATCAACCTAAGATCGATCACTCCAAGTATTTCTGGTAATTGCTGGTACGCGTTAGCATACAGTACCTGCTTTGCTCACTTCATGATATTCAGTTTAGCAAAGTACGTAGTGCATATATATTGTTCTTTGCTTAGCAAAAAGAGTATCTTTATGTATTTTTCCCATGTTGAATATGCTTAAAAATTCCATACTGCCTGTGGTCATATCGCAGTTCGTTGTTTTTGCCTATCCAAAACTGTCCCATTATGAAATATGAATTATTCACACAAGTCAAGATTCTAGACCCACATGAAGTACTCATGCCTTGTCACTATGAATGAATTCTCAGGCTAATTAAGATCTCCAAGAAGAATGAAGCTTCTGGTGTGTGCCATGCTCATGCTTGTGATCATCAGCCCTTGCACTGCAGCAGTACACACGGAGATGGGTGCAGAAATGAAGCTTGTGGAGCGCGCCGGAGAGGAACAGGCGAATGCAGGTCCTGCGAAGACGACACTGTCCACTGATGTTAGCGGCAATGACCGTAAACAAGACTGCTATCACTGCAAATAAAACTTGATATATCTAAGTATACCTCCCAATGCACGCACGCTACACGGCATTATGTATCCCGTAAGCGTAGTATATATCTATGTTATCAGCATGGGAAAGACGGTTTCGCAGATGATCGACGCTGTGTATGTGCGAGAATAAATGAAGGAAATAAAAATGATGACTGTAAGACGAGTGTTTGCTACGGTAGAATCTCTTTCAAAATAATTCTGTAACGTCCCGGCCCAACACTGAGCCCAGCATATCACCACTACATCTTTCCCTGTGAATTTAAACCCCTGGTTCTTACCGTTCAGCAATACTTACCCCCAGATTACACTTCAATAAAAACTATGCAACTAGAGGGTTACACAATTTCGTAGCCATTAGTGAGGATTCACACATAGCCTTGGGACCACACACCCAAGAACGCTCAGAATCACATGTCCGAGAATGCCGAAATCCTACGTCTAGGAACATATTTAAACTTGCAACTAAACATTATTAATAAGTTACCTATTACTATAAAAGCGTTCTAGAGTTAACATTAAATTCCCTGGTTCTGATAGCTAAGTTCTACACAAGAGCTAATTCGCTAAGATAGAATTGTAATTTTTCTAAAATTCTAATTATGAATTAATTAAATACTTGATGCTATTTGAGTCTAATGTGCTATTAGTGGGCTAATTATTATGTAATATCCTAAATCTGTGACAAATATGACTAAAAGAAAATACTAATAATGGTACTATTAATAATAATAGTAAAATTGACTATAATAATTAATTTAGAGGTACGAGGGCCGAATGGACCAACCCATCTAAACCTTGTTCTATAAGAAATCGTAGTACTAGGATTCCCCTAGAGTTGCCCCTCTCTCCCTAAAGGGCAGCTGCCGCCTTCTCCAGGGAGCACACCTCTCTAGGGTTTCTTCATTTTCCTAGGGCTTGGCCATGACCGACATAGACGGGGAAGGCAAGGAAGAGATTGAGAGGGAGAGAAGAATTCCTGTGTTTTCTTCATTAGATCTTCTTCAATGTGTGGGCCGGGTAAACCTCAAATACTTTCACCATGCCCTGTATATAAACTTTTGTGTAGTTTAACTTGGTAATTAGGATGTGATTAGCTCCATGGATCGTGCTTATTCTTTTTTAGGATTGCTAAGTTTTTCTGGTTTTGCACAATTTAGATCTAAATGACTTTTTAGGGCCTTAGAGGTCAAATCTGGAGAGGTGATGTATAAAAGAGTTATAGATAACTTTTTAATCTTTCCAACTAGATGAAGATCACTAAATTACATTGGGTATTTTGTAAGATATGGACTTTGACGACTTAAGCCTTTAAGAAGATTGAATTAGGTCTGAAAAATAACTAGACAGTTGTATATAATTTCATTAGCTTTCCGTAATGTCCTATATCATTAAATTTGGATGTATATATTGGAAGTTATAGTTCTAGAAACATGTCTACTCTGAAATTGGTTTTCATTGGATGTAGTTGTGGAAATTGGCTAATTACGCGTAGTAGATGACATAATTAAATTCTGGGGTCAAGTTTGTAGATAATCTTATTATGTTTCTACCTAGTCCTTTATCACATAATTTGGTTGGATAGATTGGAAGATACAAATTTTGTAAACATGATATCTTGCGAGTCATCATCAATTAATGATGTCTAGAAAAAACCCATATTAAAGTAGTAGCAGGCAGAACTAGTATTTTTTTCTCTACATAAAAGTTGTAGATAATTGTCTAAGGCTTCTATAGAGTCCAAGAACAATAATTTGGTGGAGTATATTGGAAGTTATGGCTTTGGGAAAGCCGCTATCCAGAAATCATTCGCTGTTGGACGCAGTCGTGGGAAACTATTAATTTGACCTAGTAGATAAACAGATTAAATTATGGGCATAACTAATTATAGGTAGATAATTTTCTGTAGATTCTAGAAGTGGTACATTTTACTATATTTGTATAGATAATTTAATAGATATGAAATTATTAATCCTACTATCCAATATGATAATAGAACTATTTTTGGGGTTAAGAACGGGGGATTAAATGGTTTAATCAGGGCTTGTGGCCAACTAAGAAATTGTAGAAAATCCTATGAAGATTCCATAACTAGGTGGCTTGGAATATTATGACTTGGGAGTAAAAAGTTACGCTTTTTTTAGTACCAGACAAGCAGGGGAGACTGGCCGGTAAAGGAGAATTTTGCGGGAATGGAAAGCATGTAGGAGCAATGTTGCTTAACTATTGATTTGGTACTATTGTGGCTTGTTGTTAAGACTGGTTGTTTACTGTAGGAGGTGTAGCGTCGAGGTTGATGTCATCTTTGAATCAGCTCGTTCCTCGTAACTGGAAATGGCAAGTGCATGGTAGAATGGTACACAAGTGGTTTGCTCTTGTTGTTTATGTTAAATGAATACTTGCCGTTATGATCCACATGTTTATACTTGCTTCTTAGAATGCTCACATGATTATGGTTGAATGATGATGATGATTATGGTTAAATGATGACGATGTCGAATGGTTAAAGTTGATAAGTGATTAATGAATAAAAGTATCATCGCATTGCACATTAAGCATTTATGTTGCAAAGAGGTGACCTATGTGGCCCTCTAGAGCCTACTTTGTATGGGCAACCAACGGGAGTGGATACAGAAAGACCTGCATCGGTAGGTACTCCACAGGAGTGGAGAAAGACACACATGGGTAGGCACTCTATGGTAGTGGAGCTGAGACCTTATATGAAAAGGACAGGGCAAGAGGGGTTTATTGATGGGTGAACACTCCACTATACCGATATAAGAAAAGAGAAGTGGAGACATGTGCATTGTATTCATAAAAAGATAAATTAGATAGTGAGACATGTGTATGGTACAAAAGAGAAGATATGTGAAATTGAGATCTTTGTGTAGTTGAAATGAATATTTGGAACCATATCTTATATCGTTTATTATTCTATTGTGTACTTGCTGAGTCATGGATGCACCCTTGCTTTTGTTACTATTTTTAGGTCATTGTGGTGGCTACTGACAGATTGCATATGAGAGGCTACTGACAAACTGCATATGAGGGGACTAGCTAGAGGGAGCCAACGATGGGAGAGAGAGTGCTCGTGTATGGAATAAGTGGATCTCCCCCTCATACCCCTCTTGGGGGTTTATATACATGAACATGGTCCCCTGATAATTACAAAAGGTGAGGGTATATTGATACATTCCTCTATGCTATTGGTCCTATTACATATTGGGCCAGTTGTAAGGCCCAAACACAGGGGGTTGGGCCACCCCTACAATGGTACTCTCTCAATAGCAAGCATGTTACATACCGCACCCTTTGGACTCAAGGTCGATGAAGGCTGTTGTGAGATGAAGACTTGCTGGTGCACGCGGCCTGTCCCCCACCCTTTGGACTAGTCGTCGATGAAGGCGGCGACGAGATGAAACTACGGTGCACACGGTCCATCCCCACCCTTTGGATTTGACATTGACAAAGTCGGTGGCGAGATGAAACTGTTGCAGTGCAGCCCGTCCCCCACCTTCAGACATGCGATCATCGAATGTGGTAGCATGACGGAACTATGATCTACGTGTACCATTCCCAACCCTTCAGACTTGATGTCAATGAAGCATGGGCACATGCAGTTGTCCCCCATCCTTCAGACTCAGGGTCAACGAAGGTGGCAACAAGATGAAATTCTGACTCACATGGCCTGTCCTCCACCTTTGGACTCACGGTCATCGAAGGCGGCGACGCGACAGAACTGTGCCGCGCATAGTCCACCCCCACCCTTTGGACTTGACATCGATGAAGCATGGGCTAGAGCAGTCATCGCCCATCCTTCGGACTCGGGGTAAATGATGGCGACAATGAGATGAAACTCTGACACGAGCAGCTTGTCCCCCACCTTCGGACTCGTAATTGATGAAGGTGATGGTGAGAGGAAGATCTGAGTGCAGTGAAGCTCTGAGATGCATGTTCTGTCTCACACGATTCGGACTCAGGGTTGATGAAGTCGACGGCAAGACGAAACTGACGAGCATGCGCCTGTCTCCCACCTTCAGACTCGTGGTCGACGTATATGGCGGCAAAACGAAGCTCTAAGGCACGCATTCAATCCCTCACCCTTCGAACTCGGGGTCGACGAAGGTGGTTATGAGATGAAAACTTGCCAACGCGTGGCCCATCTCCCACCCTTCAGACTAGTCATCAACGAAGGCAGCAGCTAGACAAAGTTGTTCGTGGTCTGTCCCCACCCTTTGGATTTGACAACGATGAAGTCGGTGGTGAGAAGAAACAAATGTGCACACAGCCCGTCCCCACCTTCGGACTCACGGTCATCGAAGGTGGCAGTGTGATAAAGCTTTGAGGTGCATATTTTGTTCCGCACCCTTTAGACTTGTCATTGATGAAGTCGGTGGTGAGAGAAAATTGACGTGCGTGCGACTCGTCCCCACACTTTAGACTAGTCATCAATGAAGTCGACTAGTCCCAGCTTCGGACTCATGGTCGATGAAGCCAGTGGTGAGACGAAGACTTGCTGGTGTGCACAACCCGTCCCCCATACTTTGGACTAGTCATCGACGCAGTTGGCAGCAAGACAAATCCTTGCACACATGGACTATTGTAGGACCGAAATGACGACAGAGGGGGGTGAATGTCGCTCTCTTTTAAAATCGCCCTCAAGAATTCATACACTATTTTTCAAAAAGATGCAAAACAAAGCACCTCACAGAAAGTTAAAATTAATCTTGCTGAAATTTGGAACGCATGCGACACTGAAAAATTCAGCATAAATCAGAGACCATCCAGTAAAAAATTCAACTGAAACAAACGCTGTTTGATCTGCATGCAAAATCGTCAAAGATTGGAAAAAGAAATAAAAGAAAGAGACTTGAGAAGAACTTGCTGTCCAAAAGAGACTGTAGACCAACAAAGGACTGGCCGAACTTTTTCAAGAACTCATATGCCGCATTCTAGCCTGAATACAGAACCTAAAGGCTGAAAGAAACAGCAAAGCAAAAGGGTAAAAGAAAACGCAGAGAACCAGCAGCCCTGAATGAACACAGAACAGGAAACCAAATGCTGCTCTTTAGACAAAAAGAAATGCAGTTCGGCAGCTACTACTGCTGCTGCAAAAGTTCTTTCTTGTGGACTGAAAAGAGGAGGCTGCAGGCTGCAAAATAAGAAATCAAAAGAGAAGAAGAGCTGCAGCAAAACATCAGTTGATTTGGCAGAGAACTTGCTGGCCGTGAACTTGCTGGCCGAGAGAGATAAAAACAAGCAAAAGATTGTATACTTGCTGTCCAACAGGGACTTGGCTGCGTAACACAGAGAACTGAAAAAGAACTAAAAACTAAGATTAATGTCCATTGTCTCCAGCCCTTTCTCAAGAAGGAAGATTGAAACAAAGACTCAAACATCAACAAAAAGAACGCAGAGGAGTAAATCAACAGAACAAGGTTCATAACAACAAAAGATGAATAACCAAATCATTTTAACCAATCCATTTCATTTCATCCTCCTCATGAACACAAGTGCTACCACTGTCTGCCATCTACAACATCACAACAAAAAGGAGACACTCATACTAGGGGAGCAAGAGAAGAAAAATCAACATAGATGAAACACAGGAAGGAAGTAGCCAACAAAATCATCCTTAAATTAAAGAGAGATGACTACAGATGAGTCCCCATACGCATGAACATTAGACCAAAAGAAATGATTACAAAACTCTCAATCCATCCTCTCCCTCTCAATCCTCAAGAACACCAAGAGCCTCACATGCTTCTTGGGAGGAACACAACCCACACAAAGGGATGAATGAGCTCTAAAACAATAACTCACTCTCAAGTGTCCTCAGGGGTATGCAGCCCCTCACCTCTATTTATAGCCCTTGGCTAACGGGTCTCCAACCCGTTACGCCGGCTAAACCCTAACGGAGCCATCTCCTGCTTGTGCAGCCTTGCGAAATTACCGATTCGCCCCTCCTGCACCTTCCGGGAAGCTTCCGCGCTCCTTGCCTCGCACGCCTTGCAACCACCTCGAGTCCACGTTGTCTTCGACACATCCTGACCGTTCGACCTCGCCCACCGCGCTTAGTCCGGTCCACCGTGTCTCGCCATGACTTCGCCTCGACGTCGTACAGCCACACAGACAAGAAACACATCAAATAGCACCGCTCGATACATGAAAGCATAATTAGAGTCCAAACCTGTCGAATCATCAGAATATGCATCCTAATCCCATACGACCAAGTTTGACCAAGTCCGACCGAGCCCGATTGCGCCACGCAACGACTCGACTCCGAACCACTCAAACCAAACTCGACTCTCATAACCAATGTCAATTACTCATCATACACATGTAGTCACCTCCACATGGTTCATCACTAAACCCATACGACTAGGTTCGACTAAGTCCGACCGAGCCCGTTGCGCCACGCAACGTCTAGGTCCGAACCAACCGACTCAAACTCGGCTTTTCCTAAACCGATGTCAATTACTCATCATACACAACGGGATAACCTCCACATGGTCTCTCAATCTCCCCCTTGATGAGTATATTGACAAACACCGAAAAAGCATAAAGTTGAGTTTGAAGAGTCTAACATGGTCCATAAGAAACAGAATGAAGCTAATGACCATGTCGATAGAAGGAGCAAAAGAAAGAACAAATTTTCCTCAAAGCTCCCAAAGTAGTTTTTTCTACCACTATTCTCCCCCTTTGGCAATAAACACATCCAGAATGCAAGAAGGAGAAAAAAGTCATAATGATGGATGAAATGACTGATTTGATCATTCTAAGAATTTAGAGCCATGAGAATTATCCAAAATGACCATAATATATTATACCAAGCCATAACATACAAGTATGCTACAAAGATCATGACTATGTATGTAAAGAGAAGCTAAGCGAAATAAGGTATAATCTGAATTTTAGTTGAAGTGCTTAGTAAGTCAAGTCAAACAAGATTTTAGTCTAGCTAGAGGTATCCATGAATGATGCAGGCCATGTCAATAAGCTAAATGGACCAAGAAGCTAGTGTTGAGTCAATTAGAGTGCTACTAGTTCAAGAATGGTACATTTGTTTAAGTACTTGTAGCTTTTAGCAATTGAGCACAATTGACAAATTTTGACTTTAGAAATCACATGATTGTTTCCAACCATTTTTTTGTTTAGTCATGTGCTAGACCTCAAGCCTTATGCGACCACTTCAAGCAATGAGCTTAAGAAGATGATCTTGGTCATCCAAAACTCCCATGTGTTCATGCCTTGTGCAATGGCAAGCCGTCTCATGAGAAGAAATTGGTGAGATCAGTTTTTTCGCACAAAAGAGATCTTTTTGCTTTTAACAGATTGTACTAACTTATGTGTCATCAAGAAACTAATAGCTCAATCTATCTCTCAACAATGATTCAAGACTCAACTCAGCCTATTTGACATGGCATGAATCATAAGAAGATAACTAAAGCCGACTAGTCTCAAATATTAACATGACATGAATTAGGTCAAATTGAGCATTTTAATTAACCTATCATGGCAAAGACTTGACTGCACATATAAAGTCATGATCAAATCAGCAATGAAACACAAATCATGGCAAGATGTAATATAAATGAAAACATGTCATGGGTGGATAATAATCAAGGCTCGATGTGGTTATATTACAATGCAGCATGTAATGCAGAAAATCCAGCTCCCCCTCAACATGTGATGCAACTTTTAGTTCAAGTTGAGTTATGTCAATATTAAGCTCCAGAAGCTCCCAAATGAACTCCCCCTGAACCAAAGCAATAAAAACGAGAAGCTGGCAAAGAAAGATAAACAGGCAGTCCTTAAAGCATAGATAAGATGTAGAGGATACTATGGCTCAGACTGACTCTCATCTACCCCAAATGATTCTAGGACTATCAGTCTGGTAATCTACCCCACTAGGGAGCAAACACGTACCCTGTCTACCCAAGGGTGGCCCGACCCCTGTTAGAACCTAAAAGCAGTGAGTGGGCTCAACCTAGTGAGAGAAGAGAAGCGGCTAATAGAGCAGGACCCTCGAATCACAAGATAAGAGTAAGAAGTCTAACCAACTCAGCAAGAGAACCACTCTAACCTATGCTAGACGGACTAAACCCAATGCACCCGCAGATGCAATGCAACAGTAAGGAAACAGAAGCATAATTAATATGATAAAGTAGTAAAGCCCAAAGCTCCCCCTCACAACAGTCCATAAGGGCAAACCACCCCAAGCTCTCCCCGCAGAGCTAAAAACCGAGAGCTATCCAATGGCTTGGTGAAGATATCAGCCAACTGGTGGTCACTCTCCACAAACTGGAGCACGATGTCACCCTTCTCTACATGGTCTCGAAGAAAGTGATATCTGATATCGATGTGCTTGGTCCGAGAATGCTGCACTGGGTTCTTAGCAATGCTAATCGCAGAAGTGTTATCGCAGAAGAGCGGAACACGATCGATAGCTAACCCAAAGTCCCGCAGTCGAGACCATCCAAAGCATTTGGCTACGACAATCGGCCGCAGACAACGTATTCGCCTCTGCGGTGGGTGTGCAACACCGGATCGCTTCCTTGAAGACCAGGAAATGAGAGAAGTGCCAATGAATTAGCAAGTGCTCGAAGTGCTCTTCCTATCTATCCTACAGCCGGCAAAGTCTGCATCCGAAAAGGCTCTAAGGGATAGACAGGAGTAGGAAGAGTACCAGATACCATAGTCAATGGTAGCTCGAAGGTACCGAAAGATGCGCTTCACCGCCTGGCGGTGAGACACGCGAGGAGAAGCCTGAAACCGAGCACATAAACACACCGAAAAGTGTATGTCCGATCTCGAGGCAGTGAGGTACAAGAGAGAGCCAATCATACTTCTGAACTCCTTTTAATCAACTGGCTCGCCGTCCTCATCTGGGTCAAGTGCGGCTGAAGAAGCCATCGGAGTCGACACCGGCTTTTCATCACTCATGTCGAAACGTCTCAGGAGATCACGGGTGTACTTGCCTTGATGCAAGAAGGTACCCTCCCGAGTCTGCTTGATCTGGAAGCCAAGGAAGAAAGTCAACTCACCCATCATGCTCATCTCAAACTCGGTGCTCATGACATCCGAGAACTGTGAAACTAGAGCATGAGAAGAGCCGCCAAAGATAATGTCATCGACATAAATTTGGGCGAGCAGAAGGTCATTGCCAAGCCGACGAATGAACAAGGTCTTGTCAACTTTACCCATCTCGAAATCATGTCTCAATAGATAGGACTTAAGCCTCTCATACCAAGCTCTAGGGGCCTGCTTAAGTCCATACAGTGCTTTGGAAAGCTTGTAGACATGATTAGGGTATTTGGGGTTCTCGAAACCTGGAGGCTGTCTCACATAGACTTCTTCCTCAATAAAGCCATTGAGAAAGGCACTCTTGACATCCATCTGGTAGAGCTTGAAACCCTTAGAAGCCGCAAAGGCAAGCAGAATTCTAATGGCCTCAAGTCAGCTTACAGGGGCAAAGGTCTCCTCGAAGTCTAGACCCTCAACCTGGGAGTACCCCTGAGCAACCAGTCTAGCCTTGTTTCGAATGACTACCCCATCCTCACTTTGCTTGTTCTTGAACACCCACTTGGTCCCAATGATATTGTGACCTCGAGGGGGCTCAACAAGCGTCCAGACCTTGTTTCTTTCGAAACTCTCTAGCTCCTCATGCATGGCATTAACCCAAGACTCGTCAGATAGAGCCTGACAAATATCCTTGGGCTCGAAGGAAGCAACAAAAGCAGAATGGAGACAAAAGAGTGGCATGCCAGATTTTGAGCGAGTAACTCGCTCAAAAAGGTCTCCAATGATCTGCTCTGAAGGATGAGCCTTTTGGATATGTCTAGGAGGTCCAGGATGAGATGAAGAAGTGGCCTCTACCTCGTGAGCTGACGAGGTAGGAACAGAGCCACTAGCTCCCGAGGAAGCAGAAGGCATGGGCTGATCACCTCGAGGTGCGGCGGAAGAAGGCACCTCAAGGGGTGGATGAGGGACTGGATCAGGTAGACAACCCTCGTCTCCGTCGTCCTCATCATCCACGAAGATGGTCTCGGGCTGCTCTAAAGAACCTGAGATGTCGGGCCTAGTCCCAGGACTGGCCTCATCGAAAGTCACCTCTGGTCTCTACCATTTTACTAGACTCAGCAGTTCGGCACCCTATAAGCCCGCCAAGAAGTCGAGTAGCCTAGAAAGATCCCATCACAAGAGCGTGACTCGAACTTATCTAGGTTCCCGGACTTCAAAATAAAGCACTTGCAACCAAACACATGAAAATGAGAGATGTTGGGCTTTCGCCCATATCTTAGCTCATAAGAAGTGTGGTGCAAGTGTGCCCTCAGAAAAACTCGATTTGAGACATGGCACGCGGTAGCTATAGCCTCAGCCCAAAACTTCCGTGGTGTAGAGTATTCATCAAGCATCGTCCTGGCCATCTCGACTAAGGTACGGTTCTTCCTCTCCACTACGCCATTCTGCTGAGGAACGTATGGAGAAGAGAACTGGTGCTCTACACCTGTCTCATCCGTGCCATTGTCACTACGGATCGCTCGTAAGGCACCCGGAAGCTCAATAGAAAGCCTACTGAAATGACCTCGAAAATGTGTAAACGTCTCATCCTTCGAGGCTAAGAAAAACACCCAAGAGTACCTCGAGAAGACATCGACCACGACAAGAACATACCACTTCCCTCCTGCAGACTGCACTCGAGCTGGTCCGACTGTGTCCATGTGGAGCAGCTGTCCCGGTGCATCGGTCATAGTCACTGTGACCGGAGGGTGAGAAGCGGCAACCATCTTGCCGTGCCGGCATGGAGCGCAAACAAGATCTTTGACCATCTTGAGTTTCGGCAGACCACGAATGAGATCGTGGCCGCTAACTCGGGTCAAATGGTCAAATCCAATATAACCAAGTATCCTATGCCAGAAGGAAAGGTCGCGGGACTCAGAAGCAAGCAAACAACGGAGAGGATCACCAGAAGACTCAGAAAAATCAGCACGAAAGATCCTCCCGAACGAGAAATCCATAAACCGGACTACCCAAGAATCAAGAATTTTGTAATTGTTTTCTTAAAACTCACCTCAAAGTCGTCATCGGTGGTCGAGAAACGGAAAGCAAATTATACTGCAGCTTACTAACCAAGGCAACATCTTTTAAAATGAAAGAATCATTAACGCGCACTGTACCTTTGGCGATGACACGCCCAGATGAAGCATCTCCGAAGGTGATCGTCTCATCACCTGGAGCGCGGGCAAGGGAAGAAAACCAACGGGAATCTCCGGTCATGTGTCGTGAACACCGGAGTCTACAAGCCAAACCTTTCCTTCCCCGTCCGTGAACTCGAGTCAAGCAGAGTAAAGTCTCGATCGGGGGTAAATCAAGAGTGATTTTGGCACCCAATACTGAGTAACGCGTCGAGCAGATGAAGTAGTCAAACATGACTGACCTCTATCTACCCTCGCTCTCTATTACTCAAAGAAGCGAGAAGGTCTATGGGCAGACACGAAGTCATTCTTGGGTCCGATCGCTACGGAAGAGCGAGTCGAGCACCAAGCAACATCTCGATCACGCCGCGGTAGGCATCTCGATGGGAAAGCGAGATCTACCCTCAGAACGGCGGAAGTCACGACCAGAGGGAGCATGAGGACGAAAAATAGAAAACTCGGAAGAACCAAGTCCTCGATGCTGCCCAAAGCTACCAACAGTAGCAAGCCTAGACCTCGTGTTGGTCTTAGGTGCACTCAAGGTCTGGGGCTGACCCTGAATACGCCTAAGAGACTCAACACGGTCTCTTCGCGCGATCTTGGCGCGCTTGAAGCAATGGTCAATCAAATGTCCATCCTTCTGACAGAAGGTGCAATGATACTTCGCCTTCTGAGAGGCTGAAGTAGCATGAGATGGCTTCGCCTTCTGAGAGGCTGAAGCTGCAGGTGAAATCACCTTGCTGTCAGAAATCCTTTGGACAAAGCCCGCTGATTTAAATTGAACATTCTTGTTCTTGGGCTTGACCTCAATCACACTATGCTATGGGTCTCAAAGACGACGGTGGATGCTTCCTCACATCCTCACGTAAATCATATCCTAGACCCCGATTGAACTTGCAAATTTTTGATTGGTCTAGAATAAGATTGAGTTTCTTCTTGCCTCCTACAAATTTCTCGAGAGTGTTCATAAGGTACTGACACTCCCGAAAGAGAGAGGTGCAAGAAGAGTAAGGAGGAGAAGAGACAGCAGAAGGTAAGGGAGCAGAAGAACAACCAACGCAGAGGAAGACGGCTTGTGCACGCACGGTACCGACTCGTATGAATAGTCCCACCGCTAGCAGGTTGGTTTGCGTCGCTAGGCGTCTCTACCTTGCCGGGGCTTCTCCCCTTCTCCACAATCACACTACAAGCACAAGGTGGCTTCTCTAGAAGGTCCTTAGTTAGCTTCACATATTTTTCATCCAATGCAATCAATTTAAGTTTTAGTTTATTACAGCTAATGCATGGTGAGCTAACAGGATCCTTAGTCGCAAACTGAGCTATTTTCTTATTAGTGTCAATCATTTCTTGAAATTGTTTTGAGACAGATTCAAGTTCAGCAGTTAACTTTGGACAATTCAAACAAGAAGAAATGGGCTCTAGTAACACAACTTGTAGATCAGCAATTTTATGATCTGCCCGTTTTAGATTTATCTTCAGATTGTTGCAGTTTTCACAAGACTCGGGCAGATCGAGAAGCATAGTGTAAAGACCTCTAAAGGCATTGTCCTTATCTTCACAAGAGGTGCAGAAAGTAGTCTCAACAGTAGAAGATGAAACAGCAACTACCCTACTCATCTCAAGCTCAGCAAGAAGACTAATGTTCTCCACCTTAATCAAATCAAGCTCAGAAGACAGACTAGCATGAGAGGTCCTTAATTTCTCCATGTCACCAAGCAAGGCACAGCATGTATCACAGTCGTCACGGGAGGGAGCAAATATAAGTGAAGTAAGCTCCCGTGACAGTCTATCTACTTCCTTCTCCAACTCGCTACACCTAGCTCTAGATCTAGCATGAAATCCTCCTAGCTTTAGGAAAGCTTCATTAAGTTGGTCATAGAAGGGACATACCTCGTCGGAGTCGGAATAGAGCTCGCTGTCGCTGATCTCGCCCTCAAGGGCCATGAAGCACATGCCGGAGAAGTCGTCGCCACCATCCTTGCATTCTTGATCTCCCGTCCCGTCGTCATCGCTCCATCCCTCCACCTCGCTGAGGTCGAGGTCGTCGAAGGCGGTGAGGACGCGGTGGAAGAGTTTTTTGGCTTTGCCAAAGTTGCGGAACGTCTTCTTGCCTTGAACAGGTGTTGAGAGCTTCGTGTTGCGGTTCTTGTTGATGTAGTCGTTCTTGCCGGAACCGCCGAAGTCAGTTTTGCCCTTCCCCAGCTTGGGGCAGTTTGCCCGAATGTGGTTGGGGCCACCACACTCGAAGCAAATCACAGGACCTCCTCTTTTACCATCCCTCCTCCTCTTGTAGGCATGAGAAAATCTACGCGCTAGGAGGGCTAGCTGTTCGTCCGCAAGCTGCTCTAACTGATCATCAGTTATGTCACAGAGAGCAGCAAGGGAGAATCCACATATCGGCTCAGCAGAAGAAGATCCAGAAGCGGGATCAGTGACTAATGCCATCGATTGTGACTTCGACCGACGAGAGACTATGTCAATCTCGTGAGTCTTGAGGCGCGAGTAAAGCGCATCAAGAGTCAGGGTCGAGAGGTCCGTGGTATCCTTGATGGTAGTCACCTTCATCTCCCAAACCCGAAGATCGAGTGAAAAGCATTTGTCGGCGTTATCCGAGTCGGAGTATGTGAGACCGACGGCTCGGAGGTTGCTCAAAATCTTGTGAAAGTGAGAAAAGCACTCGTCAAGGGACTCGCCGACAAGCATCTCGAATTTCTTTGTATTCGCTGAATCGGTCTGTCGCACCGTCTTTATTTGGGTGGTGCCCTCATGGTAAGCATCGAGGGTCGTCCAAATATCGAAGGCAGACGACAGGTGAGAGATGCGATCAAACTCGCTTCTGCTCAATCCCTGAATGATGATGTTCCTTGCCCTTGCGTTTGCCTCAACATCAGCCATATTCCCGGCATTGATGTTCTCATCGGCAGGAACAACAAACTGAACCTTCACCTTCCGCCAGATGGCATACCCCTGAGCCTGGATGTATGTTTCCATTCGGCTCTTCCAGAAGGGGTAATCCAGGCCATCAAAGACCGGAGGCTTGGTGGAATACTTGTCCGTCGCCATGGCTCTTGAGACCGGTTAAAGATCTATCAAGAAGAGCTAACCGGCTCTGATACCTATTGTAGGACCGAAATGGCAACAGAGGGGGGTGAATGTCGCTCTCTTTAAAAATCGCCCTCAAGAATTAGTACCTTTGTTTTTCAAAAGATGCAAAACAAAGCACCTCACGAAAGTTAAAATTAATCTTGCTGAAATTTGGAACGCATGCGACACTGAAAAATTCAACATAAATCAGAGACCAGCCAGTAAAAAATTCAACTGAAACAAACGCTGTTTGATTTGCATGCAAAATCGTCAAAGATTGGAAAAAGAAATAAAAGAAAGAGACTTGAGAAGAACTTGCTGTCCAAAAGAGACTGTAGACCAACAAAGGACTGGCCGAACTTTTTCAAGAACTCATATGCCGCATTCTAGCCTGAATACAGAACCTAAAGGCTGAAAGAAAAAGCAAAGCAAAAGGGTAAAAGAAAACGCAGAGAAACAGCAGCCCTGAATGAACACAGAACAGGAAACCAAATGCTGCTCTTGAGACAAAAAGAAATGCAGTTCGACAGCTACTACTGCTGCTGCAAAAGTTCTTTCTTG
Source organism: Bonia amplexicaulis (assembly GCA_036346245.1). Taxonomy (NCBI): domain Eukaryota; kingdom Viridiplantae; phylum Streptophyta; class Magnoliopsida; order Poales; family Poaceae; genus Bonia; species Bonia amplexicaulis. The sequence goes on from CM070744.1 coordinate 3,341,304, forward strand.
TGGACTGAAAAGAGGAGGCTGCAGGCTGCAAAATAAGAAATCAAAAGAGAAGAAGAGCTGCAGCAAAACATCAGTTGATTTGGCAGAGAACTTGCTGGCCGTGAACTTGCTGGCCGAGAGAGATAAAAACAAGCAAAAGATTGTATACTTGCTGTCCAACAGGGACTTGGCTGCGTAACACAGAGAACTGAAAAAGAACTAAAAACTAAGATTAATGTCCATTGTATCCAGCCCTTTCTCAAGAAGGAAGATTGAAACAAAGACTCAAACATCAACAAAAAGAACGCAGAGGAGTACATCAACAGAACAAGATTCATAACAACAAAAGATGAACAACCAAATCATTTTAACCAATCCATTTCATTTCATCCTCCTCATGAACACAAGTGCTACCACTGTCTGCCATCTACAACATCACAACAAAAAGAAGGAGACTCATGCTAGGGGAGCAAGAGAAGAAAAATCAACATAGATGAAACACAGGAAGGAAGTAGCCAACAAAATCATCCTTAAATTAAAGAGAGATGACTACAGATGAGTCCCCATACGCATGAACATTAGAACAAGAAGAAATGATTACAAAACTCTCAATCCATCCTCTCCCTCTCAATCCTCAAGAACACCAAGAGCCTCACATGCTTCTTGGGAGGAACACAACCCACACAAAGGGATGAATGAGCTCTAAAACAATAACTCACTCTCAAGTGTCCTTAGGGGTATGCAGCCCCTCACCTCTATTTATATCCCTTGGCTAACGGGTCTCCAACCCGTTACGCCGGCTAAACCCTAACGGAGTCATCTCCTGCTTGTGCAGCCTTACGAAATTACCGATTCGCCCCTCCTGCACCTTCCGGGAAGCTTCCGCGCTCCTTGCCTCGCACGCCTTGCAACCACCTCGAGTCCACATTGTCTTCGACACATCCTGACCGTTCTGACCTCAGCGCCACCTGCGTCTAGTCCGGTCCACCGTGTCTCGCCACGACTTCGCCTCGATGTCCTGCAGCCACACAGACAAGAAACACATCAAATAGCTCCGCTCGATACATGAAAGCATAATTAGAGTCCAAACCTGTCGAATCATCAGAATATGCATCCTAATCCCATACGACCAAGTTTGACCAAGTCCGACCGAGCCCGATTGCGCCACGCAACGACTCGACTCCGAACCACTCAAACCAAACTCGACTCTCATAACCAATGTCAATTACTCATCATACACATGTAGTCACCTCAACATGGTTCATCACTAAACCCATACGACTAGGTTCGACCAAGTCCGACCGAGCCCGTTGCGCCACGCAACATCTAGGTCCGAACCAACCGACTCAAACTCGACTTTTCCTAAACCGATGTCAATTACTCATCATACACAACGGGATGACCTCCACATGGTCTCTCAACTATCCCCCACCTTTAGACTAAAAATAGGCGAAGGCAGCAGCTTGATGAAGGTGACGCATGCGGTCCATCCCCCGTCCTTCGAACTTGTCAATGACGAAGTCGGTGGTGAGATGAAGCTGACGCGCGTGCGTCAGATGAAGTCCGGACCATGAGGTGGTCAGACAAAGCGTCTATGAGCACGATGTGGTCAGATGAAGTCATGACCACAAGGAAGTTAGAGTAAGTGTTCAACGATGATGTGGTCGGATAGACTTTACAACTGTGAGTAGGTCGGATTATGTCTACGAACACGAGGTGGTCGGACGAAGTCTACGATCGTGAGGCGATCGTACAAAGTCTACGACCACGACGTGGTCGGACGAAGGTATGACCACATAGTGGTCTCGCGAAGTTGAGGAAGTCGATAAAGCGTGGGCGTGCACGGCAATCCCCCACCATTCGGACTCAGGGTCAACAAAGGTGGCGATGAGACAAAACTCTGATGTGCATAGCCTATCCCTCACCTTCGGACTCACAGTTGATGAAGGCAACGGTGAGACGAAACTCTGAGGAACGCATTCCGGCCCACACCTTTTGGACTCGGGGTTGACGAAGGCGGCTAGGAGACAAAGACTTGTCAGTGCGCGTAGCCCATCCCCCACACTTCAGACTAGTCATCGATGAAGTTGGCAGTGAGATAAATCCTTATGCTTACTACCAGTCCCCCACCCTTCGAACTTGTTGTCGACGAAGTCAGTGGAAAGACGAATCCTTGCGCGTGCGGCCCATCCCCACCTTTGGACTTAGGGTCGACAAGGGAGGCTGGGAGTTGACGACTAGCTAACGCACGCTGCCCATCCCTCACCCTTCGAGCTAGTCATCAATGAAGTCAGCGGTGAGATGAATCCTTGCACTCGTGGCCAGTCCCACACACTTAGGACTTATTGTCGAAGAAGTCAACGGCGAGATGAATCCTTGTGCGTGCAACCTATCCCCACCTTCGGACTCACGGTCAACGAAGGTGACAACGAGACAAAGCCTTACTGGCGTGCGTGGCTTATCCCCCATCCTTCAGACTAGTCATCCCCCGCCATTCAGACTCGAGGTCAGTGAAGTCAGCAACGAGATGAAGCTAACACGCATGCCAAACGAAGTCCTAACCACGAGGTGGTTGGACGAAGCGTCTAAGACCATGATATGGTCGGACGAAGTCCTAACCACGATTTGGTTGGACGAAGTCATGACCACAAGGCATAGGACAAGGTCACGACTATGGGGTGGTTGGACAAAACGTCAATGACCACGAGAATGTCGGACGAGGCATCTATGGCCACACGGTGGTCGGACAAAATCTCGACCGTGAGGTGGTCAGACGAAGCATCTACAACCACGATGTTATCGGGCATCGGCGACCATGGGGGGATCGGACGAGGCATCTACGACCACGAGGTGGCCAGATGAAGTCTTGACCGCAAGGCGGTCGGATGAAGCGTCTACGACCAAGATGTTGTCGGATGTAGTCACAACTGTGGGGCAGTCGTACAAAGCATCAACGACTACGAGGTGGTCGAACGAGGTGTCTACGACTACTAGGGGGACGGACGAAGTCTCGACCGCGAGGCAGTCGGACAAAGTATATGACCATGATGTGGTCAGATGTAGTCTACGACGGCGAGGCATTTGGACGAAGTCTATGACCATGACGTGGTCAGATGAAGTCTACGACCGCGAGATGGTCGAATGGAGTCTACAACCATGACATTGTTGGACGAGGTCTATGACTGCGAGACGGTCATATGGAGTCTACGACTGTGACATGATCAAACGAAGTTATGACCAAATAGTGGTTTGGTAGAGTTGACGAAGTCGACAAAGCATGGGCGTGCATGGTCAACCCCCACCCTTCGTACTCAGGGTCAAAGAAGGCACGACGAGATGAAACTCTTACGTGCGCGGTCTGTTCCCCACCTTTGGACTCGCAGTCGATGAAGGTGGTAGTGAGATGAAGCTCTGATGCGCGCGTTCCATCTCACACCCTTCAGACTAAGGGTCAATGAACAAGGCTGGGAGACGAAGACTTGCTGGAGTGCACGACTGATCCCCCATCCTTTAGACTCATCATCGATGAAGTTAGAGGTGAGGTGAATCCTTGCACGCGTGGCCCATCCCGATGTGCGTGGCCCATCTCCCAACCTTCGAACTAGTTATCGACGAAGTCGATGGCAAGACAAATCCTTGTGCGTGTGGCCCATTCCCCAAGTTTGGACTCGTGGTCGATGAAGGTGGCGGCAAGACGAAGCTGACGTGCACGTCCTGTCCCCGCCCTATGGACTCGGGGTCGACAAAGTCAGAAGTGAGACCAAGCTGATGCATGCACTGGATGAAGTCTTGACCACGAGGTGGTCGGATAAAGTCACGACCACAAGGTGGTTAGACAAGGTCATAGCCGCAGGGTGGTCGATTTGGATGAGGTGTCTATGACCACGCTGTGGTCGGACGAGGTGTCTAAGACAACACCATGGTCCGATGAGGCATCTATGACCACACGGTGGTCAGACAAAGTTTCGACCGTGAGGCGGTCACACAAAGCGTCTCCAACCATGATGTGGTCGGACGAAGTAACGACCGTGAGGCGGTCGGACGAGGCACCTACAACCATGAGGCAGTTAGACAAGGCATCATGGTTAGATGAGGCATTTACGACCACTTGGTGGTTGGACGAAGTCTCTACCGCGGGACGGTCGAAAAAAACATCAATGACCATGAGGTTGTCAGACGAGACATCTATGACCACACAGTGGTCCGATGAGGCATCTAAAACCACACGGTGGACGGACCAGGTGTCTACGACCATGCGGTGGTCAAACAAAGTCTTGATCGTGAGGCGGTCGGATGAAGCGTCTACGACCGCTAAGTGGTCAGACAAAGTCTCAACCGCGAGGCTATTAGACAAAGTAGCGTGGCAGACTCCCTGATGAGACGCGTGAAATGTGTGACTCACTGGGGTTACAGTCTATGGTAGGGACTCTCTGTTGGGATGAGCGAAGCACATGATGCACGCGCTGTCGCGCAAGCTGTCCCGCTCTACCGTCTACACTCGGTAGAGTTCATGCAGAGGCTATGAACTCCGCGCTGTCATTTATACTCCGTAGAGTTGCCTAGGATGACTGAGTTTTCTATGCTTTATACTCCGTAGAGTACGCCATGGGCAAGGCCATCGTGCATTTTTTTGTACTCTGTAGAGTTGCCAGGGATGGCTGAGTCTGGGCACTTTATACTCCATAAAGTACACCAGGATGAGAGGCTCTCGTGCAATTTTTTTATACTCCGTAGAGTTTCCTAGAATGGCTAAGTTCCCAGTGCTTTATACTCCACAGAGTACGCCAAGGCGCGAGGCCACTGCACTATTTTTTTATACTCTGTAGATTTGCTTGGGATTGTTGAGTTCCTAGCAGTTTATACTCCGTAGAGTACGCCGGGACGCAAGGGCACCATGTGATTTTTTCTATACTTCGTTGAGTTGCCCAGGACAGCTAAGTTCCTAGCCTTTATACTCTATAGAATACGCCAAGGGGCGAGGCCGCTGCACTATTTTTTTATACTCCATAGAGTTGCCCGGGACGGCTAAGTTTTCAACACTTTATAGTCTGCAGAGTACACCGATGAGCAAGGCCACCGTAGGATTTTTCACAAAATTAGGGCCCCGTGGAGGTCAGGCGAAGCTACGACCATGAGGCAGTTGCACGAAGCCACGACCGTGACATCCGCGCGGTGTCCGACGGAGATCATGCGAAGTCCGTTGAAGACCGGGCAAAGTTCGGTGGAGACCAGTAGAGGCCAGATGAAGTCCGACAGAGGTAATGTCCACACGGAGTCCGGCGAAGATCTCGCAAAGATCATGTGAAGTCCGATAAAGGCCATGCGAAGTCCACTGTAGATGACATGCGCGCGAGCCTCGGTGGAGTCGATGTGAAGTCCATCGGAGAAGGCACCCGCGTGGAGCTCGGTGGAGTCGATGTAAAGTCTCTACATGGAGATTGTGCAAAGACCTCGGCAGAGTCGGTGCAAAGTCTCCACGCAGAGATCTTGTGAAGTCTCTACACAGAGATCATGCGATGACCTCGGCGAAGACCATGCAAAGTCTCCGCATGGAGACGACATCCGCGTGGAGCCTAGTAGAGACCACGAGAAGTCCTTAGTGGAAACTATGTGGAGTCCAGCAAAGGCCATGCGAAGTCCATCAGAGATGGTATCTGTGCGGGGCTCATCAGAGTCAGTGCGAAGTCCCAAAAAGGTCATGCAAAATCTCCATGTGGAGATCGTGCGAAGACCTCAATGAAGACCGTGTGAAGTTTCCACGTGGAGACGACATCCGCAAAGAGCCTGGCGGAGACCGCAAGAAGTCCTTAGTGGAGACCATGCACAGTCATCAGCGGAGACCGTATGAAGTCCTTGGTGGAAAAGTCAGAGGCAGATGCTCCTTCCCCAAGTGTCGACCATAGGGTGATCGTGTCTATTGGTGAAGACTTGAACACGACACGATCGAAGATGTCACAGAAGCCACGACCATGGTGTGGTTGTGGGTGTCGATACAGTCAGCAACGGGGTGAAGGCTTTGAAACAAGCGCTCTGTGTAGAATCCCTGCCAAGGAGGCTCGATATTCGCCGGTGTTGTTCAGAGGCTGACTCCTTGGTGTCAAGATGATAGCGTGGGCGTCGCGGTCGACGGTCGTACCAGCACGGGCATCGCGGTCGATGGTTGTATCGGTACAGGCGTCGTGGTCATTGCCATGGGGTACCACTAGCCGCCATGTGCTGGACTTGGTGATCGCTGCCTCCGTAACTCCCTTTTGCTTGGTTGCCATCGCTTTCTAGGGCCTTCTCTTACGCAGCTTCTTGCGCGTCCCCACGGAAAGCGCTAACTATTGTGGCTACTGACCAAACAACATATGAGGGGACTAGCTAGAGGGAGCCAATGACAGGAGAGAGTGCTCATATATGGAATGAGTGGATCTCCCCCTCATATCCCTCTTGGGGGTTTATATACATGAACAGGGTAGGATGGGAAATTCTCATCCTACCCCTTGATAATTACAAAATGTGAGGGTATATTAGTACATCCCTCTATACTATTGGGCCTATTACATATTGGGCTAGTTGTAAGGCCTAGTTACGGGGGGTTGGGCCACGTCTACAACACTGATCATTGATAATGACATGTATGGGTGAGATAGGACATGATTGATCTTGTACCGTTATAGTTTCTTCATTCAATAAGTGTCCAATTAATCATTCATAGTAATAAAATTATATTATTCATGCAACTCTTAGATGAATAATGATTCCCTTTAGAACTTATTGATATTACATTGTTGCTACTTGTCATGGTTTCCTTTGATTAAATTTATAATTGGTGTATCTTAATGTCATTTATTGATTCCTTTATTGTTGTTATATCAATGCTCACGATTATGTTATGGATTTATAATTGAAGTCTAGCTAATGGTAATTTTTATTTGATGGTTAAAATTGATAGCAATTGTAGATGTGAGTGACACTTTGGGCTTTTTGTTAAGCTAGGTTGTTACAAGAGATGATAATTCTAGAGGTAATAAACTAAAAGGTAGCTATTGCACGTGATGTGAATGTGCTACTTCCACCCATGCATAACACCTTCAATGGTCACCTAGAAAACAATAATTAAGGGTGAGTCCAAGACTTAGCAACTAACATAGTAAAATAGTAAACATCAACTTACAACTTACACATAGCATCACCGCAAATCACCTTTCATTAACCCTTTCTTATTCTTTAACTCTTCTTTATTCATTGCACTTCTTATTTGTGACCTCGTCACCACAATTGTCTTTCATTAAAGCGATGTGGGTCTATACTACATGTTATATGCTGGGTCTATACTACATGTGCATATGCACATCACATATATTATACCGGTATAACAGAAGGGACATCTATCGATTTACCACCCTTTCATTTCCCTCCATCCCATGGAGGTGCCTACTAGAGTAGGTCCATCATATCCACTGAAATGGATATATTTATTACCATGAATATGCACATAATGCATGTGTTGCATCATTATTTATCATGTTCTATCGTCAACATTTAACAATCGTCATCATTTGTTTATGTAGGACCGAAATGGCGACAGAGGGGGGTGAATGTCGTTCTCTTAAAAATCGGCCCCGAGAATTCGGAAAATTAATTCTGCTGAAAACTGGAGCGCATGTGATTCTAAAAAATTCAGCATAAATCAGAGAGTAATCAGTAAAAATTTTAGCTGAAAATATTGCCGTTTGATCTGCATGCAAAATCGTCAAAGATCAGCAAAAGAAAAAAAAAGGAAAGCACTAAACAGACTGCAGCCAGTCGAGCCGTTCACTGGTGAATAATCCTCTGATCAGCCGAACAAATAGGGAATGAAGATCAAAACACTGAGAGAAGAATCGCAGAAACTGGAAACAGCAGCCGGTTCAATCGACACAGAGCAGGACTAACGGCAGCAGTCAAAAACTGAGATTGCACCTCTTGCCGAAAGCATATAATGATTTGCTATTGCCAATCTGCACTAGTACTTGAGAGAACAAGAAAAGGGAAACAAAACTGCAGCAAAGGAGAGACAAAATCTGCACTACTGAAAAATCAACTTTGCTGCACTGAAAAACAGATTCTGCAAAAAGACAGCAAATTGAAGACAGAATCTGCAGAAAACAACAAAGGATTGAAAACTGAAGATACTGATTTTGCTGCACTGAAAACAGATCAAAGATGCAAAAAGGCTCAGCCGAAATGCTGCAGAACAGTGCAGACTGCAGTGAGAACTGCTGGCCGAAAAACACAGTAAATAAGACAGTTAGCAGAGAAATTTCAGACCACCCATAAACTGAGAAATTTAGGAAAATCAGCTACACTTCTTAGTCCAAAAGATCAAGAATATGACTTAAATAGCAGCAGGATCTTAGGAATGAAAAGAACTTATCAAGTGAGCAAGAAATAGTGATTTTGACAAAAATATGAAAGATGACAGAGAAGAGACATATTTTCAACTTTCTTGAGATTCCTCCATCCTCTTCTCATGAAACTTTGCATTTAGTTTAGCAATGGCATGAGGGCTTGGGAACTAACATCAAGGCACATCTTTAGAGGAGAAATTATGAGAACCAAGTGCCCTCTGTATCCAAAACCCTAGCTACAGTGAAAAACAGATGAGAAGATGCGAAAAGCTCAGAGATGAACAAAACCATTGGATCCTCTGTTTGATCTCAAAAATGGAATGGCCAAATGGCCTTGAGTCTTTCCCATCATAGAGAGATCAAGAATCAGCTGGGGGATCAAAAGTTCAACTCAAGAACTCAAGAAAAACAAGCACAAACAGAAAATTTCAGAAATTGAAATTCATCATATAGAGCCAGAGATTCTTCTTAAATTGAAATAAGATGAATACATGGTTCTTTTACAACCCTGTCATCCCAAGTCTCTCATCTTGAGAAGAGCTCACACGAGAGGATACAACACAACTGCTCTGCTTGCTCACCCTGGAGAAAACCAATACACAGAGCTCTGGAACTCTCACAACAGGAACTCACGCCCAAAGAAGGAAAATCAAGAAGTCATTTCCTACTCCCTGACTTACACAGAGAAAAGACCAAGACTCTCTACTCTTTCCAACAACCTCTCAACCAAAAGAGAGAAAGAGAGAGAGCCAAAAGCAAAGACCCATTCAACACCCTAAACTCTCTCCCAAAGCTATTGAAAAAATGGGTGAGAGGGTATGCAGCCCTCAACTCCTATTTATAACCCTTGGCTAACGGGTCTCCAACCCGTTACGCCGGCTAAACCCTAACGGAGCCGTCTCCCGCTTGTGCAGCCTTGCGAAATTCCGTTTCGCCCCCCCGCACCTTCGGAAGCTTCGCTCCTTGTCTCAAGACGCTCCGCAACACGCCGAGTCCACGCCGCCTTCGACACCTCATGACCGTTCGACCTCGGCGCCACTGCGCCTAGTCCGGTCCACCGTGTCTCGCCACGACTCCGCCTCAACGTCCTGCAGCCACACAGACAAGAAACACGTCAAATAGCACCGCTCGATACATGAACGCGTAAATAGCATAAACAAAATCAAACTTGTCGCATCAAAAGAATATACATCCTAACTCATACGACTAAGTTTGACCAAGTCCGACCGAGCCCGTTACACCACGTAACGTCAAGGTCCGAACCAACCAACTCAAACTCGACTTCCCTAAGCCGATGTCAATTACTCATCATACACACAGGATGACCACCACATGGTCTCTCAGTTTATCATCATGAATTCATCACAAATAAACATTAACAGAAAGGTAAATATTGCATAAGCATTGAGTATTTAAAGAAACCAACACCTACCACTCTACCATGCACTTATCTATTTAACCACGAGGATGATGCGTGGATGGGACCAATCCTGAACTTCCACCTAGATAAACAACGCGCCAATAACAAAACATGCCATAAAAATAAATACACACAATGAAATGGCTTGGCTCCTACATGAAAGCTTTGCCTAACCATCTTCCCTAACTAGACAATTCTACTACCATCTTGGTGACCAAACGACCACATTCTAGACAACAACCCTCCTAGTACGTTATCTTTCAAACCATTCACCCAAACCAAGAGTTCTTGCACTCTATGGAAAGCCTAGGCAAATATCTAAATTATTCATATGATGACGAAAAAGGATGTAGATACTCCAAACAAACCCACAAGCTAGAATAGCATGTTTTACTATCACACTGTCAAATAACAAAGACTCTTCAAATAGCCGGTTTATAAAGGTCACATCTTACAAACTACCCAACCAAATTACATGCTCGAGGACTCCGGGGTAAGATAATAGTTATCTCCAACTCTCTAATATGCTTGATTGCAGATTAATACATAAAGTGCCAACAATCGCATTACAAGCCACTTCTACTCGAACATTATCCACTATACTCCACTGCTAAACCCATCTATCCGATAAACTAGGGGCAAAGATTCATATCATTACCCAAATAGCGAAAGTCAAGAATGATGAGGTCGGACAAAACACGAACCCCTCTTTACGTTCTTCTTCTCTTCTCTCTTTCCTTCTTCCTTCTCGGGCAAACCCTTGCCTCACTTCTTCTTCCCTCTTTCTCTTCCTTCTTCTCAGCCGGACTCCTCTTCTTCTTCCTTCCATCTCACTCTTGTTATTCCCTAGGCCAAGTCCTTGCCCTCCTATTGAGACTTGAATGTGGAAATCCTAACCTCTGCATGCATCTTGCACTAGTCTAAGGTCATACTCATCGCACATAGTGGCAACATTGATGCAATACCATCTATACACAAGATAAATAATCAAGAACGAGTTTTAATGAGAAATGATGGTTTTGACCTTTTTCTCTTCTTTCTCTCCCCCAAATTCTCGATCACGACCGACCGCTCTTGTTCACTTTTTTCTCGTTTACATTGCTTTGCTACTTATGCTCAATATATTGACTACAAAATAGACTCTACCACTGACTCGGTTTCTTACTCTATGCTCTACTCGTATACTTGTATACAGACACAACTCATACACGTCAAACCAACTCGGATACTACTAGCAACAAAGGAACAAAGTTATTTCCAACGAGCAAGCAAACGCAAAGAATGATGGGTCGGTCCGGCGACGACAAGCGAGACTGCAGCGACGGGCTTCATGGTGGTGACGACACTCAACATAAAATAGCTGAAATGGAAGGCACGATGAGGTTTAGGGAGGCGAGGTGATGGTGAAAATGACCATGGCCAATATCAAAAATGACCATAAGCGGAGGGGGATGACAGCAGCGAAGAAGACAACCGAGATTCGGGGCTGCGCTGCACCAAGCAAGAAATTGATTGAGGGGATTTGCTTGTTGAATGCTATTCATGGCAGTGGTCCCGAAGCGTTCCAACTATGTGAATGCAAGCAACGAAGCATTCCAACTATGTGAATGCAAGCAACGGTTGTTCAACTATGTGAATGCAAGCAACGAAGCGTTCTAACGTGTGAATGCAAGCTTCCATGTGTTCTATAAATAGTGGTAGCTAGAAACATTGTAAAAGGAAGTAATAGTTTTGCTTCAAAGAATAGAACCAGAAATTTGCCCCAAGTTCTTTATTCTTGAGCTCTCTTAGTCTCATTGTTATTCTTCCATGCTGGTGTGCGATCCTAGGCAAATTGCCAACATTTGGTATCAGAGCTCCCCAGGTTCATGCCCAAGATTCTACGATTGAATCCAATGTCGATCGTTGCTATGGGTGAGACGTCATGAGCACAACAAGTCGGTGGTACGCCCAAGACCATTAATCGACACACACGAATTACACCAGTTGGGTGATTCGTGTTCAGGCCATGATGGAGGATCAAGGCGTTTGGGAGGCATCAAGCCGACGGGCGATCTGAAGTCGATGCCCGGCTTGACAAGAAGGCGAGTCGCACCTCCTTCAAGCGCTTCCTGAAGACCTCCTCATGCAAGTGGCGAAGAAGACGACGGCTAAGCAGGTGTGCGACTGCCTCAAAACGAGGTTCGTCGGCGCGGATCGAGTGAAGGATGCGCGGCTGCAGACGTTGAAAAATGAGTTCGACGTCATGCACATAAACGACGGTGAGTCCCTCGACCAGTATGCCGGTCGGCTCACCACCATGTCAGTCAGGTACTCAAGTCTCGGCGGGACGTTGAGCGATGCCATGCTCGTGAAGAAGCTGTTCGACACGATGCCAGAACGGTTTATCAGTGTGATAGCCGGCATCGGCGCGCTTTGATCTCAACACTTTGGCATTCGAGGAGGCCGTGGGGCGCCTCAAGACATTTGAGGCGCGCACGCAAGAAGGGCACTAACGCCGCGAGAATGCCGACAGTAAGTGCTCCTCACTCAGGCTGAGTGGGAGGCGCGGTACAGAAAGGACGACGGAGACTCGTCGTCAAGCAAGAAGAACAAGGCTCCTGCAGATGGCGGGAACCGCGCCAACCGGTCGTGGTCGCGCGAGGTCGCGGCAAAGGTGGTCGGGCGGACCACGCAAAGATGGAGCAAGTGGTTACGGCGGTGGTGGCGTGGTAAGAGTCACATTCGTTGCTATAATTGCGACGAGATGGGGCACTACCGACACGATGTCGAGCTCAAGAAGAAGGAGGTAGCACACCTGCGTGCGTCTTGACGACATTGAACCAGCGCTACTCTCGGCGGTTTCAGAAGAGATATCGTTGGTCAAGCAAGACCAACAAGATGTCGTCATGCTGACTGAAGAGAAAGTGTGGCCAGAACTACACACTGTTGAGTACGTTAAAACACCGACCGATGTCTGGTTCCTTGATAATGGCGCCAGCAACCACATGACTGGTGACAAGGAGAAATTCCGCGAGCTAGATGAAGGAGTCACCGGGAGGGTGAGATTCGGCGATGGCTCATCGGTGCAGATCAAGGGTAAGGGCTCAATTCTGTTCGCGTGCAAAAATGGTGATCAATGGCTACTCCAGGAGGTGTACTACATCCCTAGACTTCGCAGCAACATGGTGAGTCTTGGTCAGCTCATCGAGGCCGGTCACCGAGTTCTCATGGATGAGGACGTACTCGAGGTGTCCATCAAGGATCCTCTACGCTTGATCATGAAGGTGAGACGAACTCAGAATCGTCTCTATCGCATCGAGCTGCGCTTGGCAAGGCCGCTTTGTCTCATGACAAGCCTCGATGACCCAAAGATGGTTGTGGCATGCTCGCCTCGGCCATGTCAACTTCCAAGCCTTGAAGATGCTCGCCAACAAGGGAATGGCGGCAGGTGTGCCGCCGATTACACATCCTAACCAGCTGTGTCGGACGTGTTCGGTGGCAAAGCGCATAAGATCGCCATTCTCGTGGCACCAACTACCGAGCGAAGGAGCCACTCGAACTCCGCATATTGATTTATGTGGATCGATCACGCCATCAACACCGGTGGTAATCGTTACTTTATGCTAATTGTTGATGACTACTCCCGGTGGATGTGGCTGCATGTGATCAGGACTAAGGATCAAGCGTGCTCGGCATTCATGAAGTCAAAAATGCTGGCTGAGAACGCGAGTGGTCACCGCGTGAAGGTTCTTCGATCCGATCGAGGTGGTGAGTTCCTGTCGGCTGAGTTCGCAAAGGTGTGCGAGCAAGCAGGAATTGAATGTCACTTCACCGCACCAGAATGGTGTGGTGGAAAGGCGCAACAGGACGGTGATGGCTATGGCGCGCTCACTTCTCAAGAGCATGAGCGTGCCCGGCAGATTTTGGGGGGAGGCGGTGCGTCATGCCGTCTATCTCCTCAACCGGCTCCCAACCAAAGCGATGGGTGATCGCACTCCTTTCGAGGCTTGGTCAGGAAGGAAGCCGCACCTGGCACACGTCCGTGTGTTCGGCTGCACGGCGCACGCCAAGGTGACCACGCCACACCTCAAGAAGCTCGACGACCGCAGTCAGACGCTCGTGTACTTGGGCGTCGAGGAAGGTTGCAAAGCTCACCGTCTGCTGGACCCACATCGCGGCAAGATCCATGTAAGTCGTGATGTTATATTTGAAGAGAATGTGGAGTGGAAGTGGTCGGAAGATGCAGGAGATGATCGGTCTCCCAACCGTGCTCGAATAGGAGGCCAACCCGGCGGCATGTGAGTCAACACGGCCCCGCTCATGGGCAGCTCGGCAAGCGAGCCGGTGCCCATGACAGCACTCGTCCCGACCATTCCACAAGTCGTGGTGACTAGTGCACCAGTGACGGCAGAGGGTGCCGACTAGGGCAAGAACCCGCCCACACCGTGGTCGGGCGGACACGTCGGCAGTGATGATGGACCTGTTCGGTACAGGCACATGGAGGAGATCATGCGTGATGCACCGCGTGTGGAGTTAGAGTATGAAGAAGCTGATGAGGAAGCAATGCTTGTGGTGATGGAAGAGCCATTCTCTTATCGTGAGGCTGCTGGTCAACCGGCATGGGAGGAAGCCATGTCCAAGGAGATTGAGGCCATCGAGAAGAACGCGACGTGGACGCTCACCACGTTGCCAGTCGGACATAAGGCGATCGGGCTTAAGTGGGTGTACAAACTCAAGAAGAACTCGGATGGTGAGGTCATCAAGCATAAGGCGAGTTGGTTGCAAAGGTTATGTGCGCGACAAGGCATTGATTTTGAAGAAGTTTTGCACCGTTGCTCGCCTCGACACTATACGTGTCATTCTTGCTATTGCGGCCAACCGCGGGTGGCAAGTACAACACCTCGACGTTAAGTCAGCGTTCTTCAATGGTGAACTCGAAGAAGAGGTTTATGTGACCCAGCAGGAGGGGTTCACAGTGAAAGACAAGGAGCACTTAGTGCTCAAATTGAGCAAAGCGCTCTATGGACTTCGGCAGGCACCGAGCGCGTGGAACACACGGCTCGATAAAAGTTTGAAGCAGCTTGGGTTCAAAAGGTGTGCACAGGAGCAAGCCGTGTACACAAGGGGCAAGGCCAAAGCCGGCATCATTGTCGGTATTTATGTGGATGATCTGATCGTGACTAGGGAGGATCTAGAAGCAATTGAAGACTTCAAGCAGCAGATGATGGGTGAGTTCGAGATGAGCGACATCGGCTTACTCACGTACTACCTCGGCATTGAGGTGGCACAAGGAGATGGTGGCATCTCTATCAAGCAGACTGCATATGCCAAGAAAGTATTGATTCAATTTGGCATGTTTGATTGTAATTCCACCAAGATTCCTATGGAATCAAGAACCCAGCTGCACAAGGATCCAGAAGGGCACCCGATTGATGCCACCGAGTATCGGCGCGTCATCGGATGTCTACGCTATCTTCTTCACACTAGGCCGGATCTCTCCTATGCAGTTGGCATGGCGAGTAGATTCATGGAGAAGCCCACGGTGATGCATCACAAGGCTGTGAAGCAGATCCTCCGATATCTCAAAGGTACAATTGAGTTCGAGGCGGTGTATGGGAGAGGTGGCGAGAAGAGGAGATCACCGACTTCACGCATGCGATCCGGCCGGTGATATTGATGACCGGAAGAGCACAGGCGGCATGGCATTCTACGTCAATGACTGCTTGGTTACGTGGAACTCACAGAAGCAGAAGACAGTGGCTCTTTCATCCTGCGAGGCTGAGTTCATGGCGGCGACTATGGCAGCATGCCAGGCACTCTGGCTCAGGGCGTTAATGGCCGAACTAGTTGGGACAGAACCGAGGACGGTGAAGTTGTTCGTCGACAACAAGTCCGCGATTGCTCTCATGAAGAATCCTGTCTTTCATGGCCGGAGTAAGCACATCGACACAAGGTACCATTTCATTCGTGAGTGTGTCGAAGGTGGTCAGATCTGTGTCGTGTTCGTCCGCACTGATGAACAGTGGGCCGATGCACTGACGAAGGCATTGCCGGCAGCAAGACTGGCAACCATGCGACACCTGCTTGGTGTCCGTGAACTTGGACCACGCCAAGACTATGGGGGAGAATGTTGAATGCTATTCATGGCAGTGGTCCCGAAGCGTTCCAACTATGTGAATGCAAGCAACGAAGCATTCCAACTATGTGAATGCAAGCAACGAAGCGTTCTAACTGTGTGAATGCAAGCTTCCATGTGTTCTATAAATAGTGGTAGCTAGAAACATTGTAAAAGGAAGTAATAGTTTTGCTTCAAAGAATAGAACCAGAAATTTGCTCTAAGTTCTTTGTTCTTGAGCTCTCTTAGTCTCATTGTTATTCTTCCATGCTGGTGTGCGATTCTAGGCAAAATGCCAACATTGCTTAGTAGAGGAAAAGGCGTAAAATGACAGAGTCAGAAAGGCACGGGCTCACTGGAAGCTATGACAACCGTAGTGTAGCGCTTTGGAAGGCACACATCGGAGTTGGAAATGACAAAGCGCATTATGGGGAAACTAGCGGGGCATGCTTGCTAGAAATGACCAAAATAGAGACGACGAGAGGAGTGGAAGAAGATGAGAGGCTCAACACAGCTTTAAATAGTGTGAGGAGGGCGCAAGGCTCAACAATGACTTGCAGATGGCTTCGCACTACGATCACTCCCACATGTCAGCACTACGATCGCATCAAACAGGACACTAGACGAGGAACGGGCAACTCGGCTTTTGCAGGCATGCGTGCAAGTACTGTAGCAGCTACACTACCAAGGAGCTTGGCTCCAATAGTGGGCGCATGAGGTGGATGACGACTTCTAGCGAGTGGGCCCTAGTGTCAGCGACAGTGAGAGAGGGAGTGGAGAGAAAGTGTATCTACCAAAATACGCTTCCGCATGAAGAAAACAAGGAGGGGAAAGGTGGCTTCGGAGGGGATGACTCGTGGGCGAGCTCGGCTGAAAGGCGAAAACAGACCAGGCTAGGCTACTATTTCGGGCCGTGAACGATTTCAAATTTTTAAAACATTTCTGAATTAATTAACTCTAGAAATCATGCTGAAGCTTGGAAACAAAATAGCAAACAAATTTCAAAAAAAATTGGGGTCCACCTTGGATTATGCTTAACTTAAATAAAATATTTTCAAGTTTTTATCAAACTCATTTTTAGTCGCTAAAAATAGGAACAAAACTATTACAAAATCCCATAAAATTTTGAAAATCATTACTGTTATAAAAGAATGAGTTGGTGGTTGTACACATGGGGCCCTATGCTAATGAGGATCCTAGTCAGTGCCATGTAGGAACAAAACGAATTTTTTGTACGAATAATCTATTTTTTATTCGAAATAAGATAAATATATCCACAGTAAAATATTTTACAAAAATAGGCTCTAGTCGCCCCCCGTTGGGTAACTGGAGCCAATCCCCCAACGGCCAGGCGACAGAGTTCCAATCGCCCGACCATTGGGCGATTGGAACCAGTCACCCAGCCACAAGGCGACTGCATGTGGAGTCGCCCAATGGTCAGGAGACTGCAAACTGCACCCTGTGAATTTCGTAGATTTTTTAAATTTTGTAGATTATAACTGGAAGATAATCTGCTGGATTTATAATAAAAGTTTATGGTCGTTGTATGTTGTAGGAGCGTAAAAAATTTTGTGAAACTTTTTTAGGAACAATTGACCTTAGAACGATCGATAAGTGCATTGGTAAGTGATATTGTGATGTTATTGGGAATTCGTATATGGAGGAAAACTGGTATGTTAATATTGTTGGATGACTTGCTATGTAGCGAGGACATGAGAGCATGGCTTGTGTAAAAGCTTCAGCTTGTTGCATGTGCAGTTAGATTCGTTTGCATGGTCTCTAAGGCATACCTCGTTGCTAACAAGGGAACGAGCCGTCCCAAATCCGGCTCTATCATGGAGTACCACGTCGAAACGGTACTCCCTATTGTCTATGACGTGCACTGTGTGCAATTAGCCCTTCTGTGCCTTCATCTCCATGTATGCTTGGGGATTGGCCGCATGAAGCGCGGCATTCGCGTGCCTCTCCCTAAACTAGCCAATTGTGCTATGAAGAACACCTTCTGCGATGGCGACAAGGGGCTGAGAACGAAGGCCTCTAAGAACCCAATTTTACACCCTTGTAAGGTTAGTCGTCATTATGCCATACCTTGCGCCATCCATGTCATGCAATAGCGACCACTTCTCTAATGGTTCTCCCTCAATCCACTGCGAGAAGCACTTGATGTTCCGTGAGCTCCTCCTTCTTGGACCAGCTGGGTTAGGCTCATCGAGTGCTGGCAAGCATTCCGGTTGTGCCGCCCCAGGCATGACCAACTCCTTGCTCCTCTCGTCGACGTGCTTCCTGCTGTGTTCATCCAACAACGCCTACAAATTATCAAAATTTCTCCGCTGGTTCAGCATAGCCAGCCTCTTGAATAGCTTCATCAACCGTTGTTTTGAGAACTGCTTGAAAAAGTTTGCCCCTAAGTGACAAATGCACCACATGTTCCTCAAATCTGGCCAAGAAAAGGGCTCCTCAGGGTCTTCCTGAAGTTTTCTTATGGCCTTTACAATCCCAGCGTGGAGATCATGGATTACGCACACACACCAGGACGAGCGCCGACAACTCCAACCCTGACATGTCTGAGAAACCACAGCCAACTTTCATAATTCTCACTTTCTATGAATGCAATGGCCAGCAGCAATATTTGGTTATTGCCGTTAACGCCTATGGCCGTCAGGATCTGCCCCTTGTATTTGCTAGTCAAAAAGGTCCCATCAACTGAGATCACCCGCAGCATGTGCCTGAATGCCTCGATGCAAGCACCAAATGCTAAGAAGGTCCTCTGCAACACAGCATATCCTAGCGGCCTTGTGGAAGGCTTGTCCTGCACTGCGATATGTGTGCTCGGGTTGTCCTGCAACACATAAGCATACGAGGAAGATTATCGTACGCCATCTAGAAAGGCCCGAAACGTTTTCCAACGCATATACGCTTGTACGCCACGCCTGTAGCTAATCTTGTACTTGAATTTCTTCTCGATAGCTACCACGATGTGTGTGGCCTCCATATCTTTCTTCTCCACTATCTCTCCATACATCAAATTGGCTATAAAGGCGGACGTTAGGATACAATTCCTCATAAAAACACTGCTGAGAATGCAAGAGTGCGGCTCCACCTTCGACACAATCCAGTGAGTCTCATACTTGGGTCTATGTACGGGCACCCTCCAAGGACAACCGGCCTGCTCGCACTTCACGGTGTACTACTCCTGGCTAGATTTCATGACTCGAAAAGTCTACTGCATTGAAAGGGCCCACAGCTTGATGGCATCCTACAGCGATGCCTTATCAACAAACATCAAATACAACCGAATCTCTGTCTCATGATACTCCTATGCTGATTCGTGCTCATCATGTGTGCAAACACCCTCAGCATTAAACCGGTTCCATTCATGTGGGACGAGAGCTTCATCATCATCCGAACTGTCCTCATCGTCCTACTGTATAGCTTCCTCTTCAGCCCATGCCGTCTGGTTATCGCACTCCATCTGCTGCACTATGTACTCAATATGCTCCCCTTCATCGGCTTTTCCTGTTCCCTCTCTATGGCTTGACCATTGTACCTCTCCTCCATGTACCACATCGACTTCGCCACGAGCATCTTCCTTCTCTTCACCAACATGTGGGCCGCCCGAGCTGCTAGCACCTCTTGGAGCAAGGCCATATGCACGACCTTGCATAGCTTCTAATAGGCATGGTTGCACAAGCAGCACACACTCGTATCCACGGTGTTGGCACCCTTGCATAAACCCCTTTTCACACAACAGTGCGCAATAATGTTCTCAACTCCTATGTGATGTTCGTGCGAGACCGGCTTCAAAGCCCTTGTATGACGATGCTGCACACCTCGGGGTCCAACGAAAAACTTCGGGTCAGCCAATGCATCACATCTGAGATTCGAGCATTCTCGGCGTCCGGATGTACTAGAGTGGATTGCGAAAAGCCGCTCAAATCCACACCATTCGGACCTTCACAAAGGGGTTCAGCACCGTAATGCACTCTCAATGTAGTGGGTATCGGCATTGCTGATGTCTGCTTGCATATATGTTTTAATTTTGCAACATGTCAAATCATATCGCACAATACCAAAGTACTGACATCCTACAATTCACATTTCACCGATCGTTCACATGTCGTAACCCACTACAACAATCTCGTACTATGAACTCCTATCAGTTTTTTCGATGTTTTTCCAATGTACTAACGACATTATATTTATTCATATTTAACCATAAATATTACATATTATTTTTTTTATGTACCAAATTATTAAATTATAACATAAATATTTACTGAATTTTGTAATACGTACAAATTCTACGGATGATTAATTTGTACGTTACGGTGACTCAATTTTCTACAACTACAATTTTGTACACATGCCAATTTGCTAACGATGCTAATTTCATAAAACTATGTTCCCTAGTTTATACACAATTACACGCTTCTACGGCTGCTAATTTCCTAAAACTACATTAACTAAATTTTGTATACCAAAAATTTAACTATTTGTATCTATATCTACAATTTTCTACTAACACTAACAGTCACATACAACATTGCAAATACAAAAAAATACATATAGTTGCTTCGTCCTTAAATTTTCTACACCAAAAATTGTATATTTCTATCTATATCTATAATTTTCTACTAAACTAATAGTAAATAAACAATATACTGCATATACAATAATGCAAATAAAAAAATTACCTGGATTTGGTTCTTTCTCTCCTCTCCTCTCCTCCCCTCCTCCTTCCTCTCCTCTTCTCCTTCTCCTCCTCTCCCTCTCCTTTTCTCTTCTCCCTCTCTTCTCTTCTCCCCTCCCTCTCCTTTTCGCTTCTCTCTTTTCATCCTCTCCTTGGCCGAACGATTCTTCTCTGTTGAGTGAGGAGGCGGTGGCTAAGCGCTCGGTTTTTAACCCCCCAGTCGATCCCCCGTTGGGCGTCTGGACCTCTAGTCGCCCAACGCTCAGGCAACAACAATTATTCGCCCAACGGTCGGCTGATTGCTGCGTGTCGCCCGGCCGTTAGGCGATTGGTTCGATCAACGCGGGCGAGGGGGGAAGTTCTGTCATGGGTATATTTCTGTTATTTCGAATAAAAAGTAGAATATTCATAAAAAAATTTGGAACAAAACTAGGGTGGTTTAGGGTGAAGGACGTGAGTGAGTTGTGGTTTTGACAATTTAGGGATAGAAAGTAAATGGTATTGAAGTTTAAATTTAAAATTATACTTAGTAAAAGTTAAGGGACTAAAAATGGATTTGTTTTCCTAATTTAAGAAATTTCCAAAAAGAAATTGAACTTCACATACTAAAATATGGCTAGGGCTAGACTATTTCACTCTTTTACGGGGCGTTGTGTAGACATGGGTATTTGCAAAAAGGCATGAGTTCCTAACAATTGAACATTGTCATCTTTATTTCAATCAATCGAAATTTTCCATTATTGTATTTGAATTTGATTCCAGTAGAATGATTTCCAATTCACACTTAAACAAAAAGTTTGATGCATGAGTGAAAATTTATGCAAGATTTTTTTACTGAGGTATTGCATGATTTGGATAATTGGTATGTGATTTTAGCCACTACATCTCACTTCCCTCACGCTATCAACCCCTCCCCCTAAGCTAGCCCTAATGCCCTACGCGAAGTGACATCCATCTTCGCCTTGAAAAAAATATTCAGCAATATACAGTACTACCTCCATTGTATTCTAGTTGCCATTTGATACATCAGTACAACCTCCGATACATACCGTAGATCATTACATTTTCTAGCTAATTATATGTTAGTAAAGAAACTGCTGAAGGCAATGATATGAAAGTACTTTTGATGACAATTCTACTACAATATCATTTGCATGTGAGAAATAATAATATATTTGCGGATATTAGTGGTCATAAGTAAAAAAGTTTTATTGCAGAGATGCTAAAACATCTATTTGAAAACAGAGCTAGTAACTCCTCGTAGTCGTGATGTCCTTCCAGGGGGCATTTGTAACACCCTGATCTTTAGTCTCGTATTACCGGTTTACATTGAGTTACGTTAGTATATAATACATATTGGCTCAAATTATAGAACTTTCGGGTTAACTCTTTTGAGCCAAATGCCGGGTGTTTAGTGAATTTTGGGCGACAACAGAATTTTTTGTTCACGGAGCGGTTATCATATTCCATTAGTTAAGAAATATAAAACGCACCATAAAGCAACGTAATATGTGGTTAATTAGTGGGACTGAAAATGTGATCTTTACATAAGCAGCATAGGTGTCATATCATTAAACTAGCCACGGGATGGCAGACAAGATAAAATTAGGTTACATGAAAACCTATATCTTTATGATTGTCAGTGCTAGCTATGTATTCTCTTGTAGTTTGCAGAACATTATACCGTGATTGGACGAATATATAGGCACCTAGCTAATTCGTGTAACTTACACACCGGTCACTGTATGTTGCTTCCATCATTACCTGCTAATCCATGCGATTAATTTTCTGAATTAGATCAACCATACTGAAAATAAATGTCCATACAAATGTGCAGCTACAAACCGCAATAATTGGCTGAGTTATTGCTCCATGCCATCACCTTGCACAGGCACAGTACCTTAACTACAATTTGCTATTTATGTCGCTAAATGTAGATACAAAGTGTGTCTAGGTATTATCCGGATATTTTCTGTTGGTGATATGCCCTAGAGGCAACATGGAGATGTTGAATATATCACATACTATGTTTATGATACATTGCTTTGTTCCTTGAAATAGACATTATCATTATTGATCAATGAGTATGTGACTTATTCATGAGACTCTTAATGCCAAAATGTTGCTATTTCTAAATGATCCCTGATTATATTTCATATGAGGAACAAATATGATTCAAAGATCAGCATATGTATTGATTGATGATCATGTCTCATGGATCATGGTATGGAGATACCAAATCAATAATATGGACATGTGTTAGTGAACATATGTTGGATAGACCCGCCATGAGACACTGCAGAGATTCCAAGTGTCATCAGTTGGTCTCAAGTAGTGTTTATGTGGAATCCTTAGACTTGAGATCATCATGGTTCCCAAGATGCGTAGTAGCTACTTTGGGACTACTAAACACTACTCCGTAACGGGTAGTCATAAAAGTAGTCTTTGGGTTTGCCATGAAACATGTAGTGGGATGTGAATGATCAAGATAGAATTTGCCCTCCTTATGGGAGAGATATCTCGGCCCCTCGATGTAATGGATTATGAAAGTGCATGGCCATGCCAAGGTGATTGAGGAGTCAATCACGAGTTTATAATCCATCACGGAATCGAGAGAGTGATTGAGCTATTAAGAGGATGACACGGTCTCGCCTTGAGCTTAATCTATATCGTGAGGCAAAGGGATTAGTACATGAGAACATTACGAGTTCACCGATATGATCTTTACGTATACTTTGGGGTTAATATGTCTTGCTAGAGGCCGCTATTAATGTGGTGACCGGAAAGGTGTTTACGGTCGCGACCAAGTATACGTGAACCTCTGTGGTCGCACACTTAACGGGTTGGAACACTAATTGAATGTGATTCGGATATGGGCTCAATTCGGATAGAGATCCGGATAGACTCCTATTGGGCCTCGGTCCACGAGGCCCAAGTGAGGAGGTCTATATATATGGTGGCGAGGGCCGAGGAACGCACCGATAATCCCGAGCTAATCCGTAGCCGCCACCTCGAGCCAAACCCTAGCCGCTCATGAGTCTTGGTACACTCGCGATCGGCGTTCCAACCGGACGTGTGGATACCGGTGGAGCCTGCTCGTTGCGGCGTTGATCGGCATCAACAACCTACTGATTGGATCGCTCGTGGTGTGGTTGATCGCGTGGAGAGACGATCGATGCGGGACGATCGACTACTTCCACTACTACTTCGACGCGTGGTTGGATCGGCTTCTCCAACTCTTCTTCCGCTGCGCTGCGTCTAGTGGTAACGATCCATGATCCCTCCTTAAGCATGATGTTCTTGTGTGCGCGGTAGAAAAATTTTGTTTTCTGCTCTCGTAGCCTACTCGCGATCCATTAGTGGTATCAGAGCCATCTTGCTTAGTTTGCGATCTGGATCAGCGCATATGTTGATATGCGGTTGTAATAGATTGGATCTATTACGGACTAGATCAATCGGTCATAAGGGGTTGGAATATGTATGAGTTGATAGCATCATGTGGCCAAAAAGATTAGTTCGTGCTCCTTCTTTGATGTACGCGCGACTTGCCCCTACCTGGTAACACCATCGGGGCTAATCGCTTGCGCCGCGGTCGATGGATTGAGCCAACGGATCGAGGTCTTATGTTGCGGTCTCCTCAAGCATACCGATCGCGATGATTGATGTGATTGATCTAATGAAAATTGAGACATTTTGAATGGCTCGGTTTGGGTTGATTTGATCGGCCGATGAGATTTTCATAGCGATTTCATAGATGCGATCTATGTAATTCCGCCGTTAACACGCATAGATTGTTATAGAAACACATTCATGTCGTATGTAGAATATGTTCTACGCTTAACTTGTTTTTGCAGGGAATGATGTGAATGGTATGGCATAGATGCATATGTGATGCATGTGTGTTTTGGCGACTGTGTGTCGATTAATCACACCGGGTTGAGGTCGTTCTTTAATTGTATAACGACTGCGTGTCGACTTGTGATGCTTGAGCTCCTCATGTAATTCATTTGCTACCTATTAGTTGTAATAGTTTAGTTCTTTGCTATGGAGGCTTCAAGCATGATGACAAAGAGGACAAGAAGTGTGGCGAAGAATATCACCGTGGAACCATGGCGATGGCGACCACTACGATACAAAATGCCATACCATTCACGGTATAATGTGATTATATGCATGTGATGTTTATTTCTTGTCATACTATTCTTTCATGGCATACCAACTAAGGTTAGTTTTTCATGATAGAATAGCTTCTCTCAAGAAAAATTAAGAATTTGTTTTGATGCCCTTCCAATTCTTTGCGCTATAAGAATCATGATCATTGTTTGGTAGGTCCGCCAAAGCGAGTACCATCAACTATCTTGATCTAATAGGGTGGATGTCGGACATCCACATGCATAGTATTGGTTTACTTGACAAGGCTATCAAATTAGATTTGGGCCTTGGGGCATGGTGTTGGGAGCCGGGGCATTGGATGCCACCCAACAAACAAGAGTCACATAAGATGTGATTAGCAAGTGTTGCTTACCTCGTCACTAAGTTTCTAGCGGTGATGCCAAAGCTCACTAGAACTTAGATGAACATGGATCTTGACCACTATATGTCGTTAGAGGAAGACGATTACAAAACATATAGTGGGAGTATCTTTGTTAAATTGTTTAATGGAAGATCAAACATGAACATAGTGCTAAACTTTGCATATTCTTTGTTGTAGATCATGTCAACTAATGCCGCATCCAGTTCTTTTAATTTGCGATCTATTCTTGAGAAAGAAAAACTCAATGGAACGAACTTTTTGGATTGGTATCGCAACCTGAGAATTGTTCTCAAGCAAGAGCGCAAGGAGCATGTCCTTGAGTCTCCTTATCCTGATGACTTGCCTGATAATGCTACTGTGGCTGCACGGAAAGCTTATGAGAAGCAAACGAATGATTACCTTGATGTGAGCTGTCTCATGCTTGCCACAATGTCCTCTGAGCTTCAGAAGCAATATGAGAACACAGATGCCTACAATATCATTGTGGGGTTGCGTGGTATGTTTGAGAACCAAGCAAGGTGAGAGGTTCAACACTTCAAAGTCCTTGTTTGCGTGCAGAGCTTGCGAAGGGAATCCGTCGACCCTCATGTGATTAAGATGATTGGCTACATTGAGAGTCTGGAAAAGCTTGGTTTTCCCCTTAGCCAAGAGTTGGCTACTGATGTGATTCTTCAGTCGCTCCCTCGAGCTTTGAGCCATTCATTCTGAACTATCACATGAACAACATGGACAAGACCTTGGCTGAGTTGCATGGGATGCTAAAATCAGCCGAGGAAAGCATTAAGAAAAGCAGCCATCATGTGATGATGATGCAGAAAGGCAAGGCAAGCCCTATGTAAAGAAAGGCGCATCAAAGAAAGTTAGCTCCCGATGAGATCGCGAGCGGTTCTAAGGCCAAGCAAGTCAAGAAGGGCCTGCTCACGATGCGATTGCTACTACGTAAGCAATCGGGACATTGGAAAAGGAACGCCCAAAGTACTTGGAGGATCTTGAGAAAAGAAGGAAGTACGACTTCGCCCGGTATAAATGTTATAGAAATCAATCTTGCTACTTCATCTCTCGATTCTTGGGTATTTGATACGGATCGGTTGCTCACATTTGCAAATCGTTGCGGGGCTAAGAAGAAGTAGAAGTTTGAGGAGGAGCGAAGTGGATCTTCGCGTTGGCAATGGAGCAAAAGTTCTTTGCGGTGGTTGTTGGCACCATGCCATTGTCTTTACCTTCGTGATTAGTTTTGGAATTGAATAATTGTTATTGTGTTCCATCTCTTTCCAAGAACATTATTTCGCTTCATGTTTACAAGCGTAAGGTTATGACTTTAGATCCGTGAACAATGGTTGTTCTCTTTATTTCAAAGATATGTTCTATTGTCATACTCCATTGATGAATGGGTTATATGTTCTTACTCTTGAAGAGTCATCGGTCTATAACATTAATACAAAGAGGCAACGATCAAATGATTTGAATCCCACTTTTATTTGGCACTGTCGCTTAGGTCACATAAATGAGAAACGCATGGAGAAGCTCCATAGAGATGGTATTCTGCACTCATTTGATTTTGAATCATTTGAGACATGCGAATCTTGTTTACTTGGCAAGATGACAAATGCACCTTTCACCGGTCAAGGTGAACGGGCAAGTGACTTATTGGCACTCGTACATTCGATGTATGTGGACCAATGAGCTCAACGACCGAGGTGGTTTTCGATGCTTCATAACTTTTATCGATGACTTTAGTAGATATGGATATATCTACCGATGAAGATAAGTCTGAATCCTTTGAAAAGTTCAAAGAATTCCAAAATGAAGTGCAAAATCATTTAGGCAAGACAATCAAGTTTCTACGATCTGATCGTGGAGGCGAGTATTTGAGCCATGAGTTTGGTAATCATCTGAAGGATTGTGGAATTGTTCCACAATTGACTCCGCCCGAACACCTCAATGGAATGGGGTATCGAACGAGAAATCGCACCTTATTAGATATGGTGCGCTCCATGATGAGCCACGGTGATCTTCCGTTGTCTTTTTGGGGTGCGCTCTTGAAACAACCGCTTTCACACTAAATGAGTTCCATCAAAATCGATGAAAAGACACCATATGAGATGTGGACGGGACAACGTCCTAGCTTGTCTTTTCTTAAGATTTGGGATGTGCGACTTATGTAAAACGTTTACAATCGATAAGCTCGGTCCTAAATCGATAAATGTTTCTTTATCGGGTATCCTAAGGAAACAAAGGATATTACTTCTATAATCAAGAAGAAGGCAAAGTGTTTGTCGCTCAAGCATGGTGTCTTCTTAGAAAGAGTTTCTCTCAAGAAGGGATAGTGGGAGCATGGTGCAACTTGAAGAAATTAGAAACACAAAACGTTTCAGCTCCTAGAACCACAACAGATGAACAAGCTGTTGAAGAACCTGTTGTGGACACACCGCACCACGTGGGTCGAGAGGTCACGTCGTGTACACGAGAGGTACATGTTCTTGACTACTCAACAACGGGATATATTGTTGTTAGACAACGATGAACCTAAGACCTATGAAGAAGCGATGGTGGGACGGACTGAGAAATGGCTTGAAGCCATGAGATCCGAAATTGAATCCATGCACGATAATCAAGTTTGGAACTTGGTTGATCCACTGATGGTGTTAAAACCATTGAGTGCAAATGGGTTTTCAAGAAAAGATAGACATAGATGGAAATGTTCACATCTATAAAGCGCGATTGGTGGCCAAAGGTTTCAAATAAATTCAAGGTGTTGATTATGATGAAACTTTTTCGCCGTCGCAATGCTAAAGTCTATTCGGATCATTCTAGCAATTGCTGCTTATTTCGACTATGAAATATGGCAAATGGATGTCAAAACAGCTTTCCTTAATGGAAATCTGAGTGAGGATGTGTACATGACACACCCACGGGTTTTGTCGATCCGCAATCGCCTAGAAAGATATGCAAGTGCAAAGATCCATTTATGGATTAAAGCGAGCATCTCGGAGTTGGAACATTCGTTTTGATGAAGTAATCAAAGGGTTTGGTTTCATCAAGAACGAAGAAGAGCCTTGTGTTTACAAAAGGCTAGTGGGAGCGCACTCGTGTTTACGGTCTTATATGTGGATGACATATTATTGATCGGAAATGACATTCCTATGCTCGAATCATTAAGTCTTCATTGAAAAGTAGTTTCTCTATGAAAGACTTAGGAGAGGCATATATTCTGGGCATCAAGATCTATAGAGATAGATCAAAAAGGCTGATTGGATTAAGCCAAGATACGTACATTGACAAGGTGTTGAAAAGGTTCAACATGCGAGATTCCAAGAAAGGCTTCCTACCTATGTCACATGGTATAAATCTTAGCAAGAATCGGTGTCCTAGTACACACGATGAGCGGGATAAAATGAATGCGATTCCATATGCTTCACTATTGGATCCATTATGTATGCCATGCTTTGTACACGTCGGATGTCTCGTATGCTTTAAGTGCTACGAGTAGATACCAGTCGATCGGTGAAAGTCACGGATTACCAGAAGAACATCTTGAAGTACTTGAGAAGAACTAAAGATGTGTTCCTCGTCTATGGGGTGAGGAAGAGCTCGTTGTAAATGGTTACACCGATGCTAGCTTCCAAACTGACAAAGATGATTTTAGATCGCAATCGGGATTTGTGTTCTGCCTGAATGGCGGTGCGGTGGTGGAAGAGTTCCAAGCAGGAGACGATTCTGATTCTACAACGAAGTCGAGTACATAGCGACACGAAGGCGCTAAAGAGGCCGTTTGGATCAAGAAATTTGTTTCGAGCTTGGTGTGATGGCTAGTGTCTCCACCCAATGGACCTCATCTTGTGACAACAGTGGAGCCATTGCAAGCCAAGGAGCCTAGATCGCACCAGAAGTCCAAGCACATTCTACGGCGATTTCATCTCATCCGCGAGATTGTGGAGAGAGGCGATGTTAAGATATGCAAAGTACACACGGATTTGAACATTGCAGATCCGTTGACAAAGCCGCTTCCCCAGCCAAAGCATGAGGCTCACACTAGGGCAATGGGTATTAGATACCTACATGGTTGACTCTAGTGCAAGTGGGAGATGTTGGTGATATGCCCTAAAGGCAACATGGAGATGTTGAATATATCACATACTATGTTTATGATACATTGCTTTGTTCCTTGAAATAGACATTATCATTATTGATCAATGAGTATGTGACTTATTCATGAGACTCTTAATGCCAAAATGTTGCTATTTCTAAATGATCCTGATTATATTTCATATGAGGAACAAATATGATTCAAAGATCAGCATATGTATTGATTGATGATCATGTCTCATGGATCATGGTATGGAGATACCAAATCAATAATATGGACATGTGTTAGTGAACATATGTTGGATAGACCCGCCATGAGACACTGCAGAGATTCCAAGTGTCATCAGTTGGTCTCAAGTAGTGTTTATGTGGAATCCTTAGACTTGAGATCATCATGGTTCCCAGGATGCGTAGTAGCTACTTTGGGACTACTAAACATTACTCCGTGAATCGGGTAGTCATAAAAGTAGTCTTTGGGTTTGCCATGAAACATGTAGTGGGATGTGAATGATCAAGATAGAATTTGCCCTCCTTATGGGAGAGATATCTCGGGCCCCTCGATGTAATGGATTATGAAAGTGCATGGCCATGCCAAGGTGATTGAGGAGTCAATCACGAGTTTATAATCCATCACGGAATCGAGAGTGATTGAGCTATTAAGAGGATGACACGGTCTCGCCTTGAGCTTAATCTATATCGTGAGGCAAAGGGATTAGTACATGAGAACATTACGGTGTTCACCGATATGATCTTTACGTATACTTTGGGGTTAATATGTCTTGCTAGAGGCCGCTATTAATGTGGTGACCGGAAAGGTGTTTCGGTCGCGACCAAGTATACGTGAACCTGCTGTGGTCGCACACTTAACGGGTTGGAACACTAATTCAATGTGATTCGGATATGGGCTCAATTCGGATAGAGATCCGGATAGACTCCTATTGGGCCTCGGTCCACGAGGCCCAAGTGAGGAGGTCTATATATATGGAGGCGAGGGCCGAGGGAACGCACCGATAATCTCGAGCTAATCCGTAGCCGCCACCTCCGAGCCAAACCCTAGCCGCTCGCGAGTCTTTGGTACACTCGCGATCGGCGTTCCCACCCCGACGTGTGGATACCGGTGGAGCGCTGCTCGCTGCGGCGTTGATCGGCATCAACAACCTCTGATTGGATCTGCTCGTGGTGTGGTTGATCGCGTGGAGGAGACGATCGATACGGGACGATCGACTACTTCCACTACTACTTGACGCGTGGTTGGATCGGCTTCTCCAACTCTTCTTCCATTGCTGCTGGCGTCTAGTGGTAACGATCCATGATCCCTCCTTAAGCATGATGTTCTTGTGTGCGCGGTGGAAAAATTTTGTTTTCTGCTCTCGTAGCCTACTCGCGATCCATTATTTTCTTCCTAACAATCATCTAGATTTGGGACCGTTGGATTAGAGATCCAATGGTCCCCTTTCTTTAGAGGAGGGTTATTTTTTTGGAGGGTTGGGAAAGAATTCATTGCCGTTGGATCTCTAATCCAATGGTCATAAATTTAAATGATAGTTAGGAAGAAAATATCCGAGTGATGTTTATCAACACCCTACGAAGATATTCCAATCAGCACATAACCTGTCATTTCCGCAATCGATCGAGCCGGAGAATTCTTGCGACCACTTCGTATTGCCGATCATGCATGACCTTACCAGTGGTAACTCCATGACACGAAGTTAAGCCCGTCGTGCAGGCACCTGGCCTAAATAATTAGTACTACTGTATGCTAACCCCCTATAAATATCATGACTATCCATCGCATAGAAAAATATCCAATATAGAGAAAATTAAAGGCTAAGCGAGGTACTTCAGATCCGGTCCGTATTACTTCGTGCAAGAATAACAATGCAATACCTATCTTTAAAAGTTTTTCGTCGACAGCTTATTATATATATATACTCATTTTCTCGTTTTTATTTGCCTTGGACGCAGATACCACAACTTCTGAAGAATGAAGGCATTTCCTGTTCTTGTCTGCATCCTTTTGATGGTTACATTTTCTGCTGCTCTACCGAGGAGGTTGACCGGAAATGATGGGCAGCCGACAGGAGATCATGAGACTCAGGCGAAATCGGCGGTTAACGTTGACGGAAGGCCCTCTTCCGGTTACGGCGATCATGTCTGCAAGAGGGCCACGTTCCCCAGCTGCTCAGAAAGGTTGGAGCAGATCGCTTCTAAACGTCTTGGTTGAATGGGAATGTGTCCCGGGCTAGTGGCTGATCCAGAGAGGTTTGATCAGTTATATACGTAGGCTGATGATCTATAACAAAAGTGTCTGTTTTCCTTAAATAAATGTCCATATCCTCGATCCACTATTGCATAAGCTAAGCTGATATATGTAGAAATATGTGGATGATTAGGAGTTTTTCCTTACATGCATGATGTGTGTCTAGTCAGCTGGAGTTTGCCATCATCTCTTTGCGAGGATGTGTTCTTCCGAAAATTTAGGCTTCATTTTTTTCAACTTATGCTTATAGATTCGCTCGAACAAATAAATAGAACAGCTTCTCCATCACTTTTTGAAGTGGTTTATCGAACAGCCTTTTCGAAGTGGTTTATCGGTATTCATTTCGTTCGTACAAGCATTCACACTAGGGGCAAAACCCATCAGCCACAGCTATAAGTCATTAATTAGCTGTAGCAAAAAAAAGGCTCCCTCCGCATGAAAATAGTTACACAAGATCGAGACAAATATTGATACATATTTTATATCTCCAACCAGAAAAAATACCTCTTGCATTTGTAGCTACTTCTTTTAAAATATTATATTTAATCTATAATTATTTCTGCGATAGTAAATGGGAAAAGGTATATGCATCCAAGTGTTGGAGCGCAAAGGGGAATGATTTGTTGGGGATGTAAACGCCACAAAATAAGTTGTATTGTCTTTCTTGAAATTGTCGAATGTTTGGTATGCACCAAACATTTTGTTGCCGACTTATATCAAAGTATTAATTTTACAAAATCGGGCATCACACGAGATTTCGCTTAAAATGATCCAGGTTTATAATATGAAATGAATATCTGACACTCTTGTAGAATGCTTATAATATCCAAAAGAGTGAAATTCGTACGACAATTTTGCTTAAGATTTCGTACAAATCGGACACTGAAAGACCCCAAAATTTCAAACCGAATTTTTCCTGGATTTTTCCTGAATTTTTGGTGAATTTTTGAAAACTTTCCCAATTCGGAAACTCCCGGCCGAAAGGCGCTTTCCCTTTTCGGCCGATCCGCCTCCTCCTCGCCGTTGGCGCCTTCTCCTCCTTCCGCCTCCCTCCCGCGGGCGTTGCCCCCTCCTTTCCCCGCTTTCCTCTTCCTGGCGCGCTCCGCTCCTCCTCCCGTTGGCGCCTTCGCCTCCCGCCTTCTCCCTCACGCCTTGCGCGCCCGCACCGCCTCGGCCCCTGCTCGGACAACCCCGCCCCGCGCGCCTGGTCCGGCGGAGGCAACACCGCCACGTGCCGCCACCTCCCTCTCCTTGGCCCCACCCGCGTGGCCACCCTCCCTCTCCCGGCAGCGGTCGCGCCTCGCCCATGCCCGAGCTCACCCACTCCTCTCCCGCCCTGCCGCCATTACGCTGTCGGGGCGGCGTCACCGGTCACCGCCTCCGTCCCATGGAGGAGACGGCCGACCTGCCCTGTTGACCCGGAGGCCCCTCCGTTGCCTTCTCCCGAAGCTTAGCCTCTCGCTCGGGTATAAAATCCCCCTCCGGCTCCTCGCTCCCTCTTTGCTTCCCGAACCGATTCACCACCTCCACTCGCCTCCCGAGCCTCCAGAGGAACTCCCGAGCACCGATTGAAACCCCGCCGCCGGAGCTTCCCCATTGCCGCCGTGTGTCGGCGGCACCGAGCCGAACTCCTCCCTCTCCCGCATCCTTCGATTGCTTTCACGAGCATTCCTCCCACACCGACCCCTTTGGTGTATGCCATTGGACAGTGTTTGCAGGAGGCGCCCGTCAAGCCCCTCTCCGTGCCGCACCTCTCCCGTGGCCAGCTCACTCCAAGCCCCTCGGTGCTCTCCGCCGCCAATGTGAGCCTCGGGTCCCCTCGCCGGTGTAGTCGCCCCGATTGAACTCCCTCGCCGCGGTGACCCTCTCCACCACCAAACACCAAGCACCCTTTCCCCTCCCGCCTTCTCCGTTGAATCTCCCGTCTCAAGCCCCAAAATGGGTTCTCCGTAGTGAAACCTACCGGTGGTACCCTCTATTACCACCGGCGAGCCCCTGGCGCCGGATCGCCGCCGCCGTCGTAGCTCTGCCGGGAGCGCCAGAGCTACTGGAGGTAGACGACGACGCGTTCCCCGCGACGTGGCTCCTCCCGGTAGTCCATCTCCTCCGTAATATCTAACCTCGCCGCTCGATTCCACCGTACCCCTTCGCCTCCGCTCTGCTTCTCGGTAGTCGGATCCCACTTAACATCGCCCATCCGAGCCATCCGCCTCCCCGCATCATGCCGCCGCCCTCGCCACGCGTCGGCCATCGGCGGGGCGGCGCTGCCGCTGGGCCATGGCCTTTGCTACGCTGGCAGCACGATGGTGGGCCGCACTATAGCCATGGGCCGCCCAAGATCGTTCACCAATTTCGTGATTTATTCTTTTCCAAAAATCCAGAAAGTCTAAATAAATCCTAGAAAATCACAGACAGTCCCAAAAATTCCCAAATTTCACCACCTTGCTCCTTTCTTTATACTGAACCCAGTGGTGGACTCCAATTTCCAAAATTCATCTCCAGAAAAATCTGAAAATCCAAAGAGCCCTTTTCATTTGATATTTTATGCAATTTTATTTCTTTTTAATTCTTTTTATAGATTATTTTCCCTTGCTTGATTATTCTCAAGCTAGGACTTATTTATTTTGTTTGTTTGCGCTAGTGTCGGAGATCCCTAAGCTCAAGTGCGCCTCGGGATCCGAGCGTCGACGTTCGAGCTCGCCGAGATCGTTCCAGTTCACGGCAAGTCGCAAAACCTTGATCATGTCGAATCCCATGCTTTAAATACTATGTTATTACATTATTTGCATTATGCTAGTTGTGAAATGCTAGTTTAAAGTAAAAAGCAAATGTTTAGAATGACATGTGATATAGATACGTCCTACCACCGAAAAATGCCCTGCTTAATTTGTAGCCATGCCTTGTAACCCTAGAAATAATTATCTGTTAATCTAGATCACTATAGGTTACTATTATCATACAAAGTCTTACACTAATAAGGTTGTGGCTGCGGGCCGTTAGACTTGAAAACCCGTCCCTAGGGTGGGGTGGTATGGGACACCGCATCCTAGGGCGGAGAGTGTCGGTGTGCAAGGAAGGGTAAGAGCGTTGTGGGAAACCGCGGGTCGGTCTTCGCCCACCGTTTACCCTAGGTTGTGGTCGCGGACCTGGAGAGGTTGCGGGCCATGTGAAAATATAAGGACTGAGACCCTTATGCTGAGCAACTGTCATAGCAATCGCTCAACCACAGGAGTTGACTCGTCAACACTGGTTTAGTAGCTGCTCAACTCGATTGAAACTCTGAGCGTTGAGAAGTGCGGAGGTGTGGAGCGGATTAGGTATGCCGTCTGCGGATACCTAATAACGGTAGGGTTCACTCGGCGGACGGGAGTTTCCATGTGCGGACAGGAGTGAATTCCTACCTGGTAGAGCCTATATAAAGACTTGAGCGGTGAACGACTGGCTTCCTTAACTCGTCGCGGGAGTTAAGGGATCGTGTGGGTAAAGTTGAGCAAACTCTGCGAGTCAATTAAATGGTATTCGGATACGCCGTGCTCCCTTGTTATTGGAGCTATGTCACTTGGGTGATTCCATCGGCCAAAGCTTAAGTAGTTTTCAATATTTTAATCGGTTAGATGGTTACTTAACTCTTCATGAAAACCCCTGTTGATTAAGGAGTAGTTTTATCAGCAAGTTTTACGAAAAGGTTTGCAAATAAAACCGCATCCACTCAAAGATAATAAACCCAGATACTTCCTTCCTTTGTTACTCCGTGCATATAGTAAGGAAGGGTTCCTTTGCGGTTTCTTGGTGGTTGTTGGCTCACGGCTTGCTAATAAATTCTTTAGAAGATCAAGGCGAAGGTGAAGGTCTCCCGTTGAGGAAGCCCCGAGGGTCTCTTCTTGACGAGGATCCGTGGTATGGGGTCTTCGCCGCTCAGCGGATTCGGAACTTCGTGATGTAAATATACTTTGGGCTTGCACGCCCGTTGTCAAAACTCGGATGTTAATCCATATGTGAAATATATGTTGGTTTTGTTGTAAGCATGCAATGGTATACTCTTGCGACACCCATAACTGTTCATGCGTGAATAGTTGCGGGTTGCCGTGTCCGTACGCGCCCTCGGAAACGGGGGCGTTACAAGAAGTGGTATCAGAGCAGGCTCTTTGACCGTAGGTTAAGACCTAAGGCAGCCTAGGAAGCGATTTTATCGCAAAACCTAATTTAAAGACATAAAAAGGGTTTATGAAAAATATAAGTACTACTGCTGTCTTTATCTCTCTTGTTGCTACCTTATCTGTCTTAGTTTACTTCTGCTTAAGTTTTGGATTTTTGCAAATGTTTATTGCTTCACTTATCTAACTTCAAAATTTCCGTTTCGCAGATGGTGCACCACATCTTTTCCCGCCCGACCGTATGGACGGTTGGGCCCAAA
Source organism: Bonia amplexicaulis (assembly GCA_036346245.1). Classification (NCBI taxonomy): domain Eukaryota; kingdom Viridiplantae; phylum Streptophyta; class Magnoliopsida; order Poales; family Poaceae; genus Bonia; species Bonia amplexicaulis. The sequence continues at coordinate 3,377,159 of CM070744.1, forward strand.
GTGTGGGAGATGCGGAAGCATCTTGGAGCGAGAGCAACTTCAACCCGGTGTTCCATGTTTGTGGGACAGTTTCGCGAGACCAGCTCTCACGAGTACGAGGCTTGGGTGGTTCTTGATCCGTTGCTGTCCGCCCAGCGAAGCGGAGGTTCACCGCCGTCGAGTGGCGCGGAGGATCTTTGCTCGGGATGTGGCTCGAGGCCGCACTCTACCTCAGGGACTACTACCACCAGGAGCTAGCAGAGACACCCTTTGACCTGGTGCCGCGTCCGCACTTTGGGGACTTTCTAGTCCCAAGGTTCGGTGAGGATGACGATCCCCGCCTGGCGGGCATCGCCACCCTTATGACGCTGCAGGTCGTCCGCCACGACGGAGCAGTCGGAGAGGCCAGAGTTCTACGGAGGCAGCTTTGGGATGCCCGTGAGGAGGTTCAGCGCCTCCGGGAGTCCCTTCTTCGCTTTGAGGCCCAGGAGGCAGCAGAGGGCTCAGATAGTGCAGAGTCGCCTGGCGTCATTCCTCCCGTGCTTCATGCAGGTCTAGGCCCAAGCGCCGATGATCACTGGCGCAAGACTGCGTGCTCGGTTCCGCCCCGCAGCCCCGCTTGGCCCTCCCAGCGCTTGAGGATATGGAGGAGTAGACGCTGACCGCTAGTGTAGCCCGACCTTTTGTTTTAGTAGCAGTACTTTTGTATTGTAGTGCAAGTGTAACCATGAACCCTAAGTGGTCTGTGTACCACCTGCATATTGTAAAATTATGTTCATTAATCTTTATGTTGTTTGCTTAATTATCAGTACTTCTGTCTGTGTTCAAAACTTTCTCCTGTCCCCTTCGCTCTTGTTCTTACCTTTTAGTCCTATACTTACCTTGAAAATTAAAATCTTACTTATCTACTCTTGGTTGCCAAAATGTTGCAAGGCTAATTCCCGAGTTCCCAATTGGCGAGATGGATCCGACACAGACGGACGGACCGATGGGCGGTGCACCCGCCACAGATCAGCGACATTAGCCGAGATAATAACAATGTTAGAGAAAAACCGCCAGGAAGGAGAACAGAACATCCTACGAGTGCTTGATCAGCAAGCCGTATGCTTGAGCAGATAGCGCCTAGATCTCCGGGCCTTGAGGTGGAGGCAATATCCCGGGATGGTGCACCGCCTCCTCGATGGGCGACTTCACGAAACCCGTCATGAGACCTTTACCACCTCGGTACCGACCCCTTAGTGGCCGAGGACTGGCCGGTAGACGTGGGCGGAAGCTTCGCACCGTGCATGGCGATGACAAAGAGAAGGTGCTATCGCATCTCACCGGTGCGGTCTGCCGCCACATGGTGGATCAACTACCAGTACCGGAGAGACCGAGAGATCGATTGGAAGAATTCTCCAAGGCTTTCCGCAAAGCCCATATTCCTGATGGCATTATGGAGGCGAAGCGCCGAGAATTTTTGGCGCTCAAGCAAGGAGGTCGCACAATTATGGAATACCTACACCAGTTCAACCATCTTTCCGGTTCGCCCGTAAGATGTTGATAAAGAAGAAGAAGAATGAGCGATTCGTTTGGACTACAACAATCCTTGAAATTCCACATTTCACTATCAAATTCCAAGACATGAATGACATGGTGGATAGCCTCATCACCTCGAAGAAGCCCGTAGTGAGATGGAGGATTACGTAAAGCGTAAACAACGCACAAATCACAGTCCTCCTCCCACCAAAGCCGGTGACAAGACTATGGGGTCGTCGTCTTTTCGACCCCAACCTCCTCGGCAGATGTGATGTTTGAGAAAAGTCGTCAGACGGTCCCAAAGAATATAACTCCCTTCACCGTTGGCAATCAGATGCCCCACTTGTGGAGGAAACCACCTCGCCGGCCGATTGTCCCCGGATCCAATGCTTGCTTCCACTGTGGCGAAATAGGGCACTACAGAGATCGGTGTCCCGAGAAAGAACTTGCCCTCCGTCTTGCAAAGCTTCAAGTACGTAATCAACAACAGCGAGTCAAAATCACAAGCAGCCCCAGACCCCAAAGGAGGATACTTGCAGATCAAGGCGGTGGACCGCGATCGCTGGCGAGGCTGATTTCACCTCTGCGCAGCGGCAGAGGCCGTGCAGCCTACATTTTATGCAAGAGTAAATCACGTGTGCAGAAGATGCAATGGAGCCGGCGATATTATTGCTTGTATGTTCCCAATCAACTCCATACCGCACCGATTTTATTTGACCTGAGCAACACATTCATTTATTTCAAGAGCTTTGTCCCGAAAAATCGTTACCCTCGGTTTCTTTGCCAAGGCCTTATGTGGTTGAAACCCACGGGGTTAGAATGGAGTCCCACGGTGGGTGTACTGGACTCAGTATAAACATCCAAGGGGTAGAATTTAAGGCAGATTTACTGCAATTAGATATGTCAGGTTTAGATGCCATTTTGGGCATGAACTGGCTAGCTAAAAACAAAGGCAAGGTAGACTGTGAGGACAAAACAGTATCTTTGATCAATTCTGAAGATCAGAAGGTGGTGATAAAAACAGATCGAGAAGTACTGAAAAGTGCAAGAAAACGCATGATCAACATGTTGGCAGTCACCCCAGAGCAAGTACCAGTGGTACAAGAATATCCAGATGTATTTCCAGAGGAATTACCAGGCAGACCCCCTGACAGGAAGGTCGAACTTGCTATAGAATTGGTTCCAGGCACAAAACCAATCGCCAAGCATCAATACCGGATGTCAGCCAGTGAGCTAAAAGAACTCAAGAAACAGCTAGATGAATTGCAAGAGAAAGAATTCATAAGACCAAGCGTTTCACCTTGGTCGGCCCCAGTTCTATTTGTGAAGAAGAAGAATGGAGAATTAAGAATGTGTGTAGATTACAGAGGTTTGAATGCTGTCACCATCAAGAACAAGTACCCACTGCCCAGAATTGATGATTTGTTTGATCAACTCAAGGGTGCCAAAGTATTCTCCAAGATCGATTTGCGCTCAGGCTACCATCAGCTCAAGATCCGAAAGCAAGATCGAGAGAAAACAAGATTCATCACACGATATGGGCTATACGAGTTCACGCAGTCGTGCCCTTTGGTTTAACCAATGCACCAGCTTATTTCATGAACCTTATGAATCTGGTGCATATGGACCAACTGGACCGATTCGTGATAGTCTTTATCGATGATATCCTGATATATTCAAAGAGTGAAGAAGAGCATAAAGAGCATTTGCACATGGCGTTGACCAGACTGAGAGAGCATCAGTTGTACGCCAAGTTTGACAAATGCAGTTTCTGGCTAAAAGAAGTCGCTTTCTTGGGTCATATTATATCGAAGATGGTGTCCAAGTTGATCCGAAAAGATTGCCATTGATTATGGAGTGGCGTGACCCAAGACGATGGATGAAATAAGGAGTTTCCTTGGATTGGCGGGCTATTATCGCGATTCATAGAAGGATTCTCAAAATCTCTCGTCCACTTACTCAACTGTTGAAGAAAGACAAGCCTTTCCTGTGGACGGATGCATGCGAAGAGAACTTTCAGTTGCTAAAAACCAAGCTAACAACGACACCAGTGCTGATTTTGCCAAACCCAGAAAAAGAGTTCCAAGTCTATTGTGATGCATCAAAACAGGGTTTAGGATGTGTGCTCATGCAAGACAGAAAAGTGGTTGCTTATGCCTCAAGACAGCTGAAGCCACACGAAGAAAATTATCCCACACACGATTTAGAACTAGCAGCTGTGGTGCATGCCCTCAAAATCTGGAGGCACTACCTGCTAGGAAATCGTTGTGAGATATTCTCAGATCACAAGAGCTTGAAATACCTCTTTACACAGCCAGAGTTGAACATGAGGCAACGAAGATGGCTGGAATTGATTAAAGATTATGATGTTGATCTTCAATATCATCCTGGCAAGGCCAATGTGGTTGCCGATGCCCTCAGTCGGAAGGTTCGACAAGGCAAGCCAACCACCGCAGAATATCCGCCAGAGTTGCAAAGGGATATACTGCGACTAAATTTGGTGATCAACGAACAAGGCGTTATGGCGACTCTAGAACTTGACCGTTGCTAACGGATCGATAAAAGCGACCCAAGATGAAGATGAAGAGATTCAAAACGAAAAAGAGAGCCCAAGAAGAAGATTCATCGAGTATGCAATAGAGCGAACAAGGGATCCTTACTTTCCGTGGTCGCTATTGCATACCCAACAAAAGGAGTTGAGAGAATTGATTACGTCTCAAGCTCATTCTTCTCAATTCTCGATCCATCCAGGAGGCACAAAAATGTATCAAGACCTGAAGAAAAAGTATTGGTGGAACCAAATGAAGAAAGAAGTGGCAGAATATGTAGCCAAATGTGACGTCTGCCAGCAGATCAAAATTGACCACCAGAAGCCCTCAGGACTATTACAGCCCTTACCGGTATGGACTTCATTACTGGACTTCCCAAAACTCGTGAAGGGTATGATGCTATCTGGGTCATAGTCGATAGACTGACCAAGGTGGCTCACTTCCTCCCGATCAAGCAAACCTATGGGAAGGATAAACTTGCCGAACTGTATTTGACACGAATTGTGACACTTCATGGAGTACCCAAGAAGATTGTGTCAGATAGAGGAGCACAGTTCACATCCAAGTTCTGGGAAAAGCTACATGAAGCAATGGGCACCGACCTCAATTTCAGCTCAGCATATCACCCACAGACAGATGGGCAGACAGAAAGAACAAATCAGATTTTAGAAGATATGTTGAGAGCTTGCGCTATTGTGTATGGAGCAGCATGGAATACTTGCCTGCCATTCGCCCAATTCTCGTACAATAATAGCTATCAAGCCAGCATTCAGATGGCCCCATTTGAAGCACTTTATGGCAGAAAATGCAGAACCCCTCTGAATTGGTCGAAGCGGAGCGACCCTCATCGGACCCCAAATTGCTCAAGATGCCGAAGCACATAACAAAATCGTCAGAGACAGACTCAAAATGGCACAAGACCGACAAAGAGCTATGCAGACAACCGCAGAAAGGATTTGAGCTTTGAAGTAGGAGATTTCGTCTACGTCAAAGTCACTCCATTCAAAATAGTTAAGAGGTTTCAAGTTAAAGGCAAATTAGCACCAAGATATGTGGGACCGTTTCAGATTATCGGAAGAGTTGGAGAAGTAGCTTATCAAGTGCAGTTTCCGCCCAACCTGTCAAGAATGCACAATGTGTTCCACGTATCTCAACTTCGAAAGTGTCTGCGACAACCAACAGATGAAGTGCCGTTGTCAGATATTGAATTACAGGATGACTACACATACGCTGAAGAACCACTACAAATACTTGAAACATCAGAGAGGCAGCTCAGAAACAGAAATGTCAGATTTTGCAGAGTGCAGTGGAAAAACCACACGCCAGACGAGGCCACTTGGGAAAGAGAATCGGATTTGCAGCGAGATTTTCCCAACTTACTCCCTGGACCAAGTTAATCTCGGGTCGAGATTCTTTTAAGGGGTAGGTTGAAAGACCCCAAAATTTCAAACCGAATTTTTCTGGATTTTCCTGAATTTTGGTGAATTTTGAAAACTTTCCCAATTGAAACTCCGTACTAAAGGCGCTTTCCCTTTCGGCCGATCCGCCTCCTCCTCGCCGTTGGCGCCTTCTCCTCCTTCCGCCTCCCTCCCGCGGGCGTTGCCCCCTCCTTTCCCCGCTTTCCCTCTTCCCTGGCGCCGCTCCGCGCTCCCCTCCCCCGTTGGCGCCTTCCCCCCCGCCTTCTCCCTCGCGCCTGCGCCGCCCGCACCGCCTCACTGCTTCGGACAACCCCGCGCCCCAGCGCCCCGCGGTCCGAAGGAGGCAACACCCGCGCCACGTCTTGCCACCTCCCTCTCCTTGGCCCCACTGCGGTGGCCACCCTCCCTCTCCGCAGTCGCGCCTCCGCCCATGCCCGAGCTCACCCTCCTCTCCCGTCCCTGCCGCCATTACGCTGTGCGGGCAGCGTCACCAGGTCACCGCTCCGTCCGCGGAGGAGGCGGCCGACCTGCCCTGTTGACCCGGAGGCCCTCCCATTGCCTTCTCCCGAGCTTCGCCTCCGCTCGGGTATAAAATCCCCCTCCGGCTCCTCGCTCCCTCTTTGCTTCCCGAACCGATTCACCACCTCCACTCGCCTCCCGGCCTCGGAGGAACTCCCGGCGGCCCGATTGAAACCCCGCCCCGGAGCTTCCCCATTGCCGCCGTGTGGTGGCGGCACCGAGCCGAACTCCTCCCTCTCCCGCATCCTTGATTGCTTTCACCGAGAGCATTCCCTCCCCTGCCGACCCCTTTGGTGTATGCCATTGGACGGTGTTTGCAGGGGCGCCGGCCGTCGAAGGCCCTCTCCGCCGCACCTCTCCGTGGCCAGCTCACTCCGAAGCCCCTCGGTGCTCTCGCCCGCCAATGTGAGCCTCTGGGTCCCACAGCCGGTTAGTCGCCCCGATTGAACTCCCTCGCCGCCGGTGACCCTCTCCACCACCAAACACCCGAAGCACCCCTTTCCCCCTCCTGCCTTCTCCGTTGAATCTCCCGTCTCAAGCCCCAAAATGGGTTCTCCGTAGTGAAACCTACCGGTGGTACCCTCTATTACCACCGCGAGCCCCGGCGCCCGGATCGCCGTCGCCGTCGTAGCTCTGCTCGGGGGCGGCAGAGGCGGTGGAGGTGAGACGACGACGTTCCCGCGACGTGGCTCCTCCCGCCGTCCATCTCCTCCGTAATATCTAACCTCGGTCGATTCGATTCCACCGTACGCCTTCGCGCTCTGTTCTCACCGTCGGATCCCACTTAACATCGCCCATCCGAGCCATCCGCCCTCCCGCATCGCAGCCGCCCTCGCCCGCGTCGGCCATCGGTAGGGGCGCATGAAGGCTTGGCATGCCCGGCCTTGACGCGCCAGCCACATGGTGGGCCGCACTATAGCCATGGGCCGCCCAAGCCTTGTTCACCAATTTCGAGTTTATTCTTTTCAAAAATCCGAAAGTCTAAATAAATCCTAGAAAATCACAGACATCCCAAAATTCCCAAATTTCACCACCTTGCTCCTTTCTTTATCTTGAACCCGTGGTGGACTCCAATTTCAAAATTCATCTCCGGAAAATCTGAAAATCCAAAGAGCCCTTTTCATTTGATATTTTATGCAATTTTATTTCTTTTAATTCTTTTATAGATTATTTTCCCTTGCTTGATTATTCTCAAGCTAGGACTTATTTATTTTGTTTGTTTGCGCTAGTGTCGGAGATCCCGGAAGCTCAAGTGCGTCTCGGGATCCGAGCGTCGGCGTTCGAGCTCGCCGAGATCGTTCCAGTTCACGGCAAGTCGCAAAACCTTGATCATGTCGAATCCCATGCTTTAAATACTATGTTATTACATTATTTGCATTATGCTAGTTGTGAAATGCTAGTTTAAAGTAAAAAGCAAATGTTTAGAATGACATGTGATATAGATCGTCCTACCACCGAAAATGCCACGCTTAATTTGTAGCCATGCCTTGTAACCCTAGAAATAATTATCATTAATCTAGATCACTATAGGTTACTATTATCATACAAAGTCTTACACTAATAAGGTTGTGGCTGCGGGCCGTTAGACTTGAAAACCCGTCCCTAGGGTGGGGTGGTATGGGACACCGCATCCTAGGGGCGGAGAGTGTCGGTGTGCAAGGAAGGGTAAGGCGTTGTGGGAAACCATGGTCGGTCTTCGCCCACCGTTTACCCTAGGTTGTGGTCGCGGACACGGAGAGGTTGCGGGCCATGTGAAAATATAAGGATCGAGACCCTTATCTTGAGCAAGCTGTCATAGCAATCGCTCAACCACGAGAGTTGACTCGTCAACACCGGTTTAATAGCTGCTCAACTCGATTGAAACTCTGAGCGTTGAGAAGTGCGGAGGTGTGGAGCGGATTAGGTATGCCGTCTGCGGATACCTAATAACGGTAGGGTTCACTCGAAGCGGACGGGAGTTTCCATGTGCCAGACCCGAGTGAATTCTACCGGGTAGAGCCTATATAAAGACTTGAGCAGTGAAACGACCTGGCTTCCTTAACTCGTCGCGGGAGTTAAGGGATCGTGTGGTAAAGTTGAGCAAACTCTGCGAGTCAATTAAATGGTATTCGGATACGCCGTGCTCCCGGTTATTGGAGCTATGTCACTTGGGTGATTCCATCAGCAAAGCTTAAGTAGTTTTCTGAATATTTTAATCTGGTTAGATGGTTACTTAACTCTTCATGAAAACCCCTGTTGATTAAGGAGTAGTTTTATCAGCAAGTTTTACGAAAAGGTTTGCAAATAAAACTGCATCCACTCAAAGATAATAAACCCGGTATACTTCCTTCCTTTGTTACTCCGTGCATATAGTAAGGAAGGGTTCCTTTGCGGTTTGCTGAGCTGGTTGTTGGCTCACGGCTTGCTAATAAATTCTTTAGAAGATCAAGACGAAGGTGAAGGTCTCCCCGTTGAGGAAGCCCCCGAGGGTCTCTTCTTCGACGAGGATCCGTGGCTGTAGGTCTTCGCCGCGCTCAAGCGGATTCTGGAACTTCTGTGATGTAAATATACTTTGGGCTTGCACGCCCCGCTGTCAAAACTCTGGATGTTAATCCATATGTGAAATATATGTTGGTTTTTGTTGTAAGCATGCAATGGTATACTCTTGCGCGGCACCCCATAACTGTTCATGCGTGAATAGTTGCGGGTTGCCGTGTCCGTGCACGCCCTCGGAAACGGGGGCGTTACAGACACTCAGTTTTATTTCGTAACTCAATATTGTACAAATAGAATTTATTGTACCTATCGGAACCTGTTGCAGAAGAAACTTTCACACCGAAATCAAACTAAATATTCTTTTGGATACTAAAAAATCACGTGAATGCCAATTATGAGTAATACTACAAAATTCAAACCAAATACTCTTTTGGATCTCGATCCAACTATCAAAAGGAGTCTTTCCGCGTGTGATCTAATGCACGTTTCCACCTATTTCGGTCAAGTAACATCCCAAGTACGGGAAAGGTTGTAATGGAGAAGAAATAAAAATCCTCTTAATGTTTTTTTTGGTGTGACTTACAATTTTCCGCGTTCATATGAGATTCTTATTTGGTTTCATCAAACAATTCAAATAATGAAAATGAAAATCTATGACCAAGAACCAAAGCAAATGGGAGTTGAATTGAGCACAATTCGAATCTCAAATCGAAAAACAAAATGTAAAATCAAGGATCACATCTCCTTTTTTGCTAGACCCCAACCTCTTCCTTTCTTTCCCTAACATTTGACCCCCACCCTGCCTCCTCTCTTTCTCCGTGTCTCCATGCTCTGTTTCCTGTGCATGCCGACCCGGCCCTGCCGCGTACGCCACGCCGGGCACGCGTGCCACCTAGTCCTGCGCCCTCTGCGCCGCCTAGCACTGCGCCTCAGCCTACTAAGAACTATTCTTTTTAGCTGAAGCTTATAACTTTTAGCTACGGTTTATAGCTTTTGGGTTGTTCATACGAGAGATTACAGAGTAACAGAAACTCACGTGTGATTTTTACCGATATAAGTAAAGTTGAGACAGTATGTACTACAATTAACTAGTATACCATATCTTAAAAAGATACTCCGTTTAAAAGTTAGTTAATATAGAAAAACCGAAAAGCAGCTTTTAGAAGCTGAAAAGAACCGGCCTAAGCGTGCCGACAGCCAGCCGCATCCTCCGCACCATGCCACAACAACGCGCCGCCCGGTACTGCTCTGCACGCACGTGCCCGACAATCGCGCCGCCTACGTGCACGCCATGCCGCATCCTCCGCGCGACCAGACCACGCCATGCTGTGTCGTCCGCGCCACGTGCCCGAACTCATGCCACGCCACATCAACTGCTCTGTCCGCGTGTGCCAGCCAACACTGTGAGGGGACACTGCTGTGCGAGAAGTAGTTGACAACAAGATCATCGTGACCAGCTTCTCGATTCCTTGGTATATACCTCCTTGGTCCACTCTGTCGACGGCAGCGAGATACACTTGATGTTTCTCCATCGATATAGGCCTTCAATTTCTCTCCAATATTGCTTCTATATTCGTCTAAGATTGCATCCTCTGCCATGATGTCTTCCAGGGTGTACACCTCCATAGGATCAAAGTCATCCACTTCTTCATCTCGATGATCTTCATTAGAGGCTGGTGGCACTGGTTGTTGCGACATAAAGACTAGAGAAGAGAATTGGCAGGGCTAAGATTTTGGCATGGCGATAGGAACATTTGGCAAGTTATATTGTGCAAGTAGTCACATATTCACACTAGCAGCCTGTTCATACTGCAACATGTTCACATACTAGCAGCCTGTTCATACTGCAACATGTTCACATACTAGTAGTCTGTTCATACTGCAACATGTTCACATACTGAGAAAACAACAGTTAAGAACACAGTGTATGAACATTCACTCTAAGCTGTCGCACAGATGGCTACAAAAGTTGCATATCAGCAGTATTTAAACAAGATCACAATACTACTGTATGTGCTAAGGAAGATTCACAATAGATTAGCAAATAATTAAAAAACAAGTAACAGTAAAATCAGTCAGGAAGACAACTAATCAATCAACGCAAATTGATCAGAGCAATGAACTATTGGATGGTTACAAACTGACATATTGAGTCTTTGAGCTTTAATATGTGGGGTTGCTGCTCTCAAGGCAAGCACAGGATTCTGGTCTCCGAGCACATAGAGAACTATTTCTTGCATGCAACTGACATATTGAGTCTTTGAGCTTTAATAACTAAAGCAACCAATGAAACAGGGGAGCAATTTTAATGTTTCACATATAAGATGGGAACAAGCAGATGCTCATGCTATAATTGAAACAGGGGAAGAACAGCAGTACAGTACTATCACCAGTGCACGAATATACCTCTGCTGCAAACAATGTGACGAGATTTCTCAAACACAAGAAATACCATCTAAGCAATGTGACGAGATTTCTGTTCCGCTGAAGCATCAAGCGCTGTTGTATGAAATTTCAGTTAGGAAACAGCCGCTTCCTCAAACACTTCAGTGCAGCGAGTGCATCGAGTAACTGATGAAAATATGAGCCAGTGCAAATCTGCTGGAGGCAGCCCATGTCACCTAGATGATCATATCGGTCTCAATTCGGAGCAAAAACAGCAAGATTTTGAGGGAATGATGTGATACCAGGTTGGAGGTTCCGTAGATTGAGGATGCATCCATGGATTCAGCGGGCTACCAGCAGCACCTTGGCCCCAGGTAGTGGCATTTGGCGAGATGTGGCCGCCGCCGGTGGAGCCTTGAGTGTAGTACAGTGTGGAAAGTAGCCGAAGGAGGTGGGGCACCGGTGAAGACGCTACTCCCGCCCGGTGAAGGACGGCGTGGCCGACGGGCACGCGGCCTACACCAGTCCGCCCGGCGTTGTCGCCACGCTGCCAGCACCCTTCCCCTCCAGACCGCCGCCGCCCGCTCCCCCCGCCAGCGCCATGGCCTTCCTCTCTGCACCGCCGCCGCCTTCCTCTCTGCGCCGCCGCTGGTGTTGCTCTGCGGCATGGCGCCGCCGCTTTCCTCTCTGCGCCGCCGCCGTCGCCTGGTGCTACACCCTTGCTCTTCCGAGCCGCCGCCGCGCTCTGCTCTTCCGAATCTGGATCTGGATTTGGCGCTTGGATGGAAATCGCTGCCATTTTCGCGTGCCGCATCCGATCCGCTTCTCGTCGGGAGGAGACAGCGGCTCGTATAACGCCGCAACGCCAGCCGGTTTAAATGCAGGAGCACAACAGCGGCGTCGCCTCGCGAGAGGGCGGCTTGTATCTATCCCTTTCTTAATTACGGTCCACGTCGGATGATTCTACTGTGCTGGCATGATAAAGACGGTACCGTCTTTGGGTTGTACATGCCCTAAAGGAAAGAAAAGAAGGGGCAGTCGCAGGGAAATGATCAAGTGGGACAAGGGGGAAAAAAGTAAGGAAGGGATCACAACTTGGTATTCATATCTGGATGACGATCTGAATGTTTTTCTTTATTTTGCCAATTTTTAGTAATGATTAGAGTCAGATTAAAGAGGAGAGTAGCAAATGTTCGTCAAGGGATCGATTAGTAGATCGGTTTATCTACGTTATTTTTCTATTGCTATTTTGGGTGCTGGGTAGCATAATTTGATGACATCATCTGCTAGATAGTCGTAGAAAATTTTGTTAGCTTTCTATAGAGTATTTAATCACATCAATTTGGTGGTTAAATTTTGAGTGATGATATTTTGTAAGCCTGATGTCTAGAAAATTGTCATCTTTTGGTAGCACATGGTAATCAACAGATTAAAAATATTAAATGGATGAATTAGGGTATTATCTTTACATGAAAAATGTAAGTAATTGTATAAGGATTCTATATAGTCCAAGAACCTGAATTTTGGATAGGTAGAATAGAAGTTGTGGATTTTGGAAGACTACTGTCCAAAATCAATTGTTGTAGGACGCAATTGTGAAAAATTATTAAATAATAGATATCCTTAGAGCTGGGAGGTTTGGAGCCCTCTCAGCCCATCCACGATACTGCTTTTACGAAAAGACCCTCCAGGTTTCTTACAATTCCATTCGGGTCCTAAGAAATGCTACTCGTCCGATAGTGCTACCGGCCAGATCTGCCCGTCCACCTACACGGTCGATCCCTAATTACTTCCACCATTCAGTGGCTCCCTACTCAGATCCCTAATTCTTTCGGTCGGCGCCCCTGTCTCCTTCCCAATCACCCTCGACGACTCGCCAGTGAAGTCCTCCTCCCGATCTCACTCTTAAGTCGGCGCGGGCGGTGCGTTCACTCTACATGTAGCTGTAACATAAAAGTCTTGATATCTATTTATACATTTGGATACCTCTTCATGGAGATATATGAGTGGTTATAAAAATAATTACACATATATTTTGCATATGTATGCTATAATACTACCTTCTATGCGGATCCGACCACGCTGGTCGATCATGATGTTTCGATCACGATGTTCGACCACGATGTTTTAGCGACGTTGGTTGACCACTATCTTTTGACCATGTTGGTTTGACCATACTGTTTTGACCACATTGTTTCGGCCACGTTGTTTCCAACTTGGCCAGATGGACGCAACATAGTGTGTCTCCCCTATCTAGTTGACTTGGTAGATGGTAGAATTGATTTTTGGTCATAACTAGAAAGATGTATACAATTTTTTGTAAATTCTTAAAATATTATGGTTTACTTGATTTGCTTGTGTAGATTAATAATATGAAACTATTAAGCCTGCTATCCAGAAGGTAACAAAGATGTCTTCCGGGTTAAAAACGGGTGACTGTCCAGTAAAGGAGAGAATTATGGATTTGGGAAGCGTATAGGAGGGTTATCACTTAATTGTTACCTTGTATTCCTGTGACCTGTATTGAGATTGGATAATTATTGTAGGAGGAGTAACATCAGGGTTGATGTCATTTTCTAATCAATCCGGTCATCACACCTAAAAAAGGCAAATACATGGTAGAATGGCATTCGAGTGTTTAAGCTTGTTGCTTTGTAAATAATTATTTGCCATAATGATTCACATGATTATACTTGTTCTTATAATATTCATATGTTTATGGTAGAGTGATGAAGATGTATATGGTAGAATGGTGATAATGATGATTAAATTGTTGTTTATGTCAACTAATTAATGCTGATGATTACTTATAGAATATACAATCATTGCATTACATGGGAGTATTCATGTTGTAAAGAGGTCTTGTGTGGCCCTCTAAAGAAAAATCTACTTCGGTAGACACTCTACAGGAGTGGAGATGATGTTCCTATATGAAAAAGGACTAGCTTGAGGCCCCCATATGAAAAATGATGGTTTTGAGGTCCCCACTTGAAAAAGTGAAGGTTTGAGTAGGTACTGACGGGTGTAACACTTCACTATACCAGTATAAGTAAAAGAGAAATTGAGACATATGCATTGCATTGCATTAAAAGAGAATTGAGATGATGAGACATATGCATAGAACTTGATGAGAATGAATATGTGGAATTGAGATAGTGGTGAATGGATATGAATTGTGAATATGATGTTACCTCGTTTATTATTCTATTATGTACTTGCTGAGTCGTTGACTCACTTGTTTTGTTGTTATTTTTATGTGCTTGTTGATGATGACATACATAGGTGGGATATAGCACAAGTTGATCTTGCACTATATAGTTTCTCCTTTCACTTAATGATCACTTATTCATCAGTAGAAATAAATCTTGATATCTATGAAATCCTTGAATGATTAATGATTTCCATTTAGCACATAATGATTTATATTGTCGCTAGTTGCCAATTCCCTTTAGTTAAATTTATTTTTGATTCGGCTTATTCTCTCATTTTAATGTCAATCAATGATTTCTGCATTGCTGAAATTTATATATTCATGGTATATTGAGAGATTATTTGAAGCCTAGCTGTTGGTATTTTGTAAATAATTGCTTAAATTGACAGCAGTTGTAGTTGTCGGTGACATTCTAAGCTTTTGTTAAGCTGAGGTGTTACACATGGATACAACAATAAATCAAATTAGTCGTCTTCAACAATTAAAAATACAAAAAATAATAATTTACGAAAAGATAATTACGACTGGATGAACACTTGCACGGATCTTACAAACTTTCTATTACAGAAAATAATTTTTTTCCTGAATTTGTTTTCGCTGAAAGAAAACGTCCTGCATTAAGCTGAAGTTTTATTCGAGGCATCACATAGATAATACAAACCATGCATGCACCAATGAAGAACAACTCCATGCATAGGGTTGCCATTAATTAATCGCCTAGCACTGGGTAGTGCACATGCAGCGGCGGCGGATGCCGCCGCACTTGCCGCCGGAGAACCCTCCGTCACGCATATATTGCCGCAGTTGGCTTCCATCATGCACATCCCCTTGAACTTGCCGCTCGGGGTCTCGCACTCCCTTGCCTGCGCTGGCGCCACCTCTGAACACAGGCAACCACACATTAGCTAGCAGAGCATGTTAAACATGTAAAATCAGACTTACGAATTACAAAGTAATTATTGTATTATATAACTTGTAAATTACATTGGAAAACGTGTGCTATCCGAACATATATATAAGTTTGGAATCGGATTTACCTATATTATTAGCAACAAAAATATTATCAAAATCATTGTATCTGACATATATAATTAAGTAGATGCGTGGTTTGATGTCTAGTATGTGCTAATATATATATACACACATACATTGTATCTGACATATATAATTCACTACATGCATGGTTTGATGTCTCAATCG
This sequence comes from Bonia amplexicaulis, assembly GCA_036346245.1. Taxonomy (NCBI): domain Eukaryota; kingdom Viridiplantae; phylum Streptophyta; class Magnoliopsida; order Poales; family Poaceae; genus Bonia; species Bonia amplexicaulis. The sequence goes on from CM070744.1 coordinate 3,392,413, forward strand.
ATCGAGGCGTCCATATATATATACGTACCAGTGGCCACAACGAGCAGCACGAGGACGACGGCGGCCGAGAAGAACTTGCGCGACGACTCCATTAGTTTATGTGTTAACTGTGAACTTCTCTGGGGGGTAATATATAACCGAATGACGGATTAGAGTGATTGTGCAACGCTTAAATACACACAACGGCAGAGTCATGCAAGGCATAAGCACCACACGAACATGTCAGCTCTATATATATAACTGGCTAATATTAGCGGAAAACCGAGCTGCAACGTGTCGTGCTGTTGCTGTTCTACATCAGAACAATCTTGCAATGCTTCAAACTAGACCACCAGTGCATCTTGTTTGGTTCGAACACCTATAGCAGATAGCTTTTGAGGCAACCAGTGCCCATCGTAAGAATACTATTTAGAGTGACTATTGCACACACAACTATTAGAAATTGAACCATTTAATTATGACACATTTCCTTAATTCCAAAGCATGCATGATTTAGTACCATATTACTAAGGAAATGTGAGGAAAACCAATTTATAAGATGGAGTCCTTCACCACTCCTTGAATATGGATAGGGATGGTATGTGAAGGGTTCTGACTAGTCACACACGCAGCAGCGACGCTTGCCAGCAGATAAGCGTATTTTCGCGTGAAAATCGCAGACCAAATCTATCTCTATTTTTGCTTAACTCTGCACCACTCTTTGTGTCTGAATGAGATTCAAACGTTTGAATTTGAGGCTTTATTGGGGTTTTGATGACAGGCAGTTATCAGTGGATGAATGGCTGGTTGAATGTGTCAGTTACCAGTCGGTAAATGGCTGCTTTAATCATGTTAGTTATCAGTCTGTCTATTTATATGCCTGGAGACGTCCAGAGTATGTATGAGAAACTCACTGCCTATATTTCCTTCTTCTCTGCGATTCTGTGCTTGAGTACTGTGCTGTCTGAACCTCGTCGACTTTTCTTCCCGGCATGCACCTGGAAGGAAGGAGAGCGGCTATCTCCGAACCATTGTCGCAGAGAGTACCTGCACGGGGAAGCAAAGGCAGGTCGCTGGCTCTACATATGTGAGTAATTTTTTGACTTTAGCATGGATGAGGCTAAGTCCGTAGTTGGACAAGCTCATGATCTCCAGCTACTAGTCGGTGAGATTGCGCACCTAGACTGTGCGTTGCCTCTAAAGTTTGTGGCCGCGGACATCGTTGCTAAACTCCCTGCCTCTTGGCGGGATTTTGCTACTAGCTTAAAACATAAGAGGGAAGAGATTTCTATTGAGGATCTCATTACAGCCCTTGATGTGGAAGAAAAAGCAAGAGCAAAAGATGCACCTAGCACATCTGGCCAGAACAATGCAAACGTCATACAGAAAAAGACTCTTGCTAAGAAATACAAATCCAACAAACCGAACAAGACAACTAGCTTTAAGAAAAACCGAGAAAAAGATTTGAAGGACATCACACCTTTGTCTTGCGAAAAGACAGTCATATGGCGAAGGACTGTCGCTTCCGCAAGATCAGAGATGGTCAACAGCCAAAGAAGAAGGCTATCAACGTGATCATAGGCGAGGCTTCGACTTCAGGAGGGTATGGTAATCTACCTGTTATCTTTTCAGCATGTCAATTTACTGAGTGGTGGGTTGATACTGGTGCTAATGTTCACGTATGTTCTGATATTTCCTTGTTTTCTTCTTATCAAGCAGCAGGGGCTTCCTCCATCCTAATGGGAAACGAGTCGCATGCTTCTGTTCTTGGTGTTGGCACGGTGGATCTGAAGCTTACTTCAGGAAAGACCGTCCACTTGAAGAACGTGCAGCATGCTCCTACAATAAAGAAGAACCTCGCTAGTGGTTCTCTCTTATACAGGGATGATTATAAGCTAGTTTTTTGAGTCAAATAAAATTGTAATGTCTAAGTTCAGAAAGTTTGTTGGTAAAGGCTATGAGAGCGGAGGCTTGTTCCGCCTAAGTATTTTAGAGTCTTGCTATAATCTGAATATTGCAACTGGTTTAAATAAATGTGTGGCAAATATTTGGCATTCTCATTTCTGTCATATTGATTTTGATAGTATTGCTAGAATGTCTAGATTAGATTTAATTCTAAAATGTGAAATTGTCAAAGGATCAAAGTGCTAGTCATGTGTGCAAGCAAAGCAACCTCGAAAACCCTTGGATTAGAGGATGAAAAGAACTTGGCACATTTAGATCTTATTCATTCAGATTTGTGTTAAATGAATGGATTATTAACAAAAGGAGGCAAAAGATATTTTCTAACTTTTATTGGTGATGAAAAACGCTACTGCTATGTGTATTTGCTGAAAACTAAGGATGAAACTTTAAACTACTTTAAAACTTATAAGGCCGAGGTTGAGAACCAACTAGAAAATAAAATAAAAAGATTAAGATCTGATCGTGGAGGAGAGTATGTCTTTCATGAATTCTCCCAATTCTGTTCTGAGCATGGAATAGTCTATGAATTTACACCACCATATTCGCCCCAATCAAGTGGGATAGCTGAGAGGAAAAACCGGATACTAACAGATTTGGTTAATGCCATGTTAGAGAGTGCCGGTATGCCTAAGGCATGGTGGGGGGAAGCTATTCTAACAGCAACTTTTCGTCCTCAACAGTAATCACTAAAAGAGTGAGATTACTCGTATGAGGGATGGAAGGAGAAAACCTAATGTTAATTTTCTGCGAACTTGGGGTGTTTTGCAAAGTCAATATACCATTGCGAAAAGAGAAAACTTGGACCAAAAAGCGATCGATTGTATTTTTCTAGGATATGCTCAAAATAGCACGGCCTATAGATTTTTAGTAGTTAAATCAGAAACTACTGAGATTATTGCTAACACAATAATGGAGTCTAGAGATGCTTCATTCTTGGAGAATATCTTTCCTATGAGAACAGCATGCAGTACTTCACGAATAGAGAATGTTCAATCTGTTAATACTGAAAGTGAGAATAAGCAACTTCTGAACTTCCCACCATTTCTGGACCAATATGTGATATCCCTGAGGAGGATAACAATCTAGTCACAGAAGCTCCTCGTAGGAGCAAGAGACAAAGGGTTGAGAAAACCTTTGGTGACGACTTTATTGTATACCTCGTGGATGATGTGCCAAAGACTCTTTCTGAGGCTTATGCATCTTCTGATGCTGAGTATTGGAAAGAGGCAGTCCGTAGCGAGATGGACTCTATCATGGCTAATGGGACATGGGAGATTATAGATCGTCCTATCGGGTGTAAACCTGTAGGATGTAAGTGGGTCTTTAAAAAGAAACTAAGGCCTGATGGAACTATTGAGAAGTACAAGACAAGACTTGTGGCCAAGGGTTACACCTAGAGAGAGGGAGAAGATTTCTTTGATACCTATTCTCCTATCGCCAAACTAACTACCATCAGAGTACTCCTTGCGTTAACATCTTCCTATGGTCTACATGTTCATCAAATGGATGTGAAGACAGCTTTCCTTAATGGAGAGTTGGAGGAAGAAATCTATATGGATCAACTAGATGGTTTTGTGATTTCTGGATAGGAAAATAAAGTATACAGATTATTGAAATCTTTGTATGGTCTAAAACAGCACCTAAACAATGGCACGAGAAGTTTGACAAAACTTTGACATCCATCGCTTTTGTGAATGAAGTCGATAAATGTGTATTATCATTATGGTGGGGTCAAGGAGTTAACTTATGTCTGTATGTAGATGACATAATTATATTTGTAACAAACACTGCCGTAATTGACGAGACCAAATCTTTCTTATCTCAGTGTTTTGATATGAAAGACTTGGGAGAGGCAGATGTCATTCTGAATATTAATTTGATCAAAAGCAAGGATGTGATTACTTTGAATCAATCCCATTATGCTGAGAAAATATTGAGCCGGTTCGGTTTTGAAAATTGTAAAGTTTCTCCAACACCCTATGATGCGAGCATTAAGCTTCGAAAGAACCAGGGGTTAGGAAAAGATCAATTACGATATTCATAAATTATTGGGTTACTAATGTATTTAGTTGGTGCCACAAGACCTGACATTTCATTTGATGTGAGCAAATTAAGTCGGTTTACTTCTAACCCAGGAGATGTCACTGGGAGGCACTTGAAAGAGTGTTGCGCTACTTGAGAGGCACAACATCTTTTGGAATACATTATACTGGACATCCTTCTGTATTAGAAGGATATAGTGACTCTAATTGGATCTCTGATGCGGATGAGATCAAAGCTACAAGTGGTTATGTATTCACTTTAGCTGGTACTACAGTTTCATGGAGGTCTTGCAAACAGACCATATTGATGAGGTCAACCATGGACTTCTATTGGACTTGCCATTGGTTGAGAAACCAATACCTGCAATCCGGATGTACTATGATAATCAAATAGTGTTGGCCAAAGTCACAAGTACAAAGGATAATATGAAGTCCTCTAGACATGTGAAGCGTAGACTTAAATCTGTATATTAACAGTACTTCAGCACAATATCTCTGTCATATATTTAATTCTTGATTTGGAATTGGTGGGAGATTGTTAGAAATTGGCCCATTTAATTATGGTCCATTTTCTTAATTCCAAAGCATGCATGGTTTAATACAATATTGCTAAGAAAAGGTGAGGAAGACCAATTTATAAGGTGGGATATATGCATAGAACTTGATGAGAACGAATATGTGGAATTGAGATAGTGGTGAATGGATATGAATTGTGAATATGATGTTACCTCGTTTATTATTCTATTATGTACTTGCTGAGTCGTTGACTCACTTGTTTTGTTGTTATTTTTATGTGCTTGTTGATGATGACATACATAGGTGGGATATAGCATAAGTTGATCTTGCACTATATAGTTTCTCCTTTCACTTAATGATCACTTATTCATCAGTAGAAATAAATCTTGATATCTATGAAATCCTTGAATGATTAATGATTTCCATTTAGCACATAATGATTTATATTGTCGCTAGTTGCCAATTCCCTTTAGTTAAATTTATTTTTGATTCGGCTTATTCTCTCATTTTAATGTCAATCAATGATTTCTGCATTGCTGAAATTTATATATTCATGGTATATTGAGAGATTATTTGAAGCCTAGCTGTTGGTATTTTGTAAATAATTGCTTAAATTGACAGCAGTTGTAGTTGTCGTGACATTCTAAGCTTTTGTTAAGCTGAGGTGTTACACATGGATACAACAATAAATCAAATTAGTCGTCTTCAACAATTAAAAATACAAAAAAAATAATTTAGGAAAAGATAATTATGACTGGATGAACACTTGCATGGATCTTACAGCTCTCTATTACAGAAAACAATTTTTTTTCTGAATTTATTTTCGCTGAAGGAAAACGTCCTGCATTAAGCTGAAGTTTTATTCGAGGCATCACATAGATAATACAAACCATGCATGCACCAATGAAGAACAACTCCATGCATAGGGTTGCCATTAATTAATCGCCTAGCACTGGGTAATGCACATGCAGCGGCGGCGGATGCCGCCGCACTTGCCGCCGGAGAACCCTCCGTCACGCATATATTGGCGCAGTTGGCTTCCATCATGCACATCCCTTGAACTTGCCGCTCGGGGTCTCGCACTCCTTGCCTGCGCTGGCGCCACCTCTGAACACCGGCAACCACACATTAGCTAGCAGAGCATGTTAAACATGTCAAATCGCCGGTTCTTATGATATATTTATGTCTGTAATATATCATACTGGAAGTCCCTACCTTAATATAGAATAAACAAATTAAGAAAAAATCTGACATATATAATTAAGTACCATTAAGTAGATGCATGGTATGATGTCTAGTATGTGCTAATATATATATCTGACATATATAATTCAGTAGATGCATGGTTTGATGCCTCAATCGATCGAGGCGTGCATATATATATACGTACCAGTGGCCACAACGAGCAGCACGAGGACGACGGCGGCCGAGAAGAACTTGCGCGACGACTCCATTAGTTTATGTGTTAACTGTGAACTTCTCTGGGGTAATATATAACCGAATGACGGATTAGAGTGATTGTGCAACGCTTAAATACACACAACGGCAGCGTCATGCAAGGCATAAGCACCACACGAACATGTCAGCTCTATATATATAACTGGCTAATATTAGCGGAAAACCGAGCTGCAACGTGTCGTGCTGTTGCTGTTCTATATCAGAACAATCTTGCAATGCTTCAAACTAGACCACCAATGTATCTTGTTTGGTTCGAACACCTATAACACATAGCTTTTGAGGCAACCAGTGCCGTCGTAAGAATACTATTTAGAGTGACTATTGCACACACAACTATTTTCTCTTTATTCTTAGTCACTTTTTTATTCTGTAACTTTAGGTGACTGAGAGTGCAACTTCGGAAGGAAAAATTAGTACATTGTAACTTTAGGTGGTTGAAACTTGAAAGTCAACTTCAGATGATTGAGAGATAAAAAATCCCAGTTGACTATGCAACAGCAAAACCGTAAAAATAAACTAATCAATGCCTCCGTAAATCCTATTAATCATCACCAACAATGCACACAAATGTGGATTTTTGTGCTCTCGATTGATTCATTGGGAACAATAAACTACAGACTCCTGGATCGATTAATGACCAGGATAACTGGATGGAGATCAGTGGGAAGCTGGCTGATTCCGCATATACATGCGCTAAATAAGGGCTCAATAAAATTGACGATTGGGTCAGGTGGTGAACGAACAGTCAGATGAGTTCAGGCTCCGTTGCATTCCAGCGCAGTACAGCCGAGATTTGGAAATTTTTTGTACGGATAATCTTTTATTTATTTAAAAATATAGAAATATACCCGCGGAAATTTTTTTACAAAAATAGGCTCCAGCCCCCTCATTGGACGACTTGAGCTAATCGCTGTACTCTCGGGCGATTGCAATCAGTCGACTTCCAATTGAGCGATCGAATGCGATCGCCAATGGTGGGCGACTTGAATACAGTCGCCTAATAGGGATGCGACTTGACTCAGTCCCCCGTGAGTTTTTAGAGTTTTGCCAATTTTGTAGTTTTAAACTGTGAAAAAATCTGGTGTAGTTGTAATAAAAGTTTATGTTCACTGTATGTTGTAGGTGCGTAAAAAATTTTGAGAATTTTTTTTTGAAGAACTATTGACTGTAGAACGATCGATACATACAGTGGTAAGTGATATTTTGATTTTACTGAGAATTAGTGTATGGAGAGAACCGGTATGTTAATATTGTTAGATGACTTGCTATCTGAATCATTGAATGCGAAAGACGAGATAATAAGCTTATCTGAATAGAAATAAACTCCATAATACAGTTGGAAGTAACATACCACGTACATTTTTATTACATGCATAACATATAGCATGATATGCGACTAATCTACCCAACTGCTCGTACAACCTACTGTGTGGACCGGGGCCACTTTCCCTTCCTTGCCCGCTCGGCGTTGAACTCCTCCGTAGCCTCTTTTTCCTTAGCCGCCATTTCCCTCTTTCTCTCGCGCTCCCTCTCGTGAGCCTCCCGCTCCCTACGCGTGCACGATTCGAGATGAGCTTGCGTCTCGCGTTGTATACGCAGGGTGTGCTCGTTCTTGCGACGCTCCACCTCCAGCAACTCCTTCTCCTGTGTGACATTCCACTCCTCGAAGTCGAGGGTCCATTGGTCCGCAGGGTGGATCTCAAGATCGATCCATTTGCAGTAGCCACATAGGGGCTCTGGATACTGTAAATACAAGGGAGAGATTGTTAGTGCGTGCTGTGAAGGAGAAAAGGTAGGGGAAAATGGTACATGTCGTCGTTATCGACTGCCGATAGGTTGCAGTGTCAAAACAGTCGGAGTGACCTTTGGAGTAGTTTGCGAACCCCAAGAACGCATACCTAGGGCCGATGCGGTGTTTAGACTTGCGAACTTGCACGTGTCCCCGCACCAACAAAGGGGGGTGTCTCCCCTCAGGAGGGAGTTGCGGCGAACGCTCGGTGGGGCCGTTCGGGATGGGGTTGTTGCTACGCGGCCGCTCATTGCGGGAGTTGATCCTTTAGCACTGGCTTGTTGTATGACCAATTGTTTATTTCAAATTTTGGATAAAAAAATTTTAAAATATTAAAATTAAATTAAATTGGTTTAAAATAAAATAAGAGTTTTGTTTGTGTAAAATTTGAATTTTGTTTTGCCCTGATTTTCTGTTTTTAAGAAAGCTAGAGTTGAAAAGTAAGTTAAAAAAAACTTAAAAATATTATTAAATAAAATGATATTTTGATCTTCTATAAAATCCTAATTCAAATTAATTATTTGGATTTATTTGGCCTTTATTTGGTGCTCTGAGTTTTTCTAGTGTTTTAAAATCTATTTTGAATATAAAAAGTATTTTAAGTTTGAAAATTAAAATACCAACAGTAGTTGGAAATATTTTTATTAAGTCCAAAATGTCTCTAGGAAGTTCTTTGAATGTTTCTGGAACCTTTGGAATTAATTTCATATTTTTCTGAGCTTTATTGAATTTTCTAGGCTTTTCTAAAAATCTAAATCAAATTTTTCCTCTCCCTCTTTCCTCTCCCTCTTTTCTCTCTCGCTGATAAAACCGGTCAGTGAATAAAACTATTTTTCTTTACAAAAATAATTTGGTCAGAAAATCAAAATCCTTGCTGACGTCATAAATTTATTTTCCACAGAAAAATAATTCATTTTAAAATTATTTCCCTTGATGACGTCATAATTTAATTTTTCAGTTCAAAAATAATTCCAGAAAATCGGTTTATTCTTTTCTCTCTTTTCAAACTTCCGAGAGCTCGTTCTCTTTCATTTTAACTCCGATTGAGCTCATTCAAATTTATAAATTCATATAAAATTCTAATCTATCCATTTATACCCTATTTTCAAATTTTTGAAATTTTTGAATTTATTTGGTTTAAACTAAAGCTTAATTAGAATTTTTATTTAATAAGATTAAATTAAAAATTAATATTTACTAAAAATATTTTATTTGAGTTCTTTGAGTCTCAAGGAAGTTTACAAATTTTTTTCAGATTTTTCGGAAATTGTTTGAGCTCAATTCCAAAATCCCAAAAAATAAAAAAAGAAAGAGGAGAGAGGATGAACAGTACCGCGCATCGTTCATCTTCCCAACCGTCACAGCAGGCCCGGCGTCGCTCGCCATGGCTGGAATTTTCAAACTTCCATATCTTTTGATTTTCTCAATCGTTTTTCGTGAAATCAAGTGCGTTAACTTTCTCTCATGAAGAGCATTCCATTCCTAACCGTTTCCCCACTTCTTTATGCGCATTTTCACGAGAAAACGAACCGCCACCGAAAGACATTCATTCGTTTGATCTCCCTCCGGTCCACCTCCACCCGTGAAAGAGAGCACCGGTGCCATTTCTCATCCTCATCCACCCCAAAATCTCAAGTGCTCTCCCTTTCTTCTCTCCACAATCATCATTTTTCTTTTGTGAACCAACCGGCGTTCTTGGTAGATTTCGCCCCTCAATGGAGTCCGATCACTTTTGACCACACCATTGGCTTTGCCTTCTCGCGTTCTACGTGGTGCTCACCTCGCCTTCACCGGAGCATCACCGAGCATCGCGGACCACCATGGCCAAACCGCAGTCCTTTCTCTCCTCGCGCAAGACCGACCGTGGGTGTTCGTCAAAACCAAGGTGAGCATTGTGTTCTCGACGTTCTCCTCTTCGTTTCGCCGCAAACCTCACCTCTAACTCCTCTCCGCTTGCCCTAATACCGATGCCAACCCGCCGGCCGAATGTCTTCTCCGTCGTGTTTCGCCACCATCCGATGTCCGCTGGCCGAGCCGTCTGCACTGCTTGAGTTCGCCTCGACGTGTTCTACGCCATGCTACCATCGCCTTCACTCAAGATTCCCGAATCTGCCGACCGGTCGAGCAGACGCTGGCCTGCACCTTGGCGCACACCACTTTTGGTAAGCGCTTTGATTTTTGTTCACGTCATATTGTGTCCTAGCCTCCAAACAATTTATCTACCATTTTATTTAATTTTTCGTGGAGCCAATTGTCGAAATTGAACTTTCCGCAAAATGGTCAGATTTGACTCCGACGCCGATTCGTCGCCTCTGCTGAGTTTTAGCCTGTGCGATAATTTTCTTAGACTTGCCTCGCCGCGTTCTCCGTGCTCACTTCCGCTTCCCAAAAGCCTCCACAAATTTTGCCTCCGACACCTCGCCATGGCCGCCGATGGCATCTCGTGTCCCTATCTATCCGGAGGTGTTTTCCCCAATCCGTTCACGTCATATCGTGCCAAACCACCCCAGGTAGCTACCTTTCAAATGGTTTTGGATTCGCTTCACCGAGCACCAAGATATCAAGTTTTCCTTTTTCACCGTCGCTCGTTCAAGCGTCGATTGCTGCGTCTCCGATGGGTTTCGGTGAGACGACAATTTTCCTAGCCTTGCCAAGCCGCGTTTTAGCCCGTGCTCACCCTACATCTCCACGTTCCTTACCCGGTACTATCTCCTCCAATGCATCGTTGTCGCAACATCGCCATCACCGCCGCTTCCCTCACCGCCAAGTGATTGCCGCTGCCTCGACGCCGTAACCATGTCACTACCTTTGCCTCGTCTCCATTATTCCATTTTGTCCGTTCGCCACCACTTCGCAACCATTCGACCCGCTCGCTTTAAAAGGAATTCTCGGATTTTGTTATCATTTCATGTGATATCTAAAACTTCCAGATATCCGTTCTCCCTCATTCGAACTCCGAATCTGTTGATTCTTTCTCCTAAATTCATCTAAAATCATAACCTTTTCTCCAGTATATATTTTATATTTTTGTGATTTTATTTGTATTTATTTATTCTTTTGTATTCGTCGTTTCGCGCGTAGAATCCGACGTCACCGAAGAATTTTCCGACCCACAGCAAGAAAGTCAAGATATCGCACACGAAGGCAAGTCTCCTTTGATCATCTTGAACCTATGTTTGAGAAATATTTTTAAATTATTTTAAAAGTTAATGCACTGCTATGTTACATAAAATGATAATTTCTGTTGTAAAAGTAATAGTTAAACCGATGATTGTTATGCCCTCATTTGACATTGACAACCATGTACCTTTGACACCCTAGGATTTCCTTTGTCTCATTATTGAGATTATTACAAATTCTTTGATAATTGTTGTATCGGTGGTAAGATGCTTAGACATGCTTTATAACTTTAGTAACCTTGGAATGGTAATTACATTTCGATGATCTATTCTTTTGTTCGGATGTGAGTGGCAATTGGTGTTGCCACAGTTCTTGTGAAATAAAATGTAATTTTGAAAATTGTTTAGACGGGGCGGATGGTTGGTTTGGATTGGTGCGGTTAGCACGAGATCTTGAAAAGTGTATGTTCCGCCCTAGTCGATTAAGGACCGACTCTTGTGTTTGTCCAGTCTGAGCACTACCGTACAACCACATGTCTATATGGGTACGACCTAGCTGATTAACTTATGATAGACTAGTTTAGGTACCACCAGTGGAAAGTGGATACCAGGGTTACTGGTTATTCACAGTGAGGGACAGGGTTACTGTACTCATACGGCGCAAGAGGGGCTTCATGCGGGTGGTTAACCCTTCATGGTGAAACCTCGTGGTGGTGTCTAGCTAGACTAGAGTAAGGTAAAGGCTTTGTGATGAATTATCTGGGTCTCATGCCTAAGGAAGCATGCTGACTATTAAGATAACTTATCTCTTGTGGGTAAAGTGTACAACCTCTGCAGAGTGTAAAACTATTCGAATAGCCGTGCCCACGGTCAAGGGCGGGCAAGGAATGCTTTCACATGGTAGATCTTTATTTTTGGTTTTGAAATAAAAGTTTTGGGAAGCCGGAAGTGGTTGGAACTCCCGGAGTTGTCCTGACGAGTGTAGCCAGTGTGGGTGGTGTAACCTATTTTCTTGAACTTTGGCGGTTAGCCAGTTGTTTAGTGTTGGTGGTTGAAACCTTCACTATAAAGTTGTCAATAGTTTCTATTAAAGCAATTACTTTATTAAACTGATGCCTTCAAAAATATTTAATGGTATTTGAAATAAAATATTGCTTTGTGCAAAAGAACCATAAAACCTTCCTTTGTAAAGCCTTGCATCTATTGCATTTTCCCAAGACTTGCGGAGTACTTTATGTACTCACATGCTACACTTAAAACAAAATCTCAGAGGATTATGAAGCTCAAGAAAGAGATTACGACTACTTCGCGTGTGGATTCGACGAAGGCTTTCTGGAGTGCTAGGTTGCGCTTCCCCAGTCAATTGCCTGTGGCGTATTGATGGGTCTTCCGCTGGATTTATTTTGCTTCCGCTGTGCTTTATCTTTTGTGAGTTTGCGAGGTCTTGAAACCTCAGTTGTAATAAAGAGGCCTTTTGGTCTGTACTCTCTATTTATTGTAATAAAGCGTTGTTGGTTATGTATTCATCATTGTTTGACTGTGTGCACTAGCTTTGATCCGGGACTAGTCTTTGTAATACGAGGGTCCGGATTCGAAATCCGGGTCCCGGCTGAGATGGTATCGAGCCAATTTGATCGTAGGACGTGACCTAGTTAGACCGGTCGTTAGTAGAAGAGCTTCAAAAATTTATTTTATAAAATAAAATTTTAATAATGTGCTACCATTGTCTTTTCTTGTCTTTCTCTCCTTACCTTCGTCATGGTATTCTCCTTCGCTATCTCGCTTATCTCCTTTTGAATGGTAAATGTATCCCTTTCCTCTGTAATTTCTCTAGATGGCTCAATAAGGTTTCGATCGAGAAGCGCCATCATGAAGGAGCGAGGAATAGTTCTTTAGTGGTAGTGCCCAAGTAAAGTGCTACGATTTTAGAACGCTTATATACTACTTGTTTGTGTGCTAAATGCACTGTACCAAGTCTTTGTATACTTGTAGTACAGTCATCTTTAAAAACTATTTTAATTTCAATCTAAGTTTCATCTAAGCTGGTGTTTAGTCGTTCCCGATCTCTTATCTATGCTACTTCCTCTTACCTTATGCTAACCCCGCCATCATAGCAATTGCAAGTTCCAATTCTTTCACTGCAATCCAAGTTTGGAGAATTTTTGGAGACCCAGAGTATAGGGAAGACAACAAACTTATGGAAAGTACTCTTGTCGGGAAAGCTGCCATAATCAGTGGATGTCAATTTAGGTAATTTGGAGAATTATTGCTAGCGTGATATATTTTGGATTTAGAATTGGCAAGATTGGATAATATTCGAGAGGATTGAGATAAAAAGGTATATTTGTGGATACCAATTGATTATAAATAGTGTCATCTTTGTGGATTGATTAGAGAATAAGTACAAAGTTGAACTTGGAGGAGCTAATTAGATCATGAGAAAAGTCTAAACTTTGCCTTGGATTTATTATCTAGTATTGAAAGGAGCAATTGGATGTAAAACAAGATTTTTGTTGAAGGGATTATTTGTGATCGTTGGAGAATTAGTATTAAGAGATTGATCCAGTAAAGGAAGAGATTAAAAGATTAAGAAGTTGAATTATCATAAACAATTTGTGATATCAATTTTAGGTGATTTGGTTGAATCATGAAGAGTGGATGAATTTTGTGGAGTTAATTGATTATTAGAGTTTGGTGGACCTATTGATGATGAGTGGATACTAGTGGAATTGTAGAAGATAATACCTTTAGATATCTTGGTGGATTAATTTTATCATTGCAAAGTGGACTTTGATATGTCAATTTGAATTTGGTGGATTTAATTGATTATTGCTAGATAGTTGGATTTGAGCTAATGGGATTAACTAGATTATTTAAGGATGTTCAAATGGATAACTGGAGGATTTAAATTATGGCAGATAGATTGAGAGATTGTCTAGTAAGAATTAATTGAGGTATTTGGATTCATTCAAATTTGGTGGAGCCAAAATGAGGATTTTCAAGAGATTGATGTTGGTGGATTATTGAGTATTAAATTATTGCTTAGATGATCTTGAAATTTATTGATGATTACTAGAAGGTTGGATTATTTGATCGGAGTTGTGGATCTATTGGATTGGATAAGGATCATAAAGTAATTGGTGGATATCATAAATTACAATGTTATTGGATTCTTGATAGAAAAATTCTATGGTTTGTCGTCGATTCAAATTAGAGCAAAGAATAAAGGTTTGTGGGATTATTTGTGAAATCAATAAGGTGCATTTGTGGTATATGATATTGGAATCAAGCATCTTTGGAAAGTTGAGATAATTATGTCTTTCTCGGATGAGCATTTGCGGAAGTTAAGCTCCTTTTGGTGGAATTCTGTATTAATCGATAGGATAAGGGCATTTGAAGTCAACTCAGAGCTTATAGCCGACTAAAGATGTACCATTCCAATTTGTTGTTGTATTCTATATTTCTCAGTTAAAGGAATACTTTATTGTACCGAAGAACAAGTTATAATCATGAAGAAAGCTGAACAAGACACAAGAAGCAAGACCATAAAGTTCCACAAAGTGCGAGAGAACAACCATTCAAGTCAAGCAACTTGGGAGCGTGAAGAGGACCTAAGAGCCGAGTTTCCTCTCCTTTCTTTTCCTAGTCCGTCCGAATCTCGGGGACGAGATTCTTTCTAAGGGGGGTAGTTTGTAACAGCCCAGCTGTTTATTTCAAATTTTTGGATAAAAAAAAATTTAAAATATTAAAATTAAATTAAATTGGTTTAAAATAAAAATAAGAGTTTTGTTTGTGTAAAATTTGAATTTTGTTTTGCCCTGATTTTCTTTTTAAGAAAGCTAGAGTTGAAAAGTAAGTTAAAAAACTTAAAATATTATTAAATAAAATGATATTTTGATCTTCTATAAAATCCTAATTCAAATTAATTATTTGGATTTATTTGGCCTTTATTTGGTGCTCTGAGTTTTTCTAGTGTTTTAAAATCTATTTTGAATATAAAAAGTATTTTAAGTTTGAAAATTAAAATACCAACAGTAGTTGGAAATATTTTTATTAAGTCCAAAATGTCTCCAGGAAGTTCTTTGAATGTTTCTGGAACCTTTGGAATTAATTTCATATTTTTCTGAGCTTTATTGAATTTTCTAGGCTTTTCTAAAAATCTAAATCAAATTTTTCCTCTCCTCTTTCCTCTCCCTCTTTTCTCTCACGATAAAAGCCGGTCGATGAATAAAACTATTTTCTTTACAAAATAATTTGGTCGAAAATCAAAATCCTTGCTGACGTCATAAATTTATTTTCCACAGAAAAATAATTCATTTTAAAATTATTTCCCTTGATGACGTCATAATTTAATTTTTCAGTTCAAAAATAATTCCAGAAAATCGGTTTATTCTTTTCTCTCTTTTCAAACTTCCGAGAGCTCGTTCTCTTTCATTTTAACTCCGATTGAGCTCATTCAAATTTCTAAATTCATATAAAATTCTAATCTATCCATTTATACCCTATTTTCAAATTTTTGAAATTTTTGAATTTATTTGGTTTAAACTAAAGCTTAATTAGAATTTTTATTTAATAAGATTAAATTAAAAATTAATATTTACTAAAAATATTTTATTTGAGTTCTTTGAGTCTCAAGGAAGTTTACAAATTTTTTTCAGATTTTTCGGAAATTGTTTGAGCTCAATTCCAAAATCCCAAAAAAAAAAAAAAAAAAAAAGAGGCCTTGAGCCGCGTCGCCGCCATGGTCGGAATTTTCAAACTTCCATATCTTTTGATTTTCTCAATCGTTTTCGTGAAATCAAGTGCGTTAACTTCCTCTCATGAAGAGCATTCCATTCCTAACCGTTTCCCACTTCTTTATGCGCATTTTCACGAGAAAACGAACCGCCACCGAAAGACATTCGCTCGTTTGATCTCCTCTCCTGGTCCACCTCCACCCCTGTGAAAGAGAGCACCGGTGCCATTTCTCATCCTCATCCACCCCGAAAATCTCAAGTGCTCTCTCCTTTCTTCTCTCCACAATCATCATTTTCTTTTGTGAACCAACCGGCGTTCTTCTACCGATTTCGCGCTCTGATGGAGTCCGATCACTTTTGACCACACCATTGGCTTTGCCTTCTCGCGTTCTACGTGGTGCTCACCTCGCCTTCACCGAGCATCACCGAGCATCGCCGACCACCGTGGCCAAACCGCTACCGCTTTTCTCTCCTCACAAGCCCGACCGTGGGTGTTCTCAAAACCAAGGTGAGCATTGTGTTCTCGACGTTCTCCTCTTCGTTTCGCCGCAAACCTCACCCTCTAACTCCTCTCCGCTTGCCGGAATACCGATGCCAACCCGCGGTCGCCGAATGTCTTCTCCGTCGTGTTTCGCCACCATCCGATGTCCGCTGGCCGAGCCGTCTGCACTGCTGAGTTCGCCTCGACGTGTTCTACGCCATGCTACCATCGCCTTCACTCAAGATTCCCGAATCTCTGTCGACCGTCGAGCCGCATCGAACTCGCCTTCGCGCGCACACCACTTTTGGTAAGCGCTTTGATTTTTGTTCACGTCATATTGTGTCCTAGCCTCCAAACAATTTATCTACCATTTTATTTAATTTTTCGTGGAGCCAATTGTCGAAATTGAACTTTCCGCAAAATGGCAGATTTGACTCCGGCCGATTCGCTGCCTCTGCTGAGTTTTAGCCCAGCGTAATTTTCTTAGACTTGCCTCGCCGCGTTCTACGCCGTGCTCACTTCCGTTTCCCCAAAAAGCCTCCACAAATTTTTGCCTCCGACACCTCGCCATGGCCGCCGATGGCATCTCGTGTCCCTATCTATCCGGAGGTGTTTTCCCCAATCCGTTCACGTCATATCGTGCCAAACCACCCCAGGTAGCTACCTTTCAAATGGTTTTGGATTCGCTTCACCGAGCACCAAGATATCAAGTTTTTCCTTTTTCTCTACCGTCGTCGTTCAAACGTCGATTGCGCCGCCTCGATGGGTTTCCTACCGAGACGACAATTTTCCTAGCTTTGCCAAGCCGCTTTTAGCCCGTGCTCACCCTACATCTCCACGCTCCTTACCCGGTACTATCTCCTCCAATGCATCGTTGTCGCAACATCGCCATCACCGCCGCTTCCCTCACCGCGAGGATTGCCGCCGTTCCTCGACCGTAACCATGTCACTACCTTTGCCTCGTCTCCATTATTCCATTTTGTCCGCTCGCCACCACTTCGCAACCATTCGACCCGCTCGCTTAAAAGGAATTCTCGGATTTTGTTTTCATTTCATGTGATATCTAAAACTTCCAGATATCCGTTCTCCCTCATTCGAACTCCGAATCTGTTGATTCTTTCTCCTAAATTCATCTAAAATCATAACCTTTTCTCCAGTGTATATTTTATATTTTTGTGATTTTATTTGTATTTATTTATTCTTTTGTATTCGTCGTTTCGCGCGTAGAATCCGACGTCACCGAAGAATTTTCCGACCCACAGCAAGAAAGTCAAGATATCGCACACGAAGGCAAGTCTCCTTTGATCATCTTGAACCTATGTTTGAGAAATATTTTTAAATTATTTTAAAAGTTAATGCACTGCTATGTTACATAAAATGATAATTTCTGTTGTAAAAGTAATAGTTAAACCGATGATTGTTATGCCCTCATTTGACATTGACAACCATGTACCTTTGACACCCTAGGATTTCCTTTGTCTCATTATTGAGATTATTACAAATTCTTTGATAATTGTTGTATCGGTGGTAAGATGCTTAGACATGCTTTATAACTTTAGTAACCTTGGAATGGTAATTACATTTCAGTGATCTATTCTTTTGTTCAGATGTGAGTGGCAATTGGTGTTGCCACAGTTCTTGTGAAATAAAACAGAATTTTGAAAATTGTTTAGACTGGGGCGGATGGTTGGTTTGGATTGGTGCGGTTAGCACGAGATCTTGAAAAGTGTATGTTCCGCCCTAGTCGATTAAGGACCGACTCTTGTGTTTGTCCAGTCTGAGCACTACCGTACAACCACATGTCTATATGGGTACGACCTAGCTGATTAACTTATGATAGACTAGTTTAGGTACCACCGATGGAAAGTGGATACCGTGGTTACCGGTTATTCACAGTGAGGGACAGGGTTACTGTACTCATACGGCGCAAGAGGGGGCTTCTGTCTGGGTGGTTAACCCTTCAGCGGTGAAACCTCAGCGGGTGGTGTCTAGCTAGACTAGAGTAAGGTAAAGGCTTTGTGATGAATTATCTGGGTCTCATGCCTAAGGAAGCATGCTGACTATTAAGATAACTTGTCTCTTGTGGGTAAAGTGTACAACCTCTGCAGAGTGTAAAACTATTCGAATAGCCGTGCCCACGGTCAAGGGCGGGCAAGGAATGCTTTCACATGGTAGATCTTTATTTTTGGTTTTGAAATAAAAGTTTTGGGAAGCCGGAAGTGGTTGGAACTCCCGGAGTTGTCCTGACGAGTGTAGCCAGTGTGGGTGGTGTAACCTATTTTCTTGAACTTGATGTTAGCCGCTTGTTTAGTGTTGGTGGTTGAAACCTTCACTATAAAGTTGTCAATAGTTTCTGTTAAAGCAATTACTTTATTAAACTGATGCCTTCGAAAATATTTAATGGTATTTGAAATAAAATATTTCTTTGTGCAAAAGAACCATAAAACCTTCCTTTGTAAAGCCTTGCATCTATTGCATTTTCCCAAGACTTGCGGAGTACTTTATGTACTCACATGCTACACTTAAAACAAAATCTCAGAGGATTATGAAGCTCAAGAAAGAGATTACGACTACTTCGCGTGTGGATTCGACGAAGGCTTTACGAGTGCTAGGTTGCGCTTCCCACCAATTGCCCGTGGCGTATTGATGGGTCTTCCGCTGGATTTATTTTGCTTCCGCTGTGCTTTATCTTTTGTGAGTTTGCGAGGTCTTGAAACCTCAGTTGTAATAAAGAGGCCTTTTGGTCTGTACTCTCTATTTATTGTAATAAAGCGTTGTTGGTTATGTATTCATCACTGTTTGACTGTGTGCACTAGCTTTGATCCGGGACTAGTGTCAGAATACGGAGGGTCCGGATTCGAAACCGGGGTCCCACAGAGATGGTATCGAGCCAATTTGATCGTAGGACGTGACCTAGTTAGACGGTCGTTAGTAGAAGAGCTTCAAAATTTATTTTATAAAATAAAATTTTAATAATGTGCTACCATTGTCTTTTCTTGTCTTTCTCTCCTTACCTTCGTCATGGTATTCTCCTTCGCTATCTGCTTATCTCCTTTTTGAATGGTAAATGTATCCCCTTTCCTCTGTAATTTCTCTAGATGGCTCAATAAGGTTTCGTCTGAGAAGCGCGTCATCATGAAGGAGCGAGGAATAGTTCTTTAGTGGTAGTGCCCAAGTAAAGTGCTACGATTTTAGAACGCTTATATACTACTTGTTTGTGTGCTAAATGCACTGTACCAAGTCTTTGTATACTTGTAGTACGGTCATCTTTAAAACTATTTTAATTTCAATCTAAGTTTCATCTAAGTCGGTGTTTAGTCGTTCCCCTGATCTCTTATCTATGCTACTTCCCTCTTACCTTATGCTAACCCCAGCTATCAAGAAAGGCAAGTTCCAATTCTTTCACCGCAATCCAAGTTTGGAGAATTTTGGAGACCCAGTATAGGAAGACAACAAACTTATGGAAAGTACTCTTGTCGGGAAAGCTGCCATAATCAGTGGATGTCAATTTAGGTAATTTGGAGAATTATTGCTAGCGTGATATATTTTGGATTTAGAATTGGCAAGATTGGATAATATTCGAGAGGATTGAGATAAAAAGGTATATTTGTGGATACCAATTGATTATAAATAGTGTCATCTTTGTGGATTGATTAGAGAATAAGTACAAAGTTGAACTTGGAGGAGCTAATTAGATCATGAGAAAAGTCTAAACTTTGCCTTGGATTTATTATCTAGTATTGAAAGGAGCAATTGGATGTAAAACAAGATTTTTGTTGAAGGGATTATTTGTGATCGTTGGAGAATTAGTATTAAGAGATTGATCCAAGAAGGAAGAGATTAAAAGATTAAGAAGTTGAATTATCATAAACAATTTGTGATATCAATTTTAGGTGATTTGGTTGAATCATGAAGAGTGGATGAATTTTGTGGAGTTAATTGATTATTAGAGTTTGGTGGACCTATTGATGATGAGTGGATACTAGTGGAATTGTAGAAGATAATACCTTTAGATATCTTGGTGGATTAATTTTATCATTGCAAAGTGGACTTTGATATGTCAATTTGAATTTGGTGGATTTAATTGATTATTGCTAGATAGTTGGATTTGAGCTAATGGGATTAACTAGATTATTTAAGGATGTTCAAATGGATAATCTGGAGGATTTAAATTATGGCAGATAGATTGAGAGATTGTCTAGTAAGAATTAATTGAGGTATTTGGATTCATTCAAATTTGGTGGAGCCAAAATGAGGATTTTCAAGAGATTGATGTTGGTGGATTATTGAGTATTAAATTATTGCTTAGATGATCTTGAAATTTATTGATGATTACTAGAAGGTTGGATTATTTGATCGAGTTGTGGATCTATTGGATTGGATAAGGATCATAAAGTAATTGGTGGATATCATAAATTACAATGTTATTGGATTCTTGATAGAAAAATTCTATGGTTTGTCGTCGATTCAAATTAGAGCAAAGAATAAAGGTTTGTGGGATTATTTGTGAAATCAATAAGGTGCATTTGTGGTATATGATATTGGAATCAAGCATCTTTGGAAAGTTGAGATAATTATGTCTTTCTCGGATGAGCATTTGCGGAAGTTAAGCTCCTTTTGGTGGAATTCTGTGAATCGATAGGATAAGGGCATTTGAAGTCAACTCGAGCTTATAGCCGACTAAAGATGTACCATTCCAATTTGTTGTTGTATTCTATATTTCTCAGTTAAAGGAATACTTTATTGTCCCGAAGAACAAGTTATAATCATGAAGAAAGCTGAACAAGACACAAGAAGCAAGACCATAAAGTTCCACAAAGTGCAGTAGAACAACCATTCGAAGTCAAGCAACTTGGGAGCGTGAAGAGGACCTAAGAGCCGAGTTTCCCTCTCCTTTCTTTTTCCTAGTCCGTCCGAATCTCGGGACGAGATTCTTTCTAAGGGGTAGTTTGTAACACCAAATTGCTTATTTCAAATTTTTGGATAAAAAAAAATTTAAAATATTAAAATTAAATTAAATTGGTTTAAAATAAAAATAAGAGTTTTGTTTGTGTAAAATTTGAATTTTGTTTTGCCCTGATTTTCTGTTTTTAAGAAAGCTAGAGTTGAAAAGTAAGTTAAAAAAAACTTAAAAATATTATTAAATAAAATGATATTTTGATCTTCTATAAAATCCTAATTCAAATTAATTATTTGGATTTATTTGGCCTTTATTTGGTGCTCTGAGTTTTTCTAGTGTTTTAAAATCTATTTTGAATATAAAAAGTATTTTAAGTTTGAAAATTAAAATACCAACAAGTAGTTGAAATATTTTTATTAAGTCCAAAATGTCTCCGTGAAGTTCTTTGAATGTTTCGGAACCTTTGGAATTAATTTCATATTTTTCTGAGCTTTATTGAATTTTCTAGGCTTTTCTAAAAATCTAAATCAAATTTTTCCTCTCCTCTTTCCTCTCCCTCTTTTCTCTCACGATAAAACCCACGTTGAATAAAACTATTTTTCTTTACAAAATAATTTGGTCGAAAATCAAAATCCTTGCTGACGTCATAAATTTATTTTCCACAGAAAAATAATTCATTTTAAAATTATTTCCTTGATGACGTCATAATTTAATTTTCGGTTCAAAATAATTCCAGAAAATCGGTTTATTCTTTTCTCTCTTTTCAAACTTCCGAGAGCTCGTTCTCTTTCATTTTAACTCCGATTGAGCTCATTCAAATTTCTAAATTCATATAAAATTTAATCTATCCATTTATACCCTATTTTCAAATTTTTGAAATTTTTGAATTTATTTGGTTTAAACTAAAGCTTAATTAGAATTTTTATTTAATAAGATTAAATTAAAATTAATATTTACTAAAAATATTTTATTTGAGTTCTTTGAGTCTCAAGGAAGTTTACAAATTTTTTCAGATTTTTCGAAATTGTTTGAGCTCAATTCCAAAATCCCAAAAAAATAAAAAAGAAAGAGGAGCGCAGTTCCGCCGCCGCCATGGTCGGAATTTTCAAACTTCCATATCTTTTGATTTTCTCAATCGTTTTGAAATCAAGTGCGTTAACTTCCTCTCATGAAGAGCATTCCATTCCTAACCGCTTCCCACTTCTTTATGCGATTTTCACGAGAAACGAACCGCCACCGAAGACATTCGCTCGCTTGATCTCCCTCTCCGCCCACCTCCACCCCGTGAAAGCGAGCACCGGTGCCATTTCTCATCCTCATCCACCCCGAAAATCTCAAGTGCTCTCTCCTTTTCTCTCCACAATCATCATTTTTCTTTTGTGAACCAACCGCGTTCTACCGATTACCGCTCTCATGGAGTCCGATCACTTTTGACCACACCATTGGCTTTGCCTTCTCGCGTTACGTGGTGCTCACCGCCTTCACCGAGCATCACCGAGCATCGCGGACCACCGTACCAAACCGCTACCGTCGTTTCTCTCCTCAAGCACCGACCGTGTGTGTTCACAAAACCAAGGTGAGCATTGTGTTCCCGACGTTCTCCTCTTCGTTTCGCCGCAAACCTCACCCTCTAACTCCTCTCCGCTTGCCCGAATACCGATGCCAACCCGCGGTCGCGAATGTCTTCTCCGTCGTGTTTCGCCACCATCCGATGTCCGCTGGCCGAGCCGCCTGCACTGCTGAGTTCGTCTCGACGTGTTCTACGCCATGCTACCATCGCCTTCACTCGAAGATTCCCGAATCTCCGCCGACCGGTCGAGCCGACACTGAATCTGCACCTTCGCAGACACCACTTTTTGGTAAGCGCTTTGATTTTGTTCACGTCATATTGTGTCCTAGCCTCCAAACAATTTATCTACCATTTTATTTAATTTTTCGTGGAGCCAATTGTCAGAAATTGAACTTTCCGCAAAATGGTCAGATTGACTCCCGACGATTCTGCGTCTCTGTTGAGTTTTAGCCTGTCAGTAATTTTTCTTAGACTTGCCTCGCCGCGTTCTCGCCGTGCTCACTTCCGCTTCCCAAAAGCCTCCACAAATTTTTGCCTCCGACACCTCGCCATGGCTACCGATGGCATCTCGTGTCCCTATCTATCCGGAGGTGTTTTCCCAACCGTTCACGCCATATCGTGCCAAACCACCCAGTAGCTACCTTTCAAATGGTTTTGGATTCGCTTCACCGAGCACCAAGATATCAAGTTTTTCCTTTTTCTCTACCGTCGTCGTTCAAACGTCGATTGCGCCGTCTCCGATGGGTTTCCGGCTGAGACGACAATTTTCCTAGCTTTGCCAAGCCGCGTTTTAGCCCGTGCTCACCCTACATCTCCACGTTCCTTACCCGGTACTATCTCCCTCCAATGCTGTCGTTGTCGCAACATCGCCATCACCGCCGCTTTCCTCACCGCCGTGATTGCCGCTGCTCGACGCGTAACCATGTCACTACCTTTGCCTCGCTCCATTATTCCATTTTGTCCGTTCACCACCACTTCGCAACCATTCGACCCGCTCTATTTAAAAAGGAATTCTCGGTTTTGTTATCATTTCATGTGATATCTAAAACTTCCGATATCCGTTCTCCTCATTCGAACTCCGAATCTGTTGATTCTTTCTCCTAAATTCATCTAAAATCATAACCTTTTCTCCAGTATATATTTTATATTTTTGTGATTTTATTTGTATTTATTTATTCTTTGTATTCGCGTTTCAGCGTAGAATCCGACGTCACCAAGAATTTTCCGACCCACAAAGAAGAAAGTCAAGATATCGCACACGAAGGCAAGTCTCCTTTGATCATCTTGAACCTATGTTTGAGAAATATTTTAAATTATTTTAAAAGTTAATGCAATTTGCTATGTTACATAAAATGATAATTTCATTGTAAAGTAATAGTTAAACCGATGATTGTTATGCCCTCATTTGACATTGACAACCATGTACCTTTGACACCCTAGGATTTCCTTTGTCTCATTATTGAGATTATTACAAATTCTTTGATAATTGTTGTATCGGTGGTAAGATGCTTAGACATGCTTTATAACTTTAGTAACCTTGGAATGGTAATTACATTTGATGATCTATTCTTTTGTTCAGATGTGAGTGGCAATTGGTGTTGCCACGCTTCTTGTGAAATAAAATGCAATTTTGAAAATTGTTTAGACTGGGCGGATGGTTGGTTTGGATTGGTGCGGTTAGCACGAGATCTTGAAAAGTGTATGTTCCGCCTAGTCGATTAAGGACCGACTCTTGTGTTTGTCCATCCGAGCACTACCGCACAACCACATGTCTATATGGGTACGACCTAGTGATTAACTTATGATAGACTAGTTTAGGTACCACCGATGGAAAGTGGATACCGTGGTTACCGGTTATTCACGATGAGGGCGTGGTTACCGCACTCATACGGCGCAAGAGGGGCTTCATGGGTGGTTAACCTTCACGGTGAAACCTCGGTGGTGTCTAGCTAGACTAGAGTAAGGTAAAGGCTTTGTGATGAATTATCTGGGTCTCATGCCTAAGGAAGCATGTCGACTATTAAGATAACTTGTCTCTTGTGGGTAAAGTGTACAACCTCTGCAGTGTAAAACTATTGAATAGCCGTGCTTACGGTCAAGGCGGGCAAGGAATGCTTTCACATGGTAGATCTTTATTTTGGTTTTGAAATAAAAGTTTTGGGAAGCCAAGTGGTTGGAACTCCGGAGTTGTCCCGACGAGTGTAGCCAATGTGGGTGGTGTAACCTATTTTCTTGAACTTTGGCGGTTGCCATTGTTTAGTGTTGGTGGTTGAAACCTTCACTATAAAGTTGTCAATAGTTTCTATTAAAGCAATTACTTTATTAAACGATGCCTTCAAAATATTTAATGGTATTTGAAATAAAATATTGCTTTGTGCAAAAGAACCATAAAACCTTCCTTTGTAAAGCCTTGCATCTATTGCATTTTCCCAAGACTTGCGGAGTACTTTATGTACTCACATGCTACACTTAAACAAAATCTCGAGGATTATGAAGCTCAAGAAAGAGATTACGACTACTGCGTGTGGATTCGGCGAAGGCTTTACGGAGTGCTAGGTTGCGCTTCCCACCAATTGCACGTGGCGTATTGATGGGTCTTCCGCTGATTTATTTTGCTTCACTGTGCTTTATCTTTTGTGAGTTTGCGAGGTCTTGAAACCTCGCTTGTAATAAAGAGGCCTTTTGGTCCACTCTCTATTTATTGTAATAAAGCGTTGT
Organism: Bonia amplexicaulis; assembly: GCA_036346245.1. Lineage (NCBI taxonomy): Eukaryota > Viridiplantae > Streptophyta > Magnoliopsida > Poales > Poaceae > Bonia > Bonia amplexicaulis. The sequence continues at coordinate 3,417,686 of CM070744.1, forward strand.
TGGTTATGTATTCATCATCGTTTGACCGTGCACTAGCTTTGATCCGGGACTAGTGCTGTAATACACAGAGGGTCCGGATTCGGAAATCCGGGGTCCCGACACTTGTTCTACCCGGACCGCAATAGCCCTTATTTTCTCATCGCGCTAGGTCACGGGTCTCCTCCCATTCCTTCACCATCTTGTCCCATTGCTTCTTCTGGTTTTTTGTTACATCCCGGTAGGGTGAAGGAAGCGCGGTGTAGTGTGGGGTTTGGAAGTGCAGTGTGAACTGCGAAATGGAATGCACACTAATTTATAGGATTCATTTTCTCACTGAGCAAAGCTGGCCTCTTTTGTCATATCATTGAGCAAATGTCGGGACCCGGATTTCCAAATCCGACCCCTCTGTGTATTACAGCACTAGTCCCAGATCAAAGCTAGTGCACACAGTTAAACAGTGATGATTACAATAATATAGAGAGTACTGACCAAAGGTCTTACAACACAAACGAGGTTTCTAGACCTCACAAATAAACACAAACACAGCGGAAGCAATTAAACTTGATAAAGACCCATCAATACGCCACAGGCAATTGACTGGGGAGCGCGACCTAAACGTCTGGAAATCCTTCATCAAATCCAACCGCAGAGTAGTCGAAGCCTCCTTCTTGAACTTCATACTCCTCGAGATATATATTTAAGTGTAGCATGTGAGTACATAAAGTACTCCGCAAGTCTTGGGAAAATGCATTAGATGCAAGGTTTAACAAAGAAGGCTATATGGCTCTTTGCACAAAGCGACATTTTATTTCCAATACCAATAACTATTTTTGAAAGCGACAGCTTAACTCAAGTATTCACTCTAACTAAAATCATTAAGCATTTTTAATCGTAAAGATTCTACTACCAAGTTTGATACTACGGGTTCCAACCACCCACACCGGTTCCACCACGAGACAAAATCCCGAGAGTTCCATCCACTCTGGTTCCCAAAACTTTATTTTAAACCAAAAATAAAGATCTACCATGTGAAAGCATTCCTTGCTCGCCCTTGACCGTGGGCACGGCTATTCGAATAGTTTTACACTGCAGAGATTGTACACTTTACCCACAAGAGACAAGTTATCTTAATAGTCGACATGCTTCCTTAGGCATGAGACCCGGATAATTCATCACAAAGCCTTTACCTTACTCTAGTCTAGCTAGACACCACCACCGAGGATTCACCGTGAAGGGTTAACCACCCGCACGTAAGCCCCTCTTGCGCCATATGAGTACAAGAACCACATCCTCATCGTGAATAACCAAGAACCCGGCATCTAATGGATTGCGAAGGCTACGATAGCGAAAACAAAACTTTTCTACCGCGCACACAAGAACATCATGCTTACGGAGGATCATGGATCGTTACCACTAGACGCCAGCAATGCGGTGAAGAAGAGTTGGAGAAGCCGATCCAACCACGCGTCGAGGTAGTAGTGGAAGTAGTCGATCGTCCCGAACCGATCGTCTCCTCCACGCGATCAACCACACCACGAGCGGATCCAATCAGAGGTTGTTGATGCCGATCAACGCCGCAGCGAGCAAGGCCTCCTCCCGGTATCCACACGTCCGGTGGGCACGCCGATCGCGAGTGTACCAAAGACTCGCGAGCGGCTAGGGTTTGGCTCGAGGTGGCGGCTACGGATTAGCTCGGGATTATCGGTGCGTTCCTCACCCTCGCCTCCATATATATAGACCTCCTCACTTGGGCCTCGTGGACCGAGGCCCAATAGGAGTCTATCCGGATCTCTATCCGAATTGAGCCCATATCCGAATCACATTCAATTAGTGTTCCAACCCGTTAAGTGTGCGACCACAGAGGTTCACGTATACTTGGTCGCGACCCGAAACACCTTTCCGGTCACCACATTAATAGCGGCCTCTAGCAAGACATATTAACCCCAAAGTATACGTAAAGATCATATCTACTTGAACTCAGTAATGTTTTCATGTACTAATCCCTTTGCCTCACGATATAGATTAAGCTCAAGGCGAGACCTGTGTCATCCTCTTAATAGCTCAATCACTCTCTCGATTCCGTGATGGATTATAAACTCGTGATTGACTCCTCAATCACCTTGGCATGGCCATGCACTTTCATAATCCATTACATCGAGGGGCCCAGATATCTCTCCCATAAGGAGGGGCAAATTCTATCTTGATCATTCACATCCCACTACATGTTTCATGGCAAACCCAAAGACTACTTTTATGACTACCCGCCATTTAGTAGTGTTTAGTAGTCCCAAAGTAGCTACTACGCATGGGGGAACCATGATGATCTCAAGTCTTAAGGATTCCACATAAACACTACTTGAGACCAACCGATGACACTTGGAATCTCTGCGGTGTCTCATGGCGGGTCTATCCAACATATGTTCACTAACACATGTCCATATTATTGATTTGGTATCTCCATACCATGATCCATGAGACATGATCATCAATCAATACATATCTTGATCTTTGAATCATATTTGTTCCTCATATGAAATATAATCGTGGATCATTTAGAAATAGCAACATTTTGGCATTAAGAGTCTCATGAATAAGTCACATACTCATTGATCAATAATGATAATGTCTATTTCAAGGAACAAAGCAATGTATCATAAACATAGTATGTGATATATTCAACATCTCCATGTTGCCTCTAGGGCATATCACCAACAGCCTCCCACTTGCACTAGAGTCAACCATGTAGGTATCTAATACCCATTGCCCTAGTGTGAGCCTCATGCTTTGGTGGGAAGCGGCTTTGTCAACGGATCCGCAATGTTCAAATCCGTGTGTACTTTGCATATCTTAACATCGCCTCTCCACAATCTCGCGGATGAGATGAAATCGCCATAGAATGTGCTTGGACTTACAGTGCGATCTAGGCTCCTTGGCTTGCGAATGGCTCCACTTGTTGTCACAAGAGAGGTCCATTGGGTGGAGGCACTAGCCATCACACCAAGCTCGAAACAAATTTCTTGATCCAAACAAATTCTTTAGCTTTCGAAGCCGCTATGTACTCGGCTGTTGTAGAATCAAGAACTGTCTCTCGCTTGGAACTCTTCCACTTACCGCACCGCCATTCAGTGAGAACACAAATCCCGATTGCGATCTAAAATCATCTTTGTCGGTTTGAAGCTAGCATCGGTGTAACCATTTACAACGAGCTCTTCCTCACCCCATAGACGAGGAACACATCTTTAGTTCTTCTCAAGTACTTCAAGATGTTCTTACGATAATCCGCTGACTTTCACCGGATCTCGATCGTATCTACTCGTAGCACTTAAAGCATACGAGACATCCGGACGTGTACAAAGCATGGCATACATAATGGATCCAATAGTGAAGCATATGGAATCGCATTCATTTTATCCCGCTCATCGGTGTACTAGGACACCGATTCTTGCTAAGATTTATACCATGTGACATAGGTAGGAAGCCTTTCTTGAATCCGCATGTTGAACCTTTTCAACACCTTGTCAATGTACGTATCTTGGCTTAATCCAATCGACCTTTTGATCTATCTCTATAGATCTTGATGCCCAGAATATATGCGCCTCTCCTAAGTCTTTCATAGAGAAACTACTTTTCAATGAAGACTTAATGATTCGAAACATAGGAATGTCATTTCCGATCAATAATATGTCATCCACATATAAGACCGTAAACACGAGTGCGCTCCCACTAGCCTTTTGTAAACACAAGGCTCTTCTTCGTTCTTGATGAAACCAAACCCTTTGATTACTTCATCAAAGCGAATGTTCCAACTCCGAGATGCTCGCTTTAATCCATAAATGGATCTTTGCGACTTGCATATCTTTCTAGTCGATCATGGATCGACAAAACCGTGGGCTGTGTCATGTACATATCCTCACTCGATTTCCATTAAGGAAAGCTGTTTTGACATCCATTTGCCATATTTCATAGTCGAAATAAGCAAAGAATCGCTAGAATGATCCGAATAGACTTTAGCATTGCGACGGGCTAAAAAGTTTCATCATAATCAACACCTTGAATTTGTTTGAAACCTTTGGCCACCAATCGCGCTTTATAGATGTGAACATTTCCATCTATGTCTATCTTTTTCTTGAAAACCCATTTGCACTCAATGGTTTTAACACCATCAGGTGGATCAACCAAGTTCCAAACTTGATTACTGTGCATGGATTCAATTTCAGATCTCATGGCTTCAAGCCATTTCTCAGAGTCTGGTCCCACCATCTCTTCTTCATAGGTCTTAGGTTCATCGTTGTCTAACAACAATATATCCCGTTGTTGAGTAGTCAAGAACATGTACCTCTCGTGTACACGACGTGACCTCTCGACCTCGTGGTGCGGTGTGTCCACAACAGGTTTTCAACAGTTTGTTCATCTGTTGTGGTTACAGGAGCTGAAACGCTTTGGTGTTTCGAATTTCTTCAAGTTGCACCATGCTCCCACTATCCCTTCTTGAGAGAAACTCTTTCTAAGAAGACACCATGTCAGCGACAAACACTTTGCCTTCTTCTTGATTATAGAAGTAATATCCTTTTGTTTCCTTAGGATACCCGATAAAGAAGCATTTATCGATTTAGGACCTGGCTTATCGATTGTAAACGTTTTACATAAGTCTCACATCCCCAAATCTTAAGAAAAGACAAGCTAGGACGTTGTCCTGTCCACATCTCATATGGTGTCTTTTCTACGATTTTGATGGAACTCGCTTAGTGTGAAAGCTACTGCTTCAAGAGCTACCCCAAAAGACAACGGAAGATCACGTGGCTCATCATGGGCGCACCATATCTAATAAGGTGCGATTTCTCGCTCGAGATACCCCATTCCATTGAGGTGTTCGGCGGAGTCAATTGTGGAACAATTCCACAATCCTTCGATGATTACCAAACTCATGGCTCAAATACTCGCCTCCACGATCGGATCGTAGAAACTTGATTGTCTTGCCTAAATGATTTTGCACTTCATTTTGGAATTCTTTGAACTTTTCAAAGGATTCAGACTTATGCTTCATCAGGTAGATATATCCATATCTACTAAAGTCATCAGTAAAAGTTATGAAGCATCGAAAACCACCTCATCGTTGAGCTCATTGGTCCACATACATCGAATGTACGAGTGCCAATAAGTCACTTGCCCGCTCACCTTGACCGGTGAAAGGTGCTTTGTCATCTTGCCAAGTAAACAAGATTCGCATGTCTCAAATGATTCAAAATCAAATGAGTGCGAATACCATCTCTATGGAGCTTCTCCATGCTTTCTCATTTATGTGACCTAAGCGGCGATGCCAAATAAACGTGGATTCAAATCATTCGATCGTTGCCTCTTTGTATTAATGTTATAGACCGATGACTCTTCAAGAGTAAGAACATATAACTCATTCACCAATGGAGTATGATAATAGAACATATCTTTGAAATAAAGAGAACAACCATTGTTCACGGATCTAAAGTCATAACCTTCGCTTGTAAACATGAAGCGTAAATAATGTTCTTGGAAAGAGATGGAACACAATAACAATTATTCAATTCCAAAACTAATCACGAAGGTAAAGACAATGGCATGGTGCCAATGTACCACCGCAGCAACTTTTGCTCCATTGCCAACGCGAAGATCCACTTAGCTCCTCCTCAAACTTCTACTTCTTCTTAGCCCCGCAACGATTTGCAAATGTGAGCAACCGATCCGGTATCAAATACCCAAGAATCGAGAGATGAAGTAGCAAGATTGATTTCTATAACATTTATACCGGAGCGGAAGTCGTACTTCCTTCTTTTCTCAAGATCCTCCAAGTACTTTGGGCGCCTTTTCCAATGTCCCGATTGCTTACAGTGGTAGCAATCGCATCGAGCGAGGCCTTCTTGACTTGCTTGGCCTTAGAACCGCTCGCGATCTCATCGAGCTAACTTTCTTTGACCGCGCCTTTCTTTACATAGGGCTTGCCCTTGCCTTTCTGCATCATCATCACATGATGGCTGCTTTTCTTAATGCTTTCCTCGGCTGATTTTAGCATCCCATGCAACTCGGCCCAAGGTCTTGTCCATGTTGTTCATGTGATAGTTCGTAATGAATGGCTCAAAGCTCGAGGGCGCGATCAAGAATCACATCGGTAGCCAACTCTTGGCTAAGGGAAAACCAAGCTTTTCCGGACTCTCAATGTAGCCAATCATCTTAATCACATGAGGGTCGACGGATTCCTTCGCAAGCCTCGCACGCAAACAAGGACTTTGAAGTGATGAACCTCTCAGCCCTTGCTTGGTTCTCAAACATACCACGCAACATTGTGGCAAGCATGAGACAGCTCACATCAAGGTAATCATTCGCTTGCTTCTCATAAGCTTTCCGTGCAGCCACAGTAGCATTATCGGGCAAGTCATCGGGATAAGGAGACTCAAGGACATGCTCCTTGCGCTCTTGCTTGACAACAATTCTCGGGTTGCGATACCAATCCAAAAGTTTGTTCCATTGAGTTTTTCTTTCTCAAGAATAGATCGCAAATTAAAAGAACTGGATGCGGCATTAGTTGACATGATCTACAACAAAGAATATGCAAAGTTTAGCACTATGTTCATGTTTGATCTTCCATTAAACAATTTAACAAAGATATTCCCACTATATGTTTTGTAATCGTCTTCCCTCTAACGACATATAGTGGTCAAGATCCATGTTCATCTAAGTTCTAGTGAGCTTTGGCATCACTGCTAGAAACTTAGTGACGTGGGTAAGCAACACTTGCTAATCACATCTTATGTGACTCTTGTTTGTTGTGTGGCATCCAATGCCCGGCTCCCAACACCATGCCCCAAGGCCCAAATCTAATTTGATAGCCTTGTCAAGTAAACCAATACTATGCATGTGGATGTCCGACATCCACCCTATTAGATCAAGATAGTTGATGGTACTGCTTTGGCGGACCTACCAAACAATGATCATGATTCTTATAGCGCAACAATTGGAAGGGCATCAAAACAAATTCTTAATTTTTCTTGAGAGAAGCTATTCTATCATGAAAAACTAACCCTTAGTTGGTATGGCATGAAAGAATAGTATGACAAGAAATAAACATCACATGCATATAATCACATTATACTGTGAATGGTATGGCATTTTGTATCGTAGTGGTCGCCATCGCCATGGTTCCACGGTGATATTCTTCGCCACACTTCTTGTCCTCTTTGTCATCATGCTTGAAGCCTCCATAGCAAAGAACTAAACTATTACAACTAATAGGTAGCAAATGAATTACATGAGGAGCTCAAGCATCACAAGTCGACACGCAGTCGTTATACAATTAAAGAACGACCTCAACCCATTTGTGATTAATACGACACACAGGCCGCCAAAACACACATGCATCACATATGCATCTATGCCATACCATTCACATCATTCCCTGCAAAAACAAGTTAAGCGTAGAACATATTCTACCGCCCTGACATGAATGTGTTTCTATAACAATCTATGCGTGTGCATAACGGCGGTCCTACTGAATTACATAGATCGCATCTATGAAATCGCTATGAAAATCTCATCGGGCGATCAAATCAACCCAAATCCAAGCCATTCAAAATGTCTCAATTTTCATTAGATCAATCACATCAATCATCGCGATCGGTATGCTTGAGGAGACCGCAACACAAGACCTCGATCTGTTGGCTCAATCTCGACCGTCTTGCGCATTAGCCCGATGGTGTTACCAAAGGTAGGGGCAAGTCGCAGCGTACATCAAAGAAGGAGCACGAACTAATCTTTTTGGCCACATGATGCTATCAACTCATACATATTCCAACCCCTTATGACCAATTGATCTAGTCCGTAATGGATCCAATCTATTACAACCGCATATCAACATATGCGCCGATCCGATCGCAAACTAAGCAAGATAGCTCGATACCACTAATGGATTGCGCCAAGGCTACGATAGCGAAAACAAAACTTTTCTACCGCACACAAGAACATCATGCTTACGGAGGATCATGGATCGTTACCACTAGACGCAGCAGCAATGAAGAAGAGTTGGAGAAGCCGATCCAACCACGCCGTCGGTAGTAGTGGAAGTAGTCGATCGTCCGAACCGATCGTCTCCTCCACGCGATCAACCACACCACGAGCGGATCCAATCAGAGGTTGTTGATGCCGATCAACGCCGCAACGAGCAGCGCCTCACCGGTATCCACACGTCCGGAATGGAACGCCGATCGCGAGTGTACCAAAGACTCGCGAGCGGCTAGGGTTTGGCTCGAGGTGGCGGCTACGGATTAGCTCGGGATTATCGGTGCGTTCCTCACCCTCGCCTCCATATATAGACCTCCTCACTTGGGCCTCGTGGACCGAGGCCCAATAGGAGTCTATCCGGATCTCTATCCGAATTGAGCCCATATCCGAATCACATTCGAATTAGTGTTCCAACCCGTTAAGTGTGCGACCACAGGGTTCACGTATACTTGGTCGCGACCGAAACACCTTTCGGTCACCACATTAATAGCGGCCTCTAGCAAGACATATTAACCCCAAAGTATACGTAAAGATCATATCGGTGAACTCGTAATGTTTTCATGTACTAATCCCTTTGCCTCACGATATAGATTAAGCTCAAGGCGAGACTGTGTCATCCTCTTAATAGCTCAATCACTCTCTCGATTCCGTGATGGATTATAAACTCGTGATTGACTCCTCAATCACCTTGGCATGGCCATGCACTTTCATAATCCATTACATCGAGGGGCCCGAGATATCTCTCCCATAAGGAGGGCAAATTCTATCTTGATCATTCACATCCCACTACATGTTTCATGGCAAACCCAAAGACTACTTTTATGACTACCCGATTCACGAGTAGTGTTTAGTAGTCCCAAAGTAAGCTACTACGCATCTTTGGGAACCATGATGATCTCAAGTCTTAAGGATTCCACATAAACACTACTTGAGACCAACTGATGACACTTGGAATCTCGCAATGTCTCATGGCGGGTCTATCCAACATATGTTCACTAACACATGTCCATATTATTGATTTGGTATCTCCATACCATGATCCATGAGACATGATCATCAATCAATACATATCTTGATCTTTGAATCATATTTGTTCCTCATATGAAATATAATCGGGGATCATTTAGAAATAGCAACATTTTGGCATTAAGAGTCTCATGAATAAGTCACATACTCATTGATCAATAATGATAATGTCTATTTCAAGGAACAAAGCAATGTATCATAAACATAGTATGTGATATATTCAACATCTCCATGTTGCCTCTAGGGCATATCACCAACAAAGATCCACTTTCCATTTGGTGGTACCTATACTAGTCTATCATAAGTTAATCACCAGGCCGTACCCATATAGACATGTGGTTGTACCGGTGGTGCTCGAGCGGACAAACACAAGCGTCGGTCCTTAATTGACTAGGGCGGAACATACACTTTACAAGATCTCGTGCTAACGCACCAATCCAAACCAACCATCCGCCTCGGTCTAAAACAATTTGCTCATTTTATTTTGTTTCACAAAACAGTGTCAACACCATCTGCCACTAAATTCCGATCAAAAGTCTAGTTCATTGAAATATAATTCCCAATCCAAAGTTACTAAAGTTATATATCTTGTCTAAGCATCTTACTACCGATACAACAATTATCAAAGATTCATAATAATCTCAATAATGAGACAAGGGAATTCCTAGGGTGTCAAAGGTACATGGTTGTCATAGTCAAACGAGGGCATAACAATTATTCGGTTTAGCTATTACCTCTACAATGTAAACTATCATTTTATGTAACATAGCAATGCATTAAATTTAAAATAATTGAAAACATTTCACAAACATAGGTTCAAAGATGATCAAAGGAGACTTGCCTTGTGGGTGAATTCTGTTTCTCTTGTTGCGGCTCTGCGAACTCTTCGACCAGATCGGATTCTACGCGCAAAATGAGAACACAAAGGACAAATAAATACAAATAAAAGTACAAATATTATAATAATATTGCTGGAATGAAGTTTATAAATTTAGATGAATTTAGGAGGAAGTTTCAATGGATTCGGAGTTCAAACGAGGGAGAAAGGGTTTTTGAAATTTAAATTTTAAATTTCAAAATATCAAATAAATTTCAAAAATTTGAAAGGATGGCAGAAATGTAAAGATTGGAATTTTTGATGAATTTAGAAATTTGAATGGACTCAATCGGAGTTAGGATGAAAAAGTTATGGCCTTGGGAAGTTTGAAAACAACTAAAAAGAATAAACTGGATTTTTGGAATTATTTTTCTAAAGGAAATTCGGAATTATGACGTCAGCGGGAATTTCTTTTGGCGAATTATTTTTAAGCGAGAATCGGGTTTATGACGTCGGTGGCGTCCGACGCCACCGATGAACCCCAGCGGGTGGGTCTCGGTCCATGGACCGGGTCCGCGGAGGAAGGGATGGCCGAGGTGGCACCTGACGGTGCGTGGCCGACGCAGCGAGGAGGGGCCGAGGTGGCGAGGCGTGGCGCCGCGTGGCTGCCACGCCGGCGCGAGGCGTGGCGTGGACATGCCCGGCGAGGAGGAGCTCGGGGCTGCGCCCGGAGCTCCGGTGGCCGCGGCGGCCATGGAAGGCGGAGGAGGGAGAGGAAGGAGAGGAACCCACTCACCTTGGTGCGGGGCCGGCGACGAGGAGGAGGCGGCGGCAGGCGCGCACTGCCGGGCGGTGGGCGGCGGGAGGAGATTGAAGGTGGAGGAGGTGGAGGGAGGCAAGGGTGCTCGGGGGTTTAAATAGGGTCGGGAGCAACAGGCGTGAGGGATTTCACGGGAGTGGGGAGGTGGGCGGCGCGGTTACAGGCGGTTGGGGAGTGGGGCGTGGGGAGAGGGGAGGTGGGGCGTGGGGAGAGGGGCGGTTAGGGAGGAGGTGGGGCGTTAGGCGCAAGAGAGGAGGAGGTCAGGGTGGGGCGCGGCGGCGGTGCAGGCGGCGCGAGGAAGAAGGAGGAGGCGCGGGAAGACAGGGGCGACGGTGGGGCAGGGCGGGCGGGAGAGGGGAGGCGCCGGCAGTGGGCCCAGAGCGGCAGTGAGAGAGAGGAGCGGGCGGGTGAGATCGGCCGGTGGGCGGCGTGGCAAGGATCTGCCCGTCCACGTGGCGGGCGGGGAGGGAAGGCGGGATGGCGGGGCGACGTGGACGGTGATCCGGCCGTCCACGTATGGCGGGAGGGAGGAGGAGTTTTAAATTTTTATTTTTAATTTTTGTTTTACAGAAAATACTAGAAACTTAATAAGCCTCAGAAAAATATGAAATTACTTTCAAAAATTCTAGAAAAATTTATATAAGTTTTTAGATACCTTTTGAGCTTAAATAAAATATTTCCAAGATGTTTTGAAGATATATTTTCATATTAAAATTTCTTTTTCACTCTAAAAATTGATTTTAAAAACTGGAAAACTCAGGAAAATTCAAATAAAATCCAAATATTTTAAAATAATTAATTTGAATTTAAATTTTCAAGATTTGCAAAATTTGGGATGTTACAAACCTACCCCCCTTAGGATGAATCTCGGCCCCGAGATTCGGATGGACTGGGAAAAAGATCGGGAAACTCTGATCTCAAATCTTCTTCACGCTCCCAAGTTGCTTCAGACTCGGAATGATTACTCCATTGTACTTTACAGAATTTGATGTTCTTGCTTCTGGTTCGACGTTCTGCTTCATCCAAAATTTTGACTGGATACTCTGGATATGTTAGGTCCTCTTTCAAAGTCACTTCTTCTAAAGGCATTTGTTCTTCTGGCACTCTGAGACATTTTTTTAACTGTGACACATGAAAGACGTCGTGCACATTCGACAACTGAGGTGGGAGCTTTAACTGGTAAGCAACTTCTCCCCTTTTGGTTAGAACAGGGAATGGTCCAATAAATCTCGGAGCAAGTTTCCCAGTAACACTGAAACGACGCAGACCCTTGAGAGGTGAAACTTTCAAATACACATGATCTCCAGGTATAAGTTCTAAAACTCTTCGACGATTGTCTGCGTAGCTTTTCTGTCTTGTTTGTGCTGTCTTTAATCTGTCTTGAACCAGACGAACTTGCTCTTCTGCTTGCTTCAACACATCAGGTCCAAATACTTGTCCTTCTCCTGTTTCTTTCCAATACAATGGTGTTCTGCATTTTCTGCCGTACAGTAGTTCAAACGGAGACATTTGCAAGCTAGATTGATAGCTGTTGTTATAAGAGAATTCTGCATATGGCAAATTTTGATCCCAGCTAGCTTTATTTGCCAAAGCACAAGCTCTCAAAGATGTCTTCCAATATTTGATTTACTCTTTCCGTTTGTCCATCGGCCTCATGGATGATATGTCAGATCGAAATTCAAGTTTGTCCCCAAGAGTTCATGCAGCCTCTGCCAGAATCTTGATGTGAATTGTGATCCTCTATCGGACACGATTTTCTTTGGGACTCCATGTAAACAAACTATTCTTGACATGTATAACTCTGCGAGTTTATCTCCAGAGTATGTGGTCTTCACAGGTACAAAGTGTGCAACTTTTGTTAGTCGGTCCACAATAACCCAAATTGAGTCATAACCCGACTTGGTTCTTGGCAATCCTGTTATGAAGTCCATACCAATTTCTTCCCACTTCCATTCAGGTATCTGTAAAGGTTGCAGAAGTCCACAGTCTCGATGTTCACTTTGACTCACCGGCACACATCACACAAGGCTACATATTCAGCAATTTCCTTTTCATACTTGACCACCAAGATCTTTCTTTGAGATCTTGATACATTTTCGTGCTTAGGGGTGAATTGAGTATCCGCACTCGTGAGCTTCCTTCAGATTAGTTCTTTTATTTCTTTCTTTTCGGTGCAAGAATTCTTTTTCCAAACCAAAGGATACCTTCTTCATCTTCCGAAAATTTGGTGCTTTTCCTTTTCATATTCTCTTTGATTTCTTTGACATGACTATCTTCTCTTTGGGCTTCCTTTATCTGGTTCTCTAAAATTGGTTGAATCTCCAAAGTAGCTAGGAATCCTTCCTCCACTACTTTTAGATTGAGCCGCTGAAATTCTTCATGAAGTGCGTGTCGACCGCCTTTGATCATCAGATTATTGCAATAGCTTTTTCGCTCAAGGCGTCGGCTACTACATTAGCCTTTCCTCGGATGGTAATGAATTCCCACATCATAATCCTTTATTAACTCCAACCACCTTCTCTCGTCTCGATTGAGGTCGTTGAGTGAAAATATATTTCAAACTCTTGTGATCCGTATAAATTTCACAACAGTTCTTGATTAAATAATGCCTCCAGATTTTTAGAGCATGCACAACAACTAGTTCTAAATCATGGGTTGGTAGTTCGCTCATGCGGGCGCAATTGCCTTGAAGCATAAGCTACCACCCTTCCTTCTTGCATCAGAATACAGCCTAGACCTTGTCTGGATGCATCGCAGAATATTTCAAAATCCTTCCTGATATTTGGAAGAGTCAATACTGGTGCAGAAGTTAACCTCTTTTTCAGCTCTTGGAAACTGTCTTCACATGATTTACTCCATTCAAACTTCTTTTCTTTCTTTAGTAATTGGGTGAGAGGTCTGGCTAGCTTGGAGAATCCTTCTATGAAGCGACGATAATAACCAGCTAATCCCAGAAAACTTCTCGATCTCGCCATCGACTTGGGTTGCGTCCGCTAAGTACATCATCACCTTCTGGATCTCTGAGACACTCCTCCTGCTGAAATAACATGACCCAAGAAATCTACTTTCTTTAACCAGAACTCACACTTGCTGAACTTGGCATATAGCTGGTGTTCTCTGAGTTTTTCCAATACTATCCTCAGATGTTGGGCATGTTCTTCTTCATTTCGAGAATAAATTAGAATGTCGTCAATGAACACGACGACAAACTTATCCAAATATTCCATAAACACCTTATTCATCAGATTCATAAAATATGCAGGAGCATTGGTCAAACCAAAGGACATTACTGTAAACTCGTATAATCCATAACGAGTAGCAAATGTTGTCTTTGGTATATCCTCCGGTCTGATCTTCATTTGATGATAACCTGATCGAAGATCAATCTTGAAAAAGACACATGATCCTTTTAACCGATCAACTAAGTCATCTATCACGGTAGAGGGTACTTGTTCTTGATTGTTGCATCATTCAATGCTCGGTAATCCACACACATACATAGACTGCCATCCTTTTTCTTCACTAGAAGTACTGGTGCTCCCCATGGTGAAGAACTTGGTCTGACAAATCCTTTCTCTTGTAGTTCTTCGATCTGCTTCTTGACTTCGCTAGATCATTGGCGGACATCCGGTAGGGTCTCTTGAAATTGGGGCATTCCGTGCAGTTAATAACAAATTCAACTTCTATCTGGTGGCAATCCCGGTAAATCTTCCGGAAATACGTCTGGATATTCTTGTACTATAGGCACTTTTTCCATAGTTATTCCCTTCAAGCTATTCAACTCACAACCATTCCTTGTGGATAAACTCGGCTTGCACTCTATTTGGATTCCTTCAGAGTTGGTAAGAGTAATAGCACGGTTGGCACAATCTATCTGCCCTTTATACTTGGTTAACCAATCCATTCCAAGTATCACATCTAGACTATTGGAGTCTATTATAATAAGATCACTAGGAACTTGACTCCATTTATATCTACTGTTGCTCTAGGCGCAATCGTATTAGTCCTCATTTCCTTCCCTATGATTGGACTAGCATATTATTCTTTAACAATTGAGCACTCAAATTGTTTCTTTCATCAAATCCTTTGGAAATAAACGAATGCGAAGCTCCAGAATCAAATAATACTGAGGCAGGTACTGAGTTGACAAGGAACTTACCCAGAACTACCTCTGGTGCTTCTGGTCGCTCACGGTAACATGGTTGACATGTCCCCTGCTTATCACTTGTGGAGTCCTTGCCGCTATGGTGTTCCACGGACTTGTCCTGCTGGTGGGGCTCGTCTTTGGAGTAGTCCCCGTGTTGAAACGGACAGAGTCACTTCTTTGGGCGTTTATGGACGATTGTTGGCGTAATGCCCCATGTTCTTGCAGCTTGAAGCATCAATTCCTGCTTGCAGCGGTCTTGTTTTGTTGGGCTTGACCTCCATTGATTGGTCGTGGAGCCTGAGGTATTGGACGAGGTCCACTGATTGGTGTCCTCGGCACACTCGGCATAGAAGGCCTGAAAAAATGTGGCTGATTTGGACGGTGGCGAGTGTTGTTGGCACCCTGCTGTGCCTGAAATTTCCTCTTCCAGACTTCATGTAATTGGCGTTGAGCATCTTCTTGGATGATTGCTTTGTTCACCATGTGCTTTGGAAAGTTGGATAATCATTAGACACTAATCGCACCTTGAGATTGGGATCCAGCCCTTGCATGAATCTCCAAATTTTGCCGCATCGGTTGCAACATCCTCTCAAGCATATCGGCCGCTTGGGTAAATTTGTTCGGATACTCGATCACCGAGGTTTCCTTGCTGCAACTTATAGAATTCCATCCTTTTCATTTCCATGATACCAAGTAGGAATATGTGCGATGCGGAATGCTTCTTCAAACTCATTAAGTGATATCTTGTGCATTCGGTGAGCAAGACAATAGTTCTCCCACCAATTAGTGCAATTCCTTTCACCGGTGAGCGAGATACAACACTTTTTCATTCCCATTGCATTGTGCCAAATTCAGTTTCCTTTCAACGTCCTTGATCCAGTCGTCAGCTTCCATCGGGTCAACTGACCCACTGAAAGTTGGGGGACGAGTTCTCATAAACTCCCGCAGCTTGGATTGCGGTGCTTGAATGGGTGCCTGTGGAATCTGTTGGACTTGGTTTTGGGCTAAGGCTTGGAGTAATCAGAATCGCATGGCCATCATCTGCTCCAAGTTAGGGGCTTGAACCGGGGTGGAATTGGATTATTGCCTTGGTGAGCATTGACATTCTCGTTTGTTGCACCTTTGTTCCTTGTGTTCACCATCTTCGTGGTAATCGGGGTTAGCAAAGGAAAGAGGAAGTATCATAGGTAAGAGATTAGGGAGACTAAACCACATCCCAAACAAACACAAGGAAAACACGGACAACAAAATGAAAGGAAATTTGTCTTGAATTCAAATTAAATTTTTAAAGGAAATGGTCTGTACCACGTGTGCACAAGTGCTTGGTACACCCATCCCACACACTAGAATAAAATACAAATCGTTCTAAGGAATTAAGCATTAAATTGGGTGCTCTTCTCTCGCAACTACTTGTCCTCCTCGAAGACAAGCTCCTCGGATCCTCCTCTGGATCCTCCTCTAGGGTACCCATGTGGCGCACCTACAACCACACTCGGGCGGTTGCAAGAAGCACGGAGTGGAGATGGTCTCTCTCACTGGAGGCAATAGACCGAGAGCAGGAACGTGAGCGAGAGAGACTGCGTCTCTTGCTGGAGTCTCCGATGTCGATGTCGGGCAAAGGACTAGGGCGCCGCACACTCTTCGCCGCCGTGAGTAAGGTACGGGGTCTGTGGCGACGAGTCGAGCCTCGTTGTTGGGGACGACGGCCGTGTACTTGGTGAAGATGGTGTGTAGTCGGGTGGAGACTGCTGTCTGGCTCGGGGTCGCCCCGGCTCAAACTCTGCTGCTGGCTCGATGAGCCGAGCACGGAGAGTGTCGGAATCTTGGTAGCCGAAGTGAGAAGCATCCGTCGTCAATCTCCTCCAAAGCGCCGGGCGTGGTGGTCGCCATCGCTGAGTGAGTGAACTCGATGTGAAAGGCGGGGATCGTCCACGGCGATCTCGAAGGGCTGCGGATGACTCTGTCCCGCACAAGTGGATGAAAAGAAACAATAAGGCGACCGCTGCAGAATCTCCTGGTAAACCTGACACAGACCAGTTATGGCCTGACGAGCTGCATCCTGAGTGGCGTCCGAACGATCAGTCCGAGGATGATCAATGGGGTATCTATGGGGTTCAAATTCCCCTTCCCGTGCATACAGGAATACCTCCATTGTCCAAGAATCTCGATCCAATATCCGGACTTTCTGCCCTCTGAAGATAGGCGGTGAGCGGAACTTCGTGTCTTGCATTAATTGGTGAAGAAGCTCAACAAATGCACCCTCAGTCTCAGCATGGAAGATGTAGTCCCACGAATCTGCGGAGATAGAGCCGGCCATCTACAAATTTTGAAAAGATAGAGAAGTTTAGTAAACAATTTTGAGTAAGTGATTATAAATAGAACAGAGATAAAGAAGTATAGAAACATTTTCTAAAATATATATTTTTAATAAATATAGGTCCTTAAGGCTTTTGCCATTCTAAACTAGGTCACGTCCTACAGTCAACATTGGCTCTGATACCATCTCTGTCGGGACCCGATTTCCAATCGACCCTCCGTGTATTACAAAGACTAGTCCCAAATCAAAGCTAGTGCACACAGTTAAACAGTGATGATTACATTGCCAAAGACGAATATTACAATAATATAGAGAGTACTGACCAAAGGTCTTACAACACAAACGAGGTTTCTAGACCTCACAAATAAACACAAACACAACGGAAGCAATTAAACTTGATAAAGACCCATCAATACGCCACAGGCAATTGATTGGGGAGCGCGACCTAAACGTCTGGAAATCCTTCATCAAATCCAACCGCAGAGTAGTCGAAGCCTCCTTCTTGAACTTCATACTCCTCTGAGATATATATTTTAAGTGTAGCATGTGAGTACATAAAGTACTCCGCAAGTCTTGGGAAAATGCATTAGATGCAAGGTTTAACAAAGAAGGCTATATGGCTCTTTTGCACAAAGCGACATTTTATTTCCAATACCAATAACTATTTTTGAAAGCGACAATTTAACTGAAGTATTCACTCTAACTAAAATCATTAAGCATTTTTAATCGTAAAGATTCTACTACCAAGTTTGATACTACGGGTTCCAACCACCCACACTGGTTCCAGCCACCAGGACAAAATCCCCGAGAGTTTCATCCACTCTCGGGTTTCCAAAACTTTATTTTAAACCAAAAATAAAGATCTACCATGTGAAAGCATTCCTTGCCCGCCCTTGACCGTGGGCACGGCTATTCGAATAGTTTTACACTGCGGAGGTTGTACACTTTACCCACAAGAGACAAGTTATCTTAATAGTCAGCATGCTTCCTTAGGCATGAGATCCAGATAATTCATCACAAAGCCTTTACCTTACTCTAGTCTAGCTAGACACCACCCACTGAGGATTCACCGCTGAAGGGTTAACCACCCGCATGTAAGCCCCTCTTGCGCCATATGAGTACAAGAACCACTGTCCCTCATCGTGAATAACCGGTAACCACGCATCCACTTTCCACTGGTGGTACCTATACTAGTCTATCATAAGTTAATCAGCTAGGCCGTACCCATATAGACATGTGGTTGTACGGTAGTGCTCAGACTGGACAAACACAAGCGTCGGTCCTTAATTGACTAGGGCGGAACATACACTTTACAAGATCTCGTGCTAACCGCACCAATCCAAACCAACCATCCGCCCTGGTCTAAAAACAATTTGCTCATTTTATTTTGTTTCACAAAACAGTGGCAACACCATCTACCACTAAATTCCGATCAAAAGTCTAGTTCATTGAAATATAATTCTCAATCCAAAGTTACTAAAGTTATATAGCTTGTCTAAGCATCTTACTACCGATACAACAATTATCAAAGATTCATAATAATCTCAATAATGAGACAAGGGAATTCCTAGGATGTCAAAGGTACATGGTTGTCATAGTCAAACGAGGGCATAACAATTATTCGGTTTAGCTATTACCTCTACAACAGAAACTATCATTTTATGTAACATAGCAATGCATTAAATTTAAAATAATTGAAAAACATTTCATAAACATAGGTTCAAAGATGATCAAAGGAGACTTGCCTTCGTGGGTGAATTCACGATTCTCTTGTTGCGATTCTGCGAACTCTTGACCGGATCGGATTCTACGCATAAACGAGAACACAAAGGATAAATAAATACAAATAAAAGTACATATATTATAATAATATTACTGGAATGAAGTTTATAAATTTAGATGAATTTAGGAGGAAGTTTCAATGGATTCGGAGTTCAAACGAGGGAGAAAGGGTTTTTGAAATTTAAATTTTAAATTTCAAAATATCAAATAAATTTCAAAAATTTGAAAGGATGGCAGAAATGTAAAGATTGGAATTTTTTATGAATTTAGAAATTTGAATGGACTCAATCGGAGTTAGGATGAAAAGTTATGGCCTTGGGAAATTTGAAAACAACTAAAAAGAATAAACTGGATTTTTGGAATTATTTTTCTAAAGGAAATTCGGAATTATGATGTCAGCGGGGAATTTCTTTTTAACTCTAAAAATTGATTTTAAAAACTGGAAAACTCAGGAAAATTCAAATAAAATCCAAATATTTTAAAATAATTAATTTGAATTTAAATTTTCAAGATTTCCAAAATTTGGGATGTTCTGACAAAAGTCGCCTGCTTTGTCGTGTCCTTTGCGCAAAGCTGGCATCTTTTGTCATCTCACTGAGCAAAGCTGACCTCTTTTGTCATGTCACTGAGCAAAGCTACCCTATTTTGTCAGGTCACTATGCAAAGCTGTCATCTTTTGTCATCTCACTGAGCAAAACTGGCCTCTTTTGTCATGCCACTGAGCAAAGCTGCCCCGTTTTGTTAGGTCACTACGCAAAGCTGGCATCTTTTGTCATCTCACTGAGCAAAGCTGCCCCGTTTTGTCATGTCACTGCGTGAAGCCGACCTCTTTGCCATTTGGTGAGCAAAGCCGCCTGTTTTGTCATCTCACTGAGGAAAGCCGGCATCTTTTGTCATCTCACAGAGCAAGGCTGCCCCGTTTGTCGTGTCACTGTGCAAAGCTGGCATCTTTTGTCATGTCTCCGTGCAAAGCTGTCCTCTTTTGTCATGTCATTGCGCAATGGACCTCTCTTGTGACAACGGTGGAGCCATTCGCAAGCCAAAAGCCTAGATCGCACTGTAAGTCCAAGCACATTCTACGGCGATTTCATCTCATCCGCGAGATTGTGGAGAGAGGCGATGTTAAGATATGCAAAGTACACACGGATTTGAACATTGCGGATCCGTTGACAAAGCCGCTTCCCACCAAAGCATGAGGCTCACACTAGGGCAATGGGTATTAGATACCTACATGGTTGACTCTAGTGCAAGTGGGAGGCTGTTGGTGATATGCCCTAGAGGCAACATGGAGATGTTGAATATATCACATACTATGTTTATGATACATTGCTTTGTTCCTTGAAATAGACATTATCATTATTGATCAATGAGTATGTGACTTATTCATGAGACTCTTAATGCCAAAATGTTGCTATTTCTAAATGATCCACGATTATATTTCATATGAGGAACAAATATGATTCAAAGATCGACATATGTATTGATTGATGATCATGTCTCATGGATCATGGTATGGAGATACCAAATCAATAATATGGACATGTGTTAGTGAACACGAGTTTATAATCCATCACGGAATCGAGAGAGTGATTGAGCTATTAAGAGGATGACACGGTCTCGCCTTGAGCTTAATCTATATCGTGAGGCAAAGGGATTAGTACATGAGAACATTACGAGTTCACCGATATGATCTTTACGTATACTTTGGGGTTAATATGTCTTGCTAGAGGCCGCTATTAATGGGTGACCGGAAGGTGTTTACGGGTCGCGACCAAGTATCGTGAACCTCTGGTCGCACACTTAACGGGTTGGAACACTAATTCGAATGTGATTGGGATATGGGCTCAATTCGGATAGAGATCCGGATAGACTCCTATTGGACCTCGGTCCACGAGGCCCAAGTGAGGAGGTCTATATATATGGAGGCGGGGAGGAGGAACATCGATAATCCCGAGCTAATCCGTAGCCGCCACTGCAGAGCCAAACCCTAGCCGCTCGCGAGTCTTTGGTACACTCGCGATCGGCGTTCCACCCGGGCGTGTGGATCTGGGTGGAGACGCTCTTTGGTTGCGGCGTTGATCGGCATCAACAACCTACGGATCGGATCCGCTCGTGGTGCGGTTGATCGCGTGGAGAGCGATCGGTTCGGACGATCGACTACTTCCACTACTACCTCGGCGCGTGGTTGGATCGGCTTCTCCAACTCTTCTTCATTGCTGCTGCTGCGTCTCGGTAACGATCCATGATCCTCCTTAAGCATGATGTTCTTGTGTGCGCGGTAGAAAAGTTTTGTTTTCGCTATCGTAGCCTTCGCGATCCATTAGTGGTATCGAGCCATCTTGCTTAGTTTGCGATCGGATCGGTGCATATGTTGATATCGGTTGTAATAGATTGGATCTATTACGGACTAGATCAATCGGTCATAAGGGGTTGGAATATGTATGAGTTGATAGCATCATGTGGCCAAAAGATTAGTTCGTGCTCCTTCTTTGATGTCGCGCGACTTGCCCCTACCTACCGGTAACACCATCGGGGCTAGCTGCACGCCGCGGTCGATGGATTGAGACAACGGATCGAGGTCTTGTGTTGCGGTCTCCTCAAGCATACCGATTTGATCTAATGAAAATTGAGACATTTTGAATGGCTCGGTTTGGGTTGATTTGATCGGCCGATGAGATTTTCATAGCGATTTCATAGATGCGATCTATGTAATTCCAGCGGGACCGCCGTTAGCATACGCATAGATTGTTATAGAAACACATTCATGTCGTATGTAGAATATGTTCTACGCTTAATTTGTTTTGCAGGGAATGATGTGAATGGTATGGCATAGATGCATATGTGATGCATGTGTGTTTTGGCGGCTGTGTGTCGTATTAATCACAGTAGGGTTGAGGTCGTTCTTTAATTGTATAACGACCTACGTGTCGACTTGTGATGTTGAGCTCCTCATGTAATTCATTTGCTACCTATTAGTTGTAATAGTTTAGTTCTTTGCTATGGAGGCTTCAAGCATGATGACAAAGAGGACAAGAAGTGTGGCGAAGAATATCACCGTGGAACCATGTCGATGGCGACCACTACGATACAAAATGCCATACCATTCACGGTATAATGTGATTATATGCATGTGATGTTTATTTCTTGTCATACTATTCTTTCATGCCATACCAACTAAGGGTTAGTTTTTCATGATAGAATAGCTTCTCTCAAGAAAAATTAAGAATTTGTTTTGATGCCCTTCCAATTCTCGCGCCTATAAGAATCATGATCATTGTTTGGTAGGTGCCAAAGCGGTACCATCAACTATCTTGATCTAATAGGGTGGATGTCGGACATCCACATGCATAGTATTGGTTTACTTGACAAGGCTATCAAATTAGATTTGGGCCTTGGGGCATGGTGTTGGGGCCGGGGCATTGGATGCCACCCAACAAACAAGAGTCACATAAGATGTGATTAGCAAGTGTTGCTTACCTCGTCACTAAGTTTCTAGCGGTGATGCCAAAGCTCACTAGAACTTAGATGAACATGGATCTTGACCACTATATGTCGTTAGAGGAAGGCGATTACAAAACATATAGTGGGAGTATCTTTGTTAAATTGTTTAATGGAAGATCAAACATGAACATAGTGCTAAACTTTGCATATTCTTTGTTGTAGATCATGTCAACTAATGCGCATCCAGTTCTTTTAATTTGCGATCTATTCTTGAGAAAGAAAAACTCAATGGAGCGAACTTTTTGGATTAGTATCGCAACACGAGAATTGTTCTCAAGCAAGAGCGCAAGGAGCATGTCCTTGAGTCTCCTTATCACGATGACTTGCCCGATAATGCTCTGTGGCTGCACGGAAAGCTTATAAGAAGCAAACGAATGATTACCTTGATGTGAGCTGTCTCATGCTTGCCACAATGTCCTCTGAGCTTGAAGCAATATGAGAACACGATGCCTACAATATCATTGTGGGGTTGCGTGGTATGTTTGAGAACCAAGCAAGGGTGAGAGGTTCATCACTTCAAAGTCCTTGTTTGCGTGCGAGCTTGCGAAGGGAATCCGTCGACCCTCATGTGATTAAGATGATTGGCTACATTGAGAGTCCGGAAAAGCTTGGTTTTCCCTTAGCCAAGAGTTGGCTACGATGTGATTCTTGATCGCTCCCTCGAGCTTTGAGCCATTCATTACGAACTATCACATGAACAACATGGACAAGACCTTGGGTGAGTTGCATGGGATGCTAAAATCAGTAGGAAAGCATTAAGAAAAGCAGCCATCATGTGATGATGATGCGAAAGGCAAGGGCAAGCCCTATGTAAAGAAAGGCGCGGTCAAAGAAAGTTAGCTCCGATGAGATCGCGGCGGTTCTAAGGCCAAGCAAGTCAAGAAGGGCTGCTCTCGATGCGATTGCTACTCTTGTAAGCAATCGGGACATTGGAAAAGGAACGCCCAAAGTACTTGGAGGATCTTGAGAAAAGAAGGAATCGACTTAGCTCGGTATAAATGTTATAGAAATCAATCTTGCTACTTCATCTACTGATTCTTGGGTATTTGATACCGGATCGGTTGCTCACATTTGCAAATCGTTGCGAGGGCTAAGAAGAAGTAGAAGTTTGAGGAGGAGCGAAGTGGATCTTGGCGTTGGCAATGGAGCAAAAGTTGTTTGCGGTGGTGTTGGCACCATGCCATTGTCTTTACCTTGAGGATTAGTTTTGGAATTGAATAATTGTTATTATGTTCCATCTCTTTCCAAGAACATTATTTCGCTTCATGTTTACAAGCGAAGGTTATGACTTTAGATCTGTGAACAATGGTTGTTCTCTTTATTTCAAAGATATGTTCTATTGTCATACTCCATTGGTGAATGGGTTATATGTTCTTACTCTTGAAGAGTCATTGGTCTATAACATTAATACAAAGAGGCAATGATCGAATGATTTGAATCCCACGTTTATTTGGCACTGCCGCTTGGGTCACATAAATGAGAAACGCATGGAGAAGCTCCATAGAGATGGTATTCGCACTCATTTGATTTTGAATCATTTGAGACATGCGAATCTTGTTTACTTGGCAAGATGACAAAAGCACCTTTCACCGGTCAAGGTGAGCAGGCAAGTGACTTATTGGCACTCGTACATTCGATGTATGTGGACCAATGAGCTCAACGACCGAGGTGGTTTCGATGCTTCATAACTTTCTTGATGACTTTAGTAGATATAGATATATCTACCTGATGAAGCATAAGTCTGAATCCTTTGAAAAGTTCAAAGAGTTCCAAAATGAAGTGCAAAATCATTTAGGCAAGACAATCAAGTTTCTACGATCGATCGTGGAGGCGAGTATTTGAGCCATGAGTTTGGTAATCATCTCAAGGATTGTGGAATTGTTCCACAATTGACTCCGCCGGAACACCTCAATGGAATGGGGTATCGAGCGAAATCGCACCTTATTAGATATGGTGCGCTCCATGATGAGTCACGATGATCTTAGTTGTCTTTTTGAAGTGCGCTCTTGAAATGTACCGCTTTCACACTAAGCAGAGTTCCATCAAAATCGGTGAAAAGACACCATATGAGATGTGGACGGGACAACGTCCTAGCTTGTCTTTTCTTAAGATTTGGGGATGTGAGACTTATGTAAAAGCGTTTACAATCGATAAGCTCGGTCCTAAATCGATAAATGCTTCTTTATCGGGTATCCTAAGGAAACAAAAGGATATTACTTCTATAATCAAGAAGAAGGCAAAGTGTTTGTCGCCTGGCATGGTGTCTTCTTAGAGAGAGTTTCTCTCAAGAAGGGATAGTGGGAGCATGGTGCAACTTGAAGAAATTCGAAACACACAAAGCGTTTGACTCCTCTGAACCACGACGGGATGAACAAGCGTTGAAGAACTGTTGTGGACACACCGCACCACGTAGGTCATAGAGGTCACGTCGTGTACACGAGAGGTACATGTTCTTGACTACTCAACAACGGGATATATTGTTGTTGAACAACGATGAACCTAAGACCTATGAAGAAGCGATGGTGGGACCAGACTACGAAATGGCTTGAAGCCATGAGATCCGAAATTGAATCCATGCACGGTAATCAAGTTTGGAACTTGGTTGATCCACGATGGTGTTAAAACCATTGAGTGCAAATGGGTTTTCAAGAAAAGATAGACATAGATGGAAATGTTCACATCTATAAAGCGCGATTGGTGGCCAAAGGTTTCAAACAAATTCAAGGTGTTGATTATGATGAAACTTTTTCGCCCGTCGCAATGCTAAAGTCTATTCGGATCATTCTAGCGATTCTTGCTTATTTCGACTATGAAATATGGCAAATGGATGTCAAAACAGCTTTCCTTAATGGAAATCGAGTGAGGATATGTACATGACACAGCCCACGGTTTTGTCGATCCATAATCGACTAGAAAGATATGCAAGCTGCAAAGATCCATTTATGGATTAAGCGAGCATCTCGGAGTTGGAACATTCGTTTTGATGAAGTAATCAAAGGGTTTGGTTTCATCAAGAACGAAGAAGAGCCTTGTGTTTACAAAAGGCTAGTGGGAGCGCACTCGTGTTTACGGTCTTATATGTGGATGACATATTATTGATCGGAAATGACATTCCTATGCTCGAATCATTAAGTCTTCATTGAAAAGTAGTTTCTCTATGAAAGACTTAGGAGAGGTGGCATATATTGCAGGCATCAAGATCTATAGAGATAGATCAAAAGGTGATTGGATTAAGCCAAGATCGTACATTGACAAGGTGTTGAAAAGGTTCAACATGCGATTTCAAGAAAGGCTTCCTACCTATGTCACATGGTATAAATCTTAGCAAGAATCGGTGTCCTAGTACACACGATGAGCGGGATAAAATGAATGCGATTCCATATGCTTGACTATTGGATCCATTATGTATGCCATGCTTTGTACACGTCCGGATGTCTCGTATGCTTTAAGTGCTACGGTAGATACCGATCGATCCGGTGAAAGTCAACTGGATTACAGTAAAGAACATCTTGAAGTACTTGAGAAGAACTAAAGATGTGTTCCTCGTCTATGGGGGTGAGGAAGAGCTCGTTGTAAATGGTTACACCGATGCTAGCTTCAAACCGACAAAGATGATTTTAGATCGCAATCGGGATTTGTGTTACTGAATGGCGGTGCGGTGGTGGAAGAGTTCAAGCGAGACGAGTTCTTGATTCTACAACGAGCCAGTACATAGCGGCTTGAAGCTAAAGAGGTTGTTTGGATCAAGAAATTTGTTTCGAGCTTGGTGTGATGGCTAGTGCCTCCGGCCCAATGGACCTCTCTTGTGACAACAGTGGAGCCATTCGCAAGCCAAGGAGCCTAGATCGCACAAGTCCAAGCACATTCTCTGCGATTTCATCTCATCCGCGAGATTGTGGAGAGAGGCGATGTTAAGATATGCAAAGTACACAGTTTGAACATTGCGGATCCGTTGACAAAGCCGCTTCCCACCAAAGCATGAGGCTCACACTAGGGCAATGGGTATTAGATACCTACATGGTTGACTCTAGTGCAAGTGGGAGATGTTGGTGATATGCCCTAGAGGCAACATGGAGATGTTGAATATATCACATACTATGTTTATGATACATTGCTTTGTTCCTTGAAATAGACATTATCATTATTGATCAATGAGTATGTGACTTATTCATGAGACTCTTAATGCCAAAATGTTGCTATTTCTAAATGATCCCCGATTATATTTCATATGAGGAACAAATATGATTCAAAGATCGACATATGTATTGATTGATGATCATGTCTCATGGATCATGGTATGGAGATACTAAATCAATAATATGGACATGTGTTAGTGAACATATGTTGGATAGACCCGCCATGAGACACTTGAGAGATTCCAAGTGTCATCGGTTGGTCTCAAGTAGTGTTTATGTGGAATCCTTAGACTTGAGATCATCATGGTTCCCGGCATGCGTAGTAGCTTACTTTGGGACTACTAAACACTACTCCGTGGCTGGGTAGTCATAAAAGTAGTCTTTGGGTTTGCCATGAAACATGTAGTGGGATGTGAATGATCAAGATAGAATTTGCCCTCCTTATGGGAGAGATATCTCGGGCCCCTCGATGTAATGGATTATGAAAGTGCATGGCCATGCCAAGGTGATTCGAGTCAATCACGAGTTTATAATCCATCACGGAATCGAGAGAGTGATTGAGCTATTAAGAGGATGACACAGTCTCGCCTTGAGCTTAATCTATATCGTGAGGCAAAGGGATTAGTACATGAGAACATTACGAGTTCAATGATATGATCTTTACGTATACTTTGGGGTTAATATGTCTTGCTAGAGGCCGCTATTAACGGGGTGACCGGAAGGTGTTTCGGTCGCGACCAAGTATACGTGAACCTCTGGTCGCACACTTAACGGGTTGGAACACTAATTCGAATGTGATTCGGATATGGGCTCAATTCGATAGAGATCCTGATAGACTCCTATTGGGCCTCGGTCCACGAGGCCCAAGTGAGGAGGTCTATATATGGAGGCGAGGGGAGGGAACGATCGATAATCCCGAGCTAATCCGTAGCCGCCACCTCGAGCCAAACCCTAGCCGCTCGCGAGTCTTTGGTACACTCGCGATCGGCGTTCAACCCCGGACGTGTGGATACGGTGGAGACGCTGCTGGTTGCGGCGTTGATCGGCATCAACAACCTACTGATCGGATCGCTCGTGGTGCGGTTGATCGCGTGGAGGAGACGATCGGTTCGGGACGATCGACTACTTCCACTACTACCGACGCGCGTGGTTGGATCGGCTTCTCCAACTCTTCTTCATTGTGACTGGCGTCTCGTAACGATCCATGATCCTCCTTAAGCATGATGTTCTTGTGTGCGCGGTGAAAAGTTTTGTTTTCGCTATCGTAGCCTCTGGCGATCCATTATCCATGACATTATAGGCGAGAACCTCGCAAATTAAAAAAGTACCTTCTCTTTTGTGGTTATTGTTATCGTCAAGTTGTACTAGTGGAGGTTATTCTCGTCTATGTTGGTGATGTTTCATGCTCGTTCTATGTTGTGTTTATTGTTATCGTCTCATTGTAGTCTTTGGAGGGTTGATCTATGTATGTGTAAAGCAAGTCGTACATAAATAATTTGCCTGACATTGTATAAACACCAACTACATTACGAAAAAGATATGTAACATGCAAGTTATACAAATGGTACATGAAATTTAGTTGTAGTCTGCATAAACTACTGGTCAGGATATGCATTGCATCGTCCACCTATGTGCCCCTCCTGACCGCATCGCCCACAACGTGCACCCGGTGTTCCAGCTTGTGATTCATCCATGTCATTTCTAATACGTCGGCTCTGTCACCGACGCTTCCGACCCTTTAGCATGTTAACATCCGGAACCCAGGTCCTCGATGCAATGTCAAAAGTGGCAAAGTTTCCCACCACCTTGAACCCCCGGAGCTCCCCACACCAGGCCTATAGTATCCTCTCCTTAAAGAAGTACTCGGACATGAAGTTCGAAGGATTCATGCCCACGGTCCCACGTGCATCGAGGACATGAGAGCATGGCTTGTGTAACAACTTAAGCTTGTTGCACGTGCAGCTAGGTTCGTTTGCATGATCTCCAAGGCATACCTCGTGAGTAACAAGTGAACGAGCCGTCCCAAATCCGGCTCTATCACGGAGTATCACCTCAAAACGATGCTCCCTGTTGCTCATGACCTGCACTGTGTGCAATTGACCCTTTGTGCCTTCGTCTCCATCTACGCCGTAATTTTTGACGAATAAAGGGCTCGGGATTGGCGCATGAAGTGCGGCACTCGCGTCTCTCTTCTCAAGTAGCGGATTGTCTTGTGAAGAACACCTCCCAGGATGGAGACAAGGGGCTGAGAATGGAGACCCCTGAAAACCCAATTGTACACCTCGGCAAGGTTAGTTGTCATTATTCTGTACCTTCCGTGACGTGTAACAACGACCACTTCTCCAACGGTTCCCCCTCGATCCATGTCCGGCCAAGGAAAGGGCTCCTCGGGGTCTTCCTAAAGTTTTCTTATAGCCTTTATAATACCAGCGTACCGATCATGGATTACACACACCAGGACGAGTGCGTACAACTCCAGCCCTCACATGTCTGAGAAACCACAGCCAGCTCTCAAAATTCTCACTCTCCACAAATGCAATGGCCAGCGACAATATTTGATTGTTACTGTCAACGCCTATGGCCGTCAGGATCTGCCCCTTGTATTTTCCTGTCTAGAAAGTCCCATCAACTGAGATCACTGGCAGCATGTGCCTGAATGCTTCGATGCTAGCACCGAATGCAGACAATGCTCTCTGCAACACCGTATATCCTGGTGGACTTATGGACTGCTTGTCGTGCACGGCGATGTACGTGCCCGAGTTCCTTTCCTGCATGACGTTAAGCATACGAGGATGGTTGTTGTACGCCGCCTCGAAAGTGCCAAAATGTTTTTCCAACGCCTTTTTCTTGGCATGCAACGCATTCGCGTAGCTAATCTTATACTTCAATTTATTCTCGATAGCTACCACAATATATGTTGCCGCCATGTCTTTCTTCTCCACTATCTCCCCATATATCAAATTGGCTATAAATCTGGACATCAGGTTACGATGCCTCGCCAAGACAGTGTTTAGAATGCAGGAGTGCAACTCAACCTTGGACACAATCCAATGAGTCTCATACTTCGGTCAACGTGCGTGCACCCTCCAAGAACAACCAGGCTGCTCGTACTTCACAGTGTACTGCTCCTGGCTTGATTTGATGACACGAAATGTCCGCTGCATTGAAAGGGCCCAAAGCTTGATGGCATCTTGCAGTGCTTCCTTGTCAGCAAACATAGCATGTAACCGAACCTCTGTCTCACGATACTCCCATGGTGATTCATGCTCATCATGTGCGGAAACACCCTCCGCATTAAACCGATTCCATTCCTGGGGGATAGTAACTTCATCCTCATCGGAATTGTCCTCCTCGTCGTTCTCTACAGCTTCCTCTTCATCCCATGCCCTCTGGTCATTAGAGTCCATCTACTGCACGATGTCCTCATTGTACTCTCCTTCATCGGCTTGCCCAGTTGCCTCTCTATGGCTTGATGGCTGTAACTCTCCTCCACGTACCGCATCGACTTCATGACAAGCAACTTCAACATCTTCGCCAACATGCGGCCCGCCCGAGCTACTAGCACCTCCCAGAGCAAGGGCGGACGCACGAGCTTGCGCAGCTGCTTGTAGTGAGCATGGTTACACAAGCAGCACACACTCGTATCCACGGCGCCAACACCCTTGCACAAAGCCCTTCCACAAAGCAGTGCGCACCAATGTCTTCAACTCCCATCTGATGTCCGTGGGAGACCGACTCCAAAGCCCTTGCATGACGACGCTACACACCTCGGGGTCCAATGAAAAACTCCGGGTCAACCAATGCTGCACATCTGCCATTCGAGCATTCTCGCCATCCGAATGCGAGTGACTTGCGGAAAATCGCTCAAATCCACACCATTCGGATCTTCACGAATGGTTCCAGCTCCGTAATACACTCTCAATGTAGTGGTCATTGATGATGTTGGCCTGCATATATGTTTCAATTTTACAAAATGTCAAATAATATCGCACAATACTAAACTTCCTATACTAAAAATTGTGCTAAAATTTCTATACTACAAACACCAACATTTCATATAACATTCAACATAATCAAAATAAATACATGCATCCAAATAGATGGAATAGTTTCCACTCCTCCTTCCTCCCTCACCTCCTCCTCCTACCCTGTCCTCCTCTCCTTCTCCTATTCTTTCCCTCCTTTTCTTCCCCTTCTTCCTCTCCTCTTCTTTTCTCTTCTTCTCTCGTTTCTTCTCTGTGTGCAAAATGAGTGGAAAAAGTGGTAGGTAGTGGGCGGCGACCGGCTGTGCTGTCTTAAACCCCCTGTCGCCCTACCGTTGGGCGACTGCAATTGCAGTCGCCCAACGGTACAACGACTGCAATTGAGTCGCCTAACGATCAGGCGACAGAAATGATTCACCCAACGGTTCCCATATTGACCCAATGTCGCTTTCCGGTTGGGCGAAAGATTGCAATCGCCCGTCCATTGGGCGACTGGAGCCTATTTTTGTAAAAAATTTCCCGCGGGTATATTTCTGTATTTTTAAATAAAAAAAGATTATCCATAGAAAAAATTCCGAGTTTTTGCTCTCAACGTTGGGCAAGGATTTGTTGGCAGTTGCTGGCTACTTCGCCTAGAAAGAAGATTATTTTTGTCTATACCAAGCACCTCACCTTCGAAGACAGGCTAGTATTCCCTTTACTTACTATAGCACCGCACATACTAATGTAAGATACTACTATGAAACGTCATCGTCAAAATGAAGAATAAATAATAAAAGCAATAATAGAAATCACGAGAAAATTAAAACTTTAAAGGTAATTTATTAGAGAACCAAAGAGTGTTGAACGTAATGTTTGAAATATGGGACAGGTCCACTCCTAACCAAATAAAGAACAGATAAAACAATAAAGAGTGGCAAACCACGGTGCTGAAAACTCGAGTGCTCCCAACCATGCATGATGCTATCACTCCACTGGCCTCTTACCTGAGAATGAAAAGAGCAAGCGTGAGATTTAAAAATCTCAGCAAGTACCCAACAACGGTTGCAACATGGTGAGTAAAGGACAAGTAAAACAAGCAAGCAATTGACACAAGTTAAGTGCAATGAAACTAGGTTATCACAAACATTGATACAGATCGGAGATAGAGAACACAAGAACAGTGGCATTAAAGATAAATGTTATTTAGCAAGTTATGGCAATGGCAATGGCGATTACTCCCACATACCCGGTTATACGAGAATAGTCAGGCACATCGCTGTTCTCGATTGTATAACCACAGACGAGGTGTAATATCCTAAGAAACGAGAGTGTACGGGCCCGTACGTTATCAGGTGGGTAGAAATTTCCCATATCGTGGATAACCCCAGGCCAAATAACCGTTATATCGTTAATAGGTTATATGGTGTGAAATTAAGGGAACTACAAAAAGGCTGACATAAGGTTATGATGAGAGGAAGGATTGGCTAAGCTTGGAAATGGAGAAACGTAATTCCCAATATGAGGATAACAGAGAATGATAATATGGTGATAAGGTAACTATTACATTATAGACAGATTATATAATATGAATTTAAGGAAACTAAGAGATGGCGAGGATAAGGATATGATAAGTGGAAGGGGTTGTTGAGGCTGGAAACGAAAAGCATAACTCCCGATATGAGGGCGCTATGAAATGATAACAAGGTGGTAGAGATCTAGGAGTTAATCTAAAAGAAATATTATAACATAGCTCACGCAAGGGTTGTCATTCATGCAAGTTTTATTATGTGTTAAGTGATTATTAGTCAAATTAACAGGTTTGGTCTCATGCACATATAAATCCGCCATGGCCCACATACAACATCAAGCAGTTAATGGATCATGGTATCAGGAACTAAAACATAGCAACCCTAATGTAAAAAGAGTGATAGTAATTTTAAACCTAAATTAAATATGTTCATATGTTACCCCCATTAATGATTTAAGCATAAATTCTAAAGCACTAATTCAAAGCATGCATTCTAGAATATTTTAACTGAGTATCCTAATAAACATAAAAGCATGTGAAATAAAATAACCTAGAACATCATGATATGAATACAGTATGAAAAGTCTATAATCAGGCAAACATGAGCGATACAATAATAACTAGACAAGCATTAGTGATACGACGAATGACCAGATAAGCTTTAGTGATATGATATTAGCCAGGTAACTTTAGTGATATGATATCAGCTAGGTAACTTTAATGATATGATATCAGACAGGTAACTTTAATGATCTGATATTTGCCAGGTAACTTTAATGATATGATATCAGCCAGGTAACTTTAATGAAATGATATTAGCCAGGTAGCTTTATTGATATGGTAGCAAACATGTAACTTTAATTATATGATATTAGCCAGGTAACTTTAATGGTATGATATTAGCCAAGCAAGCATGAGTGATATGATAATTATACTCAATGACAAGGTGACAAGTAAACTGGAACCACATGATATGCGAAACAGGAAGGTTACGACCGCGAGGTACTTGCCTTGAGCACAATCGGCAAACACGCTGCACGAAGGATCTAGAATGCGCAACTGCACGGGAGCTCCCTCAACGACTGCATGAGAACCTACATGGTGGAACGGGGGTGAATCAGACGAGGCTAATGATAAAATTGTAAAAAGGACACAAGAGATCATTTGGCTGGAAGAAAACGCGTTCACCGGAATTTCGCCATGCGAATCGCCGTTCGGCCGTGCGAATCACAAAACACTACAGAACCCAACATCCTCCGTGCGAAACGTGATTTAGCTACGCATTCAGCCAGCCAAATCATGTTGCCATGCAAGTCGGACGATCGGCCACTTCGGTCGCCGCTGTCACCTGCCACCGCCGTCGGCCATCACCACCGCGCTGGCCATGCCACTCGGCCTCCTGTGTCGTGCAACCGTATAGCCTGGCCAACTCAGTTGACTGCCGCGCCAAGCCCCCACAGCCGCCGTGCCAACTCCCCACGGCCGCCGCCAGCCAACCACCTGCGCCACTAGTTGTCTCACCACCATTGGCTAGCGCGCCTCCATTGTCGTGATGCAACCGCCGCCCAAACACCTAGCCGCGCGGCTCCTGCTGCTTGCCGCCACTGCCACGGGCACGCTGCTGCCGCACTGCCTGCCATGCGACGGTGACCTGCGCGCGCCTCCCGTCCGGCGGTGTCGCTCGCCCATGCCGCCTACACACCATACGCCGTTCGCGCCATGCGTCGCCCTTGGCGGACACCGCCCTAGGCCCGCCGCGCCGGCTCCCGCCATGCGCCGCTGCGCTCTTGTGCGCCGCCCTCGGCCAGACGTTGCCCTGGGCCCGTCGCGCCAGCTCCCTGCCATGCGTCGCTTTTGGCCCGCCACAAGCTGCCGCCGCCGGCCTGCGCTCAGGCCATGCCACCTGCCAAGGCCCTGTGGCAGCCTCACATGGAGAGGGAGAGATTTGATGGAAGTGGGAGAAAGAGAGAGTAGATTGATTTTCCTGAGGAGAGAAGGAAATTGTGCGTATGGAGAAAGAGTTGAAGGTAATTAGATAGGTTTTAAAGACTAAATAGGGTTTGCCCCCTTTTTTTCCCTTGTGGCCCTTTCCAACTATTAGGGTGCTACACTTACGATCCAAATGCACCCAGAATTACTCTCGTCAAAATAGCAGTGAATGTCACCGACGTCTCAACCTCTTTCGGTACCCTCCTCGACCTCTCCACCAAAATCTTCGGACTGCTAATTGGGCATAGAGTGGTCCATCCAGATTCTCATTGTTGTTGGAAATCAGCTTGTGAACAAAAGCACAAAGTAAATCGCTACCACAGCTTAGGCCACAACGACATACCTGGAGTGGTAAGCGGCAAGAAGTATAATTCCGATGCACGCAGAAAGGATTTTCACATGATTTTCATATCCACGTGCTGAAACATTTGAAAGGAGTGGAACTAATGAATTTTCAACCATTCATACCTCGTATAAACGAGGATGTTGAGACTAGGTGAAAAGCCTTAGAATAACCGTACACTACTACAGAAAATCGTATTACAGAAGGTTCAGAAACGTCATCACAGACAGTTTTATGATCCGTTGAATTTATGGGTCAGTAATGATACGAGGTCATCACAGACGGCTTTTGAACCGTCTGTGGTGTAAATATCACAGACGGTTTTTAACTAAAACCATCTGTGATTATTAACTAGCACAGACGGAAAACCGTCTGTGCTATTCTCTTCTACCCCTAAATCTGTTTCTGTTTATTGGCTAGCCTCAGGAAATGCTAGCCATGCCCTCTGAAACAAACTACAGATCGACGCAGTATAATACATCCAATTCACACTCATTCATTTCAGAAACAAAATATCCATTCCACAAATCTATTAATAGAAATAAAATAAATTATCCATACATGAATAAATATACACATGAACAATTAAGCTCAATCACCTAGTGAAATATGTTATACATTGTGGAATTCCCCCATCTTCTTTTATGACTTTAGACCACAAGAAATATGCACACTGAAACAAGCAGATCAAAATGACATGGAATTCCATGAAAGTACATATATTCATAAGTATATGTATTCATGAAACAGCTATATATACATAACAGTAAGATTTAAATGTTACATATAACATTACCGATAGCTACATTCCTATATGTCACCGAGCTTGGGGATGGTGGCGGCGACGGGCTCGAGGACGGTGGCGGCGACAGGCTCGGGGATAGCTATAATTGCGCTGTATGCGCAAAACCCTAGCTTGAGGGTATATATAGGAAGACAATTTCACAGACGGTTTTTTATACGAATCATTTGTGATGTATCACTTATCACAAACGGTTCGTATTACGAACCGTCTGTGATAAGTCACATATCAGAGACGGTTTGGAATACGAACCGTCTGTGACACTTAAATGTTCGCGCGCGCGCCTGTTAATATTCCGATGCAAGCGGCCCTTAAACTTCCACACCATTCTAGTTTTATATGCAACGCAGCATACAATTCCATGATACCACAAACTAAATGTCTTGTAAATTGTCCTCTTTCTCATCTTCTTCACCACATTTCTGAATAATGGCATTTAAAATTCTTTTGATCTCCTTCCTCTCATCTATCCATCATGAGTTGTTCGGCCGCAACCTTACATAGGCGGCCAACAATTTACGTCTAGAGCAGCTCCTCCGCTCACGCCCTGTTCTCCTTGCTCGACTCGCTTCCATCCGTCAGCTGGATCCCATCATCCGCCATCGATGGGGGTGTCTCCTTGCCGCTTAGGAAAGGGAATCGAACTTAGCCTCGTTCTTCTCTACAATTGCACAAAGCGGAGGAAGCTCTTACGGCAGTGCAGAGAAACATAGATAACCTTGCCGTTCAAGCAGAATCGGTCGATTCTGAGGAAGCTTATCATGGCATCCTTTTTGAGATTATGGGCATGCTAATGACTTGCCCAGGCTAGAGGAGGAAGTGGAGAGGGCAAGGACAATCTTCATAGCATTCGAGAACTTAGCGGCTGATCCTCCAACTCCAGAAGTCGAAGAAGAAGCATATGAAGCCCAGAAGATTAAAATTTGGGAATCTCTTTTTTTACTTTTGTAATAAATTTGGCTTGAATTTGACTCTCGTCTCAGTATAGCTTCTGTAATTCATACGACAAAGGTCTATGATATCACAAAGATAAGTACAAGAACATCGAAAACGAACACCGTATGCAAAAGTTATGCCTGTTTTACTGAAAGTGTCTCAAAATTGACTCAGGCGGAAAATTATGAAATTTTGGGGGATTGCAAGGCGGGAAACATATAATAGATGGTTTGATATATGAACCATCTATGGTAACTTTATTATCACAGACGGTTTTTAATACAAACCGTCTGTGAAGTATCACAGACGGTTCTAGATAAGAACCGTTTGTGATACTTCATAGACGGTTTGTATTAAAAACAAGTCTGTGATAATGAAGTTTCCACAGACGGTTTGTATTAAAATCCGTCTGTGAAAATACCACGATGGTTATTCTAGGAACCGTCTGTGATGACGTGCCATTTTGTCTTTGATATATATCCTCCTTTCATCCAGCCACCACACTAGGTGAATCGTTGATATTATTAGGTGGGAAATCTGATAATCACTGCTACAAAAGAGATTAAACTAGACGCTTACATCACAGACGGTTCCTAGGAACCATATGTGCTGCAAGTATCACAGACGGTTCATACGAATAACCGTCTATGATATTTTCACAGATGATTTTTAATACAAACCGTCTGTGATAACTTCATTATCACAGACAGTTCTAGATAAGAACCATCTGTGATAATGACAGACATCACAGACAGTTCTTGATAAGAACCGTCTGTGATAATGAAGTTATCACAGACAGTTTATATTAAAAACCATCTATGATATGTCTCCCGCCATGCAATCCCCCAAAATTTCATAATTTCCCGACTGAGTCCAAGTAGTATTCAATTTTGAGACACTTTCAGTAAAACAGGCATAACTTTTGCATACGGTGTCCGTTTTCGACGTTCTTGTACTCGTTGGAAAGCTAACGACGAGCCCGATCCAAAACAATGACACGCTTGTGCCAGTCGCCCTCCAAGACTCTGACAATCGTCCATCTTTATACCTAAACCTGCGTCAAAAGTTTGGTTTCTGTTTTTGCCCTTTTTCTTGGTCTTCCCTTCGGAATTTGGATTTTGCTTCAACTGAAAAGTTGTAGATCTCATGAAAATCGTTCAAATGAATATATATAAGCCATATAAAACTTTGCTATTTTATTCTTTGAGACTAGTTTTTTATAATGCATCGGTATATAAAACTTTGTGCTCTAATTCATAGACGGTTGGTATATAAAACCGTCTGTGATATTCATTCATTATAGACGGTTCTAGCTACCAACCATCTGTGATATAGAGTATCATAGACTTTTTGTATGTAGAACCTTCTGTGATAATCTGACCGTTGGGCTCGTCGATCCTCCTCAACCCAATCCTTGCCAATAGAAATCCACCAACCCTCACCCTATGGATCGTAGCTCCACCTCTCCGTCCACGCGTAAAAAAATTTCGTAGTCCCGCCTCTCCCTGCCCTATAAGTAATCACCCAAACCCAACTTCCTTGCTGTCTCCTCCTCCTTGACCCTTACCATAATAGCCCACACGAAACAGACAACGTAGTTTACCGGAGGCAAGACACCGCAGAAGCAACTAGCTACCAAGGTGACACTCAATCAATGCCAACGATGGTAGGCGTCAAAGAACAATCAACTAGCTACCAGTTCATGTGCAGCATAAGGGGCGAGAACTCCTAGGCATAGAGGATCTTTGCTTTTTCTCTGTTCTTGTTGTGTTAGCTAGATGGGTAACCTGCTCGTTGTTTTGGTATATTGTAATTAGGCTCTAATCTTAATAAAAATGGAATATATACTGTGTTTCTTATTGTATTTGCTTGTATTTAGATGGCATAGTTAACATTTCCTATGGCTAGCCGAAAAAAAGAAAAAAATTAGGTATAGAATGAACTATCACAGATGATTTTGTGATATAAACCATCTGTGAAGGATTATCATAGACGGCTTAAACTAAAAACCGTCTGTGATACTAGCACATCACAGACGGTTCTATCTACCAACGTCTGTGATGAAAAAATATCACGGACGGTTCTAGCTACCAACCGTCTGTGATATTCATTCATTACAGATGGTTGGTAGCTAGAACCGTCTGCGATGCGTGAGTATCACAGACGGTTTTTGATTCGAGCCGTCTGTGATAGTGTTCTTCACAGACAGTTCTAATTACAAACCGTCTGAGTTGTGATTATCACAGATGGCTCACGAACCGTCTGTGATAACCTCCGATTATCGCTGACTCATAAATTCAGACGGTTTAGAAAACCATCTGTGGTGACGGTTACGAACCGTCTGTGATGACCCTTTTTGTAGTAGTGAGTGTAGCATAAATAGGTGTGTTTTGATGTCCTCAGCACCATGAGTGAGTTTTCGATCCTTGTGTTTTCACCAGGAATGGTTTTTGTGTGTGTTTTAGATCTTGTCCTAAGTACACCAACTGCCGTAGACTCTGTCTATTAGAGCATATAGAATGATATAGACAATAGTAGTCTATAATACACCTTTATATTATTTATAGATAGGACTAAAGACAATACCAGGCCCGGCCCTGGGGGGAGCGGGGCGGCCGCCCTGGGCCCCCAAAACCCAGGGGCCCCCTGCGGTGTTGGAGTTCATCGACGCGCCGCCGGCGACGAATGAGAAAATGTACGCGAACTGGAACACAGGAGACACAGAGAGTTTTGTGCTGCGGAAGCTGCAGCGTTTTCTGTTGTATTCATCAAACTATAAAGGGAACTTGACAACTTACAGCCGGCTAATTTTGGCAGCCATGCGCATGCGCGGCATGATCTCCACGATCCCATGCCGCATGACTCGCTCTGAACACACACCCACGAACGATGGTCGTGATCCTTATTACACGGCATTAGCTAAATTAAGAAAATAAACAAGAAGCTAAACTTAGGAATAGACGATGACGTGCGGCTGGATTGCTCCAACATGCGGCACGAACACCTCCTATTGCTGACGTCCAAAGGCAGCTTAACGATGCATGCATGCAGCCAAGAATATATACGTGCTTGAGAATACATAAAGACCTTATGTGATTAAAGTGTAACGTGCATCATCAATGACTTCGCATCTAGAAATATCAGAAGAAATTTTTAAGGTAATATCTATAAACTCTATAATATGAATTTTTCTTTAATACATAACGTATTTTAAGTGTTTGTTGGTAAAATTATATATATATATATGTATGTAGATTTATATTTAGATATTTATACTAGGGTCTCTATTCCTAGTTTCGCCCTGGGCCCCTAAAATCCCAGGACCGGCCCTGGACAATACATATAATATATTGTCTATATACTTGTTTATACAATAGTATAGACAGTAAAAGCACGTCTATAAGACCGTCTGTTAAATAGTAGATAACATTTTTCTCTCTCCTCTTTCTCTTTCTCCACATCACACAAAATCCTATGTGACATACATTTACAGACAGCTAACATATACCATTTTATATGCCCTTACAACTTGTGCAAACAGCAATGTCCTGCCCGCATTTTTCGTTAAATTTGTCCCCACTGAAGAATTTTATATTACGAGTATGCCCATGTAACTCAAACGGGTTAGGAACCGCTATATTATACAAATTTAGTTTTGATCTATAATATTTTATCTATAGGTAATGGAAAACTAAAGGCCCTGGAACATTGGCAAACGGAAAGAACTTGTTGCAGTCTAACTGCCAAAAAAATAACTTGTGGGATACTTGGTGTTCAACAAGTAGTTTTCTAGAAATTTATGTCAAAAAATCGGTATGAAAATTGGTGTCTCACAACATTTTCAGTAAGTGTCGGCAAAATGAAGTAATTAAGATTTTGTCAGAGTAAAAAAATACTACTACCCTCTTATATAGGGATTAGGAAACACCTGAGGATTATATACGGAAGTATGTATTTACTTGTACCTCAAGGTGGCATATTAATTATATAAGTCCCATGATCCTATAGGTATCCTATATTTAAGGTAATATCATGTTTGGGAAGAATCCTTATTTGCAAACTAAATCTTCAGGATGGTTTTTGTGAATGAGCCATCTTCTTTAATTTTGTGATGGCTTAGCCTTTATTGATCATGAATAGGAATACAAGCATCATGGTTACAGCAAGAGATCAAATGAGCCATAAAGAAAATAGAACAGATTAAATTAATTATGATTGGACGAACACACGCCCATGGACCTTACAACTTCTCATCGTTGAAACAAATATTTGTGTCTTTTTTACTTTTACTGAAGAAAACTTCATTCGATAAACTTTATTCTAGGTATCGAACAGATAAAAATAAGCATGCACCACCAAAGAGTGACTCCATGCGTATGGTTGCAGATCACGTGAACCCGATCGCCTAGCAAGGCTTGGTGCACAAGCAGCGGCGGCGGAAGTTGCTGCACTTGCCGCCGGAGAACCCCTCCGTCCGGCACACGTTGGCGCAGTTGTCTTGCACCATGCACAGCCCCTTGAACCGGCCGCTCTCCGTCTCGCACTCCCTTGCTTGCACCGGTGCCACATCTGAACACATACAAGAGCACACATTAACAGAACATAGTAAGCATACTAACTGGAAGCTAAAACACTAGGAATCTCCTAAGTCGGGAGGAAGAAATCTATCTAGAAATACCTACATTAATCAATGGACACAATGGACCTTCCAAAAATATAATGGTTTGGAGTACTGCTCCAACCTAAGATTGAGTTTGATACAAAACAGTAAAAAAAATTCTAGCTCTGAAATTTGAATTAGTCAAGGTTTTCAGATAGCAAAAAAAAAACTGTTATTTCCTAAAATGTATATTACTTCATTTTAAAATTCAAAATCATGTGTATATAAAAAATTTCAGAACTAAATTTACATAAAGTACTAAAAACCAAAAAACAACGCTATCGGAAGCATGGGTCTGTTCTTTTTCTCAGAAGCTGGCGGCTTTTGTTTTTTGCTACAGTACCTAACTTTCAAACAGAGTATTTTCTCAAGACGGGGTCTACAAGTTAAACGATCTACACGTTAAAAGCCCAACATCTGTACCAGCCAAAATCATAAGTGAGTATATGTCTCTCCGTAATATGTACTATAAATAATCAAAATTCAAAAATTCCAGACAAAAGCTATTAACCGCTGCCGCACCCAAACAGGCCCCATGTAGGACGTGCAGGTGCCCAACATGTACTAACAATTAATATATGTCGCCTCCAGTTGTATCATAAACACCGGCAATCAAGGCGTGCACACGTACCAGCTGTGGCCACGACGAGCAGCAGCAGGACGACGACGGCCGGGAAGTACTTACGCGATGACTCCATTATTAGTACGTGCGTGTTAACTGTAAACTTCTCTGGAAATTAGTATGATTAATAACCGAATGACTGATTAGAAGAGAGGGACGATGCCCTGATTATATATGCACGGCAGCAGCGGCATGCAAGGTATTAGCTCCACGTGGGATTAGGAGTATCCACAGGAACTTGTCCGCTCTATATGCGACTTCCCAAAATTACCGGCAAACGACGAGGTGCAACGTCAAAGTTTCGAGAATTCCGGTGATGCCTGAAAATTACTGGATCGCTCGTCAAAATCGCAGCGCGTTGTTAATGAGCACTGACGAAAAGATCTCCCGATATGTACGCGACTACCAAGGTCCATGCATGCAAGAGCATATGGCGGGCACGCCATATACATTGAAATTTTGGCGAGCTAAAATGGATGTATGACCAGTTGCCTCTTTGACATGTAGACCACTACTATAAAACAAGTTATACTGGACGTCTCACTAAAGACGGTTTATGTAGAGCCGTCTGTAGTTTGATTATTACAGATGGTTCATAGCTAAAATCGTCTCTGAAACTATCACAGACGTTTATGTTTAAAACCGTCTGTGATATACACATTATCACAGATAATTTTTAATTAGAACTGTCTATGAAACTATCATAGACAATTTTTATTTACAACCATCTGTGTTTTGTCCTTTGTCGTATGAACTACAGAAGCTACTGAGACGAGAGACAAATTCAAAGCAAATTTATTACAAAAGTCCCAAAAAAGATATTCCCAGATCTTAGTCTTTTGGGCTTCATATGCTTCTTCTTCGACTTTTCAAGTTAGAGGATCAACAACTGAGTTCTCGAATGCCGTGAAGATTGTCCTTGCCCTCTCTACTTCCTCCTCTAACCTGGCAAATCATTAGCATGGCTCATAATCTCAAGAGGATGTCATGATAAGCTTCCTCAGAATCGGCCGCTTCTGCTTGATCGGCAATATTATCCATGTGTCTCACCACTGCCGCAAGAGCTTCTTCTGCTTTGTGCATATTGCAGAGAAGAACGAGGCTAAGGGCGGTTTCCCTTTCCTGAGCGGCAACGAGACGCATCCATCGAGGATGATGAAGTCCAACTGACAGATGGAGGCGAGTCGAGGAAAGAGAGCAGGGCATGAGCGGAGGAGCTGCTCCAAATATAAATTGTTGGTCGCCTGTGTAAAGTTACGACCAAACAACTCATGATAGATAGATGAGAGGAAGAAGATCAAAAGAATATTATATACCATTATTGAGAAATCTAGTGAAGAAGATGAGCGAGAAGACGGTTTAGAAGAGCTAGATTACGACACACATATTTAAGCGTTATCACAGATAGTTCGTATACCAAACTGTCTCTGATATTAATATCATAGACGGTTCATATAAAAAATCGTCTGTGATATATGACTTATCACAGACGGTTCATATAGCAAACCATCTCTGATATATCCATTATCATAGAAAGTTTGTATAACAAACCATCTCTGATAATGAAATGTCACCGATCCATGGCGTATCCCTCAGGATTTCGATCTCACCTGTCCATTCTCTCCACATCGAATGGCAGGCATCGGTTCCTCCCACCACTCAGCCCTTATTACTTACTCCCCCTCTACCTTTCTACCGGCAGTCACGCGTGAGTTCATCCACTAGCTTCCTGCATCCTCCCCTCGACAACGCTAATCTACCACTGTGAGCTAGCTCCTCCACCTCCTGTTGTGACAACACGGTGCTACTCCTAGCTAGTTCATCCACTCCTAACTTGTTCCTCGACGATGTCGACTACCGCCGTGAGCTAGCGCCTCCGTTGTGACACCACGATCGATTGCACAACACACTCTTGTCGTAAGAGTGTCTTGTGTAGTCTCACCATCATGCCACAAAGGTAGCGCTACCGCCGTCTCTCTGCATTCAATTCCAGTTTCAATTTGCAATACCACCTAGTGCACATTCATTCTTAGACATGCCTACACAAGTGTTTAGTGTCTATTTTCCAAGTGACCATATGATCGATCTGACTGCTCGCTCAATGATGGTCAGACCACCCATGCCATTCCAGCCTGAGAGATCAAGCCACTGGTCACACCGCTCATGCATACTGGTCTGACCACACCTACACAACAGGCATACTAGTTTTGCATATTGGTTTGATTGATTTAACCTGAACCTTCACCCCAATTTGTTCAATCACATTTTTGTCAACTCAAATCCAATTCAATTACCCTTGATGGTGTCATATACTCATCACAAGAATGGAGTGACCTCCACTTGCTCTTATAGACCAGTGAGTGTGGTTGCACTAGCCTCATGTTGGCAATAGCTTTATTGCAATGAGGGGTGTTTCTAGTGTGAGCGGGAAGGCTAAGCGGTCTAATTGGCCTTTAGTTGGCAATCTGACTGGCATGGGGAGCACGGTCAAATCAGTGTCCTATCCCCAAGAAGGGTTGCTTCAAGAATTGGATTGAGAATTGGTACTAGGAGCATGATATTGGTGCATATAGTTTGCATTATACATATTTGGACTAATGTGGGGTTGTGAAGAACATGTGCCCAAAAATAGTTTGCTTGGTGTATTATTATATAGGTGGCTTGCAGTCAACTATTGCGAATGGTGAGGAAGACTAAGACTTGGTTAGGAAGAACCAAGGTCTAGAACGATCATGGAAGCTCGGCAAGATGGAAAAGTACCATAGAAAACAAAGATTGAGCAAAAACCCTTGGGGTAAAGAGATGCACATGTTGCATTGTGATCCATGAGATAGTTATGTGGCTTTGTGATGCTTTCAAAAGCGAAGCTTTGAAGGTAAGTGTTCTTGCCTCATCAGTTGTGCCAATTTATGATCATATATATTATGTAGTGTTACATGATGGCTTACATGTCGATGATAGTTGTAAGACTTTAGAGCTACATTATGGTAAGACAAAGGAGACTAGGACTTAACTAGGAGAACTATGGTCAAG
This sequence comes from Bonia amplexicaulis, assembly GCA_036346245.1. NCBI lineage: Eukaryota > Viridiplantae > Streptophyta > Magnoliopsida > Poales > Poaceae > Bonia > Bonia amplexicaulis. Next base: position 3,462,114 of record CM070744.1, read on the forward strand.
AATAGGCAAGGTGCCACCGGAAGATGATTGAGGTTAGAGAAGTGATTACAAGCCAGGATGACAAGGACTCTAGAGCTATGTCATGTTGAGACAAAGGGAACCAAGACTTAGCTAGGAGAGATAAAGTGCAGAACAATCAAGGTGCCAACAAAAGATGATAGAAGCTTTTAGAGTGGACATGATAGGTGACAGCACTCAGGACTAAGCTCAGGGAGAAGTTGAGGTTCACGGTTAGGGAAGCCGGGTGCAGTCATGGTACAAGCTAGTGCATATGGTGTGCCATGTGATTTGGGTCCATTTGCAAGTGAGGACAGTTCGATGAGATATAGGCACGTGGGGGCTTGGACACAAGTCTTTAGGGTCATATGGAATATGATGAAGTATAAGTAATGCTTCGAGGTGAAGGAACAAGAAAAGGTCCGTAGAGGGTTATTTGGTAAATTGCGAAATACCAGAAAAGTGGTGGTCTATGAAACCGTAGTGATGGTCTAAGTGGATTAGGTTGTAGGACCAATGTAGGCAATTAGATAGGAGTGAATGATTGTTTCTAATTTTCCATAGGTATTGTTAACCTTTCACTCCAGTGACTATGAATGTCAAGAAGATCATATTACTCAACCTACTTAGATTCCAATAGGTAAGGAAAGCTGTGAATATAAGGGCCTATCCACTTATAATGAAATCTCCAAGAAAATACCAAGCAAAAAGATCCTTGATAATCATGGGTGGTCTGACCGGTGTGAAATGGGCAGTTTAATTAGGGGGTGGTTTCACCCCTCTTATGATGGCGATCTGACCTCTCGCTTAGCATAGAACAGAAAATCAACATGATTTCAAAAACCAAAAAAGGCACAACTTCACAAGGAAACTCCAAATGACTTGAAACTTCAAACACACCTAAGGAAAGAATCATGAGGTTTTAAGATGTTCCATCAATTTGAGGGAAATTGATTGTAGACCTTAAGAACACCTAAAAACCGTAAAATCCAAATTAATTCTTGTTCATGGGGATCTAAGACATGACATCTTTCAGATCTACTCCCGCATGTCCTAGCAAGATAATCTAGGCAGGATTTAGACTAAAGCCACCTAGATCATGATTTTAAATTTCTTCATCAAGAACATGAAAACCAAAAAAAGAACAAGTGAAACACCAAGAAGGAATCAAAGAGTTGATCTATTACCAATAGAGTAGGTGATTCACAAGTACATGGATAGTTACAAGGTGCTCCCAAAGCACCATCCTTGCTCAAGTTTTCTCACATAGGTTGGGGAGGGAGAGAAGAAACTACTCAAGACTTAGACACAATCCCACCACCCTAGCTCTCTCCTCTTCTCCCTCGTATAACATGAGCCTCTTAGTGGGTCTCAACGCTCTAAGCACATGGGAAAACCCATCAACCCCACTAACATGGATTTTACACACTTACGCATGTTTCTCAAAGCGTTTACAAGACTCTACCTGTGAAACCATTAGAGATTGATCCACCTAGCCATCCCGGCTCATCTTGACCTAAACCACTTTTGCTTTACACCTCTTCACACCGCGGCTTTGTCCAACTCAACTCAATATTTGGGAAACTAGCAAAATACCCCGACAAAACTTCCGGGCACCTTCCCTTGACTCCATCTTCATCTTCACATGAAAGCATCTCTGTATTCTTTGACGTGTTGCCTATAGCGCCCAATGACTTGCCATCAAGTCTTCATGCATCCAGTCTCCCCCGGATCATCTCTACTTGCACCAGCCTAAGTCACTTGACATCACTTGCACCAACTAGTCTCTTCACGATCCTTGTCTTTTCTGTGCTTCTCGCTTGAACCACATAGACTCACTCGGATTTACTTGATCGCATAGACCTCAGCTCTTTGGCCTACTCCCGATCATTTGCCACTGACTACTAACATTATCTAAGCCACCTGCATATCTGAAGACCAAGCAACCATCTTGAGCACAAGTTTCATGCACTTGGCTTACATTAGTTAAAACGATGCATCTTGCAGCACAACATAATCAACCAATGACTTCCATACCATGCACACACTCAAACCACTCAGGACCACTTCTAACTATTCGCTAGCTGCAACCACAGTCTGACTACTCTCCTCATGGCGATCAGACTGCCAACCATTGACCGGTCAGTCACACTACCCAACTCTACTTTGGTCCAGTCGCCAACCAATGACCATTCCGATTGCATGTGCCCTACTCCAAAATATGCTCTCTGCTAAAAAACAACTTGCTACCACAGCCTGGTCACACTGCAACCACCGGTCTGACGCACACTCCTCTGGTACTACCACCATACAAAGCCCAGTATGACCGTTGGATTCAACTCCAACTTGACTCAAAAACAACTTCTCTAGATTATCACTACCACCAGTTAGGAGCTAATCATACCATGCCGCAATAGTATCGCCACTCCAACACTGGTACTACTAGCAGGCATGTACAATTTCTGAATATTTCGACACACTGGGTACTACCGCCATTGCTAGGCTAGTACTACCACCTAAAACTGACAAAAAACTGAATTTTGCCAACTTTTGCAAAACAATCCAACTCTGTAATGTGCCAATTGTTTGTCACTAAATGTCCATGGACCTTCTCACATGGTCCTTCATAGGTAAAGGATACTCTATGGAGGGCATGATAGATTCTGGCTATTGGAGCCATGTGTAAGTGGTGCTTTTAAAAGCATGTGTGTATGAGTAAAAAACCTATGTGTTGGGTTATCTATTTTTGTCCATAAGTTAGTGGATAGAATCCACTTTGTATCCAGGTTTTAGGATTTAAGTGTGAGGTGAGGAGCCTCCACAGTATAAAGAAGAGGAGATGGCTTAGGTTTTGAAAAGACAAGTAGAGGAGAAAGAGATTGCTTTTTGAGAGAGCTTTTGTGTGAGATGAAGGCTTTGTGTGTGTGCTGTCCTAGTGGCTCTATCCTCCCAAGGGAGTGGCTATAAACATTCATCTCCAAATAGATATCAAATCTCTAAATTCGTAACCCATCCATAACCCATGAGCAAGTATTTGGCTCAAGGTTTGGCTTTTGCCTAGTTTTGGTATAACTTGCCTACGAATTGAAAAGGGTCAAAACTTTGGAAATCTTTTCTTTAATATCTTGTTCGAATAGGTTCATATTATCCTAGACAAGGTGTGTGCAAAGTTTTAAGTGGTTTGGAGTCTTGGTTTGAAAATTGGCTCATTTTGTGCTTTGAACTCGTTTTTGGTGCAATTAAGCTTTGAAAGCAAAAACTTCCCAAATTTCGTATGATTTAACAAGAGATCTTGTTGTTTTCGGTTTCTAAGGTTGTGATCTAGCTTTGGTTTAAATGTCAAGTCATTTAGAGCTTTCATGTGAAAGTTGTGCTATTTTTAGTTTTGATCAGGCTGAAATTTAGTGTTGATCTGAAGGTGTGGTATGACCGTCATGTAAAGTGTGATAGGACGACACCTTTGTGGTATGACCATAGTTTAGATAGTGGTACGATTGCACTAAAAGGTAAAACCTTGTTTTGCTTCATTTTTATTGGAGAATTCATTGTAGGTGCCTAAGTTGTGATATTTACAGCTTTCCTTAGTTATTGGAGTGAAAGAATTATGGTCCTTATAAAGGTAAAGATTTTAGAAAGGGATTTGTTTGTGTAGGCACCTATTCGCCCCTCCCCTTTCTAGTCACCGATCTCAATCCTACACGAAGAGAGTACGAGAAATTGAGAAAAGATAGAGATGAGGAGAGGATGAGATGTAGGGTCAGATGATGTGGTAACAAAAAATGATGATGTAGCAACCACGTCACTCAAAATCACCTATAGAACTAGCTTTAGATGTGATTTTGTATTTCGTTTTGATATTTGGTAGACATCACTTGAAATCACCCACAGATCCAGGGGTGGGTTCGGCAGCATTTGTGGCTTATGGCTTATGCCATTTGCTACAGTAACTCACTATTAAATAATATGTTTTTTAAGGCGATGTCTACAGATAAAATATAGTATAAACTATGCCGAGTTCAGCTGTACTGACCAAAATCGCGTGTGACTATTTTTCTACGTACTACCTCTCATAAACAGTTCAGAATCCAAAATTTTCAGCTATAAGTTACAACCAAAAAACCCACCCTATATGTAGATAACTCTAAAAACTAGATGCCCATAATCAGTACAAAAATTAAGGTTCCATCTCTTCCCACTTAGGCTGGACGATGGGTTATTATCCAAAGTTGAGACGAATTTGCAGCCCAGGCTAAAAGTCCAGGCCGAAAAAGCACCACCTCCAACCTTTTTCTGCAAGGCCATGACACAGCCCATTCATAGCTTCAAACCCGTCATCAGTCGTGAAAGTACGATGTGTTGCCAGAGGACTCAAAATCCTTGAGAGAAAACATTTGTTTTTCTTTCACGAAAGGAGGATAACAAGACTTTTAATTGCACAAAATTAAAATTAAACTACAGTATACATATACAATCATACTTGTATCGGTCAATACTCTGACCTATATTCCGTACTCTAGATAGTGTCGAAAGAAGTTTTGGTAAAATGGGAGGAAATTTGCACCACGTACCAACCGACACCTCACACATGCTGCATCATCAGGCCCACAGTAAGAAAACCTTTATTTTGTAATGTAGTTTACGAACACTTTCGCGGCCATTTCATTTTCCTCCTAAGGTTGACTGCAGGGAAAACCATAGCATTGCCATAATGAAGTCTGAAACACACGGACTGGAAGTTTATTTTTCGAACATTTTCTCTAGACAAAGGTTTTTCCAAACTTTGGTGTCCCTGTGATGTTTTTGTTAGATATGTCTTACATAGCTGTATATTTACTCTGTTGTATAAGAGATTTCCTGCATATATGCCATACCAGTACATGTATATATATTGGCCTATTGGCCTATTGGCCTCATAATAAATACAAGTACTATTCATAACATGGTATCAGAGCTTACCTAGGGTTAGGGTTTTTTCTCGTGAAGAGCCGCCGCTGGATCGTCTTCTCTAACCGCTGCCGCTTCGGCTCTTTCCCCTTGCGCTCGTCCTCGTCACCGTCTTCATCGGATTTTCTTTGAGGTCTTCCGCCGCCATCTAGGTTGTCCAGATCCGGTTCTTTCGTCGGCCGATCTCGGCGGTCAATCCAACGTCGGCAGCTTCGTTTGCCGTTGCTCCGGCCGCCATCCATTGTCGCTTCGTCGACCAACGGGTCTCGGCATCGTGAGGTCGCGGAGTCGCCGTCGGTGAGGCCGGTCGCTGTTGGTGAGGCCGGACGCCGCCGTCGAGATCTAATCGTCGTCGGTGTCGCGGGCCGCCGCTCGAGGTTCTCCTTCGCCGTCATTGCCCGAGATCTTCGTCGCCGCCGTTGAGAGTGTCGGCGTTGCCATCTTCTCCTGAGGCGTTGGCGTCGCCAGTCGTTCGACCGATCGGATTTTTGTGGGTTGTGTCGAGTCGGTCGATCGGTCGGTTGTTTTGACCGAACAGAAAGAAAAGAAAAGAAAAAAAAAGAAATAGAAAGAAAAAATATCTTCTTTTGCAGGCACCGTTTTTTGTTCCTCGTTACTCGATGATCTTCGATGGTCTCAATTATCGGGACTGGTTTCAGCACATGCGCCTCCACATACGTGGTCAGCGCCTTTGGGACACGCCTCCACGTACATGGTCAGCGCCTTTAAGACTTTCTTACTAGCGAGTTGCCTTGCCCGTCTCATCCTACTCCACCTGCTGAGCCTGTACTCCCAAAGGATGCTTCCGAAGATGCTCGTACAAAGGCTTCTGAGGCTTTTGAGGATGCCATAGAGATTTTTCAGACTAAGTATGCTGCTTACAAGACATTGATTGATGAAGATGCTCGTGCCTCTGCTATTTTGGTTACTAGCATGGAGGTGCATCTCACTAGTGATGTTGTTGGATTGGCTTCCGCACAGGCGATGTGGACGCATCTGCGCAGCCGCTACGAGCCATCTGGTGATTCCTTATACCTTGCTGTTGTGCGACAGAGCAGTCGCTGCAACAGGGAGATGCAACTATGGATGAGTTTTATGCTCAGTCGTCTATGGTATGACGTCAGATCGACTCTTTGGGGCCAGATGTTTACCGCACCTGTCAGTGTTGTCAGCGTCAGCAGTCTCACATGGAGCTTCACCACATCTACGACTTTTTGACACGTCTCCGATCTGAGTTTGAGCAGACTCGTGCTCAGTTGCTGGCTCATCACCCTCGTGTGACTTTGTTGGAGGCCCTTGCAGCTGTTCGTACTGAGGAGATTCGACTTCGTGGAGCGGGTCTACTATCATCATCATCACTTCCTTTGGTTTTGGCGGCTTCTCCAGCTTCTACACCCACTGTGCCTTTGGTTACTCCTTCCTCAGTTGTGCCTCCACCAGTGACAGCTGCTGTTGGCAGGGGACTCCACTGCACCTATTGCAACAAGGATGGACATGTGGAATAGTTTTGCTACAAGAAGAAGAAGGATTTTTGTCGTGGTGCTCGTCCACCGTTGGGCACTGGAGGTTCCTCCTCTTAGCAGTCCTAGTGCCTTTGACACTCAGCAATTTCTCACATTGCTAGGACGCATGGTTGTTTCTGCATCGTCTGGTTCTCTTGGTTCTCTTTTCGGTCTTGGGTGAGAGACCACCTTCTACTTCTCCTTCCTCAGGTACATCACCTTAGATTCTTGATTCTGGTGGTTTTTTCATATGACATCTGATTCTACCTATTTTACTTCTATTAGTCCTTTAGCTGCTCTTATCACTGTCCACATAGCAGATGGTACCTCTCTTTCTGTCAAAGGATGAGGCACTCTTTCAAATTTCTCTTTTCATGTTCCTTTTGTTTCTCATGTTCCAAAACTAACTATGCATCTCATATCTGCTGGCCAGCTCACTGATCATGGTTGTCGTGTTATTTTCGATTCTGATTCTTTTTGTGTTCAGGATCGCCGCATGGGGACTCGGTTGGTCTGGACCCTGCCGCCGTGACTCTGCAGTTACGAGAGCTTGACCGCTTCACCTTGCTTCCGCTGCCCGGTCGATCTGCTCGCCTCCACCACTGCCTCTGCAGCTGCTGCGTCCTCCACCGCATCGTTTGCTCAGTGGCATCATCGTTTAGGACATCTTTGTGGTTCCCGTATGTCTTCCCTACTTCGTCGAGGTCTTTTAGGGTCTGTGTCTGGTGATGCTTCTCTAAATTGTCAGGGTTGTAACCTTGGCAAACAGCTTCAACTCCCTTATCCTTCTAGTGAGTCAGTGTCTCAGCGTACTTTTGATCTTGTTTATTCTGATGTATGGGGACCAGCTCCTTTTGTTTCGAAAGGAGGTCATCGATATTATATCATTTTATTGATGATTTTTCTCGACATACATGGATATACTTTATGTCATCTCGTAGTGAGGTTTTATCTATCTACAAGACCTTTGCCACCATGGTTCGCACTCAGTTTGACTCTCCTATTCGTGTTTTTCACGTTGATTCCGCTGGAGAGTATTTGTCGGGAGTCCTTCGTGGTTTTCTTGCTGAGCAGGGCACTCTCTCTCAGCTTTCTTGTCTGGGTGTTCATGCTCAGAATGGTGTGGCTGAACGCAAGCATCGTCATCTTCTTGAGACAACTCGTGCTCTCATGCTTGCTTCTGCTATTCCATCACATTTACCGAAAGGCTTTTACTACCACTTTCTTGATCAACATTTAGCCCTCCTCTGCTCTTCAGGGTGGGATCCCAGTTGAGCGTCTCTATGGCTAGACTCATGATTATTCCAGTCTTCACCTCTTTGGGTGTGTGTGTTATGTTCTTCTTGCACCTCGTGAGTGCACAAAACTGACCACTCAGTCAGTTGAGTGCGTTTTTCTGGGTTACAGTGCTGAGCATAATGGATATCGTTGTTGGGATCCTGTTGGCCGACGGATGCGGATTTCTCGGGATATTACTTTTGATGAGTCTCGTCCTATCTATCCTTCTCCTTCTCCTTCCTCCACTTCAGCATCTGTTGTTGAGCTGCTTTCATTTCTGATTTTTCCTTCCAATCCTATAGTCACCACTCCACAGCCTTTGGTCTCTCTGGTGCCTCCTTCTCAGTCAGCACCTTCTTCACCACCAGCATCCTCTCCCGAGGTTGCCCCTAATCTTGTTCCTTCTTATCCTCTCTACTATACTCGTCACCCGCGAGTTGAGAATCCTTCTGATATGCCCTCCTCTTCTGACAGGTCATCCCCTTCGGCCACTCCTTGTTATGTTCTTCGCGATCGCTAGTCTATTCGGCCTCCTGAGCATTTTGGTTTTGCTGCCGCTACTCTTATCGAACCGACTTCTTATCGTGATGTTGTTCATCAGGAGTGGCAGCATGCGATGGCGGAGGAGATCGCTGCCCTTGAGTGTACTGGCACATGGGATCTTGTTCCTCTTCCTGTGCTTGTTACTCTTATCACGTGCAAGTGGGTCTATAAGGTTAAGACTCACTCTGATGGTTCTCTTGAGCGTTACAAGGCTCGTCTTGTAGCGTGTGGTTTTCAACAGGAGTATGGTTGTGACTATGATGAGACTTTTGCTCCTGTCGCTCATATGACCACCGTTCGCACTCTTCTTGCTGTGGCCTCCGTTCGACAGTGGTCTACCTCTCAGTTGGACGTCAAGAATTGTAACATCCCAAAATTTTATGTTTTAAAAATTTTGAATTCAAATTAATTATTTTAAAGCAATCAGATTTTATTTGGATTTTTTCTGTGTTTTTCTGGATTTTATTTCAAAATGTAAAACAAGAAAATGTATTTTAAAAAATTTATTAAATCCAAAAAAGAGTTTATTTTATTTTTTCCAACCTTCCCAGAATTTTTAATTAATTTTTGAGAATTTTTTAGAATTAAAAATCAATTTTAAAAGATAAAAGGAATTTTATAAAATTATTAAAAACAAATCCGAAATTAAAAATATTTGTATTAAGTCTAAAATATCTCCAGGAATACCCTATGAATTTTCTGGAATTTTTAGATATTATTTATTATTTTTCTAATCAATTATAATGTTTCAAGTATTTTCTGAAAATTTAATCCGAAAATTAAATCCGAATTAACCTCGGGTCGCCACGTGTTGCGCCCAGATTTAATCTATCTCTCTCGATTTAATCTCGGCCCTCCATCACAACTTACCCCTTCATTTAAATTCAACGCCCGAGATATTTCACTTGCCACGTGTCGCGCATCCGACGGCCCGTACCCCTTCACCCTCCCTCTCTCTCTCTTTCTCTCACCGACGGGTGGGCCCCACCCATCATATTCTTCTTCTACCTCTTCTTCTTCCTCCTCCCACTCTCTCTCTCTCTCCCCTCCATTAGATCCAAAATTGGAGCTTAAATTCCACCTGTTTCCTTCGCAATCTCCCGATTTAATCTGCAATAAAAGCCCGTAATCACTCCTCCACTAATTGACTGTCGTTTCCCTCTTTACTCCCCTTAATCGCGGTACAAATCACTCCGTGAGCCTCCAAACCGTCGGCCTCCCTCCTCCTCGCTATAAAACCCCTGGGCTCCTCCACCGCCTCCCACCGCGCCTCCTTCTCTCCTCGCCGAGCGCCACCACCCGTAGCCGCCACCATGCGCCGCCATCCACCCACCTCTCTCCGCCGCCCCTCCTCCGCCATCACCCGAGCCACCGCGGTAAAATCAAACCCAGCAGTCCCTCTCCTCCTCCGTGACCACCGCCACCACCGACCCACCGTCTTGCCGCCGCCCGTGTTGCCCGCCGCCCGCATGGCATGCATCGCTTACAGCCCGAGCCAGCGTGGCCGGCGTGGCGCTGTGTGTGCCGTGTCGACCGGGCGTGCCACCTCGGCGACTCACGTGGACTCGGACCACGGTGGGCCGGGCCCACATGTCCGAAAATTCAAAATTCAAAATTTTGCTAACGTTATCATTGCGTCATAAATCCCTTTTTCTTTAGAAAAATATTTCACCCGAAATTAAATTAATTGTTGACATCATAAATGTGAATTTTCAATACAAAAATAAATCGAAAAATCTTTCTTTTCTTTTTCTTTCAATTAAAACTTCTCGAGGCCATAACTTTCTCATTTTAACTCCGATTTGACCCGTTCAAATTTCTAAATTTTTCTAAAATCATGAACTACCTAAATATACACTCTTTTTCAATTTTTGAATTTTATTTGAATTTATGTGTATTTATTTGTTTTGTTGCTTTGTCTTTGCCACGCGAAGAATCTGACGTCGCCGAAGAATTTGTCGACCCGCAGCAAGAAAGTCAAGACACCGCAGACGAAGGCAAGTCTCCTTTGAACATGTCTTAGCATATTAGTTAATCTAATCATTGTTATATCCCCGATTGAAGTTGAATGCCATGTACCTTTGTAACCTTAGAATTCCCTTTGTCTCAATAATGAGATTATTATAAATCTTTGATAAATGTTAGAACGGTAGTAAAATGCTTAGTCATGCTATATAATTTTGGTAACCTTGGAATGAGAAATTATATTTCATTGATTTAGACTTTTTGTTCACAAATTAGTGGCGATTGGTGTTGCCACTGTTCCTTCAAAAATAAATAAAATGTGAAAGTGGTTTTAGACCAGGGCGGATGGTTGGATTGGATTGGTGCAGTTAGCACGAGAACTTGTAAAGTGTATGTTCCACCCTAGTCAATTAAGGACCGACGCTTGTGTTTGTCCAATCTGAGCACTACCGTACAACCACATGTCTATATGGGTACGACCTAGCTGAATAAATTACAATAATCTAGTTTAGGTACCACCAGTGGAAAGTGAGTGTTAGGGATTTACTGGTTATTCACAGTGAGGGACAAGGATTTACTGTACTCATATGGCGCAAAAGGGAGCTTCTGAATGTGGTGGATTTAACCCTTCAGCGGTGAAACCTCAGCGGGTGGTAATTAGCTAGACTACAGTAAGGTAAATGCTTTGTGATAAATTATCTGGGTCTCATGCCTAAGGAAGCATGTTGGCTATTAAGATAACTTATGTCTTGTGGGTAAAGTGTACAAGCTCTGCAGAGTATAAAACTATTCGAATAGCCGTGCCTACGATCAAGGGCGGGCAAGGAATCCATTCACATGGTAGATCATTAGTTTTGGTTTTTAAAGTAAAAGTTTTGGGAGCCGAGAGTAGTTGGAATCTCTCGGAGTTGTCCTGGCGGATGTAGCTAGTGTGGGTGGATGTAACCCGTTGATTTGAACCTTGGCGGTTAGAGCCAGTGATCTAGTGTTGGTGGTTGTAACCTTCACTATTTAACTTGATAGATTCTGTTAAAACAATTGCCTTATTTAAATTGATGTCTTCAAAAATAACTAATGGTATTTGAAATAAAACATTGCTTTGTGTAAACGAACCATATGACCCTCATTTGTTAAACCTTGCATCTATTGCATTTTCCCAGGACTTGCAGAGTACTTTATGTACTCACATGCTACACTCAAAAATAATACCCAGAGGAATATGAAGCTCAAGAAGGAAACTTCGACTATGGCGCGTATGGTTTCGACGAAGGCTTTCCAGAGTACTACGTTGCTCTTCCCCAGTCAATTGCCTATGGCGTATTAATGGGTCTTCGCCAGAGTTTATTTTGCTTCCGCTGTGTTTCGTGTGTTGTGAGTTCTTGAAACCTCAGTTGTAATAAAGAGACATTTTGGTCTGTACTCTCTATTATTGTAATAAAACGTTGTTGATTATGTATTCATCACTGTTTGACTGTGTGCACTAGCTTTGATCTGGGACTAGTCTTTGTATTACGAGGGTCCGGATTAAACAGGGTCCCGATAAGAATGCCTTTCTCAATGGCGAGTTGCGTGAGGAGGTCTACATTGCAGCCACCCCCTGGGTATTCTGTTCCTGAGGGTATGGTTTGTCGTCTTCGCCGATCTCTCTATGGCCTCAAACAAGCTCTTCGTGCCTGGTTTGATCGTTTCTCCTCTGTTGTCACTACAGCTGGTTTCTCGGCCAGTGCTCATGATTCTGCTCTTTTTATCCACACTTCTTCTCGTAGTCGAACGCTTCTCCTTTTGTATGTTGATGATATGATCATTACTGAAGATGATTCTCAGTATATCACTTTTGTCAAGGAGCGTCTTCATGAGCAGTTTCTTATCTCTGATCTGGGTCATCTTCGCTATTTTCTTGGGATTAAGGTTATTTCTACTCCTGAGTGTTTTTATATGTCCCTCGAAAAGTATATCCAAGATCTTCTTGATTGTGCTTCTCTTCTTGATCATGACACCGAGACTCCCATAGAGCTTAGTGTTCATCTTGGGTTTATAAAGAGGGTGCTAGGGTTTGGGAGGGGTACGAGCCCCATTTGGGCCGGCCGACCCAAAGCGGCCGGCCTACCCTCCGGACAGTCCAAAACATTCAATTAATTATTTTAATTTATTTAATTTATTTTACAATGTTCTACAATTCATATTTTTCCCTTCCCGCGATTTACCGAAAAACCGACGATTCCGCGATTGTTTAAAAACTTACGCCGTAACAACGTTCGGGATATTACATTCTCTCCTCCTAAAAAGGATTCGTCCTCGAATCTCGCTCCTCAACCCACTAGACAAACAACAATCAAGGAAAGAACGACCAAAGAATAGAGCATCCCAAGGATAGAACATCCCAAGGGAACAATAACTACGGGTTCTCACCCGCCTCGAAGAACTCGGGTCCTTCTTCTACGTTTGAACTTCAAGCTTCCACGTCACCTCCTGCTCGGACTGATTCGTCAAGAGGGCCTCCACATCGACTCCGTCGAGCCCACGATATGCGCGGGACAACGCCGAGCACCCATAACTCTTGTGCCGGCTCTGAGCGGCCAACAGATCCTGTCTTTCTTGCATAATTCCCCGCCACAATTATCAAGCCACTATCTAATACCATACTTCTTTTTAGAATATTTTTTTCTATATATTATAATCGGGATAATACATTGTACCCCTTTTTAAAGAATTCAACCACAGATTCCACTCATAACATTACTTGAAGCACAAACAATAACTGTTGCAAATGTAACACAACCACAAGAAGAATGAAGAATTCTCAAGCAACACACTAGTAACCAGCTTTCCTTCAAAGGACAACGGTCCAAATCAAAGGATTCACCACAAAACCATTTACACTCTCCAAATAGACATTTGGAGAATCCACACTGCACAAGCCAAGAGTGAAAATCACTCGATAGACTAAAACAATCATTTTCTTTTCTTAACTGGAAAAGAATACACCATAACATATAACAACTCAATTTGCAGATGACCTCTGCCATAAACACACAATTTAAACAAGAATCGAGAGAGCTTATTACTGCTCGAGATATTATTAATTTCCCAATCCATTCCCTTTGGAAATTTAACTTCCTTGAACCAAGTATTTCCAAATCATCGCCCAACACACCAACTAAATGCCATACACCTCTTAAAAGACTTTGCAACCCAAATTAATTACCTCTTTCTTAGAGAGGCAAAAAGAAGTCAATTCCAGCACAAAGGAAGATGTTACCATCTGCAATAAACACAAGACTAGAAGAAATAGCAATAAATCTTGGACAATAAAAGATAAGATCACAGTTGAAGGCACATGCCTCCTCAAGAAGAAAGTACCAAATCTCAATAAATAAGAACACAGTATTGCCATTCGAGCTCAAGAAGCTCTTATGAGGCGAAAATATTGCCATTTGAGCTCAATTAACTCTTATGCGGCGAGAATAAGAAGTCAAACACACCTAAAAAAATGCACAACTTGACTTCAACCTCCAATACTTTTACCATACTCTTTCTTTTAATTAAGATGATAACTTTCTTTGATTACGGTATCACCTTAACAATTCCAACAAAGAGAATTGAAGACCACAACACATTAATCCCTTAAGAACTAATAAAACCTCTCAACATGACACTTTACTTAAAACAATTTCAGCTACCACATAAGTCATGAGATCAAAAAGATCGCGTACATAATTCGCAAAACTTTTGATTTAAATAGTATCATGGAAGTTATCAAATTCTTTCATTTATAGAGCATTCAACATTATTATCACAACCACATACTGACCATCATGCTAACATTAGAACAATACATTCTTAACAAGCATCATCATATCCTTAAATCCCTTCACAAGCTTTTCCAAAAGAAACACAAGGAATCACTCCACCATGTTTCTATTATCTGAATAAGATTGCGACTATTTAATCTAGGGAAAGCCTAGTGCATAAGCCACCATATTAGAACAAAGCTCTTAAACAAGATGATACTAGAACATGGCAATCTCACAAAACATGTTAGTATAAATCTCTTATTAGATTCCATATATTCAATTCTTATTGATGCTCAACTCTAATTGAGCACAAATTGATTGTACTCTAGTCATTACTAGCAATAAATGATTATTATGTTATCATAACAACATTCATGATCCTAACTCCATTTTACAATCATAAAATAATCATTAGCATAGATTCAATATCTCACCTTACGTTCAGAAATTAGAACGAAATAACTTTAAACTTCAATAATACCGGCTTTGTAAGACAAGATTCTACCAGTCAATACATCAACCTTCATCTTATTTTTTTTATACATATTTCAACAATTCAGCATGATAAAAGATAGATGAAACTATCAATTGTACATGCTCATAAAGTATCTAGTAAAGGACAGATTAAAGTTCAATATTACCAAGGCAATATTTCAACACTTCCTTACTTAATAATTTCCAAACGGTCAGATTAATTACTGAAGACAAAAAAAATAATTCACTTTATCCAACATGATAGAAATTTAAACAATCATAATAATCATTGCAATTCTTTTGTACACTCCTCAATAACTCCATGGGTTCCAATCATGTCTAGACAATTTCTTAATCACAGTTCTTCAATAAACTATTACAAGGCAATATCAAACTAATCAACTACACTTCCAAAGATGCTAATTGAAATTAATTATGCACCACGCTAACATCTCAACTTGATAATTCATACCTTACAAATTAGTTTATATGATTACCACCTTCCACTTAAGCATGACAAAACACCACAAATGATTTTAACACTCTCTTTTAGAAAGGAGAAGAAATAAACTTCAACACTCAAAATAATCTAAAAGAAATATATAGATCCAAGGTTTTAACATATTAATGAGTTTGCAACACAAAACTTTCATTAATAAAAATACCAAGCGAACCAATGAGTCATGATTCACAACAAGACAAAATTCCCACAAAGGGACTAACCTTGCAAATCAACAATATTCACAAGTAGCAATAGTGTCTCAAATGTTCCGAGAAGAAACAATAATTGTTTCAAAGAAACTACAATGAACCACAATCTCAAGAGAAATTCATTAACTGCAATAGCCCAAGAATTGGCCAAAATCAACTAAGGAAGAATATCATCTTTTCTAAGAAACACACTCACAACATCTGCAATTAATTTACCTGAGATAACTGTATTGCTAATCCTCATGCTACAAATAGCGGTATAACCTGACAATGCCAAGATAACAAATACAATCTCCATGTCTTATCATTAACAATTCTCACTCATAACAGTCATAGGAGCAAATAATATTCATACAAGATTATCTCGTAATGTAAATCATCAATACAACATGTCAAAAGCATATATACAACATGCTCACAACATATTCACAACCACGACATGCTATTTTCACGTCCACATTATAACATTAAGCAAGAATTTCACATGTCTACTAGCATAATATCAACATATCAATGTATAAATACTTACTATCATCTCCACAATTAAAATATCTTGCAATTATGACATAATGTTTCAAATTAAAATAATAATGTAAATTGCAAGTAGAAGGAATAACAAGTTAAACGGTAGCAACCACCGCTACGTTCACTTGCTTCAATCCGATGAAGCAAAGTAAAATCAAGAGCGCTCAGGGACAAGACCACCTGTCCAAAAGACAACTCTCAGCACACAACCACAGCATATAAATACGACTAAAATAATTAAGACGTCGCTAGAACCCCGAACCCGCACAAACTCTTCTCCGCTAAACAATTCAGCAAATTACCCTCTGCAGCAGCGCTGCTTCACAATTTCGTATCTTTAAAAATAATGATCCAATACAGCAAATGATACCTCTCTGGATTCATGACTTAAAAGCCTACAATTTCCATGTAGAACACATATTTTTATTTTGATCACACCTAGGGGTAAATTAATGCCCAAAACAGAGGAAGAACTCTGTTCTGGCAGATTGGACAGCAGTGTTCAATCGCGTCCCAGCAACACTACAGGCGTCCAAAAATTATGAAATTTCTATAGCAGCTAGATTACCAGATTATCTACAACTTTCTAAATTACGGACGTGAGCAAAAAAATCATTTACTACCTCAAATTCCCGAATTACAGTCGGTCTGTACCGATCTGCTCGCCTGGCGAACAGCGGTATTTCCGACACCGTATCTCCCAGATCCCACGGCCAAATATTACGAAAAAATTACAGGAGACGCATCTGGAAGTCCTGTACAACTTTCCTTTTGGGAGAGTCCGCAGGAAAATTCGTTTACTAGGTCAAATCTGCGAGGACATATGCGCTACGCAAATCAATCTACAGACAGACAGCAGCTAATCTCTAATCGGGCAATTAATCTATTAATTACCATCAAAATCCATGCCAAGAACCTTAATTGTTCATAAAAAAAGGGTTTGAGATGGTGAAAAATAACCTAGATGAAGAATTACCCTACTTTTTTCCTCTTCTTCTTCTCCTTCCTTCTCTTCTCCTTCTTCTCCTTCTCCTTCTCCTTCTCCTTCTCCTTCCTCTCTTCCCTCTCTTTTCTTCCTTGGCACCATGGCAGCAGCAGGGGAGGAGGGAGGCACCAAGGGTGGGGGAGGGGTGGCGGCTGCAAAAGGGAGGGAGAGGGAGGGGCCAAGGAGGGTTTATAAAGAGGGTGCTAGGGTTTGGGAGGGGCACGGCCCCATTTGGGTGGTGACCCAAAGCGGTGGCCTACCCCTCCGGACAGTCCAAAACATTCAAATTAATTGTTTTAATTTATTTAATTTATTTTACAATATTCTACAATTCATATTTTTCCTTCCGCGATTCATCGAAAACCGCGATTCCGTGATTGTTTAAAAACTTACGCCGTAATGACGTTCGGGATATTACAGGTTTTCAGCAGGAGTTGGTCGTGACTATGATAAGACTTTTGCTCCTGTCGCTCACATGACCACCGTTCGCACACTTCTTGCTATGGCCTCTGTTCGACAATGGTCTATCTCTCAGTTGGACGTCAAGAATGCCTTTCTCAATAGCGAGTTGCGTGAGGAGGTCTACATGCAGTCATTCCCTGGGTATTCTGTTCCTGAGGGTATAGTTTGTCGTCTTCGCTGATCTCTCTATGGCCTCAAACGAGCTCCTCGTGCCTGGTTTGATGGTTTCTCCTCTGTTGTCACTGCAGCTGGTTTCTCGGCCAGTGCTCATGATCCTGCTCATTTTATCCACACTTCATCTCGTGGTCGGACGCTTCTCCTTTTGTATGTTGATATGATCATTACTGGAGATGATTCTCAGTATATCACTTTTGTCAAGGAGCGTCATCATGAGCAGTTTCTTATGTCTGATCTAAGTCTTCTTGAGATTGAGGTTGTTTCTACCCCTGAGTGTTTTTGTCTGTCCCACGAAAAGTATATCCAGGATCTTCTTGATCGTGCTCTCTTCTTGATCAACAAGATAGTGAGACTCCCATGGAGCTTAATGTTCAGCTTCGTCCCACTGATGGTGAGCCTCTTGCTGATTCTACTCGCTATCGTCATCTTGTTGAGAGCCTTGTTTATCTTTGTGTCAATCGTCCTGACATTTTGTACCCTATGTATATCTTGAGTCAGTTTGTTTCTGCTCCCACTCAGCTCCACTATAGTCAGCTTCTTCGTGTTCTACGATATTTTTGTAGAACTATCTCTCGTCGTCTCTTTTTCCCTCACTCCAGCTCTTGACAGCTCCAGGCATATTCTGATGCCACCTAAGCTAGTGATCCCTCTGATCGCCGGTCTCTCTCTGCTTATTGTATTTTTCTTGGTGGTTCTCTTATTGCTTAGAAGACTAAGAAGCAGATAGCAGTTTCTCGTTCGAGTGTTGAGGATGAATTGCGAGCTATGGCTTTGTTGACTGCAGAGGTTACTTGGCTACGGTGGTTACTTCAGGACTTTGGTGTTTCTGTTTCTGCACCGACTCCTCTTTTGTCTGACAGTATAGGTACTATTAGTATTACTAAAGATACGGTGAAGCATGAGCTTACAAAGCATATTGGTGTTGATGCTTTCTATATGCGAACACAGGTGCAGGACTAGGTTGTTGCTCTTCAGTATGTGCCTTTCGAGCTTCAGTTGGCAGACTTTTTCACAAAGACACAAACCAGAGCCCAACACTATTTTCACCTCTTCAAATTTCATGTTGTTAATCCACCATAAGTTTGAGGGGTGTTAGATATGTCTTACATAGCTGTGTATTTACTCTATTGTGTGAGGAGTTTCCTACACATATACCACACCTGTACATGTATATATATTGGCCTATTGGCCTCATAATGAATACAAGCGCTATTTTGATATTGCTAGGTGAGGTGTTTACTATCTTTTCCCTTAGTTTGTCCTACCGGGATCTATTCTCTTCTACTTGAAGTGAGCTTCCAATAAAAAGGTTTTCAAACTTCAAAACATGTTGTTTTGTGTGTTTACCTGGAAGACACATTGTTTCAAAAGTACAGTAAAAAATAAATACTCAAAAAAAATTGAAAAACAAAGCGTATAAAATAACAGGAAAATATAGAGCCTCTCTCAATGCCCACATGACGTGCATGAGGCAATTCCAATGGGGCAATGGGGCAAAGACTCCGAGGAGCAAAGCATGGCAGGCCTGGAAAAAGACATGAAACGTCAGCTACAACAACAATAAACAAGAAGAGGCAAGACAACAACAATAAACAAGAAAGAGGCAAGACAACATTTTGCATCTACTTCTGTTAAAAATAGATTACGCAGTAAATTATATGATAAGAAAATCTTACGGCATGGCTTTCTTGGTTCTGCTCATTATATTTCTTTTAGTCTTTCCGGTAAGTTCCTCGTAATTTCCCCAGTTTTTGCAGCACAACTCAAGTGATCAAGCCCATTCGGGGCCACGTCGGCAAAATTTTTAGGGTGGTTGTTGGATCTGCTGGTTCTCAGATCGAGTAATTTCCTCCTCTCCCTTAGGGCATTTTGGAACGCATGAATCTAAAAAAGCAGGAATAGAAAAAAAAATGTAGATTCGGAAATGTCATAACTTAGTTTGAATCCCGCAGAAAACAAAACCAGGGGTAGTTTGAATCCCGCAGAAAACAAAACCAGGGGAATTATTCAATGGATGTGTTTGGATGTCTCTCAGGAAAAATACAGGAATTTTAAAATTAAATGTTAGTTGATTAGAGAGAATGGAGAAAGGAAGAGAGAGGGGTGCATTAGATCTCTCAAAGGAATTGGAACATGAGGTTACCTTATGCTAGAATTTATCTAAAATGTGTAGAAAATTTTCCTACCCTATGAAATTCTTTTGAATCAATCCTACAAACCAAACACCCTCGTAAGAATTTTTATTGTGGATTGAATTTCTCCATTTTTCGTTTACAATTCCTTTGAATCAATGAAGCCCTCACATTTCCATTTCAATGCCTTCAAAAAGTTAATTATTTAATAGATGAACACAGATCAGATGCCGCATAAATTAACACAGAGCTGAGTCGCATGAGCACGAGAACAATGATCCCCTTGGAACAAATCACCAAAAAAATACTTTTTAAATGTTGCAGAATCTTTGGTTCAGCGAATTAAAAACAGAGGATACTAATGGCCTTATCATAATAAACTATAAATTCGCTAACTCTTAGCATAGTATTGATTAAAAAAATCGATTCAGAAAACTATAAAACCATGATAATAGCAGACACCCAAAGAGATCAAGTTGCACTAACTAATAAGGGATGAACAAAAATATATTAATCACCATTACTTAAAGAATAATATTATTATCAGGCTGATTGACAGAAAAATACCTTCAGCTAAACTATGCAAAGTGGTATATAGCTAAACTTTTCTTTTTATTAGGGCCTAGTGTTGTCAAATTGTTTAGGCTGATGAAAAACTGGTGTACCTAAATTATGCAGCTCCAAGCAGGGTTCAAAAAATCAGCAGCCAAAATTTATCGAAGGGTAGCGATAGGGCCGAAACCCGCCGGTTACCAGTTCTTTTAGTTTTTTCGGCTGAAATTTTGAGTTAGAATTTGAATTATGAAATTTGTATGGGCCAAAATTTTTGAAATTTCACCGTTACTGGTTCTTTCGGTTTTTGGTGAATTTTTTTGAAATTTTGGCAAAATTTAAATAGGTCCGAAATTTTTTGGCCGATACTTTTTTACGGTGCTCGCCGATAACACCAGTTTTCGCCGGTAACCGCCAAAATTTCGGCGATACAGTTTTCCCTGGCTCCAAGCCAATCAGCATTCAGTTTCTTTTTGCCAGGTAGCCCAATCTGACTTTGTCCCACGATCTGATTACAAGGAGCATAAATTAACATCAATTGAATTGCAGCTATCATGTCACAGCTCAACACTAATATTAAAAGTGTGTTATTTAAGAAGCAAACTGCAGATTGGTGCGGAGAATAATACAGCACATATATGACAAATGAAATGGCAACAACAAAGTAAAACAAGAGATGTTTTACTAACCTTGTATTAAGTCACTAGAATATGGAGACTTCTAAAAACTCGGGGATGTTTCAGATGACAGCATTTGTTTTCTACTCAAGATTCTATCTTGGCTGCATCCAAATACCTACTTTCTTCAAATCAGCATCCCTTTTCTTTTATGCAGCAACTTGAACCAGCACTGGACAACTCCTTCGAATTACTGCAACTGAGCTAAGCAATAGGAGGATGGGTGGCCGCAGCCTGCATCACCAAGTTGGTTGACCAGGTGTGCTCTTATGCAGGAGATCAGTATGAATACCAAAGGAAAGACACAAAGGACAAACTAAGAAGCCTAAAGAAGAGTCTATTGACAATCCAAGCTGTGGTGCACAAAGCTGAGAGATTGCAAAACAAGAACACAAACATGGGAAGGTGGCTACGGAGCATCAAAGATGCTGCTCATCAGGCTGAGGATGTCCTTGATTTATTTGACTACCGAGTTCTAGAAGCACAAGCTGAAGACATAGGCAAGGTTACCACTAACTCATTTGCTTCTGCCACAACTGCTTCTTGCTCTTCCACCACAACCACCAGCACCACAACCTCTATCACCACTAGCAGCGGTTCAACAGTAAAACAGTCGGTTTGTGTTCTGAAACGCCTCCTTTTCTCTGACAAAGATCTCAATGAATTAAGTGCTGTAGTGAAAGTATTTGATGAGATTGACAGTCAGATGCAAACATTCCTGGAGTTAGTGAAGCTAGAGGATAGGAGACCAGAACAACCACTTCAGTGGCGCACAACAACCTCTATGCCTGGCACCGGAAAGTTTTATGGTCGAGTTAATGAAGAAGCACATCTAAAGAAATTACTGATGCAGACAAATGAACAATACAATCTGCCATATGCTGTTATATCAGTTGTTGGAATTGGCGGTGTTGGTAAGACTGCGTTAGTGCAGAGAGTGTATAGCCACTTTCGTGCTGCAAGTCACTTCAACTTTGCAGTATGGCTTCATGTCTCAGATAAATTCGATGTCGAGCGCCTAACAAGAGAGATGGTACAGTCAGATAACTTCAGCATACCTGCTGACTTGAACGGCATCACTAATTTAGATCAAGTTCAGTGGAAACTTCAGGACAAGCTGAATGGGAACAGGATTTTGGTAGTACTTGATGATGTATGGAATGAACTGAGCAGCCAATGGGAGAACCTATGCAAGCCCCTGCAGTATGCCAGTAAGGGCAGCAAAGTAATAGTTACTACTCGAAGTCAAAATATTGCAAACATCAATGGAGCAACAGAGATGATGCATTTACAAGGCTTACAAGATGAAGACTACTGGGGGTATTTTTCACAATGTGCGTTTGGTGATGCAAATCCATCTGATTTTCCACAGTTGGAAAAAATTGGTCGGCAATTAGCAAAGAAGCTGGCAGGTTCACCTTTAGCAGCTAAGTCAGTAGGGGGTTCATTAAAGCTGAAATTAGATGAAGACCACTGGAGGGCTGTCCACGGTAGCCATTTGTGGCAGATAGAACAGAAGGAAGATGATATTATACCAGCATTAAGATTGAGTTACAAGCACCTTCCTGATCATTTGAAGCAGTGCTTTGTTTACTTTGCATTGTTCCCTAAGAATTACCAACATCGAGGTGATGTGCTCATACAGATGTGGAGAGCTCAAGGTTTCATTAACAAGGAAACACCAGATGAAACTGCATATCGTTACATCAACGATCTCTTACAGCTTTCATTCATTCAGAAGGCAGCCAATCTAGAGGACCATTTTGTAGTTCATGGCTTGCTACATGATTTTGCAGAGTCGGTCTCTAACGGGGAACACTTCCAAATAAATGATTTCCATGTAAGTATTCCGGTAAATGTTCGACACCTATATGTCAATGCAAGTAATATATCTAAGGTGTACATGAGATTAAGAGAATTTGAAGAATTGAAGAAAAATCTGAGAAGCTTAATAATATGCAAGGCAGAAGCTGCTTCTTGTGAAGGGATCCACTGGTCTAATTTTGACTATGTTCTTGAACAGATACTCCAAGAGCTAACAAGCTTACGGGTTTTAGTACTATGCCATCCTGACGGCATTCTGCCAGATAATATCAATCATTTGGTCCACCTTAGGTATCTAAACATGCAGGAAAGCAGAAGGTTTACCAATTTCCCCAAGTCAATATTCAAACTCTACCATTTACAGGGATTAAACCTGCAATTTCATTATCATGATGGGATGAAAGAGGGACTCCAAAAGGGCTTAAGTAGGTTGACCCAGTTAAGATATTTGAAGGCTCCGATGGAACTAATTTCAGGCATAGAATCGATTGGCAAGCTAACATGCCTCCAGGAATTAGAAGAGTACCACGTGAAGAGTGATATCAGGCACAGCATATGTCAACTAAAGGAACTGAATGAACTTCGAGGGACACTAGCCATTAAAAATCTTGAAAATGTAAGATGTAAGGAAGAATCATATGAGGCAAGATTAATTAAGAAGCAGAACCTTAACAAGTTATCACTCTGCTGGAATCATCTCGAAGAGGGCATCACCAACACCGACCATCAAGGCGTGTTTGAAGGGTTACAGCCAAATCCCAACTTGAGAGAACTTCGTGTTATTAGTTACATGGGCATCAATTCTCCTTCTTGGCTATCCAAGGAGTACTTATCCAACATTCACTCCATTGAACTGGTATCCTGCCATCAATGGAAGACCCTTCCACCTTTTGGGAGCTTACCGTTCCTGAGGATATTAAAGATAAGGCATTTGAAAGCAGTGGAAATCATTGATGCTGGATTCTACGGTGATGCTGCAGTAGTGTTTCCATTATTGGAAGAGCTTATATTTGAAGGCATGACACAATGGAAAAGATGGTCATGGGTTGAATCCAGCCAACACATATTTCCTCGCCTGCGTGACATTCAGATTCAACACTGTAAACAGTTGATGGGGCCCTTGCCATTACCAGTGTCATTCAACAGAATCAAAATTTCAGTATCTGACTGGCTCTCTGAGAACATAGTCAGTACTGAATCTGAAAAAACAGCTAATGTAAACACATCCTTCAGTGTTCAACTCTCGTTGGACCGCATTGAACTTCTCTTTGGGTGTCTTCAAACGAGCAGCCTAGCCTCCATTCAGATGCTGAGTCTCTCATCCTACCACCTGGTAGCTTTTAACAAGGATCAGGAGGAATGGCTGCAACAACTCACTTCGGTAAAGGAACTTCGCTTCACTGACTGTCCACAACTGACATCATTACCATCCAACATGATTCGTCTCACATCGCTTGAGTCTTTATACATACAGAAGTGTCCAAAACTTGAGTCATTTCCGCACATGGGCTTCCCTCTTTCCCTGAAGAAACTCAGTGTCATCAAATGCCACAACAATCTTAGTCAGATCAGTTCCCGGACCAACATAAGTAACAACACCATGATACAGCAGGACAATGAGATGGAATCCAAAGCTTGCAATGCAAAGAAAAGAAAAAGGACATCATCATAATATAAAACTTGTAAGTATGACAAGCTTTCCTGAAATATGGATTGAAGAAACATCTAAATGAATATGGTCCAATCTATCTAGATGATGTATATAAATTAAAAACATAAGAAATATTTTATAATTGTAGATCAACATTCAATCAGATAAGTAGATAATCCAATTTCCAATACCTCAATATTCTAATAGTTGATATAGTAGTATAGTATTTGATCAGGAAGTGACTTCAAGTACTGATACTAACAAACTTACATAAGATAACACATTCATTTAGTTAGCTGAGGATTATATAGGTCACCGTATATGAATTCAGAAGAGGATGGAGACAAAAAAAAACTGCATACTCTCAACAATGTTGTAGCATTTCAGTCATCATTCAGTAGATTCTGTACATCATTCTGTTGTTGAGAAAATTAATGGCATGATAGGCAGGTTACATAAAACTCATTCTCACGCAATCAAATTAGGTAATCATCAATAAATTTGGCATGCTACCTGTACAATTTTGCTTCCATTAACTAAACTAAAAATTATAAAGTAATATCATCTCATTTTTCTAATGCTTTCATCTGATTCTAATTACAGCTCAGACCCTTCTTCATACATAGGTGTGCTCTGTAACTTCACCGGATGACTAGTCATTGCAAACATGAGGTCAGACCATAGACCTGGGCACCTGGCAGAAGAAAATAGTTGTCTGTATGTATTGATGAAAACAGTTGATTCATTTTTCATTTAACATGACATTTTAAGCAGGAGAAGAGTATGCATAAGTAATTAGTTCTCTGTTCCATATTGCAGAAAACCTTGTTTGATCTAGGAAGAAAACAATGAGGTGCAAACATATTGGGACATTATCCTTGAGATTCAATCTAAAAAGTTGCATGCTAATGTTATCTGGAGACATCAGTACATGGAGGTTAGAGATTCAGCTATGGCCATTGAAACAAAACAAAAGGTGATACTTCACAACTAGTAAAAGTTGCAACAACAAAGCTGTAATTATTTAAATCTAGCTGATTGTCCCTGTAATTATTTACTTATTTATTTACATCGATATTGACCATAATCCAGTGATTTGACACAGGTCATTTATTTACTTCACTCTGCTAGAATAACAGAAGTATTTTCAGACAGCGCAGACTGCTGTCCAAGCAATTATTCAGAAAACATGTAGTTGGGCATGGCTAAAACAAGTGCTGCACAGTCACAATATAATTCTGAGATAACCTTCTGCCCCCCTTTGCAGGCACACACTGGAATCCACCCTCCACCTTTTCGCCAAATGTCGATACACGACGAGAATTTGGGCCCTCATCGACTGTTGGACCACTTGTGACTCCCTCGACCTGGTGAATTGGCTCACTTTCGCCTCGATCCGCCTACTGGGCTATATGTCCCTCGTAATCCTCAAACCAGGTGTCCCTCGTAAAGCACTAAGCGCTTGCCACGGTCAAGATGCTTGTCACATGGCAAATCTGGAAAGAACGAAATTCCCATATTTTCCGTTTGGTTGAGATCTCGCCCATGTCCGTGATCGCCTTGATTAATGAAGAGGCAGGAACCTGGATATTAGCAGGGCCAAAAGGCTAGCGGAGTTTTGTTTTCTCCTCCACTGTAATAAACTTTTTTTTCGAAACCCGGGTGTGGGCTGGTCTCCGCCGCCTGCACAACTCCACCTTCCCCTAAATTCTGTAATTCTGTCTCCCTCTTTTTAATGAAAGGCAGTGCTCCTGCCCGTTTAAAAAAAATCTGAGATAACCATAGCTTCTGTACCCCACTGTCTCGCACCAAACATAAACAAGATTCTGTAACTTCTTTGAAGTAAAAACAAGAAGCTAAATTTGTGCCGTCGCAGATGTTGCAGTAAACATCACTACCAGTCCCGTTCCACACAGATGAGAACTTCCAGGATCGGTGGCAACCACAGACTAGTAAGCAAAGCATGTCATCACTGGGTGATAGAAAGAAAATCGGCGATGTGGATGAGATTCTTACTTGGACGAGGACGGAGATCTAAGAGGAAGACTTCTCCCACCGCCGCCGGAGACCTCGTCGGCGAAGGCGGAGCACGGATTGATCAAGAAATAGTCGCGGCCGCTAGAACCTAGAAGAGACAGGAGGGAAGGACTATAGACCTACTGGGCTATATGTCGCCCCCGCGGCTAGTAAGCCTGCGCCGCCCACTAGGCCGCACGGGACGGCCCACCACGCCCGTGGTAGTCAGGCACAGGCCAGCCGCACTTCAAGATGATATGTACCGATAGGTAAAATATAATATCTCACGCATCTGATTTCAATATTCTGTCAGTTCAACAACAATGTTTCTCGTATTAAGTTATAAGGACATGTATTTGATTTTAATATTCCCATCGATGATATTTCAGTGGTAGAGATAGCAATTGACTAGATGGGAAACGACTCAAGTCAATTAGCTGAACTAATAAAAATATTGATAGCATAATAGTGGGACAAAAAATGAAGATGAGGAACAACAAAAAAAAGACCTACTACAACAATGGGCAAAAAGCTACAATTAAATAAAAAGAAAAAAAAGAAAAAGAAAAAAAAAAGAAAAAGATTGTAATTAGAAATATTTGGTTAAAAATAAGAATTCGAGAGGGCACTGATGATATTTTTTAGATATGATTTATATTAATAATTTATAGATAAAATACATGAGTACCCAACCTTTATATTAAAGATTCTAGATGAACAACATGTTACATAAAATCCTTATGATGAATGCATTGAACTTCTTTATTTCCTCATCATAGATTCTATATCTTGCAACGGTAATATGATTACTGACAATCATGACAATAGGAAGTAGATTATCGATTATCTCTATTGATATGTAGGACTTATGCCACGGTGGTAGTTTTGTTTGTCAAAAGACGATCACATGGGATTTATTTATATTTGACTTTACGTGGTGTCAATCTCCAGTATAGAGGGCATCATCGTCATCCAGCTGAATTAGTACAAAAACTCATGATGGGTAAAGAAAATCCAACAACAACTCACTGGAGAAGAGAAATTAGAAAAAATCCATCTACTAGACAAAACAGAAGAAAGCTACAGAAATTTAAAATTACTTCTAGAGTTCAACAGCTCCGCTACTCACTGCACACTAGCAAGAACGCCGATGAAGAAAACAGACGAACAGGTGGCGGATTGGTGGAGTTGCGACAAGTGGCTAGGGTTCCTGGACCCTGGTGTTGCAATGCCCCAAACACCTACGTACTGTACTCATTCACTGCAACGATTCTCTGCACGTTGCAGTTAGGCACTCGAGTGATATAAGCAGTATTAGCATGCTAAATAAGTAAAAGAATAATGTAGACGAGTAATTAAAAAATAGTAGTAATGTCCCATACAACATATTACATATTAGAGACGACCAAGAAAACTAGAGGATGGTGATTAGTACAAAGAAGAGAGAGAAAGTAAGATAATATGGAAAAAATTAATTGAGTAAGGTGATTGCTAAAATATCATAGGTTGAAAAGTTTATTTTTAATTTTATATCTATATAAGATGATAAGATATAGATATTATTATACAATTTCTAGATCGAGAATACCTTTAGAGGCAAAGGGAGAAGCTTCCTGGTAGTGCGAGGCCTTTAGAGGCAAAGGGAGCAAACCAATCTAACAGGATGGAACAAAGGGGCTGCTCACGTTTGTTTGAAGCCGATGTAAATATCTCGTTTTTTTAAAGTAGCTTTTCTACTATTTTAATTCTCATTTTATTTTAGAGATAAAATAAAAGTCATAGACGTATCATGTATCATATATCTATCGCTTCCATTTTACACACGCATCTCTCCATCTCCTTATCCTGCTCGCTCTCTCTTTCTAAAATCCACTTTTTCTAACCATTATTTATTTTTAATTAAAAATCATCAGCCACAGCTAAATACCATCCGTTGCAATTAATATAAACAGACTGCAAATCATACCCCTATTACTCCCGGGGGAGTCTCCGCGCGGAGCGAGGGCCGCGTCACCCCGCGCCAGCGTTCCGCCCGCCGCGTGGCCGCGAATTCGCGTACGGTTGGGTGAGCTCTTTTGCGAAAAAGTCCCTGCGTTTTCCTAAAATTACGTACAGGTCCTTAGTTCTCACGAAAAGGTCCCTGCCAGTTTTTTAGTCCCTCCACTTTGCAGGACGGCCCCCCGCGGTTTTTGAAATTGCGCACGGGTCCTCGTTTGTTTACGTACAGGTCCTCGTTTTTTTGCGAAAAAGCCCTTTACCTTTTTAGAAAATACGCATGTGCCTTCAATTTTTTAAAAAAACTCCTCACGAATTATCGCCTCTTTTACTTTGGTACGTATGGTGGCTGGCGCAGCGTGGCGCCGCGCCTATGAGGCTAGTGTACTAGAGGCTAGGAGAAGAAGAAGCCTGGCCATAATTGACCCCTAGTGCTCGATTAAAGCCCGGGACTAGCCCCTTCGTGCAAAAGGCCAGAAAAGGCCCCCCGACGTGGTGTCCTAGCACGCAACCCACTCAGTGCGGCCACAACCTGCACGACTCATGCTGGCCGGTCCCCCACTGCGCAACGTGCTGACGCGATCACCCACAGCGCGACGCATGCTGGCGCGGTCGCCCACCACGCGAGCTTCAGACCCCTTTTTGTTTTATTACCAATTTCATATTAAAATTTTATTTGAGAAAACAATAAAATGTAGCAAATTAAATTTTGAATTACTTAAATAACAAAAGGTGTTATGGAATTAATTGATATAAGACTAAACCACATAAAAATATAACTGCTATTTCTATATAAGATGAGAGCACACAAAATGTTATTGTTATTTCTATGTCTGAAAAAGTCATGAATCCCTTTTTAAATATCACCTTGAATGTAGTTAATTAGTTCTCGGACATAATTAGCGCCTAAGTTGAAGTATTCATCTTCATCGAAACATGCTTAAAAATGGTATATACTTAAGTTAAATTAAAAATGATATATACTTAAAAATACACAACGATATGAAGAAAGTATACATGATGAATTCATGGTGCACGCGGCCAACGTAGCCTTGGATGGCGTAGGTGATCTCCGAGAAGGTGAATCTGGCGAGGGCTGGCATGTATCTCAGAGGTCGTAATGCAAGGCCTGCACCGGAGGTGGGGTTGCAAATGACTCCACATACGACAAAGGGCCAAAAAAGTATTGAGCTAGTCGTTCGCAGATGGGTTAATTTCTTACATAGATGGTATAGGTGCGTTAAGGCAAATGTTACGACGTTTGCAGTGCATAGTACTGTTTAAATACATGTACCTGGGGAGTGGGAAGTGTAGACGGCGAAGCTTGTCCTTGATGACCAAGCTGCTCTGTCCAGACCTACGAATTTTGTGCGATGTATTAGTGCGGCGCATTGTGGACATATGTTATGTTATATAGTTACAGTGTACAAGTGTGTGTGGCTGTGCGGACAATGATCCCCCGGCGCAATCACCACTGTAGTGCTACACAGTGTATCCCTAATACATCTTGGTGAACCGGGAGTCGCTCTCGCGTAGGTCAGACGGAGCCACATGTGCGAACAACGGCAATGTGTCGTCTCGATGTGGGGGAGAGTTGGGGTCGCTATCTGTACTCGGCTGCCTTCATCCCAGTGAGGAAATCCATGCGGCATCTCCCTGTGATGAAGATGGTTGTATCAGAGTGCTACCCCTGTCAAATGCTGCAAGAAGAAATGATAGTAAGAGATACGTTACAATAGAGTGCACGAAGAAAAATAGAGGACAACATCTGTGAACTCACGTACCACTGGCCCGAAGCGCACGGAGGAGGAACGACCGTAGGTAGGATGACTACCGGAGTGCGATGGACATGCGGATGGAGGTGCGGAGAGTGGTGCAAAGGGCGGTGGGGGTGGAGGTTGTCCTCGGTGTCTGTGTCATGGCACGACAACGTCGCTGTGTCGACCACAACTGATAGACCATTTTCCCGCCCGCACGTGGTCATAAATGGAAAGTCTTGTACCTAGGAGCCGGTTGATGGTAGTGTTCCTCCCATGGCTCAGAGCGTCAGCAGCCTCGCGGTGGACACGATCGAGTTGGTCGACTGCAAGAAAAATGAGAAGTAGTTAGATACGTGTTGTCGTCTGAAAATTGTAGGAAGATTGCTTTACCACCTCATTGCGTCGTGCCGCCCAGTGATCATATGGACCCATTCGTACACCGTCATTGTGCATGATCTTGGCTAGATGGGGTAGCGTCGGCCCAGTAAACCTGCTCTTGGTGCGCGGAACGTACCACATCAAGTATGAAGTATACGTCTCCACGTCATACAGTCGTGCCTCCTGCACAACATCGATCATCGCCAGCTCAGTACACTACATCGTGTACGGTAGCTGAACCTGGGTCCAGTCATCATTGTTTTGGCCTTTCGTTGTTTGCCTGCAAGTCAGTACGGACGTCGCAAAATAAAAAAGGGACATGTAGCAAATAGGGCAACGGATGAAAACAAATAAGGACACACCTGTGCGCCTGGACTTGAAGCGATCATCCTCGTGCCAATGGCACCTGTTGGTATAGCCCGAGCCATCTGAGGACTTGGTGAGGGTTGTATGGCATAACCATGTGGGACAATACCAGGTGGCAGGCAATAAGCCAGTACTCGTGATCCTAAAAGCACTGAGAGGACAAGCCATGGGGTGCCGTGGTTGCAAGTAACTGTGGAGTCCATGGCCACCAGATGATCTCACTCATGGAGAGTCTCAATAGGTTATGAAACTCAGGGTACACACGCCTGGGTCTCTCCCTAGCCCACCCTATCTGAGCATGTGTCTAACGTGTGCCCATTTTGTGGGCCTGTCAACAGGGTCCCCGCCAGCACCATCAAGGTACAACTCAGGGCTCAACTAGAAAGGTTCCACGGCCGTACGGAAGTACGATCGGCCAACTAGGAAATGGTCCTAGGACCACAACTGCAGTAAGGTGTAGCATACCGCGAGGACTGGCTCCTCACCGGTGCTGCAATGTAAGGCATCACACAACTTTCGATATGTGGTACAAAGCACCACGGAGCCCTAACTATAATGTGGCACTTGGTCAGGCCACGCGTCCACCAACGACGTGTCCAACTAGAACACATGTGGTATGGTATGTTCAATATGTGAGCAAAGGATAGGAGCTCGTGTGTCGTAGTAGTGGAACGTACTGCTGGTCTAGAGGCCAGTGCTCTCTAGGGGGCCTAAGAATCAATGCCAGAGGAGCCACCCCAGATGCCCACCCACGACATCAGTGTCCGTCATCCTAGCATCGGTCGAGTGGCTCGTACGCGGGGTCAACTGAAGGCTGCGCCATGTCCTATCTAAAGTATAATATCAAGTTAGTCCAAACTCAAAACATGAGGTACATCAAACAAATTACAAGTAAAACATATGACAAATTAAAAGTAAAATGCATGACCAATTGGGAGACAAGGAACATGTAAACCATTTTTACTTTCACATTTTTCATATGAATTAAATTCCCTAGAGTGTAAACCATTTTCACTTTCACATTTTCAACTCGAATATATAACTTAACCCCCATGCAAACTAACATAAATAATTTGTCAGGGCAAATTTCCTTCCCTAATAATATTTAAACTTTTCCCTAGATCATTCTAGTACTGCACAACTCAAATATAAAATTTCATGAACTTACACTTCCATTTGATCTATTTTTTGAATTCAACTCCAAAACCAGTCAATTTGAGATATTTTTAATCCAAGACATACTAACTATACCTAATTGCAAAATCAAAATTTTATGGTGCTATGTGACATATTAAGAGCATGTGAGAATTTTTCTAGAATTTTCACGTGTCATATAGTCTCTGTTTGTAAGTAGTAGCCTTAATTACCATTTACATTAAAAAAACTTACAAATTTCTTTGAACACTGTCTTCAAATATTTCCCACATGACTAACATATTGCACAACACCTTAAAAAGTTTATTTTACTACTAACATGGTGTAATTTAACGCGCAAAACAGAGGACATGCCCTGTTTTTTGCAACCAGGCCGTCAACTTCTAACGCACAATACCTTCTGTACAAAGCTTTAAAATTTATGATTTTTATACAGTATTTAGATTACTAAATTCCCTACATTTTTCATAACTGTAGCTAAAATCATAAAGCTACAATGGAAAGTTTATTACAATGACGCTCGCCCACCTGATAAAATTACTGATGGTTCTTTTTGGTGGAAGGATAATCTCAAATTGATGGACCTTGGTAAAGGTATGGCTTCAGGCAGGATTGGTAGATGAAATACAATGTTCTTTTGGAAAGACATATGGAATGGGAACCTCCTCTGTGTCTGAAAACCTGAATTGCTCTCATTTGTAAAATCTAACAAGAGAACAGCGGCACAAATTATGAAAGCAGAAAATTTTCAAGACTAATTTCAACTCCCGTTGTCAGGCAAGCCTATGTTCAATATCAAGAAGTCCAAGATTTGCTACAGGAGCATGTAGTCTCTGTAGAAGATGATGTCTGGGAATACATCTGGAACAATAGGCAGTATTCTTCAGTAAAAGCTTACAAACATCTCAAGGAAGATACACAAATTTCTCATTACTTCAACTGGTTATGGAAGAGTACATGTCAACTCAGGCACGAATATTCTTCTGGTCGTTACTAAAGGATCGACTTAACACAAAAAATCTACTGAGTAGGAAAAATTTTCTTCTTGGTGATTACCCTTGTGTTCCATGGTCACAGAAAGTAGAAGAAACCTTGCAACATCTTTTCGGGAGCTGCTCATTTGTTCAGAATTGCTGGGTTTACATTTGTCCTTTGAGAAATCCAAACATATCAGTTCATGAATCAATCTTTCATATTAAACACAATCTCCATTAGCCTTTTTAGATGGAGATCATTGTCTTGGCTGCATGGGGAATCTGGATTACAAGAAACAAAAAAGTGTTCCAGAAAATTGACCCAACATTTGATGATTGGAAAAGAGTCTTAAGCATGAGTTTGCCATGGTTATATCCGTCAAGCGAAGAAAACCTGCGAACTTAATGTTGAGAATTGGCTTCATAGTCTTGCTCGATCTTTTACTTTTCTTTTTTCATGTAACTACTTTTTTGTAACCTTTTATCCTTACATTTTAATATATACAGTAGGATCCTTTCCTACTGTTTCTGTCAAAAAAAGAGTAGGAGAATTTCAAAATACGTATTATCACAAAATAAATGTTGATATTGTTAGGATACGGGGTAGGCCACGCTAGCACAAATTAAAATTTCTATCCTATAAACTAGAAAGCCATATGAATATGAGATCATAGATCATTACCACTAGATTGTCGGATCAAAAATAACCGACTAGAGGGGAGTGAAAAAAGATTTTAAACTTCTTCAGGCTAAATCATAATTTTATAGCAAGTAAGAACTTAATTAAAATTGTTTTACACAATCAAGGCATAAAATCTCTAGGTTTTACTAAGACACCCAACTTTAAGTCGATACTAGATAAAATTCTAGCGACACAAGATAATTCAATAATTACTAGAAATGTAAATAGGAAAGTAAAGACAAGAGAGATAAACCATCATGAAGATACACAAATGGATTAGACCGGCTCCATGAATTAAGCCTAACCACATCAAATCCACTAAGGTTGCTCTTCCTCCACTCCAGAGATGGCTAGCACAACATCATTCACAAATGTGCTAGGTCTCTTTACAATCTTCTTTGAAGAGATATCCGTGTAAACTCCTCCAAGCCGTCTAGATGTTGGTAACCACCAAGAGTAATATGTCAATAACGCTTGCTTGAATGCTTCCAAATGCTACAAAGATCAACTAATGATAAAATGCACTTGAATGCTTTCAATAACCTTAAAATATGAAAATAGAACAAATAAGTTGAACAGATAGTAGCAAAGGCTCAAGAGTATTCAATGAGGTCCAAGAAGAAAGTCCTTGCTATTGGTGGGGATGTATTTATAGCCATCACCCATTAGGATGACTGTTAGGGATGAAACCCCCAAAAATCAGGGAATGTGGTAATACTGCCATGTAGTAGCCGATACTACCGCGCCTACTATTTAAAAGCTACTTAAGGTTCATTAAATACATAAAAACTAGCTGTTAACTCAATTATCGATCATGTGATAGTACCTCACCTCAACTATGGTAATACTGATTTTCAGAGTAGAGAAAATACTCCAAAATGCATCTCTCTAGAAATTAGCTACCGCCAACTAAAATGCAGTCATACCACACTTCGGTAGTACTGATCAATAGGTGTGGTTATACCACTTAGCGGTATTACTACTCAACAAATGCGATCATACCGCTTTACGGTACTACCAGTCAACAAATTGTGGTAGGTACCATTTCAAAGAAATGCCAGAAATATACCTATATGGAAATAAGCTACCAACATGTAACTACTAGTAGTACTGATGCAATAATACTACCGTTCAAATGCATGCGGTCATACCAATTTCCAAAGGAAAATTCAGAGAGGGTTCCAAATGCATACATGAACCATAATTGATCAAAGTGGCACAAGATTAACTTCAAATTACTAACCATGAGCCCTCATTTGAACCAAACACTAAGATTAGTAAAAACTATAAAGAGATCCTTAGACTACAATATACCTTTGCCTTGAGCCATGTCTTGATCTATGTTAATCTTTGATAACCTTTTCATGTGTTTTCCATGACATCAACAAAATTTAGGACTAAACCTTTCAGTCATGTTAATGAACATGTTAGTCCCTTTAATCACGGTCGTTATTTACCAAAATTATTTTTAGAGCCCTAGATGCTTCATAGTCGCACAGTGCAGTGGAAGAAAAGTTGAAGCAACCTACTTCAACATAGCACGCGTTGGTGTACTAGAAGTAGTCAATCGTCCAACGTCTTAGAAGGGTGATCATTAGAAGCGGATTGTCCTCTAGTAGTAGTCAATCTCCATGAGCCAATTGTCTTTTTCTCAAATTGTCCCGATTAACACCGCAGTCATAGTGGCACCTCTACCGAAGTCCATATGTTCATGTATAAAACATTGTGCGTCAGTGTGCTAGCACCAATATGCACATTAGGGTTTATGAGATGTAGCAAGTAGGGTTTTGGTGGGTGTGTGCAACGTCTCTCTATCTATCACATCAACCCATAGCCTAATGCTCTTCATTGTATAGAGCATCCAATTAGATCCTTATCTGATACAAGCAGAGATCATAACCCACTTGGAGACCCTCCGATCGGATCCTTATCCAATACAAATAGAGATCGTATCCCACTCGGAGTCTATCATCCAGACCCTTATTGTTCCAACCCATTAAGGGTGTGACCCTCTAGGTTCATATATACTTAGTTGTAACCTAGAAACACCAGTCCAATCATTGATCAGTAGCAGTCCCTAGCAAGACATATTGACCCCAAAATATACAAAAAGATCAAACTGGACTAACCTTATACAATATTATGTGCAATTAGGTTCTTAGTCACTTATGATCGGTTTATAACTCCTTACGACCAGTTCATGTCTAGTTATGACTAGTTTGTGTCTAGTTACGACTAGTTCGTGTTTCCATATGACTAGTTCACAGACTAGTTTGTGATATATCTGACTAGCTCATAGCCAGTCAGTATATCCACACAACCAATTGGTATCTGGTCGAACTAAATGACATGTTTGTGTATTCTCCTTTTGCCTCACAATATCTAATTGAACTCAAGTGAAAAACGTGTCGTCCATTGACTATTCAATCTTTCCCGATCTAGTAATAGATTTTATGTAGTCGACGCCTCGACCACTCGTAGCATGGCCATGCATTTCCTTTATCCGACTACATCAAGAGACCCAAAGATATCTCTCATGTTATGTAAGAAGGGCTAATTTCTTATTTGATAAGTCACATTCATCCGCATGTTTCATAATATACTTTATAACTATCCTATTACGGAGTAGCAAACTATATTGATCTCACATACAAGGATTACATATTATCATTGCTTGAGACTAACTGTTGATACATAAAAATATAGCAATCTCAATAATGACTTAAGATGTGTCAATCCAACACTGTGTTATCTAACATGTATTCACATTATTGATTTGATATCCCCATATTCATATCCGTAAAACATGATCATCAATTAATCTTGTGTTGATCTATAAATCATAAGTGTCCCGTATAATGATATAAGATCAGTGATAATTTAGAATAACATCAAAACATGAATAACAAGTTTTACGAATAAGTCACATACTTGTAGATTAATACGAAAGATATTTATTAAAAGAATAAAATAATATATTATTCAAAAAATCATAAATATATAAGTGATATAATCATCTCCACGATTACCTCTGGGGCATATTACAATCAGATATTCAAATCAAGACACGAACTTGATGGCCTGCAAGTTATTATTTTGACCGAGGCATAACCAAACAGTCCACAACGTGCGACAATATTCATCTCAATGATTGGTCTCCACGACACATCAGTTACAAACCAAACATCATCAGTTACAAACCAAACATGACAATATAATTTACAAACAATCTGTTCCTTTTACAAATGTAGAGTTTATGTTCCTTATATTTGGGGTACCTTTGCAAGATCCAAGGCACTCTTTCCATCCAGTTTTTTTGACATGTAATGTTTAAAATATTCTTCTACTGTCACAGTCTTGTACAACACCTTGTCTCCTGTGTTAATGCCCATAACCGGTGAAATTACTCCATCAAACTTTGGGTGGTGAAATGCAGATACCGATAGTCGTTCCTTATGGGCATTTATGGTGACCCTATGCTCAATACTCTTATACTTTCCATTCGTCATAATCTATAAAAAAAGAACTAATTGAAATCAGACAAATGGGATATCAAATTGCTCACTGATATATATTCTCAAAAAATATTTATTCATCTAATAAAAGAATAATAGAATCGTGAAAAATTATGTGAGGGTATATATGTATCAAAGTACGAACGCCCTACCGGATGCTAACATGCAAATTCCACCAGCGGATGCTAACATGCAAATTTACATAAGGAAGGATTATCTTTCAATTTATGTTGAGAGGTTGATAGTTATATAGTATCTCTATGGATGCCTTGCAACATTAGTGTGCTACAGAATCTAGATGCTATAGCATAGAGATCTTAAGATTTAATTCAACAAAAAAGATCGTTCTTACATTGATCAGACAGTTCAGTTCATACTATGAAAGGGGCTTGCACGTGTGTAACATTTTGCATTCATGTGTTTCAGGATACATTTGTAAAGCGATTGGGGAGAAAACGTTTGGAGACTTCTCCATGTGCTCTAAAATAGATGGTGTCCCAACATACGTGTTGTTAACTTATTAATACTATGACACAACTCATAAAAATACATAGATTTGTCACATGGAAATGGCATTATTAGATTTATCATCAAAATTATTTCCATCCCATTATATTTTAGCTAGTATTTTCTAAAATATATATACTTACAAAAAGTTATGGTCAAATGTGTCTTGTGACCGTGTCGATCTCCAAAATAGCAAGTATACGAGAATGGAGGGAGTAACAACTTAAAGATAAATATTGTTTTGTTGCTCTTTTTTTTAGAGCACACTTCTTTTTAGAAATAAAGCTGAATTTTTGTCTGATTATATTCCTTGGTATATTTGGGATAACATCGAGTTTGGGAACGTATATGATAATAACTTAGTTTCTCTTCAAAGTTTTCATACCTCAAGCATATCACCCACATTCACCAATAATGCTTCAGGACGTGGTTTCACTGGGATCCATACACCATGCCTCCTAATTTGGAGGCCTTCAACTGAATTGACTTCCAAAAGGAAGGTCAGAAAACATGCATCAGAATGAGGTGACAAACCCAAAACCTTTTCGGACATTGACATGCACGGAGGGTAGTAATTCATCCTTAGAGTTTGCACCACATATTTGTCTCCCATCAATTCAAGATCAACATTTAGTGTTTTTGCAATGAAGAATACAACAGAATGTGCAACTTTCTCCATCTCAGAAGAGTACTCTTCAATAGATGTCCTGAGATCATCAAAACAATACTGTGTTACTGTTTGGTATTTGTACAGATTGAAGACAAGTGATATACACATTTCAAAACAACTAAATTAAAACCACGTTCAAAATATCCGAACACTAAATCGGCCAAAAAGTACGTATATAGATGGTCTCCAAACAAAGTTAGAGGTTCATTGGGATCACTATTGGCATGGATTAGTGATACTTTGAAATATCATCATGAGCGCATGAATTTCTTCATGGGTTAAGCTGGATAGCATTGAGGTTACTTCAACCTAATCCTTATACGCTGGATCTATCTGCCCCTGGCCACGCCACGTAGTGTATAAAAATAACTCTCACCCTAACTTATTTTTAACAATCGGCACTTGCCATGACACTGGCGTTAGCATGGCAACAAAATTTATTTTTTAAACATTTTTGTGGAATGCTATTTCCTAGTGATCTTCCATTTGGATAAAAAAAATATATGGACAAGATCACAAGGTGCAGCCCATTGTGCTTTATCAAACTTATATGTTTTTCTTCTAAACTTAATCCATACAAATCACATGTAGCGCGCATGCAAATGATAGTGGCACAATTAGTTGGTGTTATATTTATTTTGAAAAAAAATAGGCAATGTCACTATATATGTCAATTAAACTTTTTAAGAACTCAATGCCAGTTAAACTCAAACTAAATAAAATTAGCTTATTCGTATTTGCATAGAAACACAGAAAATCTTTTCCAGTGCTATTAATTATGCATGCAGTTTAGTATCTCGAGATGCATTGACGTATAAAACATATACACATATACACACACATATGTATGTATGTATGTATATGTATATGTGTGTGTATATATAGGAAGCCTTTAAGTACGTACTCATATTTCTTATATACCACTTAAACGTACAAGTTATACATCTTTAACCTTCCGAGCGTACTTTAATAATGATTATAAAATACTCCAAAATAAGTTCCATAAAAAATTTCATCACAATCCACTTTTTATAGGATAATTTCTGTATATACTACTTTTATATATGAAAAATGGTATATAGCAAAATAAAGAGATTTGATGAAAAATTCAACCATGTCGAATTAGAGTATCTTATAAGTAGTGTGCATTTAAGTATAACAAAAGCGATAAAGAAATATAACATATTCGTTTATGTGGTATATTGAAAAATGGTATATTGAAAGGAGGAATATGTATTACCGGGAGTATGGAAAGGCTTCCTACACCATGATTTCAAATGCGCAAATTCAATCCAATTTTGGTTATATTTTTAAAAACTTTCAGTTTTAGGGTATATACCCATCTACAACAATTCAAATGAAATACATACCTTTGAAAATATACTCAAATTCGAAGTTATTCAACCATTTTTTATCACATGCTTTGCTGATTTTTTTATATAAAATCAGCTCATACTTACAATCAAAACATCATAAAAAGTCAAGTCTTGTTAAATTTTCATTCAAACTTGTTTGAACTAGGTAGTGAACAAGTTAAACTCGACATACAAAAAAATTAAATTTTTCCATGTGCGATAACTAAGTAACATATCTATTTCAGATTATGTTGCCTATGATGTACCTTTTATTTGTTATATATATAGAGATAGAGAAGCTGACCTGAAAGTATAAGGTTGAGTAGGCCAATATCTCGTATCACGGGCCTCAGTTGGCTGAGTCATGATTCCAAACATGTCTCCCCAGTCAAGCTTTTGATCATTGGACACAACAAACGCTTGGCCATAACCTTGGACG
This sequence comes from Bonia amplexicaulis, assembly GCA_036346245.1. Classification (NCBI taxonomy): domain Eukaryota; kingdom Viridiplantae; phylum Streptophyta; class Magnoliopsida; order Poales; family Poaceae; genus Bonia; species Bonia amplexicaulis. The sequence goes on from CM070744.1 coordinate 3,502,119, forward strand.
TTTCCCGGACGCTTGGCGTAAACATTCTTTGCCTCAAGTGGAAGCTGAAAGAACTCGCGCATGTCGCGCTTTATATTCACAATGATCTCTTCTGGTATTCCATGATTTACAAGCTGTAATTTGCAACAATTTGACATTCACGATTAATATAATGATATTGTGTGATCGATTCTGCTATTCTTGTATTCAAGCATGCATCAACTTTACAAAGAAATTCCAAAGAGAAACTGTGGATTTGATAAAGTGAAAAACAAGCAAGGTATCAGAAAGCATATATAGTAAGCACTTTGTTCAAAGTGATTTGCGTAACTCGGTTATGACCTCCTATGCTTTATCCGCTTTTTTCTAAATAAAACATTTTTCCAACGATTAGGGTATTTTTTATTTTCTAGAGTATATTTCAGAATACCCTAGGAATGGTGGTTATAATTGCAGAAAATATATGTTTTGTCTATTGGCACTTAACACCAGGCTCAGATTTTAGCCTTGTTTGGTCACGTTGGAGTTTTAGGTTTTATGTAAATTGAAGGAAAATGTAACCCTCAGATCACCTAAATCAGACATCTAAGGAAAACTTATGATCGTTCTTCCGATAGAATAGTGCTAAAAATTCGCTGTAGGATTGTCCGAATTTAACATTCAGATATTTTTGTAGAAGAATTTTTTTGTGTTGCCCTTGATCTTTACATGTCAACAGAACTTGTGTTTCTAGGTTGTGTTGTATTATGTAATTTGGGCATTATCGACATTTTGGTTTCAAAAAGTATGAATTTCCGTGTAACTGCTAGTATTAAGCCATCGAGATGACCAATGCCTGCTCAGAATGTCTGAATTTGGGACTTGGGATGTCCTAATGCCCTGTTTTAAGAGGGGCTTGTTAATGGCTTGCCGGCGGCCGTATTGGTTGGGATTAGGCATTTTAGATCTCTCAGCACTTTTTATTGCATTTGAGTATTCAGGTGCCCTAGCATGCTTCTTGAGATTCAGCATTCAAGAGACATTTTTTGGATAATTTTAGAGCGTGTGAAGATCAAGTCCAACGCATTGCATTGTTTGAGCGTCTTGTCACTTGATTGGGGTCAAGTGGACTTTAGGGGAACAAGGGCATGTTTGGCCTTGCTCTAGCTCCTACCAATTTGTGTTGGTATGTTAACTAACGGATTTCCCGCACAATATTGCACTGCTAGACATTGTGATATATTGTATTTGTTATATAACTCTATTGCCTTCGTAAAATATAGTTATATTTGTTATAAGATTATAATAGTTTTAATACATATACATGATTAATGTTCTCCGTTATAATATGTGTAATGTTCCCAAAAACAACAAAGGGGTGCTTTTGGGCCAGCCCAATCCTGGCTGAGCCTAGCTATAAATGGGGCAGGATAGGGAGGGCTCCTGCTCTAGCTCACTCACGGCCGCTGTCGTTGCCTTCCTTCCTCTGCATTGCCACCCCACCATGCCGAGTGCCACCTCTGCCCCATGCGCCGCGCTGCCCCTTGTCCTCAACGTTGCCACATGCCAAGCTTCGCTGTCGCCAGCCACTCTCTCTACTGGTGCACCACACTGCTATCCTACGTCATCCTACACCACGCTGACCTTGTCCCAATGCCATCACCGTGCTGGCTCTTGCCCTTGATGCCACCACGGCACTAGGAGGAGGAGGGGAGCAAGGGGGAGAGCAACAGGGGCCGGTCGAGAGAAGGAAGGGGTAGGGAAGAGGAGGGAAGATAAGGAGGGAAGAAGGAGAGAGGAGAGGAAGGCTTAGTCAAGAGAGAAAGAACGAAGAGGAAGAATAAGGGGGAAGAGAACAAGCCGAGAAGGAAGAAAGGAGGACAAAGGAGAAGGAAGGACAAAGAAGAGGAGCATAACAAAAAGGAAGAAGAAGGAAGAAGAAAGAGGGTTCATGGTTGCTCTTACCTCGTCATCCGTGACTTGCTTTTCTAGGTAACGATCTGAGTCTTAGCCATAGTTTATTGAGTAGCTATGTTTGGTGATAGAATATAGTAGATTAACATGTGAGTAGTAACAGCTAAAAGCGGTCAAAAAATGTTGGTTTAGGGTTGTATCCATGGTCAGTGGCATGTGATATCTTAGATAATAGAAGAAAACTTCTTTTCTACAAAATCCTCGAGTATGTAAAATTTGGTTGCATGGTTTGTAAGATATATACTTCGTAGCCAGCTAACCAAGGAGTGGTTGTTCATAGCTTGTGTCATGGTAAAATATGCTAACCTAGCTGGTGATTAGTTAGGTCACTAGGAAAGTGGGAGAAAATGTCCGATGGAAGGGGATTACTTGGGTCGAGTTTTCACGTAGGAACAACACTCATACTACAAAACAAGCTATACTGGATATCTCATCACAAACGGTTCCCTGTGTTGCAATTATCACAGACAATTTTATAAGTGTAACCATCTATATTACTAGCGATGGCTAGAACCATGTACAACACGCAATTATCACCGACAGTTCTTGTTAATAACTATCTGTGATAGTCTATGATAATTGCATGTCACGACGGTTTTAGTTAGAACCGTATGTGTTATTACCGGATGGTTATTCATACGAATCATCTGTGATAATTATATATCACAGATGGTTTGTGCTTGGAAGTGTCTGTGATATGTATCTCTTATATGCATGAATGACACTTGCTCCACGATGTGTCTCTTCCTTTTGGCTTCCCAATGCATGTCTTCGTCTCACGCACTCATTGAAGACTCACCGAAGGTGGCTTATACAGACAGATGCAAGGATAGACACTACTACAAAACAGGCTATACTAGACGGCTACATCACAGACGGTTTATGGATCCACTCATTGAAGACTCACCGAAGGTGGCTTATACAGCCAGATGCAAGGATAGATTTGGTTAGGATAGGGTTACGTTAGGCCTTATAGCCATCAAATATGGTTAGGACAACTTCGACTGCGACAATTAAATATGGGTTTTATGTAATTTATCATACTTTCATATAACAATTTTACAAAAATATCCAAATCAGCTCTAGCTAATTAAATCCAATTACATAATACGATATCATGATGCATATCAACTTAATCTAACATTTCGTTTAAAAATACCTTAACCTGACTTTTTCGTGATTTGTACTATTTAAAATTCAATATGACGGGCTTTAACTTTTAAAATTACTCATTACTGAACTATAAAGAATCAATGCCGAAAGCAATCAGGATATCTAGGCTAGACCAAAATAATATGGGCAGAGACACAGGAAAAACAGGTCTAACGACGCTTGAAAAATCTTTTGTATTGTTATTTCAACTTCCATTTATTTAGTTTTTGTGATTAATAGAAAACTAAATGATGAGATTAATGCATATGTTGAGCGTGTTTTATTTAGATTCGTCCGGATGGACATCCTCATCAGTGTACTCTGACGTCAACACAATTATCCATACTCTTGAGATAGAAGGTAATTCAAGGATATTTTCTAGTTTTTTGTTAGTCTAGGTATGCGGGAGATTGACCGGATTTGCTAGATAATTGTTTTTTACTTTGCCGTATGATTAAGAAGGCTTTGTGATGAGTACCTTCAGTTTAGTCGGTGTCGTAAGATCAAAATATGCGTTCATCATCTTTAGATTCTTGCTCGGTTGTATAGTTATGCCCTTGAGCAAGTCTATGTTAGAGATTTTCAAGAAAATCAGATTTTAGTCTTGTTTGGTCACGTTGGAGTTTTAGGTTTAATGTACTGATCTAGTGTGAGTTAGATCTTGTAAATTGAAGGAAAATGTAACCGTCAGATCACCTAAATCAGACATCTAAGGAAAACTTATGGTCGTTTTTCCGATAGAATAGTGCTAAAAATTGGATGTAGGATTGTCCGAATTTACCATTCAGATATTTTTGTATTGTTTGAGCTTCTTGTGTCCAACGCATTGCATTGTTTGAGCTTCTTGTCACTTGATTGGGGTCAAGTGGACTTTTGAAGGTTGCCAACTCCCAGATGGCTTAGGCGAGTTTTGTGCTTGGTGATCTCTTTAAAAAGATTATGAAGAAACCAGGTGATTAGAATGGTCGATGCTCACTATTCTCGAGTTGAGAAGAGCGACCACCGACAGAGATTGAGGAAAGGCTCGTCTTGAGCGCCTCAATAATAGAGAAGAGGAAACCAACAGGTCTATCAGGCCACAGGACACATCGGTCAATATCTCTTGTGTGATTGTATGCGTTGCTACTTTATTTATGCAATTTACATTCCTAGTCATTGAACTATTTTGCGTGCAGTGCTACCCTAGGTTTGCAAAAAACACAATACATAGGATTAGATTTAGTATCTCCTGCTAGTGTCATCCAAGGCTTTACATATTAATTTGTTCAAAATTGTTTTATTACATATTGCATAAAATTATTTTTAGCAAATAGCTTATAAACACCTATTCATCCCCATCTAGTCGATATCCGAGATATTACACTTATGAATATATCTGGGAGATGACACCTTTAAATTTAGGAGAACAAGGGCATGTTTGGCCTTGCTCTAGCTCCTACCCATTTGTGTTGGTATGTTAACTAACGGATTTCCCGCACAATATTGCATTGCTAGACATTATGATATATTGTATTTGTTATATAACTCTATTGCCTTCCGAAAATATAGTAGTATTTGTTATAAAATTATAATAGTTTTAATACCTATACATGATTAATGTTCTCTGTTATAATATGTGTAATGTTCCCAAAAACAACAAAGGGGTGCTTTGGGCCAGCCCAATCCTGGCTAAGCCCAGCTATAAATGGGGGCCAGGATAAGGAGGGCTCCAGCCCTAGCTCACTCACGACCGTTGTCGCTGCCTTGCTTCCTCTGCATTGCCACCCCACCATGCCGAATGCCACCTCTGCCTCGTGCGCCGCGCCGCCCCTTGTCTTCAATGTTGCCACCCCTTGCCAAGCTTCGCAGTCGCCAACCACTCTCTCTACCGGTGCACCACACTGTTATCCTATGTCATCCTGCACCACGCTAACCTTGCCCCAATGCCATCGCCGTGCTGGATCTTGCCCTCGATGCCACTGTGGCACTAGGAGGAGGAGCAGGAGCATGGGGGAGAGCAACAGGGGGGCGGTCAAGAGAAGGAAGGGGTAGGGAATAGGAGGAGGGAAGATATGGAGGGAAGAAGGAGAGAGAGGAGAGGAAGGCTTAGTCAAGAGAGAAAGAAGGAACATGAAGAATAAGGGGGAAGAGAACGGGCCGAGAAGGAAGAAAGGAGGAGAAAGGGGAAGGAAGGACAAAGAAGAGGAGTCAAACAAGAAGGAAGGAGGAAGAAGAAGAAAGAGGGTTCATGGTTGCTCTTACCTCTTTCATTTGTGACTTGCTTTTCTAGGTAACGATCTGAGTCTTAGCCATAGTTTATTGAGTAGCTATGTTTGGTGATAGAATATAGTAGATTAACATGTGAGTAGTAACAGCTAAAAGCCGTCGAAAAATGTTGGTTTAGGGTTGTATCCATGGTCAGTTGCATGTGATATCTTAGATAACAGAAGCTAACTTCTTTTCTACAAAATCCTCGAGTATGTAAAATTTAGTTGCGTGGTTTGTAAGATATATCCTTCGTAGCCAGCTAACCAAGGAGTGGTTGTTGATAGCTTTTGTCATGGTAAAATAGGCTAACCTAGCTTGTGATTAGTTTGGGGTATTTACACCCTAATTCATAACTTTGCCATGAAAGGAATAATGTAGTTAATTGTTTAAGCTTTCCATAGGATGCTAGAACTCAAAGTCTTTGCCTGGATTTTATTCATGGACAGACTGAACACTCGAGACATCTTAAAAAGGAAAAAATTTCACATAGATGGTATCTCCACCTATGTTATGTGCAACGAGAATGAGGAGGAAACGTCGTCTCATCTGTTCTTTCATTGCTCCTCTAATGCCCAGTGCTGGTGGTATCTTGGGATAACCTAGCAATCTAATTCAAATATTCAGCACATGATTCTTTTCAACAGACACACATCCTCTTTACCGTGTTTCATGGAGATTTTTATCATTGCTGCTTGGCACATTTGGAAACAACGAAATGGGGTTATCTTCGAGGCTTCCTTTGCTAACCAGGAGAGTTGGATGCGTTCTTTCAAGGGAGATATCATTCTACACTTGTGTAGAATTAAGTCTACTAATCATTTAAAACTTTGTAATTGGTTGGATAGTCTTTAAGTTTCCCATCGTTATGTACATATTATAACTCTTTTTTAATATATTACCATAGTAGGAGTCTCTCCTATTGTTTTCCCTCAAAAAAATAGGATGCTAAAACTCTAGTTTTGGACGAGCAGTTTGAATGTTATTGCACTGAGAAGGATGTTGTCTCGTTTCTGGTCATTGTTGCTTGCCATCATGTTATTTGACACGGTTTATACCATGGATAGTCGAATCTTAATTGTGGGCACAACTAATTAAAGATAGATAATTTTCTATATTTTCCCAAGAGTGGCATGGTCTTTGGTAATTGGGAAAGTGGGAGAAAATGTCCGACGGGAGGGGATTACTTAGGTCGAGTTTTCACGTAGGAACAACACTCATACTACAAAACAAGCTATACTGGATATCTCATCACAAACGGTTCCCTATGTTGTTATTATCACAAACGATTTTATAAGCGTGACCATCTATATTACTAGCGATGGCTAGAACAGTCTACAACATGCAATTATCACAGACGGTTCTTGTTAATAACCATATGTGATAGTCTATGATAATTGCATATGTCACAGATGGTTTTAGTTAGAACCGTATGTGTTATTACCATAGACGGTTATTGATATGAACCATCTGTGATAATTATATATCGCAGATGGTTTGTGCTTGGAACTGTCTATGATATGTATCTCTTATATGCATGAATGGCGCTTCGGCTCCACGATGCGTCTCTTTCTTTTGGCTTCCCGGTGCATGTATTTATCTCACGAACCAAATTTATTCCTTGTTTTATAAAAATGATCATCCGCCACCGAAGATGAATCCCCACATCGTTGATGTACTCTCAAGCACAAACAAATGCCTCCCTACTCTTCCTTGTCACTGTTATTGATGGCCTATCTAACCATCCTATATGAGCACATCCCCAGCCGTACACGCTAGCGGATGCTGTGGAAGGACATGGTGCCAACAGTGTCCTCCGTCCTATGTTCAAGGATTTACCAGAGCGGTGATGGCCACCTTCTGTCGTCTTGACATCCTCCTTCGCCGCCTCTTCTAGTTGGTCTCCTACTTCTGGTGAGCTAACCTCGCCATCGATGTGGTCCTCCACAATGATGTTGCACATCTCCAAGAGACTTGCCGTCACTTGGACTACTTAGTCGAGGCGACAGGTGACTGTGTCAACCTTACTGAGACCGCTCAAGCAAGGGAAGAGAGCCTATGGGCTCAATTCGATTTGATTTATCAGTCGGAGGGTCTTCGAGAGACACTCGAACGAGCGCGTTAGCAGGTGGACGTATTTCAGGCTTTGTTCATTGATGATCCCGAACTGTCCGATACCGATGATGTCTCCTATGAAGTTTTGAAAACGGAGATAGCATGCTACCTCCGCCACTAGAAAAACTTTGATTATTTAGGTTTCTACTTTATTTAATCTTTGTAAGAAGTGAGTGGCCATGTTGTTTTGCCATATATAAATATAAAAATAAAAAACTAGTTGAAGTTGTATTTACTATCTTCTATATATATAAACGGTCTCGGTATAATGACATGACGGCATTACTAACCGGTAAAAAAGCAATTAAGTAATACATATTTACTCTTGAGGCATCACTGAATTTGTATTTATGTATATGAGAATGTTTCATATATATATATATATATATATATATATATATATATATATATATATATATATATATATATATATATATATATATATATGTGTGTGTGTGTGTGAATTTGCATTTATGTATATGATAATGTTATATATATGTGAATTTGCCATTATGTACATGAGAATGCATTTAGAAACATCTATGATGTGTATTTATAACAGATGGTTCTACTTTAGAACTATCTGTGATGTGTATTTGCCACAAACAGTTCTAATTTAGAATCGTCTATGATGTGTATTATCACAGAAGGTTCTAATATAGAACCATCTGTGATGTCCAACCTATTTATATTCAGACTCTAGGGTTTGCCCATACCCCCACTCCAACACTTAATATTCTCTAACTCTCCCTACGCCTCCTCCCCGAGCACGCCACCTCCTCCCCGGTGCAACTCCTCCCCAACACGCTGCCTCCTCCCCAGCGCACCTCCTCCCGAGCATGCCTCCTCCTCCCTAGCACGCCTCCTCCCTAAGCATGCCGTATGTAACATTCTTCTTTCCTATTCATGATACAACAATTAACAATGTATCATCATGTTACCAATTATCCCTTTTGCTCTGTTGTTTTGTCAATACACGTCCTGAGGATAAATGCTTTGGCTTAAGTTTCAATTATACCCTTTTGATGTCAATATCCTGAAGATAAATTGCTAATGCTCTTAAGCATCAATTACCTAAATAAAATATTAGTCATTTTTCAGTTCTCTTTGGTCCAAACAGAAATAAAAACAATTATATAATAATCATTGAATTGGATAGTACTCATATTCACACCAACAATATATATATATATATATCATTTGTTATATACTTCATAGAAAGCTAGTAGTTATATATAAATCTCAAGCCAATAGCTCACACAATTATAATAAAGTAAAGCCAAACTTGATTTTCTTTAGCTATGCAAAATATGTTAAGTTTGATATCGCTATCATCTGATCTATATATCATGGGTGCTTTCAATCCTAGAGACCAGAGAAAATTTTAAGAATAAGCTTGACTGAATTGAAAAACCTTACATAAGGCTTACCATAAAAGTAACTATAAGTAAGATGGTTGCGTAATTGTTGCATTGTTGAATACTTATTAATTTGTTATGGCTTTCTTAGTAATTTAGTATGACGTATTTGTTTTGCAAGGCAATTGTTAATGTAAAATATCTTCTTCACCGCAAACATACCGATATACACATATTTGCTCTAGGTATTTCATTGATGCATCAAATCTACAACAAGTCGTTCCACATCTACTGAAATGTACCCATCTTTGAGAGGTTGGATATTATCAAGGCATAAAAAGTTATGTGATTCCTGTAGATCTGTTGTTGTTTCAGAGGTATCATCTTATTTAAATACTTTGTACCACTTTAGCTTGATGGTCCATATTAATTCAATCCTTATTCTGTAAGATACACTTAGCGTGTGCTGTGTAAAATTATTATTTTTGATTCAGATATCACCAACTCGCGACAGTTGTCATTGATAAACTTTGACCAACCTCCACTAAGGAACCACCTGTTACCATAGTAGCATTCTAGGCCATTGTTTGGCTGGGGTGTTACATTACCATCTTGATTTTTCATATCTTTCCTATGCACTGCAAGCAGTACATATATATTTCATGGTAATACTAACATATGTAGTCCTGTATACCCCACAATTTAAATGAGCTATAGACAAAGTTAAATCACATATCATACTTGGGCTTCAAAGAGCATAAAGCAAATCGCACATTGGATCCATTACTATTTGCATACAAATAGACACAGAACTTTGACCAACCTCAACTAAGGAACTACCTATTACCATTACTAATTACCATCTTGATTTTTCATATCTTTCCCATGCACTGCAAGCAATACATATATATTTCATGGTAATACTAACATATGTAGTCATCTATACCCCACAATTTAAATGAGTTAGAGACAAAGTCAAATCCCATATCACACTTGGGCTTCAAAGAGCATAAAGCAAATCACACACTGGATCCATTACTATTTACATACAAATAGACACAAAACTTTGACCAACTTCCACTAAGGAACCACCTATTTCCATTACTAATTACCATCTTGATTTTTCATATCTTTCCCATGCACTGCAAGCAGTACATATATAGTTCATGGTAATACTAACATATGTAGTCCTGTATACCCCACAATTTAAATGAGCTAGAGACAAAGTCAAATCCCATATCACACTTGGGCTTCAAAGATGATAAAGAAAATCACACACTGGATCCATTACTATTTCCATACAAATAGACACATTACTACTGAACCTTTGACCATTAAGCAAGACATCACCTGCGAGTCCTAAATAGTGCGGACCTTAGAGGAGTTAGAGAGGGTGTTGAGCCATAAGATGCTAAAGTTTGTCAAGATGTGTTGGTCATATCAAACGAAATAGGAAAGGACTTGGGAATTGAGTATGTGATACTTCACAGGCGGTTTGTATTAAAAACCATCTGTGGTAATGAAGTTATCATAGACGACTTGTATTAAAAACCGTATGTGACATGTTTAATGCCTCACAATCCTCCAAAATTTCATAATCTCCCACCTGGGTTCGAGTAGGATTCTGTTCTGAGACATCTTTAGTAAAAACGGGCATAACTTTTGCATACAATATCCGTTTTTGACGTTTTTGTACTCGTTGGAAAGCTAACGACGATCCCATGTTCACCTCATTCGCGAGATTGTTGATAGAGGTGATGTTATGATATGCTAAGTGCACACGGAATTAAATATTGCTGATCTATTGACAAAGCCTCTTCCGCAGCCAAAGCATGAGGCACATACAAGAGCTATGGATATGAGATACTTGCATGATTGACTCTAGTACAAGTGGAAGATTGTTACTAATATGATATAAAGGCAATCATGGAGATAACTGTATCACTTCTATGTTTATGATCTTTATAATATGTTATTTTGTCTCTTGAATAAATGTCTTTCATATTGATCAACAAGTATGTAACTTGTTCGTGAAACTCTTTATTCATATTTTGATGTTATTCTAAATTATGCCTGATCTTATGTAATTATGTAGGACAATTATGATTTATAGATCAGCACATGTATTAATTGATGATCATATTTCACGGATCATAGATATGGGATATCAAATAAATAATATGGACACATGTTAGAGAACATGGTGTCGGATTGACCCACCATGATATACTGTGAGAATTATTACTACGAGAATTATTATCGTCTTAAGTGTCATCTGGTGGTCTCATATAGTTTATGTAGGATCCTTAAATCTAATATCGTCATTGTTTTCTACATGTGTAATAGTTTACTTAGCGGTTATCAAAGACTACTCCATAACTGAGAGGTCATAAAGGTAGCTTTTTGGTTTACTATGAAACATTCTGAGGAATATGAGTGATCAAGATGAAATTTACCCCTCCTATATAACGGGAGAGATATCTCTAGGTCTCTCGATGTGGTTGGAATAAGGAAGTGCATGGCCATGGCGAATATGGTTGAGAAATCAATCATAACTGAGTAATCTACTACAAGTTCAAGTGAAGGATCGAACTATCATAGGATGACACACTTGTCGCCTTAAGTTCGATCTAGTACTATGAGGCAAAGGGATTGGTATATCAGCACTATATAGGTTCGTCCGATATGATATTTATATATATGTTTTGGAGTCGTTATGTCCTACTAGGGAACGTTACCGACTTATGGACTAGACAGGAGTTTTCGGCCCATGGCCAAATATACATGAACCTATAAGGTCACACACTTAACGGGCTGGAATGATAAGGGTATAGATGATAGTCTCTATAGATGATAGTCTCCGAGTTGGATATGATCTCTACTCGTATCGGATAAAGATCCAACCTGAGGCTTTTCGAGTTGAAAACGATATCTGATCATATCGGATAAGGATCCGATTAGAGGCTATATAAAGAGAGGTGCGGGGGCTGAGGGAGGTATCCCGAGACATACCTATCGAAACACTAGCCGCCACCTCTCATAACCCCTGGCGTGAGCGCTGGTGCAAGCACGCCAACACATGGTGCTCCATTCCTAGATGTGTAGACCTCGGTAGAGACGCTGTTGTGACTGTGACGCTAATCAGGATGATCGCGAGGAAGAGATGGTTAGTCAGGGGACTATCAACCACTTCCACTTCACCGACATGCTCTTCGTTGATCCGACTACTTCAACTTTACTTCTGCTATATTGCGCATCTAGTGATAATGATCTATAATCTCTTACTCACATGGCTTTCTGGTTTATACGGTAGAAAATTTTAATCTGCGCTAGTGTAGCCTACCCGTATCCCAACACGTAGGAAGATCGACTACTTCAACTACACCGTTGTGCGGTAGACTGCTTCAACTTTTGTTCCATAGCATTGCGCGTCTAGTAATAATGATCTATGATCTCTTACTTACATGACTTTCTGGTTTACGTAGCAAAAATTTTAATTTACGCTAGTGTTACCTATCCTGTATCCCAACACTAGGAATGGCAGAGATAATTACATAAAACACATGCTTGTTTTGTCTAGTGGCACTTGAGACCTGGCTGGATGGCCGATGAGTTTTGTAAAACTCCACCCTAACAAAATCGTAGCTCGTTGATTGTTTTTCTGATTTAACGATTATTGTGAGATTTTCTAGATATTTAAAGCAAATGAGGTTCTTCAAATATCACCAGTTGTTTGTAGATATATAGATTTAGAGATGAGAGACCATGTGGTGGTCATCCCGTTGTGTATGATGAGTAATTGACATCGGCTTAGGGAAGTCGAGTTTGAGTTGGTCGGTTCGGACCATGTCATTGCGTGACGCAACGGGCTCGGCCGGACTTGGTCAAACCTGGTCAAAAGGATTAGGATGCTTATTCTGTTGATTTGACAGGTTTGGGCTTAATATGGTTTCACTAATGCTATTTATGCTTTCATGTATCGAGCGGTGCTATTTGATGTGTTTCTTGTCTGTCTTTGTGCTTCGGGACGCCGTCGTGAGTCGTGGCGAGACACGAGGTGACCGGACTATACACGGGTGGTGTCGAGGTCAGAACAGTCAGATGTGTCGAAGACGGCGGAGATTCGATGTGGTTGCGAGTCATGGACGACAAGGAGCGCGGAAGCTTCGGGAAGGTGTGGGAGGCGCGAATCGGTAATTTCGCAGGTTGCACAAGCGGAAGGCAGCTCCGTTAGGGTTTAGCCGCGTAACGGGTTAGAGACCCGTTAGCCAAAGGCTATAATAGGTTGATACCCCTATCCCTCATGGCTTTAGAAGAGAGTTAAGGTTTGGAGAGTCAAAAGTGGCTTTGAGAGGTGGCTTTACCTTTGGCTCTTTAGTGGTTGAGGGCAGTAGGTTGTTCTCTCCCGTAGCTCTTCTCTGTGTGGTATGTTCTCCAAGAAGCATGTAGAGTGTATGTATTCTTGAGAGGATGAGGAGAGGGATTGAATAAAGAATCTTTGTAATCAACCCTTGTTCTAATATCCACGCGTATGAGGACTTTTCTGTGATACTCTTGAGTCTTGGAATGGAAATCTGAAATTTGTTTCTCCAGTTTGTACTCTCTGTTCTTCGATGCTCTGGTTTGGTGATTTGTGAGATTTTCGCTTTTGTGTTGGTTCTTGCTAGTGAGGTGTAAAATGGGTTGCTCCATGATAGTATTACATTTCTAGACCCCTTGTTCAGCAGGTTCCAGGAGAAAATCAAGTTTAATTTCAGTTTTGGGATTTTATCCTCCTCTGTTCTTATTTTCCTTCTCTAGGGTTTGAGGTGGTTTTTGATTGCCTTCACAAGATGGGCTAAGATTTGGTCTGGAGGGTCTTGTAGCTATTGCTAATATATCTCCAAAGTCTCATTGCCAAAGGATCAACATTTGAGGAGTAATTTGGGTTTTGGTGTTTCTCTGGTGAAGTCACAAGTTTTTGTCAAAAACTAAAATCCTTGCTCTCTTCTTGAGTTCTTTTGGTTCTAGGAATCTTGCTGCTATTTAAATCTTGTTCTTGATCTTTTGAGGTAAGAGGTCCAGCAGGAATTCGACTTTTTATCAGTTTGATGGGTGGTCTGCATTTTTACTGCATGCTGTTTTTCAGGCTGCAGACTTCCTGTTTTCATTTTTCGGTTGAGCAGTCTGCAGCTGCAGTTTCTCACGGCCAGTAGGTTCAGCTCTTGTGTTCAGTCTTCCCTGTTTGCTACCAGTTTCTGCATTTTCAGTCTGCTCACTTGTTTCCTGTTTTCGGCTGCAGCATGGTTTTCATTTTGTGCTCTCAAGTATGCAGTCTTTTTGCTGTTTTTGGGCTTGCTGGTTCTCTTCTGGTTTCAGTCAAAAATCTGCAGTAGCAGTCCGGCTATACTCTGCTTTCAGTTCGGTTAAAGCCAGCAGGCTACTTTTGTCTTGGCAGCAAATACAGACTTCGGCTGAAATTCCAGCTGCTGCACCTTTTCAGTTCTCTGTGGTTTTCGGTTGGCTGCAATTTTCAGCTCTTCTGTGATCAGTTAAGTTCAGTTTTCTCTGCAGTTGCTCTGTAATCAGTATGCAGCGGTTGTTCCTTGTATTGTCTCTCACTACTGCTTTCTTGATCCGCTACAGCAACTTTGTTAGTCTTTGGTGAAGCTACTTTGCAGCAGGCAATATTTTCAGTTTCTGGCCATTTATTTTGCCGTCTCCAGGTCCTCCTGTGCCGACAGTGTTTCTGTCTATTAGTTTCAGTTGAATCCCTTCTTTATTTGCCGTGTCAACTCTTTGCCTTTTTGTTTTGTTGTTATTTGTTCATCTCGGCCAGCAAGTTGTTGATCATTTAGGCTTGATGTTAGCTTCTTTGGATTTGGTTGAATTTACAGACTTGGTAGTACGGCTGGATCAGTATTTGTTGTGAGTTCATTGTTTCTCTCTTTAATGGTCTTTTATTGATCGGTAATTTAGTTTTCCAGTAAGCGCTCAATCTTTTCTTCATAGCTTCGATAGCTATCGGAGAGTAGAGAAAGTGTGTGGTACTCGGGAAAATTTTAAAGGGCTCCATTCACCCTCCTCTGTCGCTATTTCTGATCCTACAAGAGATATGCTTGGGCAATTTCAAGGGCTCTGTATACCATTTTTGTATTTACAACCTAAAACCAATATCTAAGCAAATTTGAGGTTCAGCTTATGTTAGAAGCTTTCCCAAAAGTCGAAGCTAAAGCCGAAGTTGAGGCTAGGTCGTCAACGGTGGTCCAAAACCCAATCTCAGTCGTCGATGCAATCAACAGATACCTGAAGAGGTGTTTGGCGACTTTTCGGAGTGTTGATGATTTGTAGTAAAGATTTGATCTATCTAGATACGATGGCATTAGAGAAAAAAAACTTTAACCTTGTGGGTTCCTTTTTCTTGATAATACATAAATACTAGCTTGTGGGTTCCTTGTGGGTGACAGTCTTTTATTTTCGAAAGAAGAGATACATAAATACTGCTCGGTTTCTAGCTTGTGGAGAGTTGAGTGACCATACCTCAAAGAAAGCAAGCAAACCTGAGCTTAGCGGTCTCCTCTTGCACGGACTCGGGGTTGAGTCTACCAAGGTCAACCGCCGGAACCTCGCCGGAGTGTTCGGAGAAGACTCCACTTACGTTCCTGACGGGGATCGTCGTCGCCACTTGCGCAAATTTGCTCTCACTGGCCATCACGAGCACGTACGCACTCTCTTCAGGCTATCCTAGTAAGCCACTATATATAAGATTGTACATTAGTACTGATTCAAGTGTGGCCTACCGATGAAACGACGCAACTTGCTTTAAGAAATTTGATGGCTTCGCCAATCGTAAAGAAGTGTTGAACTGCCACGTTACAAGGAAAGATGCGGATGCTTCCTCCAGCTCGATGCGTACAGATCGATGAAAAAAAATGGCTTAATTAAATACTGTAGGACCAGCAATAACGACACAGGAGTGAATGGGGTGATCTTGAATTTTCCCAATTACACAAAGTCTTTTACTCTAAAGCTAGAGAGCTAAAAATTAGATTTCACAGCCTACAAACTAGTAGCAACCCAAAACAACAAAAATGCTGAGTATTGTACATGAGCGGTCAGACCAGATGTAGACCAGCAATCTGACCAACAACATGTCGACAATCTGACCAGCTTGAAAACCATGTGAAGCCGGCGATCAGACCGGCGACCAGTCTAATAGAATCCAAGAGTAGTCTGATCACTCTCCTATTTTCATAATAGAAAATCAGCTCAAGTCTAAACCATTTTTGTTGCAAACCTCAAAATTAATGGTCAAATGAGATCAAACTTTGCACACACCTTATTAAGGGTCTCAGGAACCTATTACATCTAAGGACCAAAATGATCTTGGCCAAAATACCAACGTTTCCTCAAAACATTCAAGATTGCACCAAAATAAGACAAATATCAAAAACTTGATAGACAACTTGCTCGTGGATTAAGAACTATTAAGATGGTATATATGTATTCCCATATGTTACGACAAGTAAAAACAACCGATTAAACAACGCCAAAACCCTACGATCACGATTTCTCTAGAGAGTCCAAACAAGCAAGAACTAGGCTACTTTAAGTTCTTGCAAGCCACAGTGTCTAGATGGATAAAATTTGATCTACATGACTCAGCTCTATCACTTACATGTCCTTAGCATCAACAAAATCAAGAAAGGGAGAGAAGAGGCAAAGACCTACAAGAACAGGAGTAAATCAACTAAGACAAGAAGGATTCACAAGAGATGAACAAACTTGATTATATTATTACTTGAGGATAAAGTTTTTACAGCCACTCTATGAGAGGACAGATAGCACACCATAGCACTCACTTTTCTCTCTTAAACCCTAACCCTAACTCAAGAATGAATGAGATGATTGGCTTGTGAGCCTCTATCTCCCTTCGCAAAATAGATAAAGCAACCAGCCCACATCTAACTCTAATGGATACTATCCCCTAGCACAAATGGGGAAAACCCATTAACTTCACACAACACGGGTTTTATACTCACACTTAACTCATGTACGCTTCTCAAAGCACATGAGCCCAAATCCGCTAAGTTTTTAACCTTTGTTTCACTTGATCTTCTCAGTATTTTCTTGACCTAAACTGCTTTCCCAAGTGTTGTGGTTTTCATCCATCGAAATTTTTGGTATTTGGCAAACTACCAAACTACCCACACCATGACCCGATCTTCACCTTCCTTACAAGCAATCGTTATGTTCACCAAGTATATGTCCACCAATGGCTTACCATACATCAA